>CM056059.1:128293131-128928131 GCA_029574335.1 Rana kukunoris | reverse complement strand
TGTATATGACACCCTTCATCTTCCATAGAAGACAACATTTTCCCAGCACAGTTCCGGTTTACCTGTGTTTGGTTATCAGAGGATGTAATCTCTCTTGTATTATCCTATAATCTTACATAATCATCATTGTAATTGTGTAACAGATGTCTCCCCCCCCTGTAGGATGACAGTGGGGGGGGGGAGCCAAGAGTCGACATTAATGTCATAATGTAAATTGAGCTCCGTGGGAGGTGGGATGCCATCAGAACGGCGGTCTGTCTCCCACTTCCAGTCTGCACACAATCCCCGGGAGAAGAGTGACAGAGAGACAGGAACTGCGCCCGCTCTGCTGCAAGGAGCGATGAGAAGACCGTGCTCTCATCTCACACATCTATTTAAAGTGACATTTTGTGGACTACATTCATAATCTGTCACCACATACAGCAACTGTATCATTTTTATAAAATAATATTTAAAAGGCCGTCCCTGAACTCCAGTCCAGTGACTGCCTAGGCTGAGACAATGTCATCAGTCTGCTGCAGAGAGGAGGAAGCATTTCCTTAGTCTCATCTCCCATAGTGATCAGACTGTTCATTGTAACTTTTGTAGCAAGGACCTTTTCCCCACCATCTTTTCACCACCACCCAGTCTGAGGACGGGGGGGCTTATTGTAATCTGTAAGGACCCCTTTTTATTAAAGGGGTTATAACCCTTTTTATAGTGTGTGTTTGTTTGTTTTTACATGCCTATACTTACCTGCTTTGTGCAACAGTTTTTCACAGTGCAGCCCCGATCCTCTTCCTCTGGGGTGCCCTGCAGGCTCCTCCGCTTCATCAGGTGCCCCCACAGAAAGCCGCTTTCCCTGGGGGCACTCGTCTGGCTCCCGAGTTTGCTGCTGCGTCCTTTGACACAGACAGCGGGACTCGGCCCCGCTCCTGTGTCACTGGATTTGATAGCGGCAGGAGCCAATGGCTCCCGCTGCCATTAATTTGTCCAATGAGGAGGGAGAAAGAGAGAGAGAGAGTGAGTGGCTGGGGCCGCTCTGGGTGGCTGCTGCATCACAGAAGGTTTTTCACCTTAATGAATAGAATTCATTAAGGTGAAAAATCTTGAGGGTTTACATTGGTTATGTACCTTTTATTCATTCACATAGAGGGGGCAGTATCTGGGGTCCCCCTTATTAGAGCAGTTACTCTAACAAGGGGGCCCCAGATACTGTCCCTCTATATGAATGAATAAAATGTACATAACCAATCACATTTTAATGTTTTTGGCGCCAGTTATAGAGAACTTTACCATAGAACCCCTGTCTAAGGCTAGGTTCACATCTGTGCAGGTGGCTTTTGCTGCGGGTCCACACCTGTTCCCGCAGACGCAACCACCTGCACAGAAAAAACGCACTGGATGTGCACGGGTGCCATTAATTCTAATGGCGCGTCGCACGCACAGTAAACCACGCCCGCACTGGGAACCGCGCTGCACTTGCAGTTCCCATGCGGACTGCGATTCTAGTCTTGTATAACGGATGTTTTGAAGACACGACTTTCAATTAGGAGGATTGGCGTTTATTCATCTCACACTAACCTATAGCTGTACGCATGCTTGGGCTGCGCCACAACTGAACTATAACCGCATGCAATGCATGATACTGCAGCGCTGTTATAAGGTTAAATCCGGTGCTAAGGAGGTGAAATATTACCACCTGTCCTTAACCACTTAAGGACCGCCTCCTGCACATATACGTCGGCAGAATGGCACGGCTGGGCAGATCCACCTACAGGTACGTCCTGTACTACTACCCAGCCGTGGGTCACAGGCGCGTGACCGTGACCCGGTCCGAAGCTCCGGGTCCGGGATTCGCGGACCCGATCGCTGCTGCAGTGTGCCAATCGGTCCCCAGAGCTGAAGATTGGGGAGAGTCAAGTGTAAACACTGTTTCCCCGTGCTTCACTGTGGCGGCAGCATCGATCGCGTCATCCCTTTTATAGGGGGGACGCGATCGATGACGTCCGACCTACAGCCACACCCCCCTACAGTTGTAAACACACATTAGGGAACACATAACCCCTACAGCGCCCCCTTGTGGTTAACTCCCAAACTGAAACTATCATTTCCACAATAAACAATGCAATTTAAATGCATTTTTTGCTGTGAAAATGACAATGGTCCCAAAAATGTGTCAAAATTGTCCGAAGTGTTCGCCATAATGTCGCAGTCACGAAAAAAATCGCTGATCGCCGCCATTAGTAGTAAAAAAAATAATAATAATAAAAATGCAATAAAACTATCCCCCATTTTGTAAACGCTATAAATTTTGCGCAAACCAACCGATAAACGCTTATTTTGCGATTTTATTTATTTATTTATTTTACCAAAAATAGGTAGAAGAATACGTATCGGCCTAAACTGAGGATTTTTTTTATATATATATATATATTTTTGGGGGATATTTATTATAGCAAAAAGTAAAAATCATTGCATTTTTTTCAAAATTGTCGCTCTATTTTTGTTAATAGCGCAAAAAATAAAAACCGCAGAGGTGATCAAATACCACCAAAAGAAAGCTATATTTGTGGGAAAAAAGGACGCCAATTTTGTTTGGGAGCCACGTCGCACGACCGCGCAATTGTCAGTTAAAGCGACGCAGTGCCAATTTGCAAAAAGGGGCCTGGTCCTTTAGCTGCATTTTGGTCCGGAGCTTAAGTGACACAACAGGAAGTCGGGGGGGGGGGGGATCTCCCCAGTGGGATCACAGTAATATAAACATAAGAGGGTAACAAGGAAAGGTGCTGAAAGCACATGCTATCTGTAACTGACTTTTTACCAACATTTTACTTAGCTGTGTAGAAGAAGATTTTATGATGACTTCCTGTACTTTTCTGTGTATCTGTTGGCAGGAGGAGCAGGGAGATTACACATATGTGGAACGTGTACATGTCCCGCTGGATGGCGGCACCCTTCTGATTATGGAAGGAGCGACACAGTCAGACTGGCAGGTGAGGAGGGCGGCGGCTCCTGTTATTGCACATCGGTATTTATTGATGCAGCACATTCATCCAATAATCTCTAAGGCGACAAGAGCTTGCAGGCTCCTTCAATAGCGGTGCAAGATGAAAATAATGACAATCTATCTTGTCCTGGCCTGGCTATGGTTGGGGCCCAGTCACACCGGTGCATCCTAAAAACATATGCATTGGGGTCAATTCACTAACGTTTACTGCATGTGAAAACACCGTCACGTGACTAATTTGCATAAATTGTCGCATGCAGTAAAATAAGTCTAATTTACAAAGAAGAAGAAAACAATTATGCGGTATTTACCACAAAATGAAAAAAATGTCCCGGTAAATATTGTTTAAAAAGCTCTTAAATCCAATTCACAAACGGACCAGAGAGTAAAAAAAAACATGCAATGTTTACCACCAGGGTTTTGCTGGTGGTATCGCATGCGGTATTTGTCAAAAAACAGCGCGGGGGTTGCTCTTTTTTCACAACTAGTTGAATGCTGAGGTACGGGCCTGGGAAGCAGACCTCCATGTCCTCGTCAGCTGTCAGCGGGTTCTCCCGCTGACAGCTGTATGTAAAAAAAAAAAAAAAAAAAACCATGAACACAACGATGATGGGGAAAAAAAAACAGAATTGTGTCCCTCCCCTTAATGCAGGCCAGGCCCTTGGGGTCTGGTGTGGATTTTAAGGGGAAAATAAAACAATAGCATAGAGCCCCCCCCCCCCCCAAATCCATACCAGACCCTTATACGAGCATGCAGCCCGACAGGTCAGGAAAGGAAGGGGGGGGGGGGCGAGCGCACCCAGTAACATACCAGGCCACATGCCCTCAACATGGCACGGTGGTTGCTTTGGGGTGGGAAGGCAATGCTTTATTGGAATATGGAAGCCCCCCCCATGTGAATGAGTATGGAGTACATACCCCTATCCATTCACCCAAAAAGTGTCAAAGGTAACCCCATGCTGTGTTTTTTTTTTTTCATGTTTTTTGCATTATTTTTAATTGGCATGTTTTTTTTTTACATTCAGCTGACAGCTGATGGAGTCATCTCTTGTTAAGGGCATGGTGGACGCCTTTCCGGCCCGCTCCTCAGCAACCAGCCCAATTTGATAAATTACTGCATGGTCGAAAACTGACTGCAGTACTTGGTTACCGCACAATTCTTAGTGAATTGAGTATTTGCACAAATGTTTACGCATGAGTTATTATACCGCATTTTTTTTTCAGTATTGTTCAACTCCTGTGTCCTGTTCTAGATCACAGCGGCTTCCGCCGTGTGTCTCTTTTCTCCTCCTGCTAAGCATGCTTTCAGCCAATCAGGTAACGGGTCTCAAACCCACTTCCTGATTGGCCGGCAAGAGGATCAGTGTGGTGATAACAAATATTCATTCGTTGTCATCAAACAATTGGGTGGGCTTCGGACACAATGCCCTGCGCCCCGAGACCACCTGTTTTTGAAGCCTATTAGAAAACGCACCCCCTCCATTGGAATCCATGCGTCTGGTGTCCCTGTAAGTTGATCAGGGGGCCGGATACATGGATGGGGGGGATGGGGTCAGCGCCAGTGCACCCCCAATGCACGGACCACCACTGGGTTAGCATGTACTGCATGGATTTTTAATAAAACTGTAGCCTGCCTTTTAATCCTCATATCTTTGGTTCTCTCTGCCAGCACCGCGTGCCAAAAGAATACCATGACCGGCGACCTCGCATCAACCTGACCTTCCGCACCATGTTCCCGGTGACTAAAACCTGAACATGAGAGTCTGGAAACTTCGACCGCGTGGACTGTGAGGGGGGGTCTGTGGAATGACGGAAGATCCTCTATACGCTGTCGTAAGCCACCATGACAGGGACTCCCAACACAAACATTTGTTTTTTCGTTTGCACAGTTAAGTCAATTGGAAATGTTCATTCGTTCATTATAAATGAAGATCAGAAGAATTTGTAAATTAAATTGTAATTTAGAAAGATGACACACGATGATGGCGTATGTCACTAGCAGAAAAGTGGAACTAAACCGCAGAATGGATGCCTCCCCCCTCCCTCTTCTGTGTGTTAGTTCTACTTTTACTTCTTTCTGTTTGTGTTTAAGAGTGACAGATCGGTCATCTGTTTTCTCCTTCTAAAAATAAGAGTCTGGGAAATTATTAAAGGGTTACTAAACCCTCTTGTTTTTTTTGGTGGCGCTGATCCTCTTCTGGGGTCCCCCGGCAGGACTAGTAGCTCCTTCCGTCATTGGAAAACCACCTAGGAGAAGCACCTCTCCTTGGGGGGTACCCGTGGGGGGCATGCTCTCCTTGGGGGGTACCCGTGGGGGGCATGCTCTCCTTGGGGGGTACCCGTGGGGGGTACCTGTGCGGGCACGCTCCCACACAGGCAATGCATAGGATGCATTAAAATGAAAAAACACAAGGGTTTACAACCCCTTTAAGCCTTCCGGTACCGGAAAACTGATGCAGGAAACTATCTGCGGTGGCTTGTGCCATATTACCAGACTTGTTTCTGGTCTCTCTATTACTCATGCAGATAAGAGCTGAAGGTCCCAGGAGCCGCACACAGAACAAGACCCTGCTGTGTGTAGACAAGTGGCAATCTCCACTTTTCATGCGCTCTGCAACCAATTAAAGTGATTGTGGCAGTTTTCACTATAGAAAACTGCTGCAGATCCCCGCTGGGTCGGACCTGCTTTGCCAGATGTGAGCACAAGCATCACCTGCTGATGTTGTGCCCGGCTGGTAACTCTGAGTTTACAGCTTTCCTCTCGCTCTCAGCTGAGCGGGTGGGGGGGATTGCAGAGAGAGCTGGAGAAGCAGCTGTAATACATTGTAATTACACCCTAATTAACAGAGGAGCTTGCATCCCTTTTTGTTTTCTGTACTTTTTTGTTTCTGTTTGGATGAGTGGCGCAAGCGTATTGCTTGCAGCACTCTTTAAAGTATAGCTAAGGCTCGATTCATGCTGGATGCGGCGCAAATTCGCTCCGCATCTGAATCGCAAACCTGTTTACAGAATGCATTAAGGGGAAAAACTGTGAGGCAACAACTTTAATGGGGAGCTCCACCCAAAAGGGGAAAGTTCCACTTGTTTGCCCCCTCCACTGCCACATTTGGCACTGATTTTGACAGCTATCCACTTCCTGCTCAGATCGCCACGGCGATCTGATAATGGAAAGTTCGTAAAGCCCCCCCCTCCTCCACAGTCTTCTGGGACACAAGTCCCAGAAGACTATGAGACCATTCACAAGGTGCAGCGCAGCTCGTACATGTGCAGTAGGAAACTGGCTGTGAAGCTGCAAGGCTATGCTGGTGACTGCACCCACAGCCAATAGAAGAATCAGTTTAGGTGAGGACATCGCTGGATCCCTGGACCGGTAAGTGCCCTAATATTAAAAGTCAGCTGACATTACATTTTTTGGAGGGGAGCCTGGAGCTGGTTCTGGAGCTTGGCTATGGGACAGGATGTGAAGGGAATTTTCCGCAGTGGGACACAGATGGCAAAAAAAATAAAAAAATCTGATGGGTTATAACCCTCCTTTGCTCGATCCCAATTGGGGGGGGGGGGGGGGGAAATGAACAAAGTTTTGCCTATAGGTCTACTTTAATGAGTGAAAAGCTGCACATCCCTGGTCTGTACTAAACTTCTAAAAATCGTAGTGTGAAATTCTACCACCCCACCCCCGCCAATGCAAGCACCTATATTGGCTGAAGCTCTGAATTTAGAGATTGGCGTTGCCAGTCATGAACTGCGCATCCTCGGGGACTAAAGCAGGAGAGCGGTACGCGCTTTTAGGTGCTCACCATGTCCTCTAGTCTACTACACTCTGTATGCGGGGGCGGGGTTATGTTTATTGCGGCTGGGTTCACACCCGTGCGGACCACAGTTTGCACGAGACACTATTTATTTGAATAGGCTACTGTGCCTCATGACACGCAGGAAATAAGTCACTGCCTGCACTATTTTTTGAAATCGCAGCCCGCACGGGAACCGAGGTTCCCAGTATGAGTGCGATTTCCAGTGTGGGGGTGGCATGCCTGGCACCCGCCCGCGTTTCCCTGTGCGGGTGGTCGCAGCTGCGGGAATTTTGTGCGGCTCTTATATTTCTCTGTGTGGGTGGTTGCGGCTACCGGTATTTGTGTGGGCCCTGCAGCGCAGTGGTCATCAACTCCTGTCCTCAGGACCCACTAACAGGCCAGGTTTGCAAGATAACTGAAATACATCACAGATGATATAATTTGCTGCTCAGCGATCGCAGTATTCTAGTCTGCATCTCCTCAAGGTAATACAGTGGAGCCTCTGATTATGAGCATAATACGTTCCAGGAGAATGCTCATAATTCAAAGCACTCGCATATCAAATCGAGTTTCCCCATTGAAGTCAATGGAAACAAAAATAATTTGTTCCGCATTGAATTTAATGGCATGCAATACTGCATGCGGCCAGAGGCCGGAGGGTGAAGGAGAGCCTCGGAAATAGCCGGAAAGGCCCGAGGACAGCTCGGCTGACCTCAGGAACGTAGTATTTCTGAGCCTTCCTGATCAGCTCCGGCACCTCCCCCACCTCAGGCCAAACGCGGTACTGCACACAGCTTTAGTCTGAATCCTGCTTGTTTTGCGAGACAACACTTGCAAACCGAGTTAGGATTTTTCAAAATACAGCGCTCATTAACCGCGTTACTCGCAATCCGAGGTTCCACTGTACATCAAATCTGGTCTGTTGGTGGGCCCTGAGGACAGGGTGGATGACCACTGCTGCAGCGGCACCACAAAATGAGGACATCCAAGAGAAGCCTCATTACTCTGTTGGTGCTTACGTGGGATTCTGTGCTATGCTGATGTTGTTAAAGTTTCCTGTGTACAATAAAATGTAAAATCATTTATTTCTCACTTTATGATTTTGTTCTTTTGAGAGAGTTGAGCATAAATATAGAGTACAAAGTTAGCGCAAGACTCAGAAATCTAAATGGCAAAGGGGTTAGTGCCAGTTCCAATTCAGACACCTAATCTGCTTGCACTTACCAAAATACATTTAATCACATAGTGACGAACATCGATTTGGGTTTTATATCTGCCTGGCTTTCAGCTTTAAATTACAGCCGTTCAGTATCTCCCCCCCCCCCCCCCCAAGTCACGTCAGCCATTTGGGTCAATTAAGCCCCCTGCTTTCTTCTCTTCCAAGAATAGAAGATATTTAAAGACGCACGGCCAGGAATAGGCCTGCAGCTCTATTTAATTTGCTATTAATTGATCTTATTGCGGAAGTCAGAGGCTGAGGACGCACTGAGCAGTCATCCACCTTCTGCCCATCTAATTATTGGTTTTCAGGCCAGCTTGGCACGGACAGTTCATTGCAGAAATAAAACCCTCTCTGCTGCAGATTACCTCCCAGCATCCCCACAGTGACATCTCACAGCACAGGGACTGCTACCCTACTTCAGGAATTTCTAAATTCTGGTGAGCAATCTTTTTACCATAAAAAGGGGGGTGAGGGGGCGCTTACTATAAAAATATTTTAAACTATATGAAATAGTGTGCATAAACTCAGAGTAATTAAAGAGTGATAATTGCAAAATATATCCATAAATGACTCCTTATAAAAGGTGAATATAATAGAATAACACTGTGAAAAATAAATAAAAAAATGCACCAATTCAGTGCAGAAATTACCTGTGTAAAAAGATCTATATAAATATCCGTGTATGCAACATACATACACTAAAAAAAAAACGGTATAAAATTGTGCAATAAACAGTCTTTAGTGCAGAAAAGACTGTTTCAAAAAAACATGCAAAATAATGCAACTCCTTGTGCTGGAAAATCTCTAAGCCACACTCCACAGCAAAGTGCAAATAAATCCAAACAGTGCAGATGCAAAACAATTGTCTCTTAATTTCAGTGATATCCAATAAAGTGCTTTCATTCAGTGCCAAACGTTTCCCCTAGCCTCTCACCTTAAGAGGCTAAATAATAAGCCTTTCTGTTGTATTCCTCATAAAAAACGATCCCTGCTCACTTTCTCTTTATGGTCACACCTCCTGGTTAACTGCTCAGACAGACACATACAGGAAAGAGAGGGTACTCCATAGCGTAGAAGAGGTAATTCAGCATATACTGACGGTACTGTGTGTAGGAAAACTTCCGGGTTCGGCCCCCCCCCCCCCATAACATACCTGCATTTATGTCCTTAAATTTGCTGGTGTAATCTTAATTGCACTTTACTTCGGACTACATGTCCTACATAGGGGATGTGCCTGGGCATACCCTAATCACCCGGTGCAGGTTCCCCCTGCTGCTGCCAGCTGTTGATGCAGGCATACAGGGGGATAGAGAGCGAGAGAAGGAGCCAGTTAATATTTACCAATCACTTACTGTGTTTATTCATATGTAAAGCATAGTAAACAGTGTTTCAATATAATTTAATCAGTGTTCAGTGCAGCTGAGGCTGCAGAGAAAAGGACTGGAGAATCTCTGTCCCAAATGTGAGACGTTGGGGGTCTGTTTAGAACCATGATATCTCGCCAAAGACCCCAACATGGTTGCTAAAAAAAATTGTAAAACAAAATATTACTATAAAAAAAATTGTAAATAAAATTGAATTTTTTTTTTTTAAAGTGACTGACTTCATGCACTGTCCTACTGACGCTGTCCACTGCTCTGCTAGCACCAACCTCCGATCTACTGACACCGTCCACTGTTTGCTTGAGTGTGTGTTTATATTCTTTTTTTGCTAAAAAGTCTACAAAACAATACCCCATAACGACAGCATAAAAACGTGTGTTTGAAATCTTTGCAAATTTATTTAAAAAAAAATCCCATGTACACAAGTATCACAGGCTCCTTCCATGTACACAAGTCTCACAGCCTTTGCTCAATATTTTGGTGAAGCTCCTTTTGACACCAATTACAGCCTCCAGTCTCTCTGAATATGATGCTACAAGCTTGGCACTCCTATTTTTGGGGAGTTTCTCCCATTCTTCTTTGCAGGACCCCTCAAGCTCCATCAGGTTGGATGGGAAGTGTCGGTGCACAGCCATTTTCAGATCTCTCCAGAGATGTTTAAGTCTGAGCTCTGGCTGGGCCACTCAAGGACATTCACATAGTTGTCCCGTAGCCAGAGAGAAGGTTTTCACCAAGGATGTCTCTGCACATTGCTGCATTCATCTTTTATCTCGATCCTGACTAGTCTCCCAGTTCCTGCCACTGAAAAACATCCCCGCAGCATGATGCTGCCACCACCATGTTTCACTGTAGGGATGGTATTGGCCAGGTAATGAGCGTTGCCTGGTTTCCTCCAGACATGATGTTTGCCATTCAGGCCAAAGAGTTCAATGTTTGTTTCATCAGACCATTTTGTTTCTTATGGTCTGAGAGTCCTTCAGGTGCCTTTTGGCAAACTCCAGGGGGCTGTCATGTGCTTTTTACTGAGTAGTGGCTTCTGTCTGGCCACTCCCCCCCCCCCCCCCCATACATGCCTAATTGGTGGAGTGCTGCAGAGATGGTTGTTCTTCTGGAAGGTTCTCTTCTCTCCACAGAGAAACACTGGAGCTCTGTCAGAGTGACCATCGGGTTCTTGGTCACCTCCCTGACTAAGGTCCTTCTCCCCTGATCGCTCAGTTTGTCGGCCGGCTCTAGGAAGAGTCCAGTTTTTTTTTAAACTTCTTCCATTTACAGATGATGGAGGCCACTGTGCTAATTGGGACCTTCAATGCTGCAGAAACTTTCTGTACCCTTCCTCCGATCTGTCCCTTCATACAAGCCTGTCTCTACAGCCAATTCCTTGGACTTAATGGCTTGTGCTCTGACATGAACTGTTAACTATGAAATAGAAAGAAGTTCTGGACAACCGCACTCTCAAACAGTTTTTGCCCTTTATTAAAAAAATTAAATCAAAAATACATGCCACAGCAGAACAGACAAAAGAGCTGACGCATTTCACACTAATGGTGCTTAGTCATAGCTCCTAACTAAGCACCGTTTGTTAGTGTGAAACGTGTCAGTTCTTCTGTCCGTTCTGCTGTGGCATGTATTTTTTATTCAATTTTTTGGATAAAAAGGCAAAACTATTTTGGAGTGCGGCTGTCCAGAACTTCTTTCTGTTTCATTGCTATATGCATTGCCAGCCACTGTAGCTTCCAAACTGGAGGAGAGGTTTCACCTTCGTCTGACCTACCTGAAGCGGTGATATTCCTGTTCCCTATGAACTGTTAACTGTGGGACCAGTGTAAGAGAGGAATTTTACTTTTCCCAGGCCGGGACTAGCCATAGGGCACACCAGGCGCTTGCCTGATGGGCCATGGCCCCCGGGCCCCATGCAGCTAGGCTCACCCAGCCTCTCCCGGCCACCAATTCGGTTCAGCTGTCTGACCAGGGGATGATAACTTTGTGACCATGAACAGGGCGAGCATCTGGAGGAGATGCTGGACCAGAGGTAAAGTGAGCGTGGCTCCCTCTGCGCCTGGATGGCGGGGGGAGCATATACTGAAGAAGAATCAATCTTGTAATTTTCCTCCTGCAGCCTCTTAAAGTACGCTTCTCCTCCTCTCCATCCTGCAGGCAGTCAGAGCCTGCAGGAGAGAAATTGAGTTATCCATATGCAGCTGCTCCTCCTAGCTAGTGTCTTTCTGCTGCCCCCCCCCACCCCCCCAATGCTGTCCATATCCAACCCCCCTATACTTCCACCCCCCGCCCCAGTCTGGGTCTGCCCCAGACTGACAATGTTGCTGTTCAAAGGTGTCTCAATTGCTTCTCCATCCATAGTTGAGACACCCTAAGGACAGGGAGTGTGTTATTGGCCTGATCAGATCACCAGGTGAAAATAAATGGAAAAAATAATTAAAAGAGAAAAAAAAAACAAATGCAGTCTCCAAATCTAAGAATCGGTGAACTGCAATCAATTAAAAAAAAATTGGGTTTAATACTGCTGTAAGAATTTTATATCTAAAGTTGAAATTCCGCTTCCATTACCAATATGTTGTTCCTTCTTCCATAAGAGGCGATTCGGAATCCCTGGCTCTCGCATGCTGTCCCCCCTCATTACGTGGCTGTTTCCATTGTGGGTGCGAGCTGGCAGGGAGGGAAGGTGCTGATGATGATGAGAGATCTCCATGGCAACCAGCCCAGGATCCGGAATGCGCTGATATATTTGGATGATCTGATATTCTGCTGGACAGCTTGCAAAGTGGAGGAGGGGGGGGGGGGTTGTTCCGCTATCCATAAATTACAAAATTATGCAAGAAAAAGTTATGACTATCATTCATACATAACTACGGAAGCTCCATTCATGTAGTAGAGCTGGTGAGGATTAAAGAGCCGCTACTTGATTGATGCAATTCCAAAGAGTAACTTTTCCTTTGAGGACATTACTCGATGTAGTGCCCTCCTAGTATAGAGCAGGGAGACAGGAACATTTTGCTTTGTTTCCCTCTAATCGGAGGATTAGGGCTGCTAAGTGTTTCACAGGCTGCTACGATGCTTCTCCCTATCTTCTAGGGCAGTGACCTCCAAAGTGCTGCCCTTTGCTTGCCTTTATCTAGCCCTATTCCACAAGTGTGCGCAATTTTAAAGCATAACATTGAGTAGGGCTGTGTAATGTAAAGCAGTATGGTGGTGCGGGTGCTGTGTAATGTAAAGTGGTCCAGAGGTTCGGGGGTTTTGTGATGTAAAGCAGTCCGTGGTGCGGGGTCTGTTTAATGTAAAGGGTCCAGAGTTTCAGGGGCTGTGTAATGTAAAGGGGTCCAGAGGTAAGGGGGCTGTGTAATGTAAAGGGGTCCAGATGTAAGGGGGCTGTGTAATGTAAAGGGCTCCAGAGGTGTGGGGGCTGTGTAATGTAACGGGGTCCAGAGGTGCGGGGGCTGTGTAATGTAACGGGGTCCAGAGGTGCAGGGGCTGTGTAATGTAAAGCGGTCCAGAGGCTGTGTAACGTAAAGCGGTTCAGAGGTGCAGGGTGCTGTGTAATGTAAAGGGGTCCAGATTATTGTCAGCATTTATTATCAGGTGAATGTGGCCCTTATGTGGAAAAAAGTTTGCTGACCCCTGTCCTACAGTATGGAAGTGGTAAATAAATCTTCTAGTCAAATGTTTAAAAAACAAACAAACCGTCTTTGGCATACAAAGTAAAAATAAATATCAATAAACTGTTTTAAATCGTCATACAAATATATCTTTGAAATATCACACCCCTCCAGCCTGTGTCTTTGGAGGTGAAGCCTCCATTAATCTACATGTAATATCCCACCCTCATTGTGTTTAGCTGGTTAGTGGGGATGGAGGAGAAGAGAGACAGAGGGCTGTTATTTACCACTGTGTATACACCCACATGTGTGACTCTAATACAGTGATGGCGAACCTCGGCACCCCAGATGTGTTGGAACTACATTTCCCATGATACTCATGCACTCTGCAGTGTACTTGAGCATCATGGGAAATGTAGTTTCAAAACATCTGGGGTGCGAAGGTTCGCTGTCACTGCTCTATAGCAGTGTTTCTCAATTCCAGTCCTCACGCCCCCCCAACAGGTCAGGTTTTCAGGATTTCCATTATTTTTCACAGGTGATTTGATCAGAATTGATCAGAATGTGCAGAACTGCCAACACTGCTCTGCAAAATCTCTAGCTGAATTGGGTACATCGACAGGAGGGGGAGCAACCATTTTTTATTTTTTTTTGCAGAATACAGAAAATGTATCTCATAGTGGTGTGGTGTGAGTGAACAGCGTGTAATACACTATCTATTGATCGTTTTTTTTATAATGTGGGTTTAGGGTCACTTTAAGAATAGTTTTCCATATGTTTGCAAGCCTAAAGAAAAAAAAAAGAGAAAAAAAACACACAAAAAATCCAAATACATGTGCAAAAAAAGCAAATACACCCCCCCCCCCCCCCCAAAAAAAGTCTTTATATGCAAAGTTGTGAATGGAGGATTACTGTCAGACAGGGTGGGACGGTTATTTCTAGTGCTGGATATCCACTTACAGACTTCATTTTTACAAGCGCAGCTTTCCAGTCTAGAAGTATTTTGTGATCATGTAGTAAACATTCTTAAAAGTGCAGCCATAGTGGTAAATCTTTGTCACCCTTTTCCCTGCTCGGACTTACCGGCCCCAAAATATCTTCAGGGAGACAACAACAGGCCGCTCTGTATATACCAGAAGTCTGTGACATTAAAACTGCCATTTAAAGTCCAACTCCGGGAAAACTATGCACTGCAAGAGTTACCGGCTCCTTTCTGGGAAAAGCAATTCCTCATTTCACTTTCCTATGACTAGCCGCGGCAGATGATCTGGGTGCAGGTAAGTCTTGGAAGGGATTAGGATTTACCTTGTACAGGCATTAAATTAAAACAAGAGCTCCCAGCAGAAAAAAACAAAGTCCATTTAATCCACAAAAACCGGCCGGGAACACGTATTACACAAACAGCGCAGATTTCATGTGGAGGGATTAGAACGACTCTCGCATGCGTGCATTGAGCCATCGCGTGTGAAAAACACGGGTTCACACACGTTACGCAACCCACCTGCTCTATGTGGGCTGGTATTTATCGGAAATATGGCACCCCGATGCACAATACAGTGTGCATATTGTGGTGCTTGCTTTTTTTTTTTCAAAGTACATTTTTTCATCCATTCCGATTCAACAGAACGTGAATGGGGCCTGAGGGCATATGAACATAGCGGAAAGGCGGTTAAAAAATAAATAAAAAAATGCAGTCAAAATTAATGGCATCCCAAAAAGGGCATTTTGTTGTGCAACGCAACGTGCCAAAGTCAGCTCAAAAAAAAAAAAGGATCTCGGCTTCCCAGCCAAGGCGGGGCAGTTTGCTTGAATGCAGAGGGCGTGACATTATAAAACCGTGCCCGGCCTCCGAATGATCATAGAGACTCCGGGGACCATCCGGTCCACCGATGGTTAGCATCCAGGGACGGCGGATCCGTTCTCCTATTTACCGATCGCATCATTAAGTCGGTAGAAGCACCAGGGGGGGATCAAGCTGAATAGCCGCTATGATCATTGTTATGGTGTAGGGTTTTGCTGGCTCTAAAATACGATATCTGAATGATGCCTGTAGCTGCACCTATCATTCAGATATACCCGCTCAAGTGATGGCCGGCATGCGGGAAGCTGTTAAAGCCCGCCCTTTTGCTGCCATACATAAGTGTGAGGTTGTTGTAACGGGGCTAAATATATATATATATATATATATATTTTGATACAAATCACCAATATCTCCAAGATGCTTTAGGGCTCATTCACACGGGCCGTCTGGTCAGGGCGCCTGTCAGTTTTTCAGGTAGACCCGACCGGAGCCTCCATTCACTCCTTTTGACTGGCAGATGTCAGCAGACCAATGTCCACTGACATCCAATCATGTCCACCAAATGAAGATGGATGGTGTCCCCATCAAAGTCCCCCTTTACATCAGGCCTCCCCAGTTACACCAGGCACCCCTATCAATGAGGTGTCATCAGAGTCCTCTTGTCAGCTGTCACCCCTCTATCCCCCCATCCCCCTTCGTACTCACAGCAAGTCGCCTTTTATCCACCTTCGGACTGGCCTGGATGAGTCACTTGAGAAACTGGAAGTGAAGCTGCAGGACCGGCCAATCACCATCCAAAAAATGCTACAGTGGGAGTGTTCAGGGCACAGAGCTTTACGCCCCAAAGATTATCTAAAGGAAGCAAATAGAGCTTCTTGTTTGCAATCACGTGATTGCAAACACATAATGCTTCACATAGCACCTGTGTGTCTGGCGCCCGCACACACTTAAAGGACCAGTATTTTTTTTATTTCTATATATTTTTTTATGAGAAGTAGCTTGGAGGGGGGGCAGCGCCCATGCGCCACCGATATATGCTTAACTCCTCCCAAGAGCCATGTAGGCTTTAAAGAGGAGCTCCAGCCGCAAATTTTTTTTTTTTTAAAGTCAGCAGCTACTAACAGTGTAGCTGCTGACTTTAAATAAGGACACTTACCTGTCCTAGGCGCCCACGCTGACGGCCCCCCCCCGATGCCGGTCCCACGATCGCTCCGGGTCCTGCGCCGCCATTCACACTATGGGAAACAGGCAGTGAAGCCGTACGGCTTCACTGCCCATTTCCTAGTGCGCCTGCGTGAGTCTCACGCTGGCTTGTGAATGGGCGCGCTGCTCTCTGAGAACACACACAGTTCCCAGAAAGCAGCGCGCCCCATTCACAAGGAGAAGGAGAAGAAGAAAAGGCACCGCGGAGTGGAAGAGGCAGATTACGGACTTCCGCATAGCAACAGCTATTTCGGGTGAGTATTTTTTTTTTTTCAGTTTTTTTTTTTTTTTTTAAACAACATTGTAAAATGTTGTTTTTCTGGGTGGAGCTCCGCTTTAACTAGCTTGCAGCCTGCCTAGGAGCTCCCGCTCCTCCAGACCATGAAGAGATGTTATTTGCATAACTCCTCCCAAGAGCCAGACCACTGCCTGTATTGGGGTGGAGGACTCTTGAGAGAAGTACTGAGACAGGGTGCTGTGATGTTTTCAGGAAGCTCTGTACAGCCCCCTGTCGGCTCCTCCCACCAGACATGATTTACCCTCCATTGCATAAAGAAGCACGGAGACCCAGGGATGAAGTCGCTTGGTCTAAAGGAAAAAAAAAGTAGTATGTAATGAAAATGGAAAGGTTTTATTTAACCACTTAAGACCCAGAGGATTTGGCTGCCAAAATGACCGTGCCATTTTTTGCTATTCGGCACTGCGTCGCTTTAACTGACAATTGCGCGGTCGTGCGACGTGGCTCCCAAACAAAATTGGCTTCCTTTTTTCCCCCCACAAATAGAGCTTTTATTTGGTGGTATTTGATCACCTCTGCAGTTTTTATTTTTTGCGCTATAAACAAATATAGAGCGACAATATTGAAAAGAAAATCAATATTTTTTACTTTTTTCTATAATAAATATCCCCCAAAAAAATATATATATAAAAAAAAATTCCTCAGTTTAGGTCGATACGTATTCTACATATGTTTGGTAAAAAAAAAAAAAATAGAGGATAGTTTTATGGCATTTTTATTATTTTTTTTTTTTTTACAAGTAATGTAAATTGCGGTGATCTGCAATTTTTATCATGACTGCAACATTATATCGGACACTTTTGATGCCATTTTGGGAACATTGTCATTTGTACAGCAATCAGTTCTACAGGGTTCGACAAACCCCAGGCGCCAGGTCGCATTGGCTCCTAGAATTAGTGGCATGGCTCCTGAACTAGACTGTGGCAGATGTCTTGTCCCCATGCAGCTCCCCGAACTGAGATGTTGTGCCGGGACTGAGGGCATTCCCGTACATTGCTTACACTGGCAGGGGACATTGCGCCCTCTTCTGGTGGCCAGAACTCATAGAGCGGTACTGACAGGAGCATTGCATGTCAAATGACCAGAAGCATGTCGCAACCAGGATGTGTCTGCATACAGTGTGCAACGAGGAGTGGAAGTAGCTGAGGATGATCCGCCACAAACAGATGGATGGTGGTCCTATTTTCTGGATCAGATGGCATCAGATTAAAAAAAAACGGACAGGCGGTCTGTTTCCATCCGATTGCCCTATACAGGAGAGCGTGATTGTGTTCGCTCTGCATGGTGGAGAGGACACAGACCTGTCATCCACCTGCTCAGTGGAGAGATCCCCCACTGAACAAGCTGATTACGCTTGGTGGACGTGCCTGTGTGAAAGGGGCACGCATAAAAAACCTCAATTGCGATACACGTTACATATCCCCTCACACAAACTGGCTCCTAACTTAATTAGCTGGCTCCTAGATTCAAAACAAATTTGTCAAGCCCTGCAGTTCTATAAAAAAAAAATCACTGATTACTGTGTAAATGACACTGCCAGTGAAGGTGTTAACCTGTAGGGGGCGCTGAAGGGGTTAAGTGTGTCCTAGAAGTGTGTTCTAACTGTGTGTGTGGGGGGGGGGCTACATGTCACACAACACTGATCACTGCTCCTGATTACAGTGAGCAGACGATCAGTGACATGTCACTAGGCAGAACAGGGAGATTCTTTGTTTACAGTGGCATCTCCTCTTTCTTCAGCTCCATGATACAATCACAGGCACCTGGAGGACATCGGGTCCTGCGGTCACGGAGCTCACGGCGCCAAATTCAAAGTGACATACACCTACGTTACTTTGTGCAGCTGTGCCTTTCTGCTGACGTAAAAGTACAGGCGGCGGTCAGCAAGTGGTTAAAAGCATGTTGAGAAAATATAAACAGATTAAACTTTGGCTTTAAAACCCAGCAGAACTGATTTGGGGGGGGGGGGGTTAATGCTAACACTCCTCATATGTCGGCCTCATGGTATAGTGAGAGGTAGTAAGACAGTCAACAGTAAATGGCCGCAAACATGCCTGGGACAAACTTTTAAAAGTTAACAGAAAAAAAAAGAAAGAGAAGAAAGAAGAAGACAAAAAACAAAGAAAAAATAAAAACATTGGGCAGACTCGAAGGACTACTCAGTCTTTTATTCTTTTATTCTGCCATCACGCTTCTGTGTTTCTATTTCTTAATCCAATGAATACAATGAGTCAGTAGAGTTGATTTACTAAACTAACTAACTGGAGAGTGCAAAATCTTGTGCAGCTTTGCATAGAAACCAATCAGCTTCCAGTTTTTATTGTCAAAGTTGAATTGAAGAAGCTGAAGTTAGAAGCTGATTGGCTCCCATGCACAGCTTCTGCACCTTCTAGTTTTAGTACATTAACCCCCCTGTATATAGCAGGTAACACGCCAGCCTTGTACCGGCAACGTATTACGGGGGGGGGGGGGGTTTGAGTTACCGACAATGTTGTCACTCATGCCGTTGTGTTTTTGGGTGAACAGCTGACAATCTATTTCTGGTAATATCTTATTATTTAAAAAAGGAAGACATATTGCACTACACCCCCCCCCCACACCCAACACTGTGTACAGAAAGCCCCCCAATCTTCCAGGATCCCCTCTCACACCCCCCTCATGTCTGTGTCACTCGGTCCACGTCACCGGAACAGACTTTACATGGAGCTGAGAGTCATCCGAGCGGATTGTGTGTAGGAGGAGGAAGGGATATAAAAAGGATGGAGGGGAGCTGGAGGAGCAGCAGAGACATAGGAGCCGGTGCAGATTATACAGGCTGAGCCTCCGAGGATTGGAGACCCTGAGCAGATCTGACGCTGCAGCATTGCACAGCTGAGACCGACCTCTTTGGGCTCTGCAGTACCGCTTACCATCCTCTGCCCACCATCCTCTGCCCATTGGTCCCCTAACAGGACCATTTTACAGGATCTGCAAAACTATCCTGAGCTCCTTGCCGAGCAGAGAGCCGAACGACGAAAATCCCTGCACCACGCCGTCTTCATTTCCATCGTACTGCCAAGCATCCCATCTTCACAGCACCCTCTGCGCCTAAACCGTGGGATTGCATTCTTGCAAAAGAACCACCTGCTCTTGCAAACTAGAGCATCCTTCATTGCGCAACACCCTGTGGTCCAGCTTGAACTGCATCCTTCAGTGCTTAACACCTGGTGGTCCACCTTGAACTGCATCCTTCATTGCTCAACAACACCCTGTGGTCCACCTTGAACTGCATCCTTCATTGCTCAACAACACCCTGTGGTCCACCTTGAACTGCATCCTTCATTGCTCAACACCTGGTGGTCCACTTTGAACTGCATCCTTCATTGCTCAACAACACCCTGTGGTCCACCTTGAACTGCATCCTTTCTTGCACAACAACCTCTAGTCCACCTTGAACACCATACTTTATTACACAAGACCTTCTGGTCCACCTTGAACAGTATCAACTATCGCACTGCACCCACTGGTACACCTTGAACCGTTATTGCGCAAATCCCTCTAGCCCCCCATTGCACAGCATCCTCATCCTCTCTCTTCTTCAAGATGTCCATCACTCAGGCTGAGGACCACCTGTGCACCTACCAGGAGGCCATGCAACAAAGCGCCTTCCTAGAGGAGGAATTTCCTCTGCCCTCCCCGACCAAGGGGGCCCTGAGGAGGCGCAGGGAGAGTCGGCTCCGCTCCCAGCTCCTCTCCTTTGAAGAGATCAGGGAGGTGGAGGAGGAAGGAGTCTCGCCCTCCGAGGAGGAGAAAGCCAGGAAATCTTTTCTACAGTCCCTGGAGAGCCTCAGGAGGAGCTCCAACCACACTTACCCCCAGAAGGACAAACTCAACAGCTATAAACTCAGCCTGGACTCTAGCGATTCTGATTCCACCCCATGAGGAGGCGCCCTGGGAAGGCTACGCTCCCAATGTGACAATGTCTACCAGCGGCCTGGATAGGGGGACCCCCCCTTCCCCCCCTATGGAGAACTGCTGGGGGAACCCGTGACTTTTCACCAGGGTGAATGTCGGGGTGGAGTATAATAATGATGAAGTTTACATATCCGGACTTGGCGTTTTCTAGAAAGAAATCCTTATTTTTGTATTTATTGATCCCTCTATGGCAGTGTGGAGTTTCTCAGCTGTATAATATTTGTAGCCATATCTTATATATTATTATTATATGTACAGCACATAGTTATATTGTATACTTATTCTATTTAGTGAGTTGGGTTTGTTAAAGCAATATATATATATTTTCCTGTGTCCTTCCTCAACAAATAAATAGAATTTATCTAAATGATGGACTAATTGTTTGTTTCTGATAATTAGCTGAGCCGATATTTCGTGGTTTGTGGCTGAAATGGAATACATATCAGAGACCTTGTATTTGTATCCCTGGCCATCCAGTCCTGAGATTTACACCGCTCCGTCGCACAGCACAGCCCAATCTGGAAGGGCAGGGGGATTCGATCATTCTCTGCTGCAGTTCAATAACACTTAAGAGGCACGGCAGCCATCACAAAATTTTGAAGCACCTTACACAGCTTTAGGCAGTGGGGACAGCTGGGCCCCTTACAGGTGTAATGCAAAAAAATTAAATACAAAATAAATAAAAAAACAGGAGGGGGGCCAGCCGGGCCCCTGGCGACGATCGGGCCCCTTACAGGTGTAATGCAAAAAATAAATAAATAATAATAATAATAATTAAAAAAAACAGGAGGGGGGCCAGCCGGGCCCCTTGGGTGGATAGGGCCCCTTACAGGTGTAATGCAAAAAAATAAATAAATAAATAAAATAAAAACAGGAGAGGGGCAGCCAGGCCCCTTACAGGTGTAATGCAATTTTTTTTAAAATAAAAATAAAAAATAGGAGGGGGGCCAGCCGGGCCCCTTACAGGTGTAATGCAAAAAAATAAAATAAAAAATAAATAAAAAAACAGGAGGGGGGCCAACCGGGCCCCTTGGGAGCATAGGGCCCCTTACAGGTGTAATGCAAAAAAAAAGGAGGGGGGCCAGAAGGGCCCCTTACAGGTGTAATGCAAAAAAAAAAATAATAATAAAAAAAAAAGGAGGGGGGCCAGCCGGGCCCCTTACAGGTATAATGCAAAAAATAAATAAAAAATAAATAAAAAAAATAAAAACAGGAGGGGGCCAGCCGGGCCCCTTACAGGTGTAATGCAGAAAAATAAAAAATAAATAAACAAGAGGGGGGCCAGCCTGGCCCCTTGGGACCATCGGGCCCCTAACAGGTGTAATGTTTGTACCCCCCTGATGGTGGCCCTGCTTAAAAGGTCTTGTCCTGATATCAGAGGCTGAATGAGGGCACAGACAGCAGTTGTCTGCGGTTCACACCACATGCAGTGCAGTGCATTTTTTTTTCTGCTCCAAAAAACGCATGAAAAGCAGGTTATATGCTTTTCAATGGCAGAGTTCACACCAGTGCGTTCCAGTTCCAGAAAAAAGTTCCAGAAAAAAAAAGTAGAAAGTGCTGCATTTTACCTGCACTGGACTTGTACTGGAACGCTGTAAAACGCATCAAAAACGAAATCAAGTAAATGCACCAAAAACGCACCGGAACACACTTGTCCTTCTCTAAGGCTAATAAAAAAGAGGGGTGAAAAAAATAAATAAAAGCATTGGACTGCATTAGAAATGTACCAAAAATGTACTGGAACGCATCAAAAACATGTAAAAAATGCCCATGCAAAAAAATAAATAAAAAAAAAAGCACCTAATGCGGATTGCGTTTCTATGGTCATAGAGACGCAATCTGGGTGCGTTCCAGGTGCTTTTTTGCAATGCACGTTTTTGATGCTTTCCAGTGCGTTTTTGGTAAAAAATTTAATGCAGTCCCGTCTTTTTTTTTTCACCCCACTTTTTTATTTTCCTTAGATGAGGATGAGTGTGTTCCAGTGCGTTTTTGGTGCATTTAGTTGCTTTCCGGTGCGTTCCTGATGCGTTTTACGGCGTTCCAGTACAAGTCCAGTGCAGGTAAAATGCAGAATGTTCTACTTTTTTTTATTTATTTTTACTGGAACGCACTGGCATGAACTCTGCCATTGAAAACCATATAACCTCCTTTCCAATGCGTTTTTGATGCAGATCAAAAACGCACTGGACTGCATGAGGCGAGAACCGCCCCAAAAAAGAATTTCTAAACCTGAGAACAGACAAGTCATGCGTTGCATTGGAGACGTCCTTCTATGTGGTGGCTGCATTGCTTTTCTTTAATGAAACCTGTGGATCCTGCCAATAATACACTTCCTGTCCTAGGGTGACAACGCTCAGTCACTGTATCTATGAAGGAGCAGCATGGTCACCTTATGACAGGAACTGTACTGGGACTACAGAACACCTCCCCATTTCTTCTCAATACCATAGGTGGAGGCGTTCTGTAGTCTCTGTACAGTTCCTGTCCTAAGGTGACAATACTGCTTCTTAATAGATACAGTGAGCGGGTATTTATTACCTTCCTTGGTGCCGCCCTTCCTCACCTATGCAAGAATGACATCGGTGTTCGGGAAGGTAAACAATGCTAAGGAAGGGCCCCGGGTCTCAAGAAGGGCCCCCAGGTCCCAAGAAGGGCCCTCAGGTCTCAAGTAGGGCCCTGATGCCATTTGAGCCCCTGTGCTCAGAAAGAGCCCCAGGTCTCAAGAAGGGACCCCATGCTCGGGAAGGGCCCCAGTGTTCAGGAAGGGCCCCCAGTGCTCAGGAAGGGCCCCCTGTGCTGTTTGTGCCCCAGGTCTCAGGAAGAGTCCCAGGTCTCAAGAAGGGCCCCAATGCCGTTTGAGCCTCTGTGCTCAGGAAGAGCCCCAGGTCTCAAGAAGGGCCCCCATGCTCTGGAAGGACCCCAGTGTTCAAGAAGGGCCCCCAGTGCTCAGGAAGGGCCCCAGTGCTCAGGAAGGGCCCCCTGTGCTCAGGAAGGGCCCCAGTGCTCAGGAAGGGCCAGGGCTCTTTGGGCCCCTGTGCTCAGGAAGAGCCCCAGGTCTCAAGAAGGGCCCCCATGCTCTGGAAGGGCCCCAGTGTTCAGGAAGGGCCCCCAGTGCTCAGGAAGGGCCCCAGTGCTCAGGAAGGGCCCCCTGTGCTCAGAAAGGGCACCAATGCTCAGGAAGGGCCAGGGCTGTTTGGGCCCCTGTGCTCAGGAAAAACCCCAGGTCTCAAGAAGGGCCCCCATGCTCAGGAAAGGCCCCAATGCTGTTTGGGCCCCTGTGCTCAGGAAGGTCCCCCCGTGCTCAGGAAGGTTCCCAATGCTCAGGAAGAGCCCCAGGCCCTCGGGAATAGCCCCAGGAAGAGCCCCAGGTCTCAAGAAGGGCCCCGATGCTGTTTGAGCCCCTGTGCTCAGGAAGAGCTGCTCGGGAAGGGCCCCAGTGTTCAGGAAGGGCCCCCAGTGCTCAGGAAGGGCCCCAGTGCTCAGGAAGGGCCCCCTGTGCTGTTTGTGCCCCAGGTCTCAGGAAGAGTCCCAGGTCTCAAGAAGGGCCCCCAGGTCTCAAGAAGGGCCCCAATGCCGTTTGAGCCTCTGTGCTCAGTAAGAGCCCCAGGTCTCAAGAAGGGCCCCAATGCTCTGGAAGGACCCCAGTGTTCAAGAAGGGCCCCCAGTGCTCAGGAAGGGCCCCAGTGCTCAGGAAGGGCCCCCTGTGCTCAGGAAGGGCCCCAGTGCTCAGGAAGGGCCAGGGCTCTTTGGGCCCCTGTGCTCAGGAAGAGCCCCAGGTCTCAAGAAGGACCCCCATGCTCTGGAAGGGCCCCAGTGTTCAGGAAGGGCCCCCAGTGCTCAGGAAGGGCCCCAGTGCTCAGGAAGGGCCCCCTGTGCTCAGAAAGGGCCCCAATGCTCAGGAAGGGCCAGGGCTGTTTGGGCCCCTGTGCTCAGGAAAAACCCCTGGTCTCAAGAAGGGCCCCCATGCTCAGGAAAGGCCCCAATGCTGTTTGGGCCCCTGTGCTCAGGAAGGTCCCCCCGTGCTCAGGAAGGTTCCCAATGCTCAGGAAGAGCCCCAGGCCCTCGGGAATAGCCCCAGGAAGAGCCCCATGCTCAGGAAAGGCCCCAATGCTGTTTGGGCCCCTGTGCTCAGGAAGGTCCCCCCGTGCTCAGGAAGGGTCCCAATGCTCAGGAAGAGCCCCAGGCCCTCGGGAATAGCCCCAGGAAGAGCCCCAGGTCTCAAGAAGGGCCCCGATGCTGTTTGAGCCCCTGTGCTCAGGAAGAGCCTCAGGTCTCAAGAAGGGCCCCCATGCTCGGCAAGGGCCCCAGTGCTCAGGAAGGGTCCCAATGCTCAGGAAAGGTCCCAATGCTGTTTGGGCCCGCTGTCTCTCCCGTCTTGTGGACAATGTCTGGAGGAAGCTCCGGTCCAAGCTGCTTCTCACAGGTACAAATCCTCTCAGCCCTTCCATAATTCCCCCATGCTAAACAGGCAGGTTTATATAAGGAGGTTACATAAAGCTGTCGGCCTGCCAGCTGCTGACGGATTTTTGAGCATCAAACTACAGAGAGATCATCGAGACTTTCGTTATTTATAAATAAAAAATATATTATAATAAAATAATAATAATAATATGGACTAAATATTTCCAAAGCCAAACCTGAAAGCCTGAGATATCTCTACCAATCGGGAACAACCAATGGCTCCACATCCCCGCTGCTCAGCAGGCAGCCTGAGGGCCACATGTGGCTCTTTGGAACCGATCGTGCGACCTTCGGGGCTCTTGTAGACTAAAGAGGTCCATTTATTTCACACAAGTCTGTGGGAAATCCTCAACAATTCACAAAGCTGTAACAACCACTGTAATTTTTTCTATAATCAGCGCCATCTAGTGGCCAAAAGGCGGTATTTTTATTTCCATACCGGTTAGGAAAATACTGTATGATGGCCACTAGATGGAGCCGATGATCATAGCAAATAAACAATCTTGGCACGTTGGCAGTGTTTTCCATACATAGGCGTTTACTCAGGAAAAATATTCTTTGCACAGCTTTAGGTAGAAAAATGGTTTGGATCATTTCTTTTACACCAACTACTGTCACCAGTCTCTGACCATCTCCATCAGCATGTCCCCAGTCTCTGACCATCTCCATCGGCATGTCCCCCAGTCTCTGACCATCTCCATCAGCATGTCCCCAGTCTCTGACCATCTCCATCAGCATGTTCCCAGTCTCTGACCATCTCCATCAGCATGTCCCCAGTCTCTGACCATCTCCATCAGCATGTCCCCAGTCTCTGACCATCTCCATCAGCATGTCCCCAGTCTCTGACCATCTCCATCAGCATGTTCCCAGTCTCTGACCATCTCCATCAGCATGTCTCCAGTCTCTGACCATCTCCATCAGCATGTCCCCAGTCTCTGACCATCTCCATCAGCATGTCTCCAGTCTCTGACCATCTCCATCAGCATGTCCCCAGTCTCTGACCATCTCCATCAGCATGTCCCCAGTCTCTGACCATCTCCATCAGCATGTTCCCAGTCTCTGACCATCTACATCAGCATGTCCCCAGTATCTGACCATCTCCATCAACATGTCCCCAGTCTCTGACCATCTCCATCAGCATGTCCCCAGTCTCTGACTATCTCCATCAGCATGTCCCCCAGTCTCTGACCATCTCCATCAGCATGTCCCCCAGTCTCTGACCATCTCCATCAGCATGTCCCCCAGTCTCTGACCATCTACATCAGCATGTCCCCAGTATCTGATCATCTCCATCAGCATGTTCCCAGTCTCTGATCATCTCCTGCAGCATGTCCCCAGTCTCTGACCATCTCCATCAGCATGTCCCCAGTCTCTGACCATCTCCATCAGCATGTCCCCAGTCTCTGACCATCTCCATCAGCATGTTCCCAGTCTCTGACCATCTCCATCAGCATGTCTCCAGTCTCTGACCATCTCCATCAGCATGTCTCCAGTCTCTGACCATCTCCATCGGCATGTCCCCCAGTCTCTGACCATCTCCATCGGCATGTCCCCCAGTCTCTGACCATCTCCATCAGCATGTCCCCAGTCTCTGACCATCTCCATCAGCATGTTCCCAGTCTCTGACCATCTCCATCAGCATGTCTCCAGTCTCTGACCATCTCCATCAGCATGTCCCCAGTCTCTGACCATCTCCATCGGCATGTCCCCAGTCTCTGACCATCTCCATCAGCATGTCTCCAGTCTCTGACCATCTCCATCAGCATGTCCCCAGTCTCTGACCATCTCCATCAGCATGTCCCCAGTCTCTGACCATCTCCATCAGCATGTTCCCAGTCTCTGACCATCTACATCAGCATGTCCCCAGTATCTGACCATCTCCATCAGCATTTTCCCAGTCTCTGATCTTTCCCTTGCATCATGTCCCCAGTCTCTGATCATCTCCAGCAACACGTCCCCAGTGTCTGACCATCTCCTGCACCATGCAGAATGTCCCCCAGTCTCTGGCCATCTCCTTCAGCATGTCCGCAGTCTCTAACCATCTCCAGCAACATGTCCCCCCAACTTACATCAGGATCCCTATCAGAGCCCCCACTTACATCATAGTCCCAATCAGGGTCCTCACATTAGAGCACTCCTTTACATCATTGCCCCCATAAGAGTCCCCCCTTACATCAGGATCCCCATCAGAGCTCCTCGCCTTCCATCAGAATCTCCATTTACATGGAGTCTTCTCTAACATCATGAAGGTACCCATTAGATTGATGTAAGGGAACACAGTCTCCATTGGAATCCCCCACTTACATTAAAGTCCTCCTCATCAAAATCATCCCAACATCAGAGTACCCCCTTCCACCAGGATCCCCCATTGGTAACCCCCATTATTTTTCAACAAGTTTCCAAATGCAGTGCATGTTTCTAAGCGACATAATGCCCCCCATAAAATGTACACGGCCCCCTTGATGGTTTCCATAACACTCAGAGCGCGCTGATATTAATACGTAACAATGTATGTGGGAGGTTCAGGTCTGTAATCAGCAGTCTGAGTCATTGATGAATCATTGATTAATCCAATGATCAGAGACTCATCAGGGGGGGGGGGGTTAGGCTATGGAGAGGTCTGAGATGTAATCCGCCTGACGCCCGCTATACAGGTCTGTGTCCATTACCACAGAACAGGTCACCCCCCCCCACCAATGGCCTCATTACACAACGACTTAGCGATCTTATCGCATTCAAATGCAATTCACTTTAATTACTGCAGCTCCTTATACAACCAATGATATAAGAAGGACTATACAGCTAAATGGTTATATAAATGGGCCGACCGATCGCATGGCTGCCCCCTACAGGACAGTGTCAGAAGGATTTTTCCTTTATATTAAAAAGGACCTGTCACTCACATTTACAAGTCTGCTGTATAAAATTGCCGGCACGTCACAATATACAGCAACAGTGTCATTTCTCAGAGAAGCTCCACCTTTTACCATTTGAAAGCAAACTTTAAAATTTAGTCCAGGCTGGCATGATATCCGTCTGTTGCAAGCAGAAGGGAGCATTTTCTCGGTCACCTACCTCCTAGTGCAGTGGTCTCCAAACTGCGGCCCGGGGGCCAGATTCAACTCTTTGCTTGCTTTTATCCAACCCTTGGGGCACTATTTTATCCACTTATACCAGGGATGGACTGGGACAAAAATTTGGCCCTGGACTTCATCCAGACCGGCCCACTTTAATTCAATAAAATGCTGCCCCCCCCCAAAAAAAATCACGCCCAATCAAAAGGCCCCTACATCAATTATTGTATATCATGAGAAGGTGAGAGAGAGGGGAATGAGAGACAGAGGAGATGAACTGAGAGATAGAGGAGGAGGGCTAAGACATAGAGGAGGGGTCTGAGAGACAGAGGAGGGGCCGTTTAAAAAAGTTGTTTTTTCTTTTAAACGGCCCACTGAGCCATCGGCCCACTGGGAAACTCCCTGTAGTCCCGATGGCCAGTCCATCCCTGACTTATACCAATGATGGGGCACAGCTCCTCCCACCAACGATGGGGCACAACTTCTCCCACTGACACCAACGACGGGGCACAGCTCCTCCCACTCACACCAATGACGGGGCACAGCTCCTCCCACTCACACCAACGACGGGGCACAGCTCCTCCTACCAAAGATGGGGCACAGCTTCTCCCACCAAAGATAGGGCACAGCTCCTCCCACTGACACCAACAGCGGGGCACAGCTCCTCCCACTGACACCAACGACTGGGCACAGCTCCTCCCACTGACACCAATGACGGGGCACAGCTCCTCCCACCAAAGATGGGACACAGCTCCACCCACCAAAGATGGGACACAGCTCCAACCACCAAAGATGGGGCACAGCTCCTCCCACTGACAACAATGATGGGGCACAGCTCATCCCACTGACACCAACAACGGGACACAGCTCCTCCCACTGACACCAACAACGGGGCAAGCTCCTCTCACTGACACCAATAATGGGGCACATCACCTTTCACTGACACCAAGGATATGGCGCTATTCCCCCCACCGACACCGATGGGGCACAGCTCCTCCCACGGACACCAACAACGGGGCACAGCTCCTCCCACCAAAGATGGGGCACAGCTCCTCTCACTGACACCAACAATGGAGCACATCACCTTTCACTGACACCAAGGATAGGGCGCTATTCCTCCCATCGACACTGATGGGGCACAGCTCCTTCCAACAATGGGGCACAGCTCCTTCCACCGACACCAAGGATGGGGCACAGCTCCTCCCACCGACACCAAGGATGG
Organism: Rana kukunoris; assembly: GCA_029574335.1. Classification (NCBI taxonomy): domain Eukaryota; kingdom Metazoa; phylum Chordata; class Amphibia; order Anura; family Ranidae; genus Rana; species Rana kukunoris. Next base: position 128,899,123 of record CM056059.1, on the reverse strand, counting down.
GGCACAGCTCCTCCCACTGACACCAAGGATGGTGCACAGCTCCTCCCACTGACAACAATGGGGCACAGCTCCTTCCACCGACACCAAGGATGGGGCACAGCTCCTCCCACTGACACCAAGGATGGGGCACAGCTCCTCCCACTGACACCAAGGATGGTGCACAGCTCCTCCAACTGACAACAATGGGGCACAGCTCCTCCCACTGACACCAAGGATGGGGCACAGCTCCTCCCACTGACAACAATGGGGCACAGCTCCTTCCACCGACACCAAGGATGGGGCACAGCTCCTCCCACTGACACCAAGGATGGGGCACAGCTCCTCCCACTGACAACAATGGGGCACAGCTCCTTCCACTGACACCCAACAATAGGGCACAATTCCTTCTACTGACACCAATGATGGGGCTGCAATATAAATAGAGGTTTGCTTTTGGCTTTAAAATTGCTTTAAGTACTGCAAAAAAAAAAAAAGTGTCCCTCTTTCCTGTCAGAGAGTGGAGAGGTATGGCAGATATACAACACAGGTAACCTCTGAGGATATGACAGATGTGAATTGAGAAAAACATTTTTCAGCACAGAGATGCCAATTTTCTTATTTTATTGCTGCCCCTTGTATTGCAGTGCATTCTACAATGTGTCCAGTAGGTGGCGCTGTGTGACCATTGCTTGTACAGGGCAGCAGAAGCTCATAATAGGGAAAAATATGTGACTGTAATAATTTATCAAACTATTTTTTGGAAAGCAGTTATTAGAGAGGTGCTGTTGTGCTCAAACCACCAACACATGCTATTAAATGCAAGCTCCTGTCACCCCCCCCCCCCCCCATGTACCCCCCCTCCCCAGGTTGTGCTGGGACAAAGGGTGTATGGACTGGAGCCTCAGAGAACAAGTCCCCTCCTGTGTTAGCTTTGCTGCATGCTGTGCAGAAGGGGCACAGAGTCTCACAGATTTGGCACCGCGACCCGTTTTTTTCTTCATTGGCTCCCCTGGGCAATGTCAAATAAATCCGAAACACCAAGCGTTCCGTACAGCGACAATTCACATTGTATGCCCTAGAAAAACTTGATTAAAGAAAAGCTATGTAAGCTATATAAGTTCCTTGTACAGCAGAGCTCAGACTTGAAAAGTGACAGGCAGTAGGGGGAGCCAATCCAGTGTGTCACATTGCTCATGTAAAAGCAAGTAACATGCTGACAGAAGGAAAGAGCAGAGTGATACGAAAGATGAACTCATCAGTCTGCCGCTTCTCCTTCACCATCCAATTGCAGGCTGGGGGGGGGGGGGGGAGACAAGACCTGTATGAGCATGGGAGCACCTGATGAAAAGGAGGACTCTACTGGGGACATCTCATGTTGTGAAAAAGTATTCTACTGGGGACACCTGATGTGAAGGGGGACTATACTGGGGGCACCTGATGTTGTGAAGGGGACTCTACTGGGGGCACCTGATGTTGTGAAGGAGGACTCTACTGGGGACACCCGATGTTGTGAAGGAGGACTCTACTTGGCACACCCGATGTTGTGAAGGAGGACTCCACTGGGGGCACCTGATGTTGTGAAGGAGGACGCTACTGGGGACACCCGATGTTGTGAAGGAGGACTCTACTGGGGGCACCCGATGTTGTGAAGGAGGACTCTACTGTGGGCACCCGATGTTGTGAAGGAGGACTCTACTGGGGGCACCTGATGTTGTGAAGGAGGACTCTACTGTGGGCACCCGATGTTGTGAAGGAGGACTCTACTGGGGACACCCGATGTTGTGAAGGAGGACTCTACTGTGGGCACCCGATGTTGTGAAGGAGGACTCTACTGGGGGCACCTGATGTTGTGAAGGAGGACTCTACTGGGGACACCCGATGTTGTGAAGAAGGACTCTACTGGGGACACCCGATGTTGTGAAGGAGGACTCTACTGGGGACGCCCGATGTTGTGAAGGAGGACTCTACTGGGGGCACCCGATGTTGTGAAGGAGGACTCTACTGGGGGCACCCGATGTTGTGAAGGAGGACTCTACTGGGGACACCCGATGTTGTGAAGGAGGACTCTACTGGGGGCACACGATGTTGTGAAGGAGGACTCTACTAGGGGCACCTGATGTTGTGAAGGAGGACGCTACTGGGGACACCTGATGTTGTGAAGGAGGACTCTACTGGGGACACCCGATGTTGTGAAGGAGGACTCTACTGGGGACACCTGATATTGTGAAGGAGGACTCTACTGGGGACACCTGATGTTGTGAAGGAGGACTCTACTGGGGGCACCTGATGTTGTGAAGGAGGACTCTACTGGGGGCACCTGATGTTGTGAAGGAGGATTCTACTTGGGACACCCGATGTTGTGAAGGAGGACTCTACTTGGGACACCCGATGTTGTGAAGGAGGACTCTACTGTGGGCACCCGATGTTGTGAAGGAGGACTCTACTGGGGACACCCGATGTTGTGAAGGAGGACTCTACTGGGGACACCCGATGTTGTGAAGGAGGACTCTACTTGGGACACCCGATGTTGTGAAGGAGGACTCTACTGTGGGCACCCGATGTTGTGAAGGAGGACTCTACTGGGGACACCCGATGTTGTGAAGGAGGACTCTACTGGGGGCACCTGATGTTGTGAAGGAGGACTCTACTGGGGACACCCGATGTTGTGAAGAAGGACTCTACTGGGGACACCCGTTGTTGTGAAGGAGGACTCTACTGGGGACACCCGATGTTGTGAAGGAGGACTCTACTGGGGGCACCTGATGTTGTGAAGGAGGACTCTACTGGGGACACCCGATTATGTGAAGAAGGACTCTACTGGGGACACCCGATGTTGTGAAGGAGGACTCTACTGGGGACGCCCGATGTTGTGAAGGAGGACTCTACTGGGGGCACCTGATGTTGTGAAGGAGGACTCTACTGGGGGCACCCGATGTTGTGAAGGACGACTCTACTGGGGACACCCGATGTTGTGAAGGAGGACTCTACTGGGGGCACACGATGTTGTAAAGGAGGACTCTACTAGGGGCACCTGATGTTGTGAAGGAGGACGCTACTGGGGACACCTGATGTTGTGAAGGAGGACTCTACTGGGGACACCCGATGTTGTGAAGGAGGACTCTACTGGGGACACCTGATATTGTGAAGGAGGACTCTACTGGGGACACCTGATGTTGTGAAGGAGGACTCTACTGGGGGCACCTGATGTTGTGAAGGAGGACTCTACTGGGGACACCTGATATTGTGAAGGACGACTCTACTGGGGGCACCTGATGTTGTGAAGGAGGATTCTACTGGGGGCACCTGATGTTGTGAAGGAGGACTCTACTGGGGGCACCTGATGTTGTGAAGGAGGACTCTACTGGGGGCACCTGATGTTGTGAAGGAGGACTCTACTGGGGGCACCTGATGTTGTGAAGGAGGACTCTACTGGGGGCACCTGATGTTGTGAAGGAGGACTCTACTGGGGGCATCTGATGTTGTGAAGGAGGACTCTACTGGGGGCACCTGATGTTGTGAAGGAGGACTCTACTGGGGGCACCTGATGTTGTGAAGGAGGACTCTACTGGGGGCACCTGATGTTGTGAAGGAGGACTCTACTGGGGGCACCTGATGTTGTGAAGGAGGATTCTACTGGGGGCACCTGATGTTGTGATAGAGAACTCTACCGGGGGCACCTGATGTTGTGATAGAGAACTCTACTGGGGGCACCTGATGTTGTGATAGAGAACTCTACCGGGGACACCTGATGTAAAGGAGGACTCTACCGAGGACTCCATCTGGTGGAGAGAGTGCAATTTGCCATCTTTGCCCTGGGCACTAGATGACCTTGTCCCAACCCTGGAAAGGGGGGGGGGGGTTGTCCATTCCTCCACTCAGGTCTCAGATTACACTTAACTCTGTGCTACATGTATCACCTGAGGCCAGTCACTTCACCGGATGGACATGGATGGATGGATGGTTTACAACCACTTTAAGGGGTTATTTTTGCTTCAACTATTTTGCTCAAGCCGTATTGGTCCAGTTCTGTTTTACGGCTACAACTGGTAGCAGCGTTGTACCGGGATGTCTATTATCCAGGTTGGGTCAGGATCGGATCTTCTCTCTCGGATCTCATGAAGAGTTTATTTATCATCCAACATCTGGTATATATCAAGGAGCAGAAGACGCCATCAATAAACATCTCCAGTGAAGTCTCCGTGATACATCTCAGCCGGCTACACTGCGTCTGTTTGTTGTTCTGGAAGATGTCGACACCGACCCATAAATTTCTGTCTTGTGTTTCTTGGTAACTAAAAGAAGATGGAGCGGAGGAATGCGCCAAGAGATGGCCAGCGGGGGACAATAACGGCAGGAGAGCCGGTTATAATAATCCGGAGTGCAAGAAAAACCCGGGGGAGGTCAGGAAGACTTTATTCACACCATGTGTGTTACCTTCAACATGCGTTGTGTGCAGGGGCGGACTGACAACTCATGGCCCCCCCGGGCAATAGGAGATTATGGGGCCACACAGTATACACTAAAAAAGTACTGGAGAGGCGGTGCAGCTATAATCTTGTGATTTTTTTAAAAACACAGATTTTTACATACTGTTCCTGGTTTTACTGAGGCTGGCAACCCTGATGTGGGCCCCCTAGTGGCATGGGGCCCTCGGGCAGTGCCCGAGGGCCAAAATGGTCAGTCCGTCCCCTGGTGTGTGCGAAGAACAACTAAAGTGATTTTAAACCTTAATTTTAAAAATATTATATACATATATACACAAACAAACCACTTTATTACTGAAAAATTTCACCCCCAACTGTCGCACTTTGAATGACAATTGCGCGATCATGCAACACTGTACCCATATGACATTATTTTTATTTTATTTTTTTACACAAATTGAGATTTCTTTCAATGGTATTCAATCACTGCTGTTTATTTTTTATTTTTTTGCCTGATAAAATGAAAAAAAATAAAAATATGTCAAATTTAAAAAAATGTCCGTTATTAAATTTTGCAAATAAATACGCTCTCTTTATAAGTTTAACCACTTGCTTATCGGGCAATTAAACCCCCCCCCTCCTGCCTGGACCAATTTTCAGCGCTGACGCACTTTGAGGCTGGGTTCACACTTGTGCGGTGCTCAGCAGATTAGCTCCGTTTTTGCTGCGAATTTGGAGACCTGGGAGAAGTTCCGAGTGAGAGGAGAGTGGGGGAGAAATGTATTGAGCTGAATGAGAGAAATTCCTGAAGAGAACTGAACACATCTGCGAATCAGCTGCGTACCCACAGAAGATAATGGGACTGAATTCGCACCTGAGCCGCACCGCAAGGCATAAAATCAGCACACGTTTTTTCTGCAATGCGCAGTGCGAATGCATCGCACATATGTGAACCAGCCTCATTGAAAACAACGTATTTAGAAATGTTCTGCGTATTAAATGCGGTTTAAGCCGCACTCAATTCGCATAGGTGTGAACCCAGCCTTAATGACAATTGCTTGGTCATACAACACTGTACACAAACACATTTTTTTCACCACAAATACAGCTTTCTTTTGGTGGTATTTGATCACCTCTGCGGTTTTTATTTTTTGTTAAAAAAAAAATACAGATTTTGAAAAAAAAAAATAATGTTTTGCAAACAGATCATTTTTCTCCTTTATTGATGTACGCTGATGAGGCGACACTGGTGGGCACTGAAAGGTAGCACTGAAGGGCCTTGACAAGTGGAATGAGAGGTGGCACTGAAGGGCATTGATAAGTGGCACTGGTGGGCACTGAGAGGTGGCACTGAAGGGCATTGATAGGTGGCACTAAAGTGCATTGATAGCCAGGTGGCACTGGTGGGCACAGAGGTAGCACTGAAGGGCATTGATAGGTGGCACTGGTGGGCACTGAGAGGTGGTACTGATTGGCACCACTGGTGGGCATTGATAGGTAGCACTTGTGGGTATTGATAGGTGGCACGCTTAGGCTCTGGCAGGTGGTATTTGTGGGCACAGATGAGGTGCCTATGTCTGTTCCTCTTCAGGACTGATTTCCTTAACACACAAGCCGGTGATCGGCTTTTTTTTCTCCCCACGCTGTCAGCGCAAGGAGAAAAAAAAAGATTACCGATCCTTTGTTTACATCACTTGATCAGCTGTCATTGGCTGACAGCTGATCACGTGGTAAGGGGCTGGGACCGGCCCCTTACACGGATCTGTGATCACCCGAGCCTCAGAGACTCGGGTGATCATCGCGGGCCCTGCAGGAGCACGCGAAGGGGAGGACGTCTATTGACGTCCTCCCGGCATTTGGGGTCCACACTGTGGCCGTCATTCGGCTATAGCACGGACGCCAAGTGGTTAAGGCAAACTGTATTCTAATACATTTCTTTGGTGAAAATAACTCAAATTTGTGTATATTATTCAGTCTGTAGGAAAGTTATAGAAGAAACTATGGTGATGTTGTAATAAAGAGTACTGTGCTGTAAAAAATTTTTTAGAACGAACTGCCTCATGAATGCTTTAATCCTTTTTATTTATATATATTTTTTTTACAAACGTATTTAATCCTTATATATACACTAACTTCGGATTTTGGCACAGTGGGGGGGTTTTCCCCTTTCTACACAAACTATGGTATATATATATATATATACACACACAAACACACACACATCTGAAAATCGATCCAACCAAAATGTACCGACGGCCTCTCATTTCTTGAGTTTCAAAAATGCCAGGACAGTACAAATATCCCCCAAATGACCCCTTTTCGGAAAGTAGACAGTCCAAGGTGTTTAGTAAGAGGCGTGGCAAGTTTTTTAAAGCTGTAATTTATCAGAAAAAATAAAAAATGAGAAAAATTAAGAAATTAATAAAAAAAAGTGCAGTACAGCGTTATCATATAACCTGCGTGGTGGTGATCTGGGACACTGATTGGTGACAGTATGTAAAAGTAGAAAAATAAAATGTGTACTTTTTTCCCCCATACAGTGGCTAGAGCAATAGTGTTATAGTAAGCACTGTACTACTCTGGGGAGACGATCAGGGTTTTTTTTTTTTTTTTTTACACACTATGATTGCCTAAAACTGAATGTTACAGTTATAAGCAACCATTTCTTCTGAATGAAAACTATTCATCCAGTGTATACTATTGTAATGAGCTCTGTGATTGGCCACAGCTAATTACATGGTACAGAGGGGCTGTGTTTTGCCCTGTCTGTACCATGTGATCACTGTGACCCAGGCCCGGACTGGCCATAGGGCATACCGGGCAAATGCCCGGTGGGCCGCGAACGGCCCTCGCGGCCCGGGGGCCGATTGCGGCCCACGAACGGCCCTCGCGCCCCACGAACGGCCCCCGGTGGCTATTGAGTCTCACTGTGCCCATCAAATGCAGCCACTGGGCCCATCAAATGCTGCTACTGGGCCATCAATTGTCATCACTGTGCCATGCCATCAAACGCAGCCACTGTGCCATGCCATCAAACGCAGCCACTGTGCCATCAATTATCACCACTGTGCCATGCCATCAAATGCAGCCACTGTGCCATCAATTGTCACCACTGTGCCATTCCATCAAACGCAGCCACTGTGCCATGCCATCAAACACATCCACTATGCCACCAATTGTCACCACTGTGCCATGCCATCAAACACAGCCACAGTGCCATCACTTGTCACCACTGTGCCATGCCAACAAACGCAGCCACTGTGCCATGCCATCAAACACAGCCACTGTGCCACCAATTGTCACCACTGTGCCATGCCATCAAACACAGCTACAGTGCCATTACTTGTCACCACTGTGCCATGCCATCAAACGCAGCCACTGTGCCATCAATTGTCACCACTGTGCCATGCCATCAAACACAGCCACTGTGCCATCAATTGTCACCACTGTGCCATGCCATCAAACGCAGCCACTGTGCTATGCCATCAAACGCAGCCACTGTGCACTTAAATTGTCGCCACTGTGCCAATTGATGCCAGTGTGTCCATTGATGCCACTGTGCCCATTGTCGCCACTGTGCCCATTGTCGCGGTTGAGCCAGAAGGGGCGGCTGAGCCAGAGGGAGCGGCGCTCCGGCGCCCTCTATAGATGCACTGCCACCGTCTATCTATCTTCTTTATTTCTATCTTTATCTATCTTCCTTCCTTTCTATCTATCTATCTATTTTTATCTATCTATCTAGATCTATCTACCTTCCTTCTCTTCTTTTTTTCTATCTTTATCTATCTTCCTTCCTTACTATCTTCTATCTATCTATCTATCTTCCTTCCTTTCTTTATCTACCTTTCTTTCTTTATCTATCTTCCTTCCTTCCCTTATTTCCTTCTATCCAGGGGCGGACTGACCATTGAGGAACTCGGGCACTGCCCGAGGGCCCCATGCAACTAGGGGGCCCCATCAGGGTTGCCAGGCTCAGTAAAACCAGGGACAGCATGTAAAAATCTGTGTTTTTTTCACATCTGTCCCTGATATGTCCAAAACCTACATGCTTTTGATGTGAAAATCCTGAGATTTTAGCTGCCCCGCCTCTGTACTGCCACCTGGCTTGGTGGCCGTCTGTAAGCCTGGGGGCCCCATAATCTTCTATTGCCCGGGGGCCCCATGAGTTGTCAGTCCGCCCCTGCTTCTATCTTTATATTTCTTTCTTTATCTATCTATCTATCTATCTATCTTCCTTCCCTTCTTTCTTTCTATCTGTATCTATCTTTCTTTATATATCTTCCTTCCTATCTACCTATCTATCTATCTTCCTTCCTTCCTTCCTTCCTTCCCTTCTTTCTATATTTATCTATCTTTATTTCTTTATCGATCTTCCTTCCCTTCTTTCTTTCTATCTTTCTTTATCTATCTTCCCTTATTTCCTTCTATCTTTATATTTCTTTCTTTATCTATCTATCTATCTATCTATCTATCTATCTATCTATCTATCTATCTTCCTTCCCTTCTTTCTTTCTATATTATTCATTCTTTCTTTATCCATCTTCCTTCCTATTTATCTATCTATCTATCTTCCTTCCCTTCTTTCTTTCTATCTGTATCTATCTTTCTTTATATATCTTCCTTCCTATCTATCTATCTATCTATCTATCTATCTATCTATCTTCCTTCCTTCCTTCCTTCCCTTCTTTCTATATTTATCTATCTTTATTTCTTTATCGATCTTCCTTCCCTTCTTTCTTTCTATCTTTCTTTATCTATCTTCCCTTCTTGCTTTCTATCTTTATCTATCTTTCGTTCTCTATCTATCTATCTTCCTTCCCTTCTTTGTTTCTATATCATTCATTCTTTCTTTATCCATCTTCCTTCCTTTCTATCTATCTATATCTATTTGTCTATCTTCCTTCCTTCCCTTCTTTTTTTCTATTTTTATCTTTATCTATCTTTCTTTCTTTATCTTCCTTCCTTCCTTTCTATCTATCTATCTTCCTTCCTCCCCTTTCTTTCTTTCTTTCTTTCTTTCTATCTTTTATCTTTCTTTATCTTCCTTCCTTCCCTTCTTTCTATCTGTATCTATCTTTTTTATCTATCTATCAATCCATCTTACTTTCTTTCTATCTTAATCTTTCAATCTATCTTTCTTTATCTCACCCCACATCCCGTCATTAACCCCCGCTGTGCCCCCCCCCCCCCCCTGGGCTGCTCAGTCTAAAATGCCCGGGCCTATTTTTTGTCCCAGTCCGGGCCTGCTGTGACCAATCACATTATAAGCTCATTACAATAGTACATAATGAAAGGCATGAACCAAATCATCATTGTGATATGATCTGCTGTGATTAGCCACAGTAATCACATGGTACAGGCAGCCAGTATAGTGATCGGTCATCGGTTGTGCCAGAGTGTGGCCCGTGGAGTGCATGCGAGATACGATCCCAGGAGGATGCCATATGATGTCCTCCCAGAATTACAGGGCTCCTGCTCAGCTGTCATATGACAAAAGGCCAGTCAGGAGGGGGTTAAACATGTTATACTTACCTATACTGTATAATGGTTTTGCACAGAGCAACACCCCCTTTCCCCTTCTCAGGTCCCCTGCTGGTGCTCCTGGCTTCTCTTTGCCAAGTGCGCCCAAAAAAAAAAAAAAAAACACTTTCTATTGGGGCACCCATGCTGGCTCGCTCCTGAGCCTCCCTGTCTGTTTTTTTAGTGTGTGAGGGTGCCATTAGGATTAATGATATTCCCACACTAGCCTACCTCAGCGGTCGCTGTGGTCTTCTCGGCCCTGTGCGGAGTGGTTGCTCTTTTACATTGCACACAGGGGGGTCACCCACTGAGCATACCCCCTTCTCACGGAACACTAGCTGAAGGGTCTGCTGTTGTATTGCACATTGGCACATGATTGGCATATACAAAGCTTGGCACTTACTGACGACCAGTAGGATCTAAGTCAGTGATGGTGAACCTTGGCACCCCAGATGTTTTGGAACTACATTTCCTAGGATGCTCAGCTACACTGCAGAGTGCTTAGCATCATGGGAAATGTAGTTCCAAAACATCTGGGGTGCCGAGGTTCGCCATCGCTGATCTAGGTCCTCAGGCTTGCCCTGAAAAAGTCTCGGGAGGAGGGCATTTGGCCTTTTGGTCAGGTTCCCCTTCCATGGGATTTCCCCCCTGGGGAGCCCCACCTAGTAGTTGGGTCGGCTTTACTTCGACAGGTTGGACCCTGCCCTTTCCCGAAGAAAGGGGTCTGCCCAGCTTTAGCTGGTTGGACCAAGGTGTACCTGTGACAGACCCAACATGGACATTTAGTGATTGGTTTCAAAAGCATTTGCATAGACATTTGCTCAGTGAAAGTGTATGTATATTCGTTTTGTGCAATGACTGTAAATCAAACAGCACAGGATAATCAATATAAAATACCTCATTCTGCCACTAGGTGGAACTAAGTGTTATTAGAAACTCCTATGAGCCTTCGCTCCATCTAGTGGCCAAATGTGGTATATTTGGTTTAAAAAACAAAACAAAAAAACAATGATTTACATTTAAACAGCACATAAAATAGCCCGTTTATTTAAAAAAAATGTTTTATATTTTATATATATATATATATATATATATATATATATATAAATATCTGCTCCATCTGCACAGTACTTTTAGAGGGCGAATGCCTATGCAAATTCAACTGGGATCTACAAAGTGCCTACATTTGGCAGGTAACGGTGCATGTAGATTTTTTACTGCAAGAAGGTTTTATCCTGTGCTGTTTTTTTTATTTACCTTTTGACTAGCACAGGATAAAACCTTCTTGCAGTAAAAAATCTACATGCACCTTTACCTGCCAAATGTATGCACTTTGTAGATCCCAGATGTAAAAATACTGCATTAGGATATAAAATAGCCCCATCTAGTGGCCAAATGAGGCAAGTGTTATAAGAAATCTATAGGATACTTAGCTCCATCTAGTGGCCAAATGTGATATTTTCTGTTTAAAAACAATGATTTACATTCGAACAGCTCGTTTACAGTCTTTTTTTTTTTTTGCCCTATTCGCACAAAACATTTGTACATGCATTTTCACAGGGCAAATGTCTATGCAAATTCAACTGGGGTTTACAAAGTTCCTATACAGCTCAGCTCCTTATGCCGCATACACACGGTCTTTTTTTGTGATAAAAATAAAACTATGTTTTTAAAAAAAAGTCATTTAAAATGATCGTGTGTGGGCTTCACATAGTTTGTCTTCTAAAAAACGACCAAAAAAAATAAAAATTCGAACATGCTTCAATTTTTTATGTCGTTTTTCAAAATGTCGTTTTTTGTGTCATAAAAAATGATCGTGTGTGGGCAAAAATGATGTTTTAAACATTGTTTTAAACCCACGCATGCTCAGAAGCAAGTTATGAGACGGGAGCTTAAATGGAACAGAGTGCCGTCGTACGTGTTGTACGTAACCGCGCTTTGCTAGAGCATTTTCAGAAAACTATGGTATGTAGGCAACGTCGTTTTTTATGATGAAGTTAGAAAAACTTTCTTTTTTTCATGGTGAAAAACGTTGTTTTATTTCATCACAAAAAGCGACCGTGTGTACGCGGCATTAGTCTTTAGGAGCTTATTAAATGCCTGTTGATGCAAAAGGTTTCTTCATACATATGTGTGCATTTTGTACTGTGTGTTAATACAGTAAGTGTGCCTTTCATTTCCTATGGCAGCTCAACACATGAGAACCACCAAGATGCCCCCTCCCAGAGCACCCAACACATGAGAACCACCAAGATGCCCTCTCCCAGAGCACCCAACACATGAGAACCACCAAGGTGCCCCCTCCCAGAGCACCCAACACATGAGAGCCACCAGGGTGCCCCCTCCCAGAGCACCCAACACATGAGAACCACCAAGGTGCCCCCTCCCAGAGCACCCAACACATGAGAACCACCACGGTGCCCCCTCCCAGAGCACCACCAAGATGCCCCCTCCAAGAGCACCCAACACATGAGAACCACCAAGATCCCCCCACCCAGAGCACCCAACACATGAGAACCACCAAGGTGCCCCCTCCCAGAGCACCCAACACATGAGAACCACCAAGGTGCCCCCTCCCAGAGCACCCAACACATGAGAACCACCAAGGTGCCCCCTCCCAGAGCACCCAACACATGAGAACCACCAAGGTGCTCCCTCCCAGAGCACCCAACACATGAGAACCACCAAGATGCCTCCTCCCAGAGCACCCAACACATGAGAGCCACCAAGGTGCCCCCTCCCAGAGCACCCAACACATGAGAACCACCAAGATGCCCCCTCCCAGAGCACCACCAAGATGCCCCCTCCCAGAGCACCCAACACATGAGAACCACCAAGATCCCCCCACCTAGAGCACCCAACACATGAGAACCACCAAGGTGCCCCCTCCCAGAGCACCCAACACATGAGAACCACCAAGATGCCCACTCCCAGAGCACCCAACACATGAGAACCACCAAGATCCCCCCACCCAGAGCACCCAACACATGAGAACCACCAAGGTGCCCCCTCCCAGAGCACCCAACACATGAGAGCCACCAAGATGCCCCCTCCCAGAGCACCCAACACATGAGAGCCACCAAGATGCCCCCTCCCAGAGCACCCAACACATGAGAACCACCAAGATGCCCCCTCCCAGAGCACCCAACACATGAGAGCCACCAAGATGCCCCCTCCCAGAGCACCCAACACATGAGAGCCACCAAGATGCCCCCTCCCAGAGCACCCAACACATGAGAACCACCAAGATCCCCCCACCCAGAGCACCCAACACATGAGAACCACCAAGGTGCCCCCTCCCAGAGCACCCAACACATGAGAGCCACCAAGATGCCCCCTCCCAGAGCACCCAACACATGAGAGCCACCAAGATGCCCCCTCCCAGAGCACCCAACACATGAGAACCACCAAGATGCCCCCTCCCAGAGCACCCAACACATGAGAGCCACCAAGATGCCCCCTCCCAGAGCACCCAACACATGAGAGCCACCAAGATGCCCCCTCCCAGAGCACCCAATACATGCATTGCAAATTTTGTGACACCTCAGATTTTTCGGTTTGTTGGCAATCCATTATTTTTTAATGGGACGTGTTAAAAGAGTAGAAAAGGTTCACTCAGCTTGGTATTATTAGATGACCCTGTTTTTTGTTTTTTACATTGAATGCTAATATATATATTTATTATATATAAAAATATATAATAGTAAATAATATTTATTTATTTTATTAATTTATTATTTATTACATTTTTTGACGATAATATTATTAAATAATAAAAGATTAAATAATATTTAATTTGTTAGCTTGGGTTGAACGGTGAAGCTGTGCCAAGTGAACAATTTCCAATGCTTTAGTAAATCAACCTCCGCTGACTTGAATTGACTCTGCAGATTATCTCTCCCCCTTTCACTGGCTGCATGCTTGCTTCAGTTTGGTTACTTGGAGTCTATTGAAGCTGGAAACAGCCAAGAAAGTTAAAAAATAAAAAAAAAGTATGTATGTATGTATGTATGTATGTATGTATGTGATTAACCCCCAAATTTCTCTTGGTATAGGTTTCCTAAATACAGACCCCCCCCCCCCCCCCCCAGCACTTTCTGGAGCTAGGGTTACCACCTCATCCCTTTAAAACTGAACACATATTAATTACACAGGTTCTGTGGCTAATTTAATGCAAATAAGGCACTACTTTAGTTTAATTACAGCCTTATTCTGCCTCAGAACCTGTGTAATTATTAGGTGTTCAGTTTTAAAGGGATGAGGTGGCAACCCTATCTGGAGCCCCCTGGACCCCCCATTATCCTTCCCCCCCTTTTTTTAAAACCAAACTCCTCTCCAGACACTTTGCCATGGTGTTTATTTATAATAAATGTCAATGTAAATAGCTCTTTATACAAATATAACAAATGGGGAAAAAAAAGCGGTGCAGGTGCAAAAATAAATATTTGTACATATGATTTCCTTGCAAATATATAGTTTTTTTTCCTCTAAATTTTACAAAAATACGTTTAACCAGTTCTTATACACAGCTAAGGTGCACACCTCAAAAAGGAAGGGGGTTAAAAAAAAGTCAGATTTTGATTTTTCTTCCCCTCCCCCACCCTTCCCAACAAGCAACCTACTTGTCCATTCAGTCCAAAAAGTGTTCACTTAACCTCTTCACGGCCAAACTTACATTAGCCACCTAGAGTCCAGTAAACTTGCTCAACTCCTTGGCAAGGCCAGGTGCCATCAGACAGTCCACTGAACCCCTCAGTCCAGCTGTGTGCACCTGCTGCGCCCTCTAGCGGTCCCCCAGTGGCAGCGCACAGAAAAGCTCTTTATTTGCTGAAAAGCTGGGGCATCTTGGAGGGACATTTAACCCTCTGTTTGCCATGGGGCTGTCAGCTCACTGGGTGGAGTCTGAGTCGCTGGAATCCAAGCTGTGGCGGAGTTTGCAGCTGCTGAGTTTGTCCCTTTGGAGTTGCATGCTGTGGGAGCTCCTTCTCAGGTTCTCCAGGGACTGCAGGAAGGACTTTCTGGCTTTCTCCTCTTCGGTGGGGGACAAGCCTTCCTCCTCCACCTCTTGGATCTCGTCAAAGGTGACCGGCTGGGTCTTGAACCGGCTCTGCCGGGGTCGTCGCAGCTTGCCCTTGCCCCCTGAGGCCCGAGGTTGGATGGGCCGGGGGTACTCCTCGGTCTCTCCGCTGTAGTGGGGCATCGCTGATTGGTAGCCCAGGGGCTCCGCGGGCTTGGCTGGTAGAACCGCAGAGGACATGGCGCTTCGCTCTGCTTTTTGGGGGGTGGGGGTGCCGGGTCTAGTTTGATGCCAGGCTAAGATTCTGGAGGAAGCTGGCGCAGTGGCAAGAGATGTGAAGGGTTAGCAATGCTCAGGTGTGGGGGGTGCCCAATCCAGCTGCTGAGCTGTATAATGTCTAATAGTCTATATGCTTTGCTGGTGCAGTTCTGATCCTGTGCTGGGTTGTGCTAGTACCAGTAGCGCTCCTGTGCTTGGTAATGGACAGTGCTGGTACTAGTAGGGCTCCTGCACTTGGTACTGGACAGTGCTGGCACTAGTAGTGCTCCCGCACTTGGAACTGGACAGTGCTGGTACTAGTAGTGCTCCTGTGCTTGCTACTGGACAGTGCTGGTACTAGTAGTGCTCCCGCACTTGGAACTGGACAGTGCTGGTACTAGTAGTGCTCCTGTGCTTGCTACTGGACAGTGCTGGTACTAGTAGGGCTCCTGCGCTTGGAACTGAACAGTTCTGGCAGTAGTAGTGCTCCTGCGCTTGGAATTGGACAGTGCTGGCACTAGTAGTGCTCCTGTGCTTGCTACTGGACAGTGCTGGTACTAGTAGTGCTCCTGTGCTTAGTACTGGACAGTGCTGGAACTAGTAGTGCTCCTGTGCTTAGTACTGGACAGTGCTGGTACCAGTAGTGCTCCCGCGCTTGGTACTGGGCTGTGCTTGTACCAGTAGTGCTCCTGTGCTTGGTACTGGGCTGTGCTGGTACCAGTAGTGCTCCCGCGCTTGGTACTGGGCTGTGCTTGTACCAGTAGTGCTCCTGCGCTTGGTACTGGGCTGTGCTGGTACCAGTAGTGCTCCTGTGCAGGATACCACTTCTGTTCTGGAGACAAGTGGTGAGGCTTCTGTGCTAGCTGCTGTGCTGGTACTAGTAGTGCTCCTTTGCTGGATACTGGGCTATGCTGGAGACCAGTTGTGAATCTGTGTAGGATACTGTGTTGGCACCTGTAGTGTTCCTGTGCTGGGTGCTGCGCTGGCACCAGGGGCGCTCCTACATTGGGTGCTGTGCTGGCAGCAGCGATGCTCCTACACGTATGCTGTGCTGGTACCAGTAGTGCTCCTGTGCTGGGTTGAGTGGTTGGAAGTCCTGCTCCTGTGCTGGTAGCAGTACTGCTCCTATGCTGGGTCTCAGTAGAAATGTTCCAGGTTCTGCTGCCTCCCAGCTTTATAGCTGTCCCTCCTCCCACTCACAGAGGCTCTGATGACAACACTCTCCTTGTAAAGGCTTGGAGCTCTCAGCTTGCATTTAATGACGTTTCTCTCATTTCTCCAGCTTACAGATTTCTTCCTCTTTGGATGCTGGGGGGACTTTTTTGTCCTAAAACAAGGGTGGGTAAAGTGAACTGCAAGTCCCAGCATGCATAGCTCCCAACTGTCCCTGATTTTCAGCAATGTCCCTCTTTCCCCCTCAGTTGTTCCTCATTTGGGTCTGATTTATATAGTTGTATATAAAATGCACTTTTTAGCTTTCAAAAAATGTCTCCCAGCACTAAACCTTTCATCTGATTTCTAAATGGCTACATTTGTAAATTCTAAAAGCCAATATAAAGGAATAGTAGTGGTAAAAAAAAGCACTTGTGGGTTTAACAAATCTTGTTTTTTTGTACAATTCTCCTTTAAGGGGGCGTGGCCAGGGGTGTGTCCTATGCCTGCATACTTTTTCTGTTAGGTGTCCCCAGGGTCGATCCGCCCTATAGGCTCACTATGCAAGCCGCTTAGGGCCCAGGAAAGCTGCAGAGGGCCCCCCAAAATTACTAGAGGCCCCGCCTGGTGAAAAGTAATTTTCAGCCCTTTTTTGGCAACTCGCTGGCTGCATGGGAGAAGAGGTAAGAAGTTAGTACCCCCAGCTTCTCACTTTAATGTAAGATGTAATTTCCGAAAGCAGAACACCCCCTCCCCCTGGTTCTCAACTTTATTGTGACATGTCATTTTGCTTGGGGGCCCCAGGGAAGTCAGGATCGGCACTGGGTGTCCCTCATTCCCATCTCAAAAAGTTGGGAGGTGTGAGCATGGCCACACAGGCGCAAACCAACCACTATGAGGCTTGCCAACTGAATGTTCCATAAACATGTATAATTGGCTGTCCCGGCATACTCACTTATACATAAAGCAGTGGTTCCCGACTCCTGTCCTCAGGAGCCACTAACAGGCCAGGTTTTCAAGATAACTGAAATACATCACATGATATAATTTTCTGCTCAGTGATTGCAGTATTCTAGTCTATCTCCCAAGGTAATACATACAACCTGGCCTGTTAGACGGTCCTGAGAAGCACTTTCCTTAAAGGTTATTTACTTGTTAAAGAAAATTGACTTACCTGATCCTCTACACTGCTAGACTGCACACTGGGGGGGGGGGGGGGTGATAACTTAAAACCAAAGAGTGAAAAATCTGGTGCAGCTCTGCATAGGCTCCCATGCACAGCTGCACCAGGGAGGGGGCAAGCACGACACTCCACACCAGGGAGAAAGCCTTGCATTACTGTGTGGAGTTACAGACTGAAGAACAGGAAGTGAGGATTTCTCAGAAGAAATAAGGACATGTAAAAGCAAAATGGAAGGATGATGTAAGTGAAGGAGGACTGCACTAAGGTAAAGGAAGATATATAGGGGGAAAAAAATTGTACATTTACAACCCCTTTAATTGATCTGTTTTTCTTGTGTATAATGCTCCTTTAAGGGGGGTGTGGCAAGGGGGTGTGTCCTATGCCTAAATACTTTTGCTAATAGGTGTCCCTCATTCCCATTTTAAAAAGTTGGGAGGTGTTGGTGTGTGTTTTTATAAAAAAGAAAAGATCGCACGGCCGTTTACCAAGTGAAAGTGCATTTGGCCACTAGATGGCCCTAAATATCATCATCAGTATCTTTTGACTACTATATGCTGATGTTGATACTAAGTAGCCACCCTTCTATGTGTCCTGGGGATTGCTGCTGAAAGCTCTGCAAATGATTGTTGAGACAGAAAGTGATAGGAAATCCAAAATGTTGTTATTGTTGTCACAAGAACAGGAAGTGAGTGAGAATCTTCAATGGAGACACTTGTTACATAAGAATTTCCCTCACATTGTGGAAATTTTCTCTCGCTCCCTGTTTTCTCTCGCTCCCTGTTTTCTCTCGCTCCCTGTTTTCTCTCGCTCCCTGTTTTCTCTCGCTCCCTGTTTTCTCTCGCTTCCTGTTTTCTCTCGCTTCCTGTTTTCTCTCGCTTCCTGTTTTCTCTCGCTTCCTGTTTTCTCTCGCTTCCTGTTTTCTCTCGCTTCCTGTTTTCTCTCGCTCCCTGTTTTCTCTCGCTCCCTGTTTTCTCTCGCTTCTTTCATTACAGGACAGGAAGTACACAGATACAGATTAGGGTTGCCACCTGTTCGGGATTCACCCGGACAGTTCGGGTTTGGAATCATGCGTCCGGGTTTTACACTGTCTGAGACCCGGACATATTATTCACACTGGACTAAGTCTCCCCTCCCCCTTCTCTCTCCTGCCTCTAAGTAAGTAGGCCAAGGTAAATCAGGGTTCTTAGAGCACTCATTACATCAGAGCTCCCCATTTGCACCAGAGGCCACAGTGCTCCCCCTTTACATCAGAGTCCTTGCCGCACACCAGAGCATCCCTTATGTTAGAGTCCCCAGAGTTCTCCCTTACAGCGAAAGGGTAACACTGGGGATTCAGATGTAAAGGGGTAACTCTGTGGACTCTGATGTAAAGGGGTAACTCTGTGGACTCTGATGTGAAGGGGTAACTCTGTGGACTCTGATGTGAAGGGGTAACTCTGTGGACTCTGATGTGAAGGGGTAACTTTGTGGACTCTGATGTGAAGGGGTAACTCTGTGGACTCTGATGTGAAGGGGTAACTCTGTGGACTCTGATGTAAAGGGGTAACTCTGTGGACTCTGATGTAAAGGGGTAACTCTGTGGACTCTGATGTAAAGGGGGACTCTTGTGATTAGCTTCATATGATTAGAAATATTATTTAATAGCAACATCTATGCATAGTTTATGCATACTAGGAAAACAAAATTGCTGTGCAACGCTGAAGTGTTCGGGTTTGGACTGAAGAAAAGGTGGCAACCCTAATACAGATGGCTGAGAATAAATTGACAACCTTTCTCGACCAGCCTCCTGTAGAACCGCATTGCTCATAGCAATAAAATTCATTGCTATAAACAATTATAATGTGTAAATAAAATAAAAAAATCCCTAACCCTAAAATAAAAAAAATCCTGATCACTTCCCCAGAGTAGTACAATGTTACTATGGTAACATTATATTGCTCTGGTCACAGTGTGCAAAGAAAAAAGAAAAAATTGTAAAAAAAAAAAGAGAAAGAATATTATTACATTTTTATTTTTTTGGTACTGTCATATTGTGTTTTTTTTTTCTTAATTTTCCAAATAATTATGATTAAAAATTAAAACCTCAAAAAACTCTGCTTTCCAAAAAGGGGTAATTTGGGGGTTAAATAACCCCCAAATTACCCCTTTTTGGAAAGCAGAGTTTTTCATGTCTCTGCATTTTTGGGCCTTTGAAATGAGGCCCAAAAATCTGTTAGCTAGTACATCAGGATTGATAGAGTGTCAGATATATCACATAGTTTGTGGAATCTATAACTTTCCTGCAGACTAATATACACTGATTTGCTTTATTTACACAAAAAAAATGTAGCAGAAAACATTTTGGCCTAAATTCATGAAGAACGATTATTTATTAGCAACATTTTATAACAGAAACAATGAAAAGAAAAAAAAAATGTTCCCTCAAATTTTTGGGCTTTTTGGTTTATTTAGCTAAAGACCACCAATTTTTTTAAACAAGCTATGAAAAATGTTTTTTTCTTCCAAAACAATGAAAAACGTTTTTTTTAGCAAAAAAATAGATTAATGACCGCCCAAATTTTTAACAAGCTATGAATTTTTTTCTTCCAAATTTCAAGCTCTTTTTATTTATTTAGAAAAAAAAATTGATTAACCACTTGAGACTCGAGCCTGTTTTTCAGATTCGGTGCTTACTAGACTAAAACAGTTTTTTTTGCTCGAAAATTACTTAAAACCCCCAAACATTATATATTTTTTTTCTAACACCCTAGAGAATAAAATGGCAGTCATTGCAATACTTTTTCTCACACCATATTTGCGCAGCGATCTTACAAGCGCACTTTTTTTGGAAAAAAATCACTTTCTTGAATTAAAAAATAAGACAACAATAAATTTGGCCCAATTTTTATATATATTGTGAAAGATAATGTTACGCCGAGTAAAATGATACCCAACATGTCACGCTTAAAAATTGCGCCCGCTCGTGGCATGGCGTCAAACTTTTACCCTTAAAAATCTCGATAGGCGATGTTTAAAAAATTCTACAGGTTGCATTTTTTGAGATACAGAGGAGGTCTATGGCTAGAATTATTGCTCTCACTCTAACGATCGCGGCGATACCTCACTTGTGCGGTTTGAACACCGTTTTCATATGCGGGCGATACTCGCATATGCGTTTGCTTCTGCGCGCGAGCTCGATGGGGCGTTTTAAAAAAAAAAAATTTTGTTTTCTTATTTGTTTTAATTTATTTTACATTTTTTTACACTGAAATAAAAAAAAAAAATTGATCACTTTTATTCCTATTACAAGGAATGTAAACATCCCTTGTAATAGAAAAAAGCATGACAGGTCCTCTTAAATATGAGATCTGGGGTCAAAAAGACCTCAGATCTCATATTTAGACTTAAATGCAAAAGAAAAAAAAAAAAAAGTAAACAAAAAATATGTCTCTTTAAGACGCTGTGCGGGACTGACGTTTTGACGTCACTTCCGCCCAGCAGAGGTATGGGGACGGCTGAGGGACATTTTTCCCTCAGTCGCATCCCCGGACAGACGACAAGCGGACCCGATCGCCTCCGTCGCTACCGACGGCAACGGTAAGCGGCGGAGGGCGCGGGAGAGCGGCGGGAGGGGGGGGGCATCCGCCACGGAGACCGCCATTATCGTGTACAGATCCGCCCCATGAAGAGATGGATATCTCCGATGTTGCAGCTGCTGCCGTTACCGACATATCCATCTTTAAAAAAATGACGTATTTTGACGATGGGGCGGATCTTAAGTGGTTAAAGACTGAAATTTTTTTTAACAAGCTATGAAAAATGTTTTTTTTTTTTGCTAAATATACCAAAAAAGCTCCAAATGTTGGAGGAAAAAAAACTGTTATAAAATGTTGCTACTAAATAATTGTTCTTCTTAGGGCTCTTTCGCACGGGGCGGATCAGTAATGATCCGCCCCGTGCACCTCCGTTTGCTCAGCGGGGATCGCTCCGTTGATCTCCGCTGAGCTGCCGGATGACAGGGCGGTCCCCGCACACTGTGCAGGGACCGCCCTGTCAGATCTCCGCTCTCCCCTATGGGGAATCGGATGAACACGGACCGTCTGTCCGTGTTCATCCGATCCGCCAGACGGAAGAAAAAGTAGGTTTTTCCTCCGGCATACTTTGGTGGATCGGAGCGGATCGGATGTCAGCAGACATGTCTCCGCTGACATCCGCAATCCCATAGGGATACATGTATGTCCGTTTTTCATCCGACAACGGATGGATGAAAAACGGACATACGGATAGTCCGTGTGAAAGAGCCCTTAAATGTAGGCCAAAATGTTTTCTGCTACATTTCTTTTGTGAAAATAACACAAATTAGTGAACAGTATATTATTTAGTCTGTAGGAAAGTCTTTAATACTATTTTTTTGCTAAATAAACAAAAAGAGCCTGAAAATTCGGAAGAAAAAAAAAAGATTTTTCATAGTGTGTTAAAAAATTTGGGCGGTCTTTAATCTTATTTTTTGCTAAACAACCAAAAAAAAAGTCTGAAAATGTTATCTTTTTTTCACACTAATAAAGCTGTTTTATTGGTGGTCTTTAATCACCTAAACAAACAAAAAAAAAGCCTGAAAAAAAATGTTCATAGCTTGTTTAAAAAGAAAATGGTAGTCTTTAATCACATTTTTTTTTTTGCTAAATAAACACAATTTTTTGGTTGTTTAGCAAAAAATAGGAATTTGGTTTTTTGGTTGTTTAGCAAGAAATGTGTTTCAAGACCACCAATTTTTTTTTAACAAGCTATGAATTATTTTTTTCTTCAAAATTTTCAGGCTTTTTTTGGTTATTTAGCAAAAAATAAGATTAAAGACCACACACATTTTTTTTTAACAAGCTATGAAAAATGTTTTTTTTTTCCCTTTAAAAATGTTCTGCCGTTTTTTGGTTGTTCAGCAAAAAAAAATTGTGATTAAAGACTACCAATTTTTTTTTTTTTAACACGCTATGAATTTATTTTTTTCTTTTCAAATTTTCAGGCTTTTTTTTGGTTATTTAGCAAAAAATTAAATATATATTTAGCAAAAAATTAAATTAAAGACCGCTCACATTTTTTTTTTTTTTTTAACAAACTATGAAAAATGTTTTTTTTTTTCTTCAAAAATTCTTGCCGTTTTTTGGTAGTTCAGCAAAAAATAAATGTGATTAAAGACTACCATTTTTTTTTTTTTTTAACACGCTATGAATTTTTTTTCTTCTTCAAAATGTTAGGCTTTTTTTTGTTTGTTTAGCAAAGAATAAAATTAAAGACCGCCCACATTTTTTAACAAGCTATGAAAAATGATTTTTTTTTTTCAAAAATTTCTGCCTTTTCTTGGTTGTTCAGCAAAAAAAAAAAAGAAGTGATTAAAGACCACAAGCTGTGATTTTTTTTTTCTTCCAACTTTTCAAGCTTTTTTTTGTTTAGCATGGGCAGGAAGGGGGTATTGAAGTGATTAAATTCAGGTATGTTGGAGGAAGTTGGGGAGGGCGATTGATTTTTCCGAGAGTTGGGTAGGAATGATTGGTGGGGAGGTTGATATTGATGGGAAGGGATGGGCTCCAAATTCTATTACTTCTGATTGACACTAATATTATTTATTAAAGCGGAGCTCCACTCGCATTTTTTTTTTTCAAAGTCGGTAGCTACTAACAGTGTAGCTGCTGACTTTGAATAAGAAAACTTACCTGTCCTAGGCGCCCGCGCTGACGGCCCCCGCCGATGCTCGATCCCGGCACCGCCATCCACAGTCAGGGAAACAGGCAGTGAAGCCGACGGCTTCACTGCCCATTTCCTACTGTGCATGTGCGAGCAGCGCGGCGCTTTGTGAATGGTCCGGCTGCTTTCTGGGATACACACAGTTCCCAGAATGAAGCGCGGCCCATTCACAAGAAGACACCGAGAAGAGGAGGAGGAAGAAAACCACACCGCGGATCATGAGGGCAGATTCGGGACTTCCGCATAGCAACAGCCCATTTAGGGTGAGTATTTTTTTTTTTTTTTCCATTTAATTTTTTTTTTAGATTTTTGAAAAAAAAAAAATCAGGGTGGAGCTCCGCTTTAATGAAAGTGTATCATTGTTGCCAAGGGTTGGCTCCGCCTTCCTCTCTCCTGATTCCCGGGGGGAGGAGCAGAATCTTGGACTTGTAGCGCCCCGCTGTCGGCTCGGTTGATGGATTGGATACTTTTTACAAGAAGTGAGGTTGGCTCCAACGCTCCAGGAAGCTTTGCCTTGTGATTGTGATCTATTATTTTTCTCCTGGCACCATTTCCTCGTTCCTCCTCAGAAAATAAGATCCTTTGTTGTCCGAAGCGTGAAGAGCTGCCAAAGACGTCACCCGCCTGACGTCAGAAAGTCTCAGCAGAGCGCACAAACTCCTGACAGCTCTACTGTTTGCCAGTGTGTGCCGGAACCGGAGCATGGATCATCACACAATCGGAGTCATGACACTTCAGTCACTTGTTTACAAGAGCGCCGTTTATGCAACATGGGGCCTGATTCACAAAGTCCCATTAAATGACATACGTTGCAAGGATTTAATACACTTTTTGCAACTTTTTCTCTGTTCTGATTATAACTGATTCCTTTTTTTTAAACCTGTCCTTGTTATAACCAGCTGAGCAGTCTCCGTGTTGTGATAAGGAAAGCTGCAGTGTCTGCACCATTTTAGACAAAGGGTGAGCCGGGTTGGCTCCCCTGCGCGGATCGCCGTAGCTGTTCGGCGGCCGCTTTAAGAGCTATAGGGGGTGCGTGTGATGTCCGCCGGCAGGGCCATCTTAATAGTATCATGGGCCCCTGGGCAAAGTAATGCACTGGGGCCCCACCAGCTTGCCCCAATTTATACGCCTACTTTCAAGAAATAAAGTATAAATAGTTGATGGAATTAAACATTTATTCATTAGTACTTTTAATAAAATGGATTTTTACAAAAGAAAAAAAATCCATAATGTCAAAGACTTGTCGACACAAAGGGCACAGTACAGAGGGGAATGCAGAAGGGCACAACACTGGGATCAGGAGGGCACAGTATGGGGGGGGGGTCAGGAGGGTACAACACTTAGCTGAGATCAGGAGGGGGGGTCAGGAGGGCACATTACTGGAATCAGGAGGGCACAGTACGGGAGGGGGGGGTCAGGAGGGCACAACACTGGGATCATGAGGGCACAGTATAAGGGGGGAGGTCAGGAGGGTACAACACTGGGATCAGGAGGGCACAGTATAGGGGGGGGGGGGGTAAGTCAGGAGGGCACATTACTGGGATCAGGAGGGCACAGTACGGGAGGGGGGGGGGGGGGTCAGGAGGGCACAACACTGGGATCAGGAGGGCACAGTACGGGGGGGGGGGATGCAGGAGGGCACAACACTGGGATCAGGAGGGCACAATAGGGGGGAGGTCGGGAGGGCACAACACTTAGCTAAGGAGGGCACAGTACAGGGGGGGGGGGGTCAGGAGGGCACAACACTTGGATAAGGAGGGAACAGTACAGGGTGGGGGGGGGGTCACAAGGGCACATCACTGCGATCAGGAGGGCACAGTATAGGTTCCGGGACACGACCATATTGGGACAGTTCAGTAAAAAGCGTGATCGTCCCAGCAAATTCGGAACAGTTCGCAAGTATGACGTAATGCAAGAATATTGTGGGGGCCCCCCATGTACCTGGAGCCCCTGGGCAGTGCCCAGGAGTGCTCTTGCATTAAGATGGCCCTGTCCGCCGGCCACCCGTGATCGCTCCTCAGAGAGCCAGAACGGCGATGTTAAGAGACAGATCCCTGTTCTGTCAGGGAAGTAGATAGAGATCTGCTGTTCCTAGTGATCAAGAACAGCGATCTGTCTCCTCCCCAAGTCAGTCCCTTCCCCCCACAGTAGAGAGATCTGCTTTTCCTAGAGATCAGGAACAGCGATCTGTCTCCATCTCCAATCAATCCCGTTCCCCCACAGTAGAGATATCTGCTGTTCCTAGTGATCAGGAACAGCGATCTGTCTCCTTCTCCAATCAATCCCGTCCCGCTACAGTAGAGAGATCTGCTGTTCCTGCCAGTGACATTTACACAGTGCATCTTTATAGCTCTGATCAGCAGTAACACAGAAACCCTGGCTCTACACCAGGGGGCCCTTAAACTGTGGCCCTCCAGTTGTTCAGGAACTACAATTCCCATCATGCCTAGTCATGTCTGTGAATCTCTGAGTTTTACAAAGCCTTATGGGACTTGTAGTTCCGCAACAGCTGAAGGGCTGTAGTTTGAAGATCCCTGCTCTCCACATCCCCACACTGGGCTCATACTGAAATAAAGCCACACGGGTGAGTTGTTGGCCAGAATTTTATTTCTGAAAAGAATATTAAAAAAGACCGTGGCCAAGCTTTGCAGGGTGTGTATTTATCTGAGGTGATTGTACTGCAAACAGCAGGCATTGTTCATAAGTATGGAAGGTACACCTGTACCCTAAGGGCACTGTGATGGCGCCATGGTGAAGGAGAGAGGCCGTAATCCTGTGCTGAGCTAAGGAAGATCCTATAAAGGTAGCTACAGACCCTGCAAGGAGGCTGGTCAGACAGCCCACCAAATGATCTTTTCTGATGAAAGATCGTCCTACGGGGTTCAGTCCAGTGGCGGCCCATCCAATGCGTGGCCCCGGCTCCTCCCTCCGCCTACGTCCATAAGGCATAGCTCCCAACTGTCACTGATTTCGAAGGACTGTCCCTGATCTGGAGCAATGTCCCTCTGTCCCTCGTTCCTCCTCATGTGTCCCTCATTTTGGTCTGATCTCTATAGAGTTGTATATAAAATGCACTTTTTATCTATCAGAAAAATGTTTCCCAGCGCTAAACCTTTCATCTGATTTCTAAATGTCTGCATTTGTAAATTCCAAAAGCCAATATAAAGGAATAGTAGTGGTAAAAAAAAAGAACTTGTGGGATTACCTAAACTTGTTTTTCTGGACAATTCTCCTTTAAGGGGGCGTGGCAAGGGGTGTGCCCTATGCCTGCATACTTTTTCTGATAGGTGTCCCTCGTTCCCATCTCAAAAAGTTGGGAGGTGTGGATAAGGTAAGGCATCCACTGCCTGTCTCCTG
This sequence comes from Rana kukunoris, assembly GCA_029574335.1. Classification (NCBI taxonomy): domain Eukaryota; kingdom Metazoa; phylum Chordata; class Amphibia; order Anura; family Ranidae; genus Rana; species Rana kukunoris. The sequence goes on along the minus strand of CM056059.1, from coordinate 128,872,515 downwards.
CGGGGGGGGGGGGGGTTGGTTTGTGCCGGGTAATCGATGCTGTCCATCTCCCGCCAGGGGGGGAGGGGTGGGTAATAAACCGCCATCCGTCTTCCAAGAGGGGGCGGTGATGGCCACCGTCCATCTCCTGTGGGGGGGGGGGGCGTTAGTTTAGCACTATCCTTCTCTTCTTCCACTGCCCCTAATATATTTCCTGATAATACAGAGCCAGGGGACAAGCTGCACATGCTCAGTTTGGTGTGTATTGCTAGAGAGCTTTTTTTTTATATATATATATATGGGAGGGTCGGCACATGGCCAATCAGCACTGCCCAGATAGAGGGTTCGGGGTCCTGTATCCTGATAGGACAGTCCTTGCAGAATAAAAACTCCTCTTATAAGCTTTAACCAGACACTGATAGAAGTCACAAGACTGCTATATACTGCTCATGAGAAAAGGTATTTAGCAGTTTAGATTTACTAAAATAATTGCATTTCCATGTTCTGTGTACTGTAGGAGATCAGATATAGTGACTGCAGGGTGATAAGTGTGCGCAGCCTATTGCATTAGGGTGCGCACCCCAAAGCTCAACCACACATGACTTTCTCTGCAGCCTCAGCTGCATGGGCCAGGAGATGAATGGAATGTGCTCTGTTCTGGGCGGCTTCCTGTTCCTTTACAAACTGAAGCATAATAAACACAGTTTACTGTGCTTCAGTCATGATTGAACACAGTAAGTGAGTGTGTTCATTTAGAAAAGGAAGGGGCCAATAAATGACATATTGATCAACCCCTTCCCTCACTCTCAATTCTGAAACATCCCCCGCAGCAGCCAGGGGGAGAAGAACGATGCCAGCAGAATGGCGGTGTGGGGAGCAGAACACGGAGAGAAGCCCGGGCAGTGCGGGGAATCGGAACCACAGGGCTGGACTGGGACAAAAATTTGGCCCTGGACTTCATCCAGACTGGCCCACTTTGACAGGTCTCTCCCATGGCGGCCGGACAACTCCCGCACATCCCCCCCGGCCACCCGAGCCCCCTCTTCCCCTTCACTAGCCATTCTACTTTATTAGAGTAGAACGGCTGGTACTATTATAGGTAGTACCAGTGGGGAAGCTAGACATTTCACCTGGCCCCCCGGGGCAAAGAATCAGTTTGGTGCCCCCCTTATGGGACAAGATTAGGCAGAAGTGAGAAACTCCCAGGCCATAGCTGTTGAGTCAGCTGTCGGTCCCCTCCCCCGTGCTCCTTTGTCGTCCCCCCTGCTCCTCTGGTCCTCCCCCTGCATCTTTGTTCCCCCCAGGTGAGCGCTGCGGGAAGGCAGAGGCAAAGGAGTGGAGGGGGGCGGCAGTCCGCTGTCACTGAACTGGCCCACTGAGCCATCGGCCCACCAATGGCCAGTCCATCCCTGGGTTGTGCCCAGGCACACCTGGCACACCCCCTGCACACGCCTATGGCTGGCTCCTGGGTTTAGTAACACTTTAAGAGCTTACCTAATAGGCCCCCCTCCTCTCCCAGACACCATAGCACCCACATGGACTGCCCTGGCTATGGTTACACCACTGGTGGGGTGATAGTGAACTCAGATATAGAGCAGCCCGGGGTGACAGCGGTGTGTGACAGCGATGGGTCATCTCAGGCGGATTGCACAGCAGCGTTGTAATGTAGTGACATAGTTCCATTAGTTTTAATATCGCACTCACACAGCTTACAATCATTCTCCCTGCTGAATAAAGTCACACACAGCTCACGATTCCCCCCGTATATAGAGAGTGAGTCAGGGCTGGAGCACGCCTGCTGCCCCTGCGTGGTGATGATGTGCCATCTGCTGCCCCCTTGTCTCTCGGGACGTCTTGGCTGGTGCAGCTGTCCTGTCATAACGGGACATAGATTTGTCTAAGCGAATTAGCAGCTGCTGTCATATTCTGTAACTTCTCTACACGGCGAGGGGCGTTTCATCACCAACACAAGAGCTTACAGTCTAATACTCTACAAAGCCTTCAAGTGTCCCTGATTGGGAGAGACAGCAGTCCTCTGCCCCAGCCCCCCCCCCCCCCCCCCACACACACACACCTGTCTCCATGAGGTTAGAGTTATAGATCTGGTAAATAAAAGAAATCCTACGTTACGTTTGCTGTTTGCTTTCTGTCTTGGGTAGGGTGACCACGTGTCCCACCCCCCACCAGGCCGATCTGATGCCCCCAAAAAAGGCCTTCAGGGGTCTTGGCCGGCCAGGGAGTAAAGTGGTGATGCAGCAGCCTTTTTCGGGGCGTGATCAGTGCTTCTGGGTAGAGAGCACACCCGCCGCACCGGCTTTGCTGTGATTTGGTAGGGGTGGATCCTGAATAGCAGTTTGGAAAGGTGGTCACCCTAGTCTTGGGGGGGTTTCTTCCTTCCGCAATTCCATCTGAAGGGCGGCTCCGCAGCTTTGCAGATTCCCCTGGAGCCACCCCTTTGCAAGCACCCTCCAGCCTGTGACGGGTATGCATCAGTGGTGGCCGGTGGTATTTTTTTGGGGGGGGTGGCAAACAGTCAGTTGGTCCGTGGGTTGGCGAGCGGTTCAGGAGCACTTACCCCATCAATGCAGCCAGTGGCGGCTGGTGCTCAAAATTTTTGGGGGGCGCAAAGAAACTCGGAAAAAAACCCCATCAATTGCCGCCACTGTACCAGCAAAAGCAGCCACTGTGCTATCAATTTCCGCCACTGTGCCCATCAAACGCAGCCGCTGTGCCCATCAATTGCCGCCGCTGTGCCCATCAATTGCCGCTGCTGTGCCCATCAATTGCCACCACTGTGCCCATCAATTGTCGCCACTTTGCCATCAATTGCTGCCGCTGTGCCCATCAATTGCCGCCACTGTGGCCATCAAACAAAGCCACTGTGCCATCAAACGCAGCCATTGTGCCCATCAAATAAAGCCTCTGTGCCCATCAAACAAAGCCTCTGTGCCATCAATTGCCGCCACTGTGCCCATCAATTGCCGCCACTGTGCCCATCAATTGCCGCCACTGTGGCCATCAATTGCCGCCACTGTGGCCATCAATTGCAGCCACTGTGCCCATCAATTGTCGCCACTGTGCCCATCAAACAAAGCCACATTGCCATGAAACGCAGCCACTATGTCCATCAAACAAAGCCACTCTGCCCCATGAAACGCAGCTACTGTGCCATATCAAATGCTACCAGTGTGCCCCCTGAGAGGTGTCCTTGATGCTCCTCGATGTCTTCTCTCTTCCCATCCTCTGCTATGATTGGACACCTGATAGGCATCCAATCACAGCGCCTGTCATTTCAGCCAATCATGTGATGGGTAACAGATACGAGCACCTGATTGGCAGAGAGGCGGTTTAGTGTTATATATATAATATCATACAATCCCATATACCCAATTCTATACACACAGTTGATCCAGAGGAAGGCGAAAAAACCCAGCAGAGCATGATCCAATTTATTACAGCCAGGGCTGCCATCCGGGGGGTACAGGCATTACACCTGTAAGGGGCCCGGCTGGCCCACCTCCCCTTCCCCCCGGTTCTCTGCTCCAGGGGGGCCCTGTCTAAAGCTGTGTAAGGGGCCCCAAAAACTGTGATGGTTGCCCTTGCTACAGCAGGGGAAAAAATTTCTTCCTGATCCCCCGAGAGGCAATCAGATTTTCCCCGGATCAACTTTTCCAATAAATGTCAGTACCCAGTTTTATTCTGTACATTTAGGAAAGAAGCCAGATTCAGATACATTGGCGCATATTTATGCATATGCATATTTATGCAGGCGTAGCGTATATTTTTTACACTACGCCGGCGCAGCACGAAAACGCAAGATGGTTTTCAGAAGTCAAATGCGCCCAACGATGCGCCAGCGTAACGGAAAATCGCAAGCGTAAGCAGGCGTAATTCAAAGTAGGAAGGAAGTGGGCATGATCCATGCTAATGAAGCGAATGAACGAACGGCGCATGCGCCGTGACGTGAACGTACGTCCCGCGCCCCTCTGCGCATGCTCACAACTACGTACTGCTGACGTCCAGTGCATAAAAGCGCCCAGACATGCGCCCGTCGAGCGCAAAAGTACACCATAAAAACTTTTGGGTTTAAGTACTTTTGGATTTTGAATATGTCTGCACCGGTGCCTACTAAGGAGCGTAGGAAGAAGAATTTTAGTCCTGAGGAGGGGGCAATCATTATCGAGGGCCTCTCCAAGTATGGCGCATGCCTCCATGGGGCACAGAGTGGGCAGACCAGCAAGGTCAAGAAGGCAGAGATCCTGGAGCAAATTACTGCGCAGGTGAATTCCCTTGCCCATGAGGTCCGGAGCCCCAAGGACATAGCAAAGAAGATCAATGACCTGCGTCGCCTGGTGAAAGAAAAGCTGGCCACCTAGAGGAGGAATGCCACAGGCAATGGAGGTGGACCTGCCAGGAAAATCACCCTCACTCTTGATGAGCAGGTCATTGCCAGGTGCCTGGAGAGGGAGCAGGTGGAGGGCCTGGAGGGCTATGAATCTGTGGATCAGTCCTTGAGGTCAGGTAAGTGGGTTTTATTTCCTATCCGGGGTGTAGCATGTGAGGGGTTGGAAGGGAACATGTGACAAGTGTGTGGGTCCACCAACATGTGAATGTTTTGTGTCATCCACAGATGTGCTGGAGGGAGCTGGGCCATCGTCGGCTGCTGGGCGACCCACGCCTCCCCCAGAGAAGAGTGCCCACACCTCTCCTCTAGAGGAAGTAGAGGAGGAGCACGTTACTCTAGAGGAGGGCTTCTACATCGTGGAGGAGACCACCATCCCAGAACCCTCCCAAACCTCCTCCCCCCCATCAGGGATTTCCCCTCAGGGATTTCCTCCCCATCAAGGATTTCCCCTCACGGATCTCCTCCCCCATCAGGGATACCCCCACAAGGGCCTCCCCATACACCCGGCCACAAGCCTCTCCTGCCCCCAGGAAGGCTACCCGGAAGACCAGGGGAGATCCGGATGCGTTGAAGGAGAATCTGGCTAGGGACCAGTCCAGGCAGACCCGTCATATGTGTGCATTAGTGGGTGACCTGCAGCGTGGTGGCAGAGAGCCTGGCCTCCTCGGCCCAGACCCAGGCTGCCTGCACCTTGGCTGTCCAGCAGGCACTCACCCAGCAGGCTGATCAGTCTAACTCCATAACTGACAGCCTGCAGGATGTCAGTTCTAACTGTACAGCAATTGTGACCTGTCTGAGTGAGCTGCAGGCCACAACATCAGGCTTTATGTCTGAGGTCCGGAGCCTTACAGTGGCTCTTGAGGCTAATACAGCTGCAATGCATGTGGAGGGGAGGAGCCTGGCAGCGGCCATACAGGAGGAAGGGAGGCAGACAAGGTTCCACCAGCGCACCACCTCCACCCGCCAGCTGCGGATGCAGACGGCCACCAATACCTTCCTCCACCGCATTGCCCTGGCATTGGAGGGCAGGCAGGCAGCCAGGGAGAGACCGGGGGATGTTCCTCCACCAGATGCCCCACCCCCCCACCTGAGGCTCCCCCCAAGCAACTGAGGAGCAGGAGCCTGGGCACTAGGCGTAGCCCACGTCAGGGCAAATGAGTGCTTTTTTTACTTTTATTTTTTTGCTCACGTGTATTTTTGTTGCTTTGTATTATCATGTTATGTTATTTTTTGATATTTATGATACTCAGGTTATGAGTTTTTTTATTTCATTTATAATACACAGGTTATGAGTTTTTTTTTCATTTGTAGTATTTGCACACGGTGAGGAGTATAGGCTACAGTGTGTCTGGTGTGTGAATGTGGGGGTGACACTCCTGCCAGTAAGGGGTGTCACCCACGGCCGTGTGAATGTGGTATGAATGGACAGCGACATCATTGGGGCCTTGGCGCGGCGTTGCTGCTCCCAAGTCATGCATTGCGCACTTGGGCTAATCCAATGTGATGTGGATGTGGTGTGTGTGATCTAGGGTCCACAATGGTGTGCATGCGTGCATTGTCTGTGTGCCATGATGAATGTGTGTGTGTTTACCGTGCAAAGATACATTCCACGAGGCCCCTTCTGACTTCTGTTCCTTCAGCAGACGGGGTAGCCTCGGGCAGGGGGGGACTGTGTAGTTCAGGGTTAAGTCATCACGTATGTCAATCTGCAGGCCCTTTCTCATGGCGTAGTTGTGCAGCACACAACATGCACCGATGATCTGACACACAAAGTTTGGGGAGTACAACAGGGCCCCCCCAGACTTATCCAGGCATCGGAAACGGGACTTCAGGAGGCCAAATGTTTGTTCCACCACTACACGGGTACGTATGTGGGCATTATTGTATATTCTCTCTCCTCTGGTTTGGGGATCCCGGTATGGAGTCAGGAGATGGGGTCCAAGTACATAAGTCACCTGGAAGGGAAAAGACAGGAGGATGTTAGCCATGCATGTGCTCCTCGTGATGTCTGCATCATGGGGGCGGACAGTCATGCCTGACTCCCATGTCACTCACCAACCAACCAGCTGTCCTTGTACATGTTCTGTTCAAATTCTGTTGGGATGGGGCTTTGACGGTATATGTAGCTGTCGTGGCTGGCCCCTGGGGTGTTTGGCACGGACGTGCCATATGAGGTCTTTGGCATCGACTATCACCTGTAGGTTGATGGAATGCCAATGCTTCCGATTGCGGTACATGTGCTCTGTGGCACGGGGGGCTGTAGTGCCACATGTGTGCAATCAATGGCCCCGATGGTGCGTGGGAATCCAGCAAGTCTGTAGAAATCCAGCATTGCCTTCAGCCTGCAGATGCTCCTGGGTGGGTCTGATGATGTGGTGGGACATGCGTGTGAGGATTGCGGGGACAACCTGGTGCACACATCTGCTCATGGAGGACTGTGACATCCCAGCCACAACTCCACTTGTACGCTGAAAAGATCCACTGGCAAGGAAATGGAGTGTTGCCAGGACCTTGCCCAGTGGCTGCACTGCTTGTACGCGGTGGGTCTGGCTGGTGATGTCATCATGCAGGGTTGTGGCTATTTCAAGGATGGCATCAGGGCTAAATCTGAAGATGCGATACACCTCCAATTCCCCCATGCCAAACACGTTGATGCGTGTTTGGAATATCCTTTCCCGTGACCTCCTACGTGCTCGTAGACGCAGTAGTGCTATGACCATGGCTGCCCCTGGCATGTTGGCAGACAGATGTGTTGTCCTGAAAGGGTGGTTGTTCAGCTTGTCCGTTACGGTGCTGCTGTAGCTGCTCTCCAGCTGATCTGTGCAAGACTGGTGCAAAGTTAACCCTGCTTTATGAGGGGTAACTTTAGGCCGGACGTACAGCTTACGTGCACCGCGCATAGCCTGAGCCGCACAAACGTTTGTTTCTGAATCGCCGTATCTCCCTTATTTGCATATTTGAATACTAAATCAATGGGTGCGCAAGATGCTCACCGCGTAAATATGCGCCTACTATACACCGGCGCAGAAAAGTTACATCGGTCGGAAGAAGACTATTTTCTGTCGTATCTCGTTTTCTCGGTACGGTGCATAGATACGGTGCATATTGACACTTATGCGGCGCATATCGAGATACGTCGGCGTAAGTTCTTTCTGAATCTGGCCCCAGGTCTTTCTTAAAGCAATCTACTGAGCTGGCCAGAACCACCTCTGGAGGGAGTCTATTCCACATTTTCACAGCTCTTACTGTGAAGAAACCTTTCCGTATTTGGAGATGAACTCTCTTTTTCTCTAGATGTAAAGAGCGCCCCCTTGTCCTCTGTGTTGACTGTAAAGTAAATAACCGCTAAAGGGGCCCTGCTCCTTATGCAGCTGTGAGATTGTGAAGCCAGATTAATGTTGTTCTATCACTGCTGTTGTAAATAGGTGTTTGACACCATCTAGTGGTTGAAATGTGGAATGGACTTGATTATTGCTGTCAATTTAAGATTAATGGGAGGTGTTATCTTAACAAGTTACCCTTGAACTCTCAGGGCCGAACTGCATGCTGGGTGAGGGTATAAAAGGCTGAGCAGCCATTTTCTAGGCCTCTCTGATGCTGGGTGCATGATCGGACTGTAGAGATCCGTGGAGGTGTGCACAGAGCAAGGCCTACCTCATGCAGAGCAGAACAACCATCGGTGTTCGACTTACCACAGTGTGCTGGAAGAAGGAGTGTGACGGAGCTGAGTGACGGTTCGGTTTGTTTTGCGGAACGTAGCAGTGCGGCTGTACTACTTGGAAGCAGGACCGAGATCGCCGGAGCAGAGATCCACAAGTTCCCAGGCCTGGTGTGGTGAGAGGGCTTTTTGCCCGGAACTTTGTACTGATTGTTACTTACTAGACTGCCTCTAGAGAGTTACTGGGACCTGCCTCTAGAGAGTTACTGGTGACCTGATAGTCAGTCCACGAAACAGTTGCTAGATCAAAGATAGACTATAGCAGCTACATGTGCTTAGGCCTCTAAGCTCAATCGATAGGGCGGTTGCGTAGTGACTGCCAGTGGAAGGTGTGCTGATAGGAAAGAGTGCACAGACACCAGTCATAAAAGGAAACAACAGTTTATGGTGCCTCACTCTATTTGTTTAACCAGAAGAACCCCTGGATTATAATCTTTACCTAACTCAATTGCATAGCAGAAGCAAAGAAGATCAGACAAGATAGACATATATTCTTGTTGCAAGGCCTTGCAGTACTACTATCATTTACTAATACTGAGAAAGGGGGGGGGGTACAGTATTGTATAGATGGCTGCATAAGTCATGACTGTTGTGATGCTGCTGTGCTGTACCGCAGAGGACCCCTAAACGAAGTATTTCTCAATCGTTTCTTATAGGGTAATAAAAGGTACAGGGGTGGACAGTCCTTTGTGTCCGCCAATAGGCAAATTCCTTGGTATCCAACCCGGGAGCATCTTGCTGTACAGCACAGGGGTTCCCAGCTACGGCTGGGTGTATGTACCTTATATTTTGTGTTCATTGTGGGGTCGTTGGTTTAACATTTTCTACAGTAAAAGAATAGACCTGTTACACAAAAGCTGGTGTCAAAGTTGTTTTCCTCGTTCGTGACTTCGCTGTATCCTGGAGAGCCCACCTCAGTACACGGCTTACACAGCGTACACACGGTCGTTTTTTGCGATTAAACATTTTTTAAAACGTCATTTAAATTGATCGTGTGTGGGCAAAACGTTGTTTTTTGTCTTCAAAAAAACGACCAAAAAAAATTCCAACATGCTTGAATTTTTTGTGTTTTATGTTTCACAAAAATTCACCGTATGTCGCAAAAACGTCGTTTACAACGACGTTTTTCAACCCGCGCATGCCCAGAAGCTAGTTATGAAGCGAGCTTCAATGGAAAAGAGTGGTGAACGTAACCTCGCTTTTTGTGAAAAAAACGATGGTGTGTATGCAACATCGTCTTTGAAAAGTGACGTTTCAAAAATGTCGTTTTTTACTTCACAGAAAACGTTCGTTTTTTTTTATCACAAAAAATGATCGTGTGTACGCGGCATCAGAGTTTACAATCGAAAAGGTGTAGGTCAAGAGATACAAGAGGTAAGAACTGTGGGGGATGTGCAGTTTTTGGGTGGGGGGCCAGATAGGCTTCTCTGAAGAGATGAGTTTTCAGGGATCATCTAAAAAGTGTACCAGGTAGGAAGAAAGTTGGACAGATTGGCACACCTCCCAACATTTTGAGATGGGAATGAGGGACACCTGCTAACAAATGTATGTAGGCATAGGACACACCCCCTGCCACACCCCCTTAAAGGAGAATTAACCAAAAAAAGGTTAATTAAATCCACAAGTGCTTTTTTTTATCACTACTATTCCTTTATATTGGCTTTTAAAAATGTACAAATGCAACAATTTAGAAATTGGATGAAAGGTTTAGAGCTGGGAAACATTTTTTGGAAGATAAAGAGTGAATTTTATATACAACTCTATAGATCAGACCAAAATTAGGGGGAAAGAGGGACAGAGAGACATTGCTCCAAATCAGGGACAGTCCATCAAAATCAGGGACAGTTGGGAGCTATGGATTGGGGTAGAGGATTCCAGAGGATGGGAGAGGCTCTGGGGAAGTCCTGAATCAACAGAAATTTGGTTGAAATAAAAAACCAAGGGACCCCCATTATTACAGGAAGTTCACCTAGATTATTCCAATTCCACAAAAACACAAATAGTAAAAGTCTTGAAGGGAGTTCTCTTTTAACCTTACATGCAGCACCCCCTCCTCTGAGCTCTCCCACGGTAATACAAGCCATGCATTGTGTCCAGGACCTCTGGCATGTTGTTGGTGACAAAGCAAGCACTGTACCCTCTTCTCACTCACGTAAGCAAGCTCACAGCTCAACGCCTGAGGCATAAAACACATCAACGCAAGGCAGGTGTGCCGATACCAGACCAACCCCCCCCCCCCCCCCACCAGTCATTGGCAGCCATATTACCCAAAACACCAGGCCAAGGATGACAGTCATGTTTGCTTGTTGTCAACACACTCCTGATTAGCCCTGAGCAGCTGAAATCTTAATAAGTTTATTTCTCTCTGTTATCACTTTGCAACCTTAAAGGGGTGTTCCAGCCCTAAGTTGTGTTTATTAAAAGTCAGCAGCTACAAAAAGTGTAGCTGCTGCTTTTAATAAACACTCACACCTGCTCCTGCGTTCCAGCGACGCGCCGACCGGGGCTCCGCTCCTCTGCCCCCCTCCCCGGCCGGCGTCTCCATTGACTGTGGGCACCCAGCCGTGACAGCCTTCGGCTTCACGGCCGGGCACCCACTGCGCTGCGCGATACTGCGCATGCGTGCGCGGCGCGGCTCGCCGCTGATTGGAGAGGCGATCGCATGGGACCTGTCAGTGTCCCATGTGATCGCCTACAGGGAGGGGGCTGGTGTAGGCGATTAAGCTTAATCGCCTAACCAGCCCCTCGGCGGAAGCAGGAAGTGGGACAGGAAGTCCCACTCCTACTGAAGCCCCCACTCCCCCCCCAAAAAAATTACATGCCAAATGTGGCATGTATGGGGGTGAGGAGTGGATTCAGAAGGGGTCATTTTTTTGGGTGGAACACCCCTTTAATGAAGTCAATGTCTCCATCTACGTGTTCTCATCTTCGCCCGCCGTCAGCGCTGTCCCCCGTCTGTCATCGTCGGTGTCTGACATTGGCTTATTATCATTGCAACAGCACTTTAATGTCACCTTTGTGGGCTAAGTGCTTAAGGACAAGGTAATAAACTGTATTGCTGCAAAGCGAACCCGTCACCCCCCCTCCCCCCCCCCCGAATGGCCAAAAATAACGCTGAAAATGAAGATAAGACAGCCCCAGGTGTCGAATGGTAACATTACCATGACCATGCAATGATGCAGGACGCAATGGGTGTGAACGGAGGAGCGCCTGGTACAAAATATGTATGTCACTTAACCGCTTGCCAACCGTCGCACAATCATATACGTTGACAGAATGGCACCGCTGTGCAGATGGGCCTATACTGTATATACTCGAGTATAAGCCGACCTGAATATAAGCCAAGGCACCTAATTTTACCACCAAAAACTAGGAAAACGTATTGACTCGAGTATAAGCCTAGGGTGTCCATCTGCATGCCTCACTCACTGTGCCTCACTTTGCCTCACTGTGTCCATGTGCCCATGCCTCACTGTGCCCATTCCTCACTGTGCCCATGCCTCGCTGTGCCCATGCCTCGCTGCGTCCATGACTCGACTGGCGTTTAACTTGGGAGTCTAAGGAAGGAGTTCCCGGCTTTGAAAAATTGGTGCTCCCGAGCAGTAGGTCTCCCAGACAACAAACTTTGCTCACTTGTAGAGGAGAAATAGGGCTACATGTGTTCCAAGTTCCCGGTCCAGGGGACCTACGACTGGCCGGAAACCGCTTCAGCGCCCCTACAGGTTAACCCCTTTCACTGCCAGTGTAATTTTTACAGCACTGCTCGCTGTAAAATTGTCAATTGTCCCAAAATGGTGTCAAAAGTGTCTGATGTGTCTGCCATAATGTCGCAGTCAAGATAAAAATCGCTGATCGCCGCCATCACTAGTAAAAAAAAATATATAATAATAAAAATGCATCTGACCCCCCCCCCCCCACCTTTAGAAACTCACGGCAGGGGCCCGCACCCTCTCCCCCGTTTTTTTTATTTTATTATTATTATTTTTTTGGTCTGACTTTAGCAACTCGCGGCAGGAGAGAGAAGAGAAGACTTGACTTTGTTTTGTTCATCAGCACCAACCCCCTGTCCCGCTTATCATCTTGCGGCAGGAGAGAGAAGAGAAGAGAAGACACTTGGTTTATCATCTCACGGCAGAAGAGAGGAAAGCCCCCCCGGTTCTCTGCTCCAGGGGGCCCCTGCCTAAAGCTGTGTAAAGCTGTAAAATTTGTGATGGCTGCCCTGGCTGTATGTATAAGCCAGGAGGCCGATTGTCTGTCTATGTCTTTGCTAGGGAAACCCTTTGATTTTGTTTTTCTGGAACTTCATTCAAACTTTCCTTTAAACAAAAGTGGGCCAACAAGCCCTAAAATGGAAATATTTGGTGTGGACTGTACTCGCTTGTAGGCGCTGCACTTGAGCTCTACAACCCAAAACTTTACAAAGTGTTGCAGTTGAAGATTTTCTCTGGCCTTCTATCCGAGATTACTGTTGTCACCTGGACAAGAAATGAGGAGAATTATTTTTAAGAGGGCTCTGGATAGCAATTTAAACTCTGAATGGTCTAAGCGGCAAGGGTAGGCAACCTCGGCCCTCCAGCTGTGGTAATACTACAAATCCCATCATGCCTCTGCCTCTATGAGTCATGCCTGTGATTGGCAGGGTCTTGCAATGTCTCATGGGACTTGTAGTTTCAAGGTTGCCTACCCCTGGTCTAAGGTTATCAGCGGTGTACCCCAAGGTTCAGTGTTGGGACCCTTACTTTTTAATACCTTTATAAATGATATTGGGTCTGAGATCAAAAGTAACATTTCTGTTTTTGCAGATGACACCAAGCTATGCAGTGAAATAACATCCTTGCAGGATGTCTCCAATTTACAAGCCGACCTCAATGCTCTGTCTAATTGGGCGACTATGTGGCAGATGAGGTTTAATGTTGATAAATGTAAAGATATGTACTATAGGCCTAAGAATATGCATCATACATACTAGGGGGAGTACAACTGGGAGAGTCAATGGTGTTCTGGTAGACCATACGCTTAATAATCAGATGCCCCTGTAGATGTCCCTGAGGACAAAATGCGTCCGGAAGACTCTTAGCTTCCCACATTGCTTTTTATGTGATCACTTTTATTTATGTATGTTGGCTTTAATCAGGGCTGGACTGGGACAAAAATTTGGCCCTGGGCTTTATCCAGACTGGCCCACTTTGACAGGTCTCTCCCATGGCGGCTGGACAACTCCTGCACCCCCCTGGCCACCCAAGCCCCCTCTCCCCCTTCACTAGCCACTAGCCATTCTACTTTATTAGACTAGAACGGCTGGTACTGGTACTCTTATAGGCAGTACCAGTGGGGAAGCTAGACATTATTTCACCCGGGGGAAAAAGAATCAGTTCGGTGCCCCCCCCCCCCCCCTTATGGGACAAGAATAGGCAGAAGTGAGAAACTCCCAGGCCATAGCTGTTGAGTCAGCTGACTGTCCCCTCCCCCCATGCTCCTCTGTTGTCCCCGCTGCTCCTCTGGTCCTCCCCCTGCTTCTCTGTCCCCCCCCCAGGTGAGCGCTGCGGGGAGGGAGAGGAGGTGAGCGCTGCGGGAAGAGAGAGACAAAGGAGTGGAGGGGGGGCGACGGTCCGCTGTCACTGAAGCCGGCCCACTGAGCCATCGGCCCACCGGGAAACTCCCTGTAGTCCCAATGGCCAGTCCATCCCTGGTTTTAATAAACCTACATTTGTGACCTACACTATTGGATTGAGGCCAGGCTGGCGACACTATTTTGTGGTTCACCCTTATCTGCTGGAGTACCCTAAGGCGTCCTTGAAGTTCCGACTGGAGATCCTGGGTTCCTTCCACCACTTGGGCCACGCACCGTTCTGGCTATTAATGCTTGTATGATCTGCTGCTGCCGTCATGCGGTTCCATCTGTTGCGGTAAGGGTATTAATTTTTTCTACACAGTGATGTTTCTTCTCTATAATTGATGCCCTGTCCATCAGCCTTACAGTTGTCTGAAGAGTACCCCTGCATGGTTGTGGACTTACCCGTTTTCCATACTTTCCTTTTTGGATTACTGGACTATATTTGCTTTTTTCGCCACTTTAAAGCGGAGTTCCACCCTTAAAATCACTTTGTTTTATTACATCCAGCATACTGGCGTCAGCGCCAGTATGCTGTTTTTTTTTTTTTTTAATGCACGTACTTACTTTATATAAAATCATTGAATTTCAGGCGCACCGCGGAATGTCGCCGCTATAAGGCGTCACGCCTTCCGGAAACAGCCGATTAGCATTCGGCTTTTCTCGGCGCCTGCGCACAGACCCAGGAGCTGACTGCGCAGGCGCCGTATATAGCCGCGTCACGCCCTCCGAAAAAACCTGAATGCTAATCGGCTGTTTCCGGAAGGCGTGACGCCTTATAGCGGCAACATTCCGCAGTGCCCCTGAAATTCAATGATTTTATATAAAGTAAGTACGTGCATTAAAAAAAAAAAAAAACAGCATACTGGCGCTGACGCCAGTATGCTGAATGTAATGAAACAAAGTGATTTTAAGGGTGGAACTCCGCTTTAAGATCATTACATTTGTTGGACTTTTATATTTATCTTTGAATGTCCATTCACATTTGTATTTATTTCTCTATGTGCACCTTTATTTTCAAATGAGGTTTAGCGCTACATTCTTACCACTTAATAATGGCATGCAATGCCAAACTGCGGTTTCCAAAAGTGAGCAGAATCCTTTCTTATATTAAGAGAGGTATGGACCCCAGAGAGAGAGAAATAATTTTGCCCCCCTATACAAATCATTAGTAAGACCTCATCTGGAATATGCAGTTCAGTTTTGGGCTCCAGTTCTCAAAAAGGATATCGGGGAACTGGAGAAAGTGCAGAGAAGGGCAACCAAACTCAAGGCTGTCTTTAACGTAGGGCAAAAGGGGAAGCTGCCCTTGGCCCAGTCATTGTTGTGGGGTCCCAAACAGCTGCCCCCTGAGCCTGCACTGCCCGCAAATAGTTGGTAAGCGGATTCAGGAGGTCCCAAGAAAATGTTTGCCCAAGACCCAATTAATATTAAAGACGGCCCTGACCAAACTGATAAGAGGCATGGAGGAGCTCAGCTATGAGAAAGGATTAGAGGAACTGAATTTATTCACTCTTGAGAAGAGGAGAATAAGGGGGGATATGATCAACAAGTACAAATATATAAGTGACCACAGGGGTGGACTGACAAGTCATGGGGCCCCCGGACAATAGAAGATTATGGGGCCCCCGGGCTTACAGATGGCCACCACGCCAGGAGGCAGTGCAGAGCCGGGGCAGCTAAATTCTCGGGATTTTCACATAAAAAGCATGTCGGTTTCAGACATATCAGGGACAGATGTAAAAAAACACAGATTTTTACATACTGTCCCTGGTTTTACTGAGCCTGGCAACCCTGATGGGGCCCCCTAGTGGCATGGGGCCCTCGGGCAGTGCCGAGTGCCTTAATGGTCAGTCCGCCCCTGAGTGACCAATAGATTGAATTTGGTGTTGAGTTATTCACTTTAACTACTTAAGGACCAGAAGAATTTGCTCCCGATCACTGGGAACAGAGGATCTCTGACATGTCCCCTGTCAGAACGAGGATTCACTAGTTTACACTGGCAGATACCCGTTCTGCCTCTGTACACGGCAAAATCGAGTCCGCCTGACCCGCAGGCATGCTCCCGAAGCGAGAGCGCACCGGTGGCGGTGTGCGCCCGCAACTGCGTCTGTGCGAGCCGCCATACAGCTACAGCGTTTTGTGCAGAAATGCTGACCTGCTGCCGTATAAAGACGGCGGCTGGTGATCAAGTGGTTAAGGTCTTTAGAGAGGACAAGGGGGCACTCGGAACGTCTAGAGGAAAAGAGATTTCATCTTCAAATACGGAAAGGTTTCTTGACAGTAAGAGCTGTGAAAATGTGGAATTGACTCCCTCCAGAGGTGGGTCTGGCCAGCTCAGTAGATTGCTTTACAAAAGGCCTGGATACTTTCCTAAATGTACATAAATAACTGGGTACTGACATAAAGTTGATCCAGAGAAAATCTTATTGCCTCTCGGGGGATCAGGAAGGAATTTCCCCCCCTGCTGGAGCAAATTGGATCATCGCACTGCTGGATTTTTCACCTTCACCTGGATCAACTGTGGGTATAGAATTGTGTATATGGGATCGTATGATATATATATATATTTTCCTTTTTTATGGTTTAACTAGATGGACTTTTTTTTTCAACCTGACTAACTATGTAACGTGGGCTCTAACCCAGTGTGTGGCACTCAGGGCGGCCCGCCCCCCCCCCCCCCCACTTAGTATGCCACTGCCTACACCACCCTATTCAAAATAGAAAATATGCTTTTTTGGTTGTGCATACACTTCAAAGTTGGTCCTCCTTTCATGTTTTAAAAATGTCACTGGGCTTGTATAAAAGGGGTTTTTCACTGACTGACTAATTCGGGAGCTGCGGATAACTGGATATGCCTGTAACCAGGCAGTGTGGGAGGAATGACAGTAACCTGATGTCAGCAGGATCTCCCGGGCATCACAGAGAAGAATGCTCAGGGCTGCTACCTGGGTCAGCCATCAGAAATACGTCTGATGTCATAATTACATTGCTGGTCACTGAGCAACAGGAATACATCAGACAGGTCATGCTGTACTGCAATCATACGGCTCTGTAATGGTCCATTCATTCTGTCTCTGACTTTTCATTAGCAATCACACAGATGCCAGACTAAATATAAACCTTCAGGTATTTTATACAATGGAGGACACCAGAAGAAAAAAGGGACTCTCCGAGCTGAAAAGCAACAACACGTTCAGCTCCGAAAGATTTGACCCCCTTCATGACCAGGCCATTTGTTTGCTATTCAGCACTGCCCTTCTTTAACTGGCGATTGCGCGGTCATGCAACACTGTCCCAAAATGAAATTTATATCATTTTTTTTTAACGTGAGCAGAGCTTTCTTTGGTGGCATTTGATCATATTTTGATCATATTTTTGTGATATAAATAAAAAAAGACCGGAAAGTATTTTTTTTACTTTGCCCTTTAATTGTTGCCACTTTGCCCTTTAATTGTCGCCACTGTGCCCTGTAAAATGCTGCCCCCTTTCCCCCCCACGCCCGGCACTTACCTTTTTCGGTCAGCCATCCTCCTTCCACGGTCCCTCGATGTCTTCTCCCGCCCTCGATGACGCTTCAGCCAATCAGGTTACCGGTAACCAGAACCGGTGAACCTGATTGGCTGAGACGCCTGTCAGTCTTATCCAAGGAACGCACCCCCCGTGCGTCCCCATGATAACTATTTGGAAGACGAATATAGCCTGAGGGCTGTAATCGGAAAGCCCATCAGAGCCGCTGGCTCTGATAAGCACTTCCAAAGCCATTCAGATGGCTGGCGCTCGCCAGGGGGTCGGCCATCTGAATAGTGGGCGGTAGCAACCATACACAGATTCATGCAATGCATGAATCTGTGTATTGTATTCAGCGGCGGTGCGGGAGCGAGAGGGGGCGGCGCTCCAGCGCCCTCTATGGACGCACCGCCACAGATTGAAATGTATCTTATTTTTCCTTTGCTGATTTGTGTAGACCTGAACAGGTTAACAGAGGTACAAAAAAAGCCCAAATTAATGACCAAGGTGTGCGCAGCCTGTGCATTAGGAGGTACACCCCAAAACTCAAACACACACTGACGCTACTGATCACTCACTGTGTTCATTTAGAAAAGGAAGGGGTCAGTCAATTACATATTTACCGGCCCCTTCCCCCCCTTCATCCTAAACCATCCCCTAAACCATCCCCCAGTGTGTGCCCGCAGCAGCCAGTGGGAGAGGAGAGGAGAGGAGGAAAGCAGTCAGCACTGTGGGGGAAATGGGCGGGAGGCCAATAGGGGGAATCTGTGCTGCACAGAGTGATTAGGATGTGCCTGGGCACACCTGGCACACCCTGTGCGCACGCATATGCTAGGTTACAAATGATCAGGTGATTAGCACATGTACTCTGCTTTATAAAGAGTGGGTCAGGTGGTGACCTGAAGAATGAGATTCTGGCCCATGTGGTAAATACCAGAGAGAGCCCCCCTGCCTTGTGATAATACCAGGTTGTCACTGCTGAAGAGGGACCTGTTCAGACGTCTTCCCTGTCAGCTGCCTGTGAAGTCAGAGCTGTGACCCTGATCGATACCAGGGGGGGGGGGGGGGTTAGGGACAGATGGTATGTGGTGATTTAGTATCACCTTACACCAAGGGGAGCCCCACACTGAGAGCCAGGCAGGAGATCCAAAACTATATTTAATCTTTGGCCTGCATGTAGAATAGTCTCGTGGTGATCTAACTGAACAATTTGAAAGTCATACCATGGATTTAAAGGGGCGCTCCAGACAAGGAAGGAAACCTTTCTGTAAAGAAAAAATAAACGGCAGTTGCTCTGATCCGTTTGAAACTAGCAAACGGGGGAAGGTGCACCCGGGCAAATGACACAAAGGGGGTCCCCAGACCCTGGCACAGATTCAAGCTAGACAGCAAAACACAAAGTAGTCCCATATACTCAGGTTAAAAAATACTTCTGGAACGGGTTGGTCTAAATTTTGGATTTTTTCATGTGACCTGGGAATTATTGAATGTGATACTTTTGCCCCGTACACACGATCGGAATTTCCGATGGGATAAAATTCGATGGAATTTTTTGTCAGAAATCCTGTCTTGCATAAACACTGTCAGACCAAATTCCGACCATCCAAAACGCGGTGACGTAAAACACTATGACGAGCCGAGGAAAATTGAAGTTCAATGCTTCCGAGCATGCGTCGAATTGATTCTGAGCAAGCGTGTCTTTTTCTCCGTCGGAGTTCCACACAGACGTTCGGAATTGGAAAAAAATAAAACATGTTCTATTTCTAAACTCCAACAGAAAAAAGTCCGAAGGGGGCCCACACACAGTCGGAATATCCGATGAAAAAATTTCGTCTGACTTTTTCCATCGGAAATTCCGATCGTGTGTATATACAAGCAGGGCCGTCTTAATAGCATAATGGGCCCCTGTGCAAAGTAATGCTCTGGGGCCCTTACAATGATGACAGTGCAGGTAAACAGACATTAAGTAGGTAGGAGGCAGAGTGCCTCCCCTTGGCATCTATCACTCTCAGTGCCATCATGGGGCCCCGAATTTCAGGGCAGGGTGGGCTCAAGGACCAGCTGCTTTGGGGAAAGTGCAGGCCCCCCATGCAGCTGGGTACCCTGGGCAGTGCCCAGGTGTGCCCTCTCATTAAGACAGCCCTGTATACAAGGCATAAGGCTACTTTCACACTGAAGGCAGTTTTCAGGCGTTTTAGCGCTAGAAATAGTGCCTGTTTTTCTTGTTAAAAAAAGAAATGGCGCCTGTAAAGCACCTGAATAAGGCCTCTCATGCAGGGGAGTTGCTAGGTCTGCAAAATATCTGGGGCTAGAACCCAAAGCAGCGGTCACCAACCTTTTTGCAGGCCCGGGGGGCGGGAGGGGGCACACGGTTGGTAAGCAATTTTTTGCGGGAAATGACTGGTGTTGGCGCTTCAATCATCAGGGCCGCACCTCCAACATTGAAGAGGCCCGGCTGTGAGGGCAGAAGAGCGGTGATGCAGGGGGGGCAGAGAGAGATGATGCCATCTCTGCTCGTCCGCCCGTTTGCTTCTCTCATGCGCCTGCCTGGCTCTCTTTATGCAGCCTGCCTGCTCGCCGCACTCGCCGCCTGGCTGCAGAGAGGCCACGGCGTGCTGGTTAGGCAGGGACCCCTGCAGTAAGAGACTCAAGGCTATGGGCCCCAGATTCGGGGCTATAGCCCCAATAGCCACCCCGTACCAACACCACTGTTCCCATGCCTCCCCAGTGTGAAAACTTGCTTGCTTTCACACTGGGGCGGTACGTTGCAGGACTTTTCTTCACGTCCCCAAGCAGCATCTTTGGGGCGGTTTGGGAGCACTGTATACAGCGCTCCCAAAACGCCCCTACCCATTGGAATGCATGGGCACTTCAGAAGCGCCGCAACACAGGAGTTTTTAAACCCCTTCTTCGGCTTGTAACCCCACGCTAGCGGGCGAAATGCACTACATAAACAGTGCTAAAGTGCTGCTAAAATGAGCGCCGCTTTAGCGCTAAAACGAGCGGCGCTTTAGTGCTAACGCACGGGTGGTCCCAGTGTGAAAGTAGCTTAAAGGATTTTTTTTTCACTGATACTTATATACAATACTAGACTCTTTCACCCCCTTCCTGCCCAGGGCCATTTTTCACCTTTCACACTTTCATGGTCATGCAACACTGTATATAAAATGTTTATTTTTTGTTTGCACACAAATAGAGCTTTCTATTGGTTGTATTTAAGCACCACTAGGAAAAAAGACCAAACATTTTGAAAAAAAATTATGTTTTTCTCTTTTTTCTTTCTGTTATAACATTTTGCAAATAAATTATCTTTATCAATTTAGGCCAAAATGTATTTTGCTACATTTTTTTTTAAATTACCCAAATCAAGTGTATATAATTCAGTCTGTAGGAAAGTATATATAGAGTACACAAACAATGGTAAACTTGTATACACAATATTGTCAAAAGTATTGGGACACCTGCCTTTATATGCACATGAACTTTAATGGCATCCCAGTCTTAGTCCGTAGAGTTAACCCACTCAGCAAGGTCCATAAAGACATGGATGAGCGAGTTAGGGTGGAGATACTTGACTGGCCTGCACAGAGTCCTGACCCCATCCCGCTAGAACATCTTTGGGATGAATTAGAGCCTAGACTGCGAGCCAGGCCTTCTCGTCCAACATCAGTGCCTGACTTCAGGGCTGTCTTAATGAGAGGGCACACCTGGGCACTGCCCAGGGGCCCCATCTGCATGAGGGGCCCCTGCACTTTCCCCAAAGCAGCTGGTCCTTGAGCCCACGCTGCCCTAAAATTGGGGGCCCCATGATGGCACTGAGAGTGATAGATACACAGGGGAGGCAGTCTGCCTCCTACCTACTTGATGCCCGTTTACATGCACTGTCATCATTGTAGGGGCCCCAGAGAATTACTTTGGCCAGGGGCCCATGATGCTATTAAGACGGCCCTGCCTGACCTCACAAATGTGCTTCTGGAAGAATGTTCAAACATTCCCATAGATACACTCCTAAACCTCGTGGACAACCTTCCCAGAAGAGTTGAAGCTGATAACAGCTATAAAGCTGCAAAGGGTGGGGCCAACTCAATATTGAACCCTACAGACTAAGACTGGGGTGCCATTACAGTTCATGTGCATGTAAACGCAGGTGTCCCAATACTTTTGACAATATAGTGTATATGGCAAGCATGGGGGCTAATAAGGTCCACAGCACATAACCAGAATACCATTTAAAGTGGGCCCCCCCAAATTCCCAAATAGTGGATTCAGGGTAATACAGATCTCCATCCGATCCCAATTCCCCCTCGCCTATATTACACTTATAATAAAAAAAATGCCTTCTTTTATATATTTTTTGTCTGAATCTGAACCAGTTAAAAAAATAAATAAAAAAAAAATAAAAAAAAATTGTTGTCCCAGTTTTGCGTGTCTGGCGGCTGATTTATCTCCATATAATCCTGGCTGATTTTAGTTGCCATAGAATTTTCCTTGTATAGAAAATACACAGAGACTCTCTCTGGGCCGGCGCAGGACACGTTTTATCTTTCTGTGTAGTCAGACGTCTGAGCCGTGTCCAGGCTGACAAGAAGCAGATACCGAATCCCACTGAGCCCGGCCTGGGCCAATCTGTGCTAGAGGGGGAGAGCTGCATTACATAGCAAAGGACAAATAGGTTTGTTTAGAAGGGGGATACACCCAGGCAGGGCCGATCCTAGGCATGGTGCACGGGGTGCTTTACACCCAGGCGCCGCAGAGGTAGGGGTGCTGAAGCTCCAAAGCGCTCCCCTCCCTCCTCCTTGCCTGTTTCCAAATGCAGAGCGCATGTATCAGGTGCTGCGGTTACCCACCCCGCTTGCTCTCTCTGCTGGCAACTCATACCTCCCGCTGTCCCTGGAATCCGGGATGGGTACCACAACGGAACCCATACCGAAACACATTCTGGCACTAGGCTCCACCAATTAATTCTGTTCGGTGTACATGTAGCAGTCTCCTGTCTCCCCCGCCCCTTCTGTGTCGGCTCTTCTCTCATAGGCGGTGTGATGAGAGGCTTTTGGGTTGGCCGGAGCTGCTGCCAATCATCCCATGCACTCCCAGAAATGCTCTCTGAGTGCCACCCTCCAAGTAACCAAAGATGCCATGTATGCCCCGCCCCCTGTAATGTGCTTCTGCTCCCTGCGCGCCCGAGCTACAGGGATCTATTGGACAAATACTGATCTATGGGGACCCCTGACGTGGGGGGGCTCTGATGGGGGACACCTGCTGTGGGGGGGCTCTGATGGGGGGCAACTGCTGGGGGGCTCTGATGGGGCACACCTGCTGGGAGGCTCTGATGGGGGATACCTGCTGGGAGGACTCTGATGGGGGACACTAATGAAGATTTCTTAGGGGAGCATCTCTGTGTTTGAGTCGTAGCCATAGAAACATGTGTAAAGGGGAGGGGTTAGTAAGATGCCCACGCCCATGTGGGGGCACCAGAAATATTTCTGCACCCAGGCGTCTGACTCTAGGATCGGCCCTGTAAATTGCCATTATGGAGAGTCACCCTCTCTATTTGTCCTGTTTACCATGATCACTGAGAGTAAGGCTCTGTTTCCACTACTGCAACCCCAAAGTCGATTTACAATGCGACTTTGCAATGTAACTTTTGATGCAATGTCATGCGACCGGTAAAAACCAAGACGGAAAAAAGTAGTGCAAGAACCTTTTTTGGAGTTACTGCGACTTGAGTTGCACCAATTAGAACGGGGATCATTCATGGGTTTTGACTTGTCATGCGACTTCACATGTGTCAAGTCGCACAACAACTCGCAGTAGTAGAAGCAGAGCCTAAAGGTTCCTTAACCACTTGGGGCCCGCGCTATAGCCGAATGGCGGCAACAGTGCAGACCCCCCAAATGCCGGGAGGACGTCAATAGAGGTCCTCCACTTCGTGCGCTCCCCACGCACCTCTGCAGGGCGCGCGCTGTCCCAAGTCACTGAGTCTCGGGTGATCACGGATCCGAGTAAGGGGTGGTCCCGGCCCATTACCACGTGATCAGCTGTCAGCCAATGACAGCTGATCACGTGATGTAAGCAAAAGCCGGTAATTGTTTTTTATTTCTCCTCACGCTGACAGCTGAAAAAAAAAAGCCGATCACCGACTTATGTGTAAGGGACGTCAGTCCCGAGGATGCTAGTGCCACCTGCAATGCCCACAGTGCCCACCAGTGCCACCTATCAATGCCAACAAGTGCCACCTATCAATGCCCACCACCAGTGGTTCCAATCAGTGCCACCTAGCACTGCTGCCTATCAGTGCCCATCACTGCCAGCTATCAGTGCCATCTATCAATGCCACCTATTAGTGCCACTTCTCAGTGCCCACCAGTGCCACCTATCAATGCCCTTCATTGCCACCTATCAATGCCCTTGAGTGCCACCCACCAGTGCCGCCTTATCAGTGCCCACTAGTGCCGCCTTATTGGTGCCCATCAGTGCAGCCCATCAGTACAGCCTCATCAGCGTACATCAATGAAGGAGAAAAATTACCCGTTTGCAACATTTTATAACAAAATAATAAAAAAAAAAAATACATTTTTATTTATTCTGTATTTAATTTTTTTTTGAACAATACTAATAAAAAATAAAAAAATCATAAATCTATCCCCTATTTTGTAGGCTCTATAACTTTTGCGCAAACCAATCAATATATGCTTATTGTGATTTATTTTTTATTTTTTTACAAAAAATATGTAGAAGAATACGTATTGGCCTAAACTGAGGAAAAGTTAAAAAAAAAACAAAAAAACAATTGGGATATTATTATAACAAAAAGTAAAACATTGTTTTTTTTTTCAAAATTGTCGCTCTATTTTTGTATATAGCGCAAAAAATAAAAACCGCAGAGGTGATCAAATACCACCAAAAGAAAGCTCTATTTGTGGGTCTGAAAGCTGTCAATTGGTTTGGGCAGGAGAGGGGGTTTAAGTGCCTAGTAAGCAAGTGGTTAATAATGCAATACAAAAATCAAAAGGTAACAAATAAAAGCAAAAAAAATAAAGAAATGTTTTTGAAGGTGAAGTCACTGTGACCTCATCATCCACCCAATGCAGGATGTGGTTTTCGTATTAATCCTATCGATAAACAATTACGGAATTGTTTCTTCGCTCCCCATTTTTCCGCAACGTCCCGCGGATGAAGGACTGCGACTTTGTTCGTTTTTTTTCTCCTTTCGCTAACTATTTATTCTTCATCAATACGAAACAGCTCAAGAGGCTTCTCTTTGATGCCCGCTCTATTGGCGAGCTGTGTGTTCGTATTTAACGCACTTTAATTAGGCTAAAAATACCGCCGTACTTCGTAAACAAAAACCAATCCTGTTCTCTTCTATATTTGGTCTGTATGAGCTGAAATATGTTTGGTCACTACAAAACCCGAGTGTTTGGGACAACTCTGAATCTTAAAGGGAAACAAAACTGAAATGCAATTCTCCTAATAAATATCACTTAAAGCCGACGCTTAATCTGCTTATATTTTGCCTTCCATTGCCCCTCCCCTCCTTCATCAACTTGCTAATTAACCACTTCAGCCCCGGGCCATAAGGCTGGTCAAAGACCTTGCCACTTTTTGCGATTCGGCACTGCGTCGCTTTAACTGTCAACTGCGCGGTCGTGCGACGTGGCTCCCAAACAAAATTGGCGTCCTTTTTTCCCCACAAATAGAGCTTTTCTTTTGGTGGTATTTGATCAACACTGCGATTTTTATTTTTTGCGCTATAAACAAAAATAGAGCGACAATTTTGAAAAAAAAAGCAATATTTTTTACTTTTTGCTATAATAAATTTTCCCAAAAATATATTAAAAAAACGTTTTTTTTCCCTCAGTTTAGGCCGATACGTATTCTTCTACATATTTTTGGTAAAAAAAATTCTCAATAAGCGTTTATCGGTTGGTTCGCGCAAAAGTTATAGCGTTTACAAAATATGGGATACTTTTATAGCATTTTTATTAATATTTTTTTTACTAGTAATGGCGGCGATCACCAATTTTTTTATCAGTACTTGCGACCTTATGGCGGACACTTCGGACACTTTTGACAAATTTTTGGGACCATTGGCATTTTTATAGCGATCAGTGATATAAAAATGCACTGATTACTATAAAAATTCCACTGGCAGGGAGGGGGTTAACAATAGGGGGGCGAGGAAGGGGTTAAGTATGTTCCCTGGGTGTGTTCTAACTGAAGGGGGGGTGGGACTGACTAGGGGAAATGACAGATCGCTGTTAATACATTGTATGAACAGAAGATCAGCATTTCTCCCCCTGTTTACACACACAGCTCCTGGTTCGAGTGATCGCGGGTGCATGCGCGTCGGCGTCAGGGGCGAGCAGGGGGCGTGCGTAATGGTCGGCAAGCGGTTACATTTTAAACAATAAGTTTCCATTTTCATTACATAAAGTACCTTTTATTTTAGGATCATTGATGTCATCACTGGGTTTGAACCTCCGCTTTAAAGGCATCCTAGTGGGTGTGTGTATATATATATATATATATATATATATATATATAATTATTATTATCTTTTTTTTATTATTATTAAATTTCAGGCCCTTGAAAAAAGATAAAAGTAGGTATTTTATCCAGCATTGGTCCTTCTCTGGGTGTGAAAAATCTAGAGCTGAGCTTTTGGATCATCATTTGGGTCCCTACTAAAAGGCTGTTGCTTAGGGGGTAGGGTGACCACGTTTCCAAACTGCCATTCAGGGACGTCAACCCGCCCACCCCCCCCCCCCCCCAACTAAAAAAAGATCACTTTTTAGAAAAAAAAAACTACAGGTCCCAGGATAACCCAGTAAAAACTATGGGGGGTCACCCTGGGACCTGTAGTTCTTCACTAGTTGGGGGGGGGGGGGGGGGGTCACATCTTCAGCTCTAAGGGGTTCATGGTGGGACAACTTTTGGGGATCACATTCCCCTCAAAACCGAAGGACTACAAGTCCCAGCATGAACTCCTAATATCTAAAGATGTGAACCCCCCCCCCAATTTGAAGGACTACAACCCCCAACATGAACCCCCTGAGATCTAAGGGTGTGATCCCATAGATTTCATAGGTTTATGCTGGGACCTGTAGTTCTTCACTATTTGGGGGGCAGGGGGTCTCACATCTTCAGCTCTGGGGGGGTGTATATGCTGGGACCTGTAGTCCTTAACTTTGGGGAGGTCACCCCCCCCCCCCCCCCAAAGTAAAGTACTACCAATCCCAGCATGAACCGATGATGTCTAAAGATGTGACCCCCCCCTCCAAATTTTGAAACTCCCAGCATGAACCCCTGTGAGATCTAAGGGTGTGTGACCCCATAGATTTCACAGATCTATGCTGGGACCTGTAGTTCTTCACTAGTTTGGAGGGGGGGTCACATCTTAAGCTCTGAGGGGTTTAATGCTGGGACCTGTGTCAGTTTCATTCCGGGACACTGTATTGTCCCAGAGTGAAGGTGCCCAGGACAGACCTGCAGAATGTGGGACTCTCGGGCAGCCCGGGACATGTGGTCACCCTATTAGGGGGGCAGAAAGCCCCCCTCCGCGCTAACCATAGATTATTAGTATAATAAACACTGTCAATTCTCATGCAGGCCGGCTCTCCTCTGTCTAGGCTTCACTTTCTATACCGTGTGCGCCCTTCACTTACCATCAGCTGTGAGCAGATTTGTGCCTGAATGTTCCCTGTGTGTTCTATGCTGTGACTGACACTGCCTGGGTGATGAAGGGAGGGGGTGATGATGAGTCGTCGTCCCCCCCCATCTCTTGGGATATTAACTCATTGCGCATCTATACGCCCCACACGCAGTGCATTGCGTCTGCACATTATATTTCACTTGATATGACAAGTGGACAACAATTTGATGTCATGTCAATGAAAGCACCGAGAGCCCCACATCATGTCCTCATATTATTACCTTTAATACACAGCCAGGGGGGCACCCAGTTCAGAGCATTTCCCCTTCTTCTCCAGCAGAAATAAGACACACATGAATGCAACTCTGTAACCATCTGTACATCATCAGGGCCGCTATCGGGGCAGAGGCGGCTCTCTAATTGGGCAAATTAGACGGTCGCCTAAGGTCTCACACTAACCGGGGCCTCGCGGCGCCTAATTTGCCTGTGATCAATACTAATGTCGGTGCTATCGAATCTCTCTATCACCCATCTCTCTTTCTCACCTCCCCCTCTCCCCCCCCCCCCTTGCATTGGTTGAATATGTCTGATGGGTTAGTAGGGCGCCCTGGAAGTGGTGGTGATCACCTGTGTGATAGATCCGTGCATTTCCTGCAGCCATTTTTCTTGCTTGAATTATTTTTCCCATTATCGGTGTTATTGGGGGGGCCTCATGTCTAAGTTCTGCCTAAAGTCTCACAAAGCCTATAGCCGCCTCCAGGGCCGCCATCAGGGGGGTACAGGCAGTACACCTGTAAGGGGCCCGGGGGTCCCCCAGGGGCCCGGATGGGAACCCCCTAAAAAAAAAAAAGGGGTTTTTTTTTTTTTGTGTTTTTTTTAGGGGTCCGGAGGTGCCCAGGTGCCTGGAGGCCCCAGGGCCCCAGATGGTAACCCCCCTCTTTTTTGCTTTTTTTTAATCAAAAAATATATTTTTTAATATTTTATTTTTTATTAAAGGGCCAATTTATTTTCTTTTATTTTTTTTTTAGCAGTCCCGAGGTCCCCAGGGCCCGGGGTGGCAACCCCCCATTTTTTCATTTATTTTTTATAAAAATATATATTTAATATATTTGTATTTTAATTTTTTTATTAAAGGGCCAATGTTTTTTTTTAGGAGTCTAGAGGTCCCCAGGGGCCCAGAGATCCCCAGGGCTCCAGATGACAACCCGTCTTTTTTTTTATAAAAACAAAATATTTTTTATATATTTTTTTATTTTTATTTTTTATATACATATAAATATACATACATTTATTATTATTATTAAAAGTCCCAGAGGTCCCCAGGGCCCCAGATGAGAACCTTTTTTCTTATAAAAATGTTTTACATTTATATATAGATATATATATATATATATCTATATATATATATATATATATATATATATATATATATATATATATATATATATATATATATATATCTATATATATAGATATATTTTTATTAAAAGGTCCCCAGGGCCCTATGTTATTTTTGTTTATATATTTTTTTATTTATTTTTTATTAAAGGGCCCAGAGGTCCCCAGGCGACCCCCTTGTTTTTTTTTTAAATTTTTATTTCTTATATATATATATATATATATATATATATATATTTTTTTTTATTTCTTTTTTATTAACGGGCCCTGAGGTTTATTTTTATTAAAGGGCCCAGAGGCCCCTGGATGGCTACCACCCTATTTGTCTTTATTTCTTTTTTTGTAAAGGAACCCCCCGCTTCTCAAATCGCGGCAGCCCCCCCCCCCCCCCCCCCCGCTTCTTAATTTCCAAGGGGCCCATGCCTGAAGCTGTGTAAGGGGCCCCATAATTCCTGATGCATTACACCTGTAAGGGGCCCTATGGTCCCCAGGGGCCCGGTCGCCACCCGTTTTTTTTATTTATCTATTTTGCGTCTGACCCCCCCACGTTTAGAAACTTGCGGCAGGCCAAACATTTCTGGATCAACAGGTTTTATTTTTCTTTTATTAAACAGATAGAACAAAACACTTTCAATAGTATGTGTAAATGAAAAAAAGGAACTAAATAAAAGGAGTTTATCGTTCTGGTTATACACTTTAACGATTGAATTAAGCAGGTCTCCAGCTGGTAAAAATCAGACATCACTTCGCAGTTCTTTACATCAGGAAATGTTTTAAAGTGAAGCAATGCGCCTGTAAGTTATTTTTTCCCAGGCGTAAGTCCCAATGTTGGAGGAACCTTACCGTACATTCCTCATTCTTCATTTGACAGCTAGGAGTGTGCACATGTCCACGCTCCACGCTGTCCCATCACCCTGTCCCTGACATCTACAGTCTCAGCTAACAGTTACTAATTCTATATACCGTGATTTACAATCATGTGATCACCGTGACAGCCATGACTTGGTGATCACATGAGGTTTGTTGGTAAACGAATCTTTACCAAATTAGGTCGCCAAACAATTCCTTTTTCAGTGCACACAGGGCAAACGTCCCTGCCCCCCAACCCTTGTCCTGGCCAGGGATGGACTGGCCATTGGGACTACAGGGAGTTTCCCGGTGGGCCGATGGCTCAGTGGGCCAGCTTCAGTGACAGTGGACCGCCGCCCCCCTCCGTGCCTCTGTCTCTCCCTCCCCGCAGCGCTCACCTGAGGGGAACAAAGAAGCAGGGGGGACGACAGAGGAGCATGGGGGAGGGGACAAACAGCTGACTCAACAGCTATGGCCTGGGAGTTTCTCACTTCTGCCTAATCTTGTCCCATAAGCGGGGGGGAGGGGCACCGAACTGATTCTTTGCCCCGGGTGAAATAATGTCTAGCTTCCCCACTGGTACTGCCTATAAGAGTACCAGTACCAGCCGTTCTACTCTAATTAAGTAGAACGGCTAGTGGCTAGTGAAGGGGGAGAGGGGGCTTGGGTCAGGGCCGCCATCAGGAATTTTGGGGCCCCTTACACAGCTTCAGGCATGGGCCCCCTGGAGCAGAGATCCAGGGGGGGGGGGTGCTGCCGCATGAAATTGAGAAGCGGGGGGGGGGGGCTGCTGCCGCAAATTGAGATGCGGGGGGGCCCTTTACAAAAAGAAGAAATAATAAAGAAAAATATATATAAAAAAGGGGGGTAGCCATCCGGGGCCCTGGGGACCTCTGTGCCCTTTAATAAAAGGAAAAAAAGAGAGAGAAAAAAATATATCTTTTTTAAAAAGGGTGGTTGCCAACTGGGGCCCCGGGGACCTTATTTTTACAAAAAAAAGGGGGCTTTCCATTCGGGACCTCTGTGCCCTTTAATAAAAAGAAACCTCTGGGCCCTTTAAAAAAAAAAAGAAATAAAAAAATATATATATAAAAAAGAAATAAACATTTATATATAAAAAAAAAAAACACAAGGGGGTTGCCTTCCAGGGCCCTGCGGACCTCTGGGCCCTTTAATAAAAAATAAAAATATAAAAAAAATATATAAACAAAAATAAAAAATACAATTATAAAAAAAGGATGTTTGACACATGGGGCCCTGGGGACCTCTGAGCCCTTTAATAAAAATACATCTATATATTAAAAAAAAGAAATAAAATAATATAAAAAAGTAAAAAAAAATATAAAAAAGGGGGACCTCTGAGCCCTTTAATAATATTATATATATATATATATATATATATATAAATAAAAAAATATGTAAAAAATATTTTTTTTTTCATAAAAAAAGGGGGGTTGTCATCTGGGGCCCTGGGGATCTCCAGGTCCCTGTGGACCTCCGGACCTCTAAAAAATAAAAGATAAAAAATTGTCCCTTTAATAAAAAATAAAAGAAAAATATATTAAAAAATATATTTTTTTATAAATAAATATATTTTTTTTATAAATACATATATTTTTTTATAAAAATATAAATAAAAAAGAGGGGGTTGCCATCTGGGGCCCTGGTGGCCTACGGGCCCCTAGACCCCTAAAAAAATGGCCCTTTAATAAAAAAATAAAATAAAAATATATTAAAAAATATATATATTTTTTTATAGAAAATAAATTAAAAAAAAGGGGGGTTGCCATCCGGTGCCCTGGGGGCCTCCGGGCCCCTGTGGACCTCCGGACCTCTAAAAAAATAAAAGAAAAAAAATTGTCCCTTTAATAAAAAATAAAAGAAAAATATATTAAAAAAATATATATTTTTTTATAAAAAAAATAATAAAAAAAAGGGCTTGCCATCTGGGGCCCTGGTGGCCTCCGGGCCCCTGGGGACCTCCGGACCTCTAAAAAAAATAAAAGAAAAAAAATTGTCACTTTAATAAAAAATAAAAGAAAAATATATATATATATTTTTTTTAGGGTGGTTCCCATCCGGGCCCCTGGGGACCCCCGGGCCCCTTACAGGTGTAATGCCTCTACCCCCCTGATGGCGGCCCTGGCTTGGGTGGCCGGTGGGGGGGAGTGCGGGAGTTGTCTGGCTGCCATGAGAGAGACCTGTCAACAGTGGGCCAGTCTGGATGAAGTCCAGGGCCAAATTTTTGTCCCAGTCCAGCCCTGGTCCTGCCCGTGACTGGCCCTAAAACTGCGGACACTATCAAATGAAGCTAAATCAGCCATGTCTCAAGGAACCCCTAGCAACCTCTGGAGGAACCTCAGTGTTCCATGGTATCCTGGTTCAGAATGGCTGCCCTACAGTATATGAAGACACATCTATTATGTTTACCTTGCATTTTACAGCTATACCATTATGTCGATAAGGTCATTTGTTTAGGTAGTGTTTCATGTAACATGAAATCCCTGTTCCTTGAGAATTTCTATTATACTTTTCCTATTTCTGCGTATAATAAAACCTGTTATTAAAGATTTTTCAAAGAAAAAACAAAACAAAAACAGAGGAAGCAAAAGATACCAAAAAATTAGCAGTGAACGTAAATGTCTAAAAGTCTTCATTTGGATTGTCCTCCAATACCTGAGAGGTCTTATACAGGGTTGTCATGACATATATGGCCAATGGGGCAATTCAGGACACACACTCTGTTCCGCCATTCTTCTCTCTTCACCATGGTCATTGACCCCCCACTGGGCCCCCGACTGGTTGCTGCGGGTCACGCCTCTTCAGCTCCCGGTTGGAGCATTTTTTCCGTTGTCATCAGTTGGGATCTGTCTTTTTGGATCAATTGACCATAATATATCTTGTACATCAACTCCTGAGGAAGCGAGCGGGGCTTGCGAAACGCGTTGAGTACAAAAGATGTATATGTATATTTTGCATCTCCAACATTGGATCGAACATATTAATGGTCAAAAGTTATATGCTTCATTATTTTTAAGCTCATTTATGATTATGCTTTTGGAATTTCAATAAATTCTTATTATTCTACTCATTTGTTATGGCCTCTATGATCAACTCATGTAAAGTCCCATGGGCTAACTTTTTTTTTCGCATTATATGTATTCCGGGATGGAGTTGTGTCATATTAAGAGGCAGTATCCAGACCGCTATCTTTTTCTCTCTTTTATGTCTAAAAGTTAGACCGTTGAATTGATCGATACTCAACAGATAATATTGACCTATAATGCTGTGATATACTATTTATATATGGCTGACCATTATGTATCTAACTATATTGCAGTTAAATATGTTTTTTTTTTTTCGATCCAGAATGTTGACAGAATTACAAGGCTAGCGGAAACTTTGGGTCTGATGACAAGCTGCTGGACAAATTGAGTTATGTGACTAAAAATGAACTGAGGCTGAAATTTCTGACTTATCCGGAGGTGACAGGCCTCTCTGCACGTCTGTGTGAAAACAAGTACGAAGGAAAAGCTTGTAGCAGTGTTGAATCTATTTGTACTTGTTCTGTTTTATATCTTTTCCAGGCTACTTCTTTACTTCCAATGAATGTCAGGATCTTTAGATGGATTGGAGAAGATATGGAACTTCTTTAACTTGTTAGGACTGGTCTAGTTGAATGTTGAATATCTGGATCAGGGGTCTCTACGCTATGTCCTGCAGATTAAATCTGGCCTATGGCAAGATGTTCTCTGGCCCGCAACTAGGAACATCGAACTTTCACATAGGTCTCATACAGGTCTTTTGGTGAGTCTACGGTATCTGTTTCTTCCAACATTCACAACCATCAAATCAGTTTTAAGGGCAGGTTCCCCCCAGCTACACTGTCATTGTACCATCATTGTTAGTACCACCTGCATCCTAACAGCCAACCACATACTTGTTCTGTAATGTTGAAGAAGTTTCATATCTTCTCCAAGCCACTTCTTTACTTCCAATGAATGTCAGGATCTTTAGATGGCTTGGAGAAGATATGAAACTTCTTTAACATTTTAGGACTAGTCTAGTTGAATGTGACAAACTACTACTAGCCATACCAAGACCTGAATCGGGGGTCTCCAAACTATGGCCTGCAGAGCAAATCTGGCCCGTGGCAAGATGTTCTCTGGCCCGCGACTAGGAACATTGATGTTTCAAATAGGTCTCATACAGGTCTTTAGGTGAGTCTACGGTATCTGTTTCTCCCAACATTCACAACACTCAATTCAGTTTTCAGGGCAGGTTCCCCAGGCTACACTGTCATTGTACCATCATTGTTAGTACCACCCGCATCCTAACAGCCAACCACATACTTGTTCTGTAATGTTGAAGAAGTTTCATATCTTCTCCAAGCCACTTCTTTACTACCAATGAATGTGTCTTGTTGAATGTGACAAACTACTACTAGCCATACCAAGACCTGAATCGGGGGTCTCCAAACTATGGCCTGCAGAGCAAATCTGGCCCATGGCAAGGTGTTCTCTGGCCCGCAACTAGGAACATCAACTATTCACACAGGTCTTTAGGTGAGTTTCTCCCAACATTCACAACCCACAATTCAGTTTTCAGGGCAGGTTCCCCCGGCTACTGTCATTGTACCATCATTGCTAGTACCACCCGCATCCTAAAAGCCAGCCACATGTTTGCTCCAGCATTCACAGGAGGACGTCACCTCTTCTGTCCAAACCTGCTCTGCTTCCACCTGGGGCTACAGCCACTCTTCCGATCTCTCAAGGCTCCCTGCTACTCTGTATGTTTGTGCGGTAATGGTGGACTCTGACGGGCACCCTGATGTAAGGAAGAACTCTAACGGGGACCCCAATGTAGAGGGGATTTTGATGGGGACCCTAATGTAAGGGGGGACTCAGATAGGGACATCTATGCAGAGGGGGCTTTGATAGGGACCCTAAAGTAAGGGTGAACTCAGATGGGGACCCCAATGTATAGGGGAATCTGATGGGGATCCTGAAGTAAAGGGTTGATTTAGATGGAGACCCCAATGTAGAGGGGACCCTGATGTAAGGGGGAACTCAGATGGGAACCCCAATGTAGTGGGGACTCTGATGGCCTGACGTAAGGGGCAACTCTGATTGGGGCCCAGTGTAGTGGGCGGGGGGGGGCTCCGATAGGAACCATGATGTAAGGGGGAACTCTGATGGCGACCGCAATGTAAGGGGGACTGTAATGTAAGCGCAGACTCTGATATGAATTCTGATGTAATGGGGGATTCTGATGGGGACCATGCTGTTCTAATTTTTATTTGGAATTAAATTGCTTTGTTTTGCTGAAGTTCCTAATCATATGATGCTCATTATAAAAATAGCTCCAAGTAAAACTTATTTATTAATAGATTTTTTTATTTTATTTATAAAATATACAACAGATTTTTGTCTTAGCCCACAAATATTTGTAAAATATACTGAAAAGTTTGGAGAATCCTGACCTGGATTCGTTGCACCAAGTGCAACGTCAGAAAATCACAAATCCATTGGTCTCCATTGGTCTCCTATAGATACTGGATGAAGAAGGAGAAGAAAAAAGTCAAAGACTGAAATGACAGAGATAATGTAACCATGAATACTGCATTGTCCTCTATCTCACACGCTATTGGCTGACCCTTCTAGCCAATTGTACTTGTCATTTGGTCTACCAGTACTGTGCCAAAGCTTCTTCCCTTTCCAAACCTTGACCATCTTTTGCCAGCAAGTAACCTGATCACAGAGCATTGCCCCCACCTATACTCTGTTGGCCGACCCATGTGTCAGTGATAGAGGTTATATATGAGTGCTATAGATCAAAATAGATCAATCCAGTATGTAATAAAGTAGAAATAAGCCCACCATACAGAAAGACTGTAGACTGTGGCCAACAGGAGTAGAAAATAAGAACATGGATGAGCGAGTTTCGAGTGAAGGAACTTGACTAGCCTGCAGAGAGTCCTGAACTCAACCCGATAGAACACCTTTGGGATGAAATCGAGTGGAGACTGTGAGCCAGGCTTTGTCATCCAGCATCAGTGCCTGACCTCATAATTGAGCTTCTGGATGAATGGTCAAACATTCCCATAGACACACTCCTAAACCTTGTGGACGGCCTTCCCAGAAGAGTTGAAGCTGTTATAGCTGCAAAGGGTGGGCCAACTCAATCTTAAACCCTACGGACTAAAGCCTTGTACACACGCTCGGTTTGCTCAGCAAGAACCAGCAAGAAAACTGCTGGCAGAGCTTACCGAGTAAACCGAGCGTGTGTACAAGGCTTTAGTCAGTAGGGTTCAATATTGAGTTGGCCCGCCCTTTGCAGCTATAAGGCGGCGTACACACGACCTGAGGTTCTCGCTGGAAACCAGCGAGAACCTCGCTGGAAGCTGCATTCCAGCGAGGACCTCGGCCGTGTGTACACGGAGCGCTCGCCCCGCCCGTCGGGAATCCCGTCGAGCGAAAAGAGAGCACGCTCTCTTTTTGCTCGACGGCCCGCCTGGATGAATGGCTGGTTGCCATTCCCGATGGGCGGGTCGCCGATTTCGACGGCCGGCAGAGAACCTTCGACGGGCGGAACGATGTGTTCTCCCCTGTCGAGGTTCTCTGCCGTGTGTACGCCGCCTGACAGCTTCAACTCTTGTTAGGGGGAAGTACCAGCAAGAACTCGGCAAGAAAACTGCTGGCAGAGCTTTCTTGCCGAGTATACCGAGCGTGTGTACGAGGCTACAGGTTTCTCGCCAAGAAAACTGCCCAGAATCTAGACAAGAAAAATAGAGAACATTTTCTCTATTTTTCTCGTTGTGAGATTCTCGCCAGTTTTCTTGCCGAGAAACCCGAGAGTGTGTATACTTACTTGTAGCCGTGGAAACCCGTGCATGCTCAAAATTACTTTGACGCAATCGCGGTAGCTTCCTAGGCATAGGTAGGGTGCAGAAAGATGGTGGCGACGGCATTGAATGTGACAAGTACACGATGACGTCACCGCGTTCTTTTCTTTCAAGAGAACCGCGGTTATTTTGAAAACGAGAGTCTGTACACTCGGGCAGCAAGAGATTCATGCCAAGAATCTCGTCAGGGAAAACAACGTTTATTTCCTGATGAGATTCTTGCTCGTGTGTACAGGGCTTAAGACTGGGATGTCATTAAAATTCATGTGTGTGTGTAAAGGCAGGCGTCCCAATACTTTTGGTAGTATAGTGAAGTTGTCACCCTATAACAAAAAGTGCCAGAACAAGGAGGGATCATCAGGGATTCCTCGAAAGAAAGATGCAGATTTAAGAAGATTGAAAATGTTTGGATCGCATTACCATGATTCTTGGGGTTTGGATCTGCTTTAGGTTTAGGAGTGAATTGGAATGTACGCAGCCCAGTTTTTCTGCTGTTAGCGGAAGCTCTTCCTGCTTCTGTTATTAAATAGAATCTTCTTTCAATGCCAACG
Source organism: Rana kukunoris (assembly GCA_029574335.1). Lineage (NCBI taxonomy): Eukaryota > Metazoa > Chordata > Amphibia > Anura > Ranidae > Rana > Rana kukunoris. Next base: position 128,835,935 of record CM056059.1, on the reverse strand, counting down.
TTACCCAGGTAGTTTAATTATTTGCATCCTGAAGTGAAGGATGCGCCTATTTTTAATATAATTAAATATTTGCGGAGAGCTGTGCCTGCAGTTGGCACTGAGCTGCATTTGTATATTAATATACATTTCTTTCATTATTATTTGCCTTTCCCACAGATCCCGTCCTACAGAAAATTCCTGCTCTTGGACCTTTCTTGGGCTTCGATTCAAGTCTGAATATTCATTAAACAAACAAACACAGATCAGATTTCTGAGTTTACGCAGATAGTTCTCAGACCAGCTCAAGTGCTTGTAAACTTTTGCAAAATAAATAAATCAGTCAAAAAAAATAAAAAATAGAAATATGTAACTTGAACTTTTATACAGTAAACACCATCAAGTTCAAAATTATTATTATTAATATTATTATATTATTTTAACCACAATTAATATTCATTTCATTATTAATTCATTATTAATTATTTCATTATTAAATATTTATTTATTTTTAACAACAAGGTTGGTCTTTATTGAGAAAGCATGTCTTCACACAAGGAAGTCATTAAAATACTCAATTACAATCCAGAAAAAAAAATTAAAGGGTCACTAAAGGAAAAACATTTTTTTTGCTGAAATGACTGTTTACAGGGTATAGAGACATAAAAGTTAACTGATTCATTTTCAAAATGATTAAAAATAGATAAAAATCAATCATATAATGTGCCTGCAGGTTAGTTTCACTTTTGAACTGGCTTCATGTTTCTGTGAAGTAGAAATAGACACACAGAACAAAAACAAACAAATCCAGGGCAGTGTTTTTTTGTTTTTAAAATGAATCTTATTGGTTCTGGGAAGTTTTAGACACACAGTAATGACAGCTTAGACCATCGTGAGAAAGCTCCCAGTACTGTGGTTATAAGAAAACAGACAAGCAGGAAGTGTGGAGATCAGAGCAGGATTACAGCAACTTCAAAGCAAAAACGAACAATAAGGACATGAAACCAGTACTGCAGTAAAGGTAAAGGAAGCTATTTAGCTAAAAAAAAAAATCCTTTAGTGATCCTTTAAGCAATTGGGTACAAAGACATTCACACACATACATGGCTGTCCCCTGAAATGTTTTCGTTTCCGCAGCGGTGATACACATTTGACCCTTTCTTCAAACGCTAGCAGGGGTTAAAAGCGCCCCGCTAGTGGCCGAAAAACGCAGCTAAAACGATGGTAAAGCGGCGTTTTACCGATAACGAGGCCAGCTGGCAGTGTGAAATAGCTATTGAGATAATTCAGCTTTACTCCATGCCCATATAAATATAGCCTAGACAATGTACAGACCCCCCCTTCAGCACAGACCCCCCTTCAGCACAGAGCCCCCCCTTCAGCACAGACCCCTCCATTCAGCACAGACCCCCCATTCTGCACAGACCCCTCCATTCAGCACAGATGACCCCCCTTCAGCACACCCTCCCATTCCACACAGACCCCTCCATTCAGCACAGACCCCCCCTTCAGCACAGACAGACCCCCATTCAGCACGAACCCCCCTTTCAGCACAGATGGACCTCCCCATCCCATTCAGTACCTCAGATCAGCCATCAGCAGAGCTGGGTCACAGCAGGTTCCCTCCCCCTGTGTACACATAAACACTGGACGGGGATATGCCGATTCACTCTGCTCACTGTGTCTGTGTGACATCCAGCCCGGGACCGCTCAGACAGCTCGCGGCCGCAAGACTCTTCAACACCTTCTCGATTTTCCAGGGGGGAGTCAATTGCTCCCCCTTGCCCTATGGAGCGGACGCCAATGCACACATAGTAAACAATGTACAAATGGAAGTCCAGCATACGTGATTTCATTATTAATTAATTAACAATGATTAATAATGGTTATCATTATTATAAATACTAATAATAATAATAACAACAATAACAAAGCATATAAAAATTGCCACGCAAGCCATATTGTAATTTAATGTTAATAAAAAAAATGATGTTTCCATTCCAATCTGAAGTGGCTGTATTGTCCAAAACTGTCATAAAAAATTCAAATTCAATGCAATTTGGCAACCTGGAGGAGGCGCTCTATACAAAGTTGGTGGACAGAACGCACTCAGAAATGTAGTTTCTGGCTTGTGTGATTGGTTTCCTGGTTTTCTCAGACATCTGCACTAACATACAAGTAAAATTTTAGGCATCCCCTGCAATAGAGAGTGCCTAAAAAATTTCATTTTTGGTGAGATACTCCTTAAGGGTTAAATTCTTCTAGAGGGATGCTGACAATGCAACTTTCTTCTATAGAACACTGAAAGTACAACAGGTGGTTATAATGAATTCTGACACTCCCATTCTAAAATGTACAGTGGAAACCTCGGATTGCGAGTAACGTGGTTAACGATCGTTTCGCAATACGAGCAATGTATATTTAAAAATCCTGACTTGGTTTGCGAGTGTCTTCTTGCAAGACTAGCAGGGTTCAAGCCAAAGAAGTGTGCAGTACCGCATTTGGCTTGAGGTGGGGGGCCGGATCGGAGCAAAGCCGTTCGGAAATGTTCCATTCCCAAGCCTTTCCAAGTTCAGCCAAGCTGTCCTCAGGCCTTTCCGAGGATCTCCGGCGCCCCCCCCCCACCTTTGGCCACATGCGGTACTGCATGCCATTGAAGTCAATGTGGAACGCATTATCTTTGTTTCCATTGACTTCAATGGGAAAAATCTATTTGATAAGCGAATGCTTTGGATTATGAGCATTCTCCTGGAACGGATTATGCTTGTAATCCAAGGGTCCGCTGTATTTATTTATTATACTTTATAGAGCTCTGTCAATTTACATATATATTATACATCCACAACAGTCCCTGATCTCAAGGAACTTACAATCTAAGGTCCCTATCTCATACATACTGTACACATGCTATGGCCAATTAACCTATCAGCATGTCTTTAGAATGTGGGGGATGGAACCAGAGGAAACCCACACAGGCACAGTGAGAATATACAAACTCCAATCAAGTAGTGTCGTGGTTGGGATTCAAACTGATGATCCCAGAGGCTGCTAGAGAGAAGTGCTAACCACTAGGGTTGTCCCGATACCGATACCAGTATCAGTATCGGGACCGATACAGAGTATTTGCGGGAGTACTTGTACTCCCGCAAATACCCCCGATACCTAAATAGAATATTCCGCCGCCGCTGCATCGAAAGCCGCCGCATCGAAAGCCGCCGCATGGGTTAAGCGGCGTGCGGGGACATCACAGCTTTCATTTGAATAGCTGTAGTGTTCCCGCTGCATATAGAAACTCGCCCTTGCTTGGAATTGGATGGGTGATCGTGATCTGTCCAATCACGAGCAAGGGGGAGTGTCTATACGCGCGGGCAAAACAGCTATTCAAATGAATGCTGTGATGTTCTCCATGCAGCGGCGGCTTTCGGCGGCTAGGTATGGGGGGACATGGCTGGAGGGACATGGCTGGAGGGACATGGCTAGAGGGACATGGCTGGAGGGACATGGCTGGAGGGACATGGCTGCATATGTGAGGGACATGGCTGGGGGGAAATGGCTGAATATGTGGGGGACATGGCTGGAGGGACATGTCTGCATATGTGGGGGACATGGCTGGACGGACATGGCTGCATATGTGGGGGACATGGCTGGAGGGACATGTCTGCATATGTGGGGGACATGGCTGGAGGGACATGTCTGCATATGTGGGGGACATGGCTGGACGGACATGGCTGCATATGTGGGGGACATGGCTAGAGGGACATGGCTGGAGGGACATGGCTGGAGGGACATGGCTGCATATGTGGGGGACATGGCTGGGGGGAAATGGCTGCATATGTGGGGGACATGGCTGGAGGGACATGTCTGCATATGTGGGGGACATGGCTGGACGGACATGGCTGCATATGTGGGGGACATGGCTAGAGGGACATGGCTGGAGGGACATGGCTGGAGGGACATGGCTACATATGTGGGGGACATGGCTGGAGGGACATGGCTGCATATGTGGGGGACATGGCTGGAGGGACATGGCTGCATATGTGGGGGACATGGCTGGAGGGACATGGCTGCATATGTGGGGGACATGGCTGGAGGGACATGGCTGCATATGTGGGGGACATGGCTGGGGGGAAATGGCTGAATATGTGGGGGACATGGCTGGAGGGACATGTCTGCATATGTGGGGGACATGGCTGGACGGACATGGCTGCATATGTGGGGGACATGTATCGGAACAACCCTACTAACCACCTAACCACTGTTCTGCTTGGAAGGAACCAAGAGCTTTTCTTCAGAACAGAACAGGTTCCCCCATCCACACATGCAAAGTGGAAGGAGGAATCCTTCAGCTGTGCTATTGTATTTTGACAACAGAACTCCTCAGCTGTCAGAATATAAACGTTTTACAGCTGCCCCGTTCAACAGAAGTCGATCATTAGATTGGCTTCTGTTGGGCAAGAACGGCCATAGATGGATCAGATTTCGGTCAGTTCCTGCTTCCATCCATTTATGGGCAGTTGTATGTATATAGATGTATATAGATTACCCAATACATTTTTTTCTTCAACAAAAGTGCAGTTATACTTTAGGTTTAATTACATTTTTATTATAAAATCAATATGATGGTCATCAAAAACAATTAATTCTCTGTTTCCATCAAACCAAACATTATAGTTCTGCTATTTTAACATCAAATAAGATCATAAATATATACCAGCAGTGACTCAACAGCTCAGCTCACCTTGCAAGGTGAGCTGAGCTGCTGAGTCACTTCTGGTAGAAGGGGGGCAAGGTGAGCTGAGCTGCTGAGTCACCTCTGGTAGAAGGGGGGCTTCTACCAGAGGTGACTCAGCAGCTCAGCTCACCTTGGCCCCCTTCTACCAGAAGTGACTCAGCAGCTCAGCTCACCTTGCCTCTCCCTATCAGCAGTGACGTAACAGCAGGGGCATCAGGAGGGGGTGGCTAGCCGTGGCTGAAGCCCAGAATGTGACCCCATAAATCCCAGAGTCTCACGGTGGCAGGGCTGCATTATTAGCCCCGAGCTGCCGAGCGCTGGGATCGATCTGATCCTGAGTGCTGCCAAATGTAGCCGAGTGTGGCCGAGTCCCATAGCAGGTCCCACCTTCTGGAGCCTGTGCAACGCCTATGATGGACGCCCCACTGGTCCAATGCCGTGACCGCGGGACGTGTGAGGTCCATCATAGGGGCTGCACTGGCTCCAGAAGGCAGCAATTACAATACGGCCGCCGCGCCGGCGCCACATCCCTGCTCGGCGCTCGGGTGGGTCGCTCTCCTCTCCTCCTCGGCTCTCCTCCTGGGCTCTCCTCTCCTCAAGGCTCCTCGGCTCTCCTCCTCCTCCTGAGTATTTTCCATTTGAAATCAATGGAAAACATTTATCCAGCACAGGAAATATCCTAATAACGTTCCTCTTTTGCCCCATTAACACAGAATGAATGTACATGCACTTTCACCGGATGAATTGCTATGCATTTTTTTTATATAAATATACAAGAGAATTTTCTGTGTGTGTTTATTTAAAAAAAAAAATACAATCAAATACTTATTTTTAAAAAAGTTGTAAAAGTCTACAGTTCACATTTCGCAATGTTTTCAATAAACAACAGCGGATTATGAAGTATAAAGTGACAAGCTTCTGCTGAAAACATTAGCTATAAAAAAGGGAGAAAAAATTACTTTTACAGTTTATAAGTTGTCAAAAGCAATGTCAAAATGTTGCCAATTTAATAAACTGTCTCCCCAGAGTGTAAGCCGGCTCGGGGTGTTCAGCCAGCTTGGGGGGGGATTTGCAGATTCCTCCTGCGGAGCTCCGGGAAGTGATGCCAGCGGCTCCGGCTCCATCCAGTACATTTCTGATAAAGGAGTCGGTTTCTGAAACTTGAACGCTGGTTTGTTGTTGACCCCGATGGCTGCCAAATCCCCAGCGTTGTGCAAGCAGCTGTCCCATCCTTTTATCTTGCTGCAAAAGCCTCTTCTGGGCAGACGATAAACCTGGATGTTGAAACTGAGATACAATAATATTCCAGGCACTGTCAGCTTAACCACATTGAGCCTTTTTTTCAGATGTGGTGTTTACAAGTTAAAAACAATTTTTTTTTTTGCTAGAAAATTATTTAGAACCCCCAAACGTTATAAAAAAAAATCTAACACCATAGAGAATAAAATGGTGGCCATTGCAATACTTTTTGTCACACCGTATTTGTGCAGCGGTCTTACAAGCGCAATTTTTCTGGGAAAAAAACAGTAAAGTTAGCCCAATTTTTTTTATATTCTGAAAGATAATTTTACGCCGAGTAAATTGATACCCAACATGTCAGGTTTCAAACTTTTACCCTTAAAAAATTCTACAGGTTGTGTGTTTTGAGTTACAGAGAAGGTCTAGGGCTAGAATTATTGCTCTCGCTCTAACGATCGCGGCGATTGTGTGGTTTGAACATCGTTGTCTTATGCGGGCGCTGCTCACATATGCGTTCGCTTATGCGTGCGAGCTTTGGCTGGAGAACTTTTTGCGATTCAGCATTGCATCGTTTAACTGACAATTGCGCGGTCGTGCGATGTGGCTCTCAAACAAAATCGGCGTCCTTTTTTTTCCCTACAAATAGAGCTTTTTTTTGGTGGTATTTGATCACCTCTGCGTTTTTTATTTTTTGCGCTATAAACAAAAATAGAGTGACAATTTTGAAAAAAAATCTATATTTTTTACTTTTTGCTATAATAAATATCCCCAAAAATATATATATATATATATATATATATATATATATATATATATATATATATATATATAAAAACATTTTTTTTCCTCAGTTTAGGCCGATACGTATTCTTCTACATATTTTTGGTAAAAAACAAACAACAACAAAAAAAAGCAATAAGCGTATATTGATTGGTTTGCGCAAAAGTTATAGCGTCTACAAACTAGGGGATAGTTTTATGGCATTTTTATTAATATATTTTTTTTACTAGTAATGGCGGCGATCATCTGTTTTTATCGTGACTGCGAGATTATGGCAGACACATTGGACACTTTTGACACTATTTTAGGACCATTGTCATTTTTACAGCGACCAGTGCTATAAAAATGCACTGGTTACTGTAAAAATGACACTGGCAGTGAAGGGGTTGACCACTAGGGGGCGAGGAAGGGGTTAAGTGTGTCCTAGGGAGTGATTCTAACTGTTAGGGGGTGTGGCTACGAGGGACACGTCACTGATCGCTGCTCCCGATGAGAGGGAACAGACGATCAGTGACATGTCTCTAGGCAGAACGGGGAAGACGTTGTGTTTACACATGCATCTTCCCTTTCCTCAGCTCCGTGACGCAACTGTGGGACACCGGCGGCAAATTAAAGGGGACATACCTGTACGCCCATCTGCTTGTCCGTGCCATTCTGTCGACGTATAAGTGTGTGTGGCGGTCCTTAAAGGAGTTCTCTAAGCTAAAACTTTTAACCCCCGCTGTGCCCGGGCTGTAAAACTATACAAAATAAACTTTCACTTACCTGCCTACGATCTCCCATTATTCCGGTATCGCCGCCCGTGCACCGGTCCCTGCCAGCTTCCTCTTCCTGGGGGTCGGTGACTCATCCTGCGCTCAGCCTATCAGCGGCAGCAGCAATGTCCCGCCGCGGCCGCTGATAGGCTGAGCGCAGGATGAGTCACCCACCCCCAGGAAGAGGAAGCTGACAGGGACCGGTGCACGGGCGGCGATACCGGAATAACGGGAGATCGTAGGCAGGTAAATGAAAGTTTATTTTGTATAGTTTTACAGCCCGGGCACAGCGGGGGTTAAAAGTTTTAGCTTGGAGAACTCCTTTAAGTGGTTAATAGCCACAAATCAAATTTGTGTGCAACAAATGCCTTTTGAAATGCAGATATTACTTTTCAAAAAGTAGCAGTGACATTATCACTGTGCTGTAGTGCAGACCTGTGGGAGGGGCCCAGCAGCTCCACCCACTACAGGCTGCCTGAAAAAAAACTACAGGAGGGGGCGGAGACAAGACCAGTCCCTCTGCACAAAGGGAGAGCAAAGCTGTGGGAGGAGCCCATCAGGCTCCACCCACTACAGGCTGCCTGCAAAAAACTACAGGAGGGGACGGAGACAAGACCAGTCCCTCTGCACAAAGGGAGAGAGCAAAGCTGTGGGAGTGGCCCAGCAGGCTCCACCCACTCCAGGCTGCCTGCAAAAAAACTACAGGAGGGGGCGGAGACAAGACCAGTCCCTCTGCACAAAGGGAGAGAGCAAAGCTGTGGGAGTGGCCCATCAGGCTCCACCCATCAAGGCTGCCTGCAGAAAACGACAGGAGAGAGCGGCGGAAAGACCAGTCCCTCTGCGCAAGGAGAGAGAGCAGCAGTGAGCGGTCTTAATTACAGAGGGAACGTCTCACACTGGATTACTGCACAGATCTGGAAGAAATACACAAAGCTCACCGAGATTCAAGGAGGAGCTCACATGACTCCTGTTTGTAGACAATATTGGCTTATCTCCGAGTTCAGCTTCACACTCCATTTAAACCTAGATGGCTGCACAACCAGCTTCTGGTGAGTATGTGCCTGTACTAACATTTCCATTGGTAGGTCGGGTCCACATACATTGTTTCCCATCTTTTAAACCCTGAAAAAAGGGGCTGACCCCCTGAAGCGCGTCGGCTGCGTATACACTTCTCATTTGATTTTACAAAAAGCATTTATCTGGATTGCAGTATTATAGAGTAGCACTTCAATTCTAGGTCCACCTTACCCACTTATAACCCAAGCTGGCCATGGGAGGCTTTTGTGTAGAAACTGCCAGTCTAGAGTCCAGACACCATTCATCATATGATCTTTGCAGGCTTTTTTTTGAGCCGAAATGCACCGGTACCATGCAAGGACACCTCCGAGCACTGCATACTGACACATTCAAACCCTACCATAGTTTCCATATACCCTGGTCACTGGCCACCAATGCTGGGGGTTATACATGTCTCTGCCACTGACTACTAATGCTGGGGGTTTTACATTTCACTGCCACTGACTTCTAATGCCGGGGTTTTACATTTCACTGCCACTGACTACCAATGCTGGGGGTTATACATTTCACTGCCACTGACTACCAATGCTGGGGGTTATACATTTTACTGCCACTGACTACCAATGACGAGGGTTATACATTTCACTGCCACTGACTACCAATGCTGGGGGTTATACATTTCACTGCCACTGACTTCTAATGCCGGGGTTATACATTTTACTGCCACTGACTACCAATGCTGGGGGTTATACATTTTCACTGCCACTGACTACCAATGCTGGGGGTTATACATTTTACTGCCACTGACTACCAATGCTGGGGGTTATACATTTTACTGCCACTGACTACCAATGACGAGGGTTATACATGTCACTGCCGCTGGTCAGGGACATCTTAATAACATCATGGGCCCCTGGGCAAAATAATACACTGGGGCCCCTAACAGCCTGCCCCAATTTGCACACCTACACTGAAAGCTTAGTAAAAAGCATGACTGTTCCTCCAAATCCAGGACAGTAGGCAAGTACAATGTAATGCAAGATTATCATGGGGCCCCCATGCACCTGTGGCCCCTTGGCAGTGCCCAGGGGTGCTCATGCATTAAGATGGCCCTGCCACTGGTTACCAAATGCTGGGGGTTATACATTTTACTGACCACCAATGCCGGTGTTCAGGGCAGGACTTAGGATGGTGGGGGCCCCTGGGCCTGAGTGAGGGGGGCATAGTTGTTGAGCGGGGGGGGTGCCATTAAAGTTGTTGAGCGGGGGGGCATTAAAGTTGTTAAGCGGGGGGGTGACTCTTTTTTTTTTATAAAAAAAGGAGGGTTGCCACCCGGGGGCCCTGGAGACCTCTGGGTCCTTTAATAATAATGATAATAACAATTATATATATATATATATAAATAAATATATAAAAACATTTTTTTTATAGAGGGGCCCCCTATTGGGCGGGGCCCATAGGCTTGAGCCCAGTCAAGCCCAATGGTAAGTCCGGCCTTGCCGGTGTTACACATATCACTGCCACTGACTACCAATTCTGGGGGTTATGCATGTCACTGCCACTGACTATCAATGCTGGGGGTTATACGTTTCACTGACTACCAATGCTGGGAGTTATACACGTCTCTACCACTGACTATAAATGCTGGGGGTTTTACGTTTCACTGACTACCAATGCTGGGAGTTATAAACGTCTCTACCACTGACTATAAATGCTGGGGGTTTTACATTTCACTGACTACCAATGCTGGGAGTTATAAACGTCTCTACCACTGACTATAAATGCTGGGGGTTTTACATTTCACTGACTACCAATGCTGGGTAATTATACATGTCTCTGCCACTGACTACCAATGCTAAGGGGTTATACATTTCTCTGACCACCAATGCCAGTGTTACACATATCACTGCCACTGACTACCAATTCCGGGGGTTACAAATGTCACTGCCACTGCTTATCAATGCTGTGGGTTATTATACATGTCACTGACACTGACTACCAATGGTGGGGGTTATACATTTTACTGACTACCAATGGTGGGGTTTATACATGTCACTGTCACTGACCATCAATGCTGGGGTGGGACATTTTACTGTCACTGACCACCAATGGCAGGAGGAGGTACATTTCTTTGCCACTGACCGGCAATGTAGGGGGGGTACATTTTACTACCACTGACCAGCAATGAAGGGGGAGACATTCCACTGCCACTGACCACCAATGCTGGCAGGATTTAAATCAGAATGCCACTGACACCAATGTAGGAGTTTTTATGGCATCATCTGACACCAATGCTGGGGGTTATTATCATGGCCTTTGAGGTCAAGGCTGGGGGTTATTTTCCTGGCCTCTGACACCAATGCTGGGGAGCCTGTGCAGAGTGCAGACCTGTGGGAGGGGCCCAGCAGCTCCACCCACTCCAGGCTGCCTGCAAAAAAAACTACAGGAGGGGGCAGAGACAACACACAAAGGGAGAGAGCAAAGCTGTGGGAGGGGCCCAGCAGGCTCCACCCACTCCAGGCTGCCTGGAGTGGTCAATGCTGGGGGTTATTTTCCTGGCCCCTGACAGCTGACACCAATGCTGGGGAGTTATTATTGTGGGCTCTGACAACAATGCTAGGTTTTATTATGATGGCCCCTGACACCTATCCTGGAGATTATTATCATGGCGTCGGACACCAATGTTGTGGGTTATTATTGCATCTGCCAACATCAATGTTGGGGGTTATAGTCATGGCCTCTGACAACAAAGCTGGGGTTGTTTCTGTAGCCTCTGACACCAATGCTGGGGGTTAATATCATGCCCTCCGACGTTGCCAATGCCAAGGGTATTATTACTCTCATTGACACCACCAATGGGGCTTTTTTAACTCCCACTTTCTCTTGAGTGGACGAAAAGGCCCTAGTGTGTTTACAATATAGCATAGCAAAGGGGTGAAGGTTCAACGGTGCAAGTCATATGCCTTAAAGACACACATTTGATTGACCACGCCCACTTTTGGTCACGAGAAGGGGGTTAGTACCTGTGCGCATGTTCACTAACCAAAAAGCCCTGTATAAACAGGGGCGGCCTTACCATTCAGGCACTGCCCGAGGGCCCCATGACACTAGGGGGCCCCATCAGGGTTGCCAGCCTCAGTAAAACCAGGGACAGTATGTCAAAATCTATGTTTTTTTAAATCCCAAGATTATAGCTGCCCCGCCTCTCCAGTACCTTTTCAGTGTGTGTATACTATGTATGTATATTGTATGTGTGTGTATACTGTGTGTATGTATACTGTGTGTATGTATACTGTATGTATACTGTGTGTATGTATACTGTATGTATACTGTGTGTATGTATACTTTGTGTATGTATACTGTGTGTATGTATACTGTGTGTATACTGTGTGTATGTATACTGTGTGTATGTATACTTTGTTTTTGTATACTGTTGTGTATGTATACTGTGTGTATGTATACTTTGTTTATGTATACTGTGTGTGTATACTGTGTGTATGTATACTGTGTGTATGTATACTGTGTGTATACTATGTGTATGTATAGTGCTTGTGTGTATACTGTGTGTGTGTGTGTGTGTATACACTGTGTGTATGTATACTGTGTGTGTGTGTGTATACTGTGTGTATACTGTGTGTATGTATACTGTGTGTATACTGTGTGTATGTATACTGTGTGTGTGTATACTGTGTGTATACTGTGTGTGTGTATACTGTGTGTGTATACTGTGTGTATGTATACTGTGTGTGTGTATACTGTGTGTATGTATACTGTGTGTATACTGTGTGTATGTATACTGTGTGTATACTGTGTGTATGTATACTGTGTGTGTATACTGTGTGTATACTGTGTGTATGTATACTGTGTGTATACTGTGTGTATGTATACTGTGTGTGTATGCTGTGTGTATACTGTGTGTGTGTATACTGTGTGTATGTATACTGTGTGTATGTATACTGTGTGTGTGTATACTGTGTGTATACTGTGTGTATACTGTGTGTGTGTGTATACTGTGTGTATGTATACTGTGTGTATACTGTGTGTGTGTGTGTATACTGTGTGTGTATACTGTGTGTATACTGTGTGTATGTATACTGTGTGTATGTATACTGTGTGTGTGTATACTGTGTGTGTATGTATACTGTGTGGGTGTATACTGTGTGTATGTATACTGTGTGTATGTATACTGTGTGTGTATACTGTGTGTATGTATACTGTGTGTGTGTATACTGTGTGTATGTATACTGTGTGTGTATACTGTGTGTATGTATACTGTGTGTGTGTATACTGTGTGTATGTATACTGTGTGTGTATACTGTGTGTATGTATACTGTGTGTATGTATACTGTGTGTGTATACTGTGTATGTATACTGTGTGTATGTATACTGTGTGTGTGTATACTGTGTATGTATACTGTGTGTATGTATACTGTGTGTATGTATACTGTGTGTGTATACTGTGTGTGTGTATACTGTATGTATGTATACTGTGTATGTGTATACTGTGTGTATGTATACTGTGTGTTTACTGTGTGTGTATACTGTTTATGTATATTGTATGTGTGTGTGTATACTGTGTGGCCCCATAATCTATTGCCCGGGGCCCCCATAATCTCTAATTGCCCGGGGGCCCCATGAGTTGTCAGTCCGCCCCTGTGTATAAATGTACGTCCATTTAAGGCCACCTTGTCTACATGGTGCAATTTTACTGCAGAACAAATAGTGTTGTCACCTTGTTACAGGAAGTGGAAGGTTATCGGATCCACTGGCAGGATCAACAGGTAATACAACAATGTTATATCGGGGACTGAGGGAGAAAAAGAACCGCTGTGTTAATTCTAATAAAAGACGGCTTCATTTTTAATTCTGTACTTAGTTTAATATGAATCAGTGGAGCAAGGATGAGGACGACAGGGCCAGCAATGTTGCCGTAGTGACAGGTCCTCTTCGATGGATTCTCCCCCCCCCCCGTGTTTCCCGGATGAGTTAGCATCATTCCAGCTCTCAGGCCGATCGCTGCAGAACCCTGCAGGGAATATTTGGAGAGAAAGTCGTGTGTTCTGCCAGCGGAACTCTGGGACGTCGCCATGGAAACACATGTTTTATCGGTCTGTGTTTTGAAAGTTGTTTTCCTGGCTGGGAGCCCGCAGAGCCGATCTTATCCCAATCTGAGAGGGTCTGGGAGCTGATAAATATGTGACTCAGGGCCCGGGCGTCCAGGGGCCCGCGGGTCACCCCGACAGCTGGATATTATGAGGAAATAATTGGCTGTTGTTGTGATCTCCCTGACAGCGTCACAGCGGGCCTTCATTTATCAACATATCCAGTCTCGTCGCCCATAGCAACCGCAGCCCCTCCCCTGATCTCCTGAACAACATATCCAGTCTCATCGCCCATAGCAACCGCAGCCCCTCCCCTGATCTCCTGAACAACATATCCAGTCTCATCGCCCATAGCAACCGCAGCCCCTCCCCTGATCTCCTGATCAACATATCCAGTCTCATCGCCCATAGCAACCTCAGCTCCTCCCCTGATCTCCTGATCAACATATCCAGTCTCATCGCCCATAGCAACCTCAGCTCCTCCCCTGATCTCCTGATCAACATATCCAGTCTCATCGCCCATAGCAACCGCAGCCCCTCCCCTGATCTCCTGAACAACATATCCAGTCTCATCGCCCATAGCAACCGCAGCCCCTCCCCTGATCTCCTGAACAACATATCCAGTCTCATCGCCCATAGCAACCGCAGCCCCTCCCCTGATCTCCTGAACAACATATCCAGTCTCATCGCCCATAGCAACCGCAGCCCCTCCCCTGATCTCCTGAACAACATATCCAGTCTCATCGCCCATAGCAACCGCAGCCCCTCCCCTGATCTCCTGAACAACATATCCAGTCTCATTGCCCATAGCAACCGCAGCCCCTCCCCTGATCTCCTGAACAACATATCCAGTCTCATCGCCCATAGCAACCGCAGCCCCTCCCCTGATCAACATATCCAGTCTCATTGCCCATAGCAACCGCAGCTCCTCCCCTGATCTCCTGATCAACATATCCAGTCTCATCGCCCATAGCAACCTCAGCTCCTCCCCTGATCTCCTGATCAACATATCCAGTCTCATCGACCATAGCAACTGCAGCTCCTCCCACCTCATCTCTTGATCAACATATCCAGTCTCATCGCCCATAGCAACTGCAGCTCCTCCCACCTCATCTCTTGATCAACATATCCAGTCTCATCGCCCATAGCAACCGCAGCTCCTCCCCTGATCTCCTGATCAACATATCCAGTCTCATCGCCCATAGCAACCTCAGCTCCTCCCCTGATCTCCTGATCAACATATCCAGTCTCATCGCCCATAGCAACTGCAGCTCCTCCCACCTCATCTCTTGATCAACATATCCAGTCTCATCGCCCATAGCAACCGCAGCTCCTTCCCTGATCTCCTGATCAACATATCCAGTCTCATCGACCATAGCAACTGCAGCTCCTCCCACCTCATCTCTTGATCAATATATCCAGTCTCAACGCCCATAGCAACCTAAGCTCCTCCCCCTCGTCTCCTGATCTGTTTTAAAGGGAAAAGCCGAGCAGTTGCTATGGGTGATATGGAGAGCTATTTTTTGTTTAGGGTCAGGGACCACCTAACATCAATATTTTTTTGTTTTCATGGGGGATGCCAGAGAATTAAACCCATCCCCATCATTAGTGTCAGTGGGAGGAATAGTGCCCCATCATTGGTGTCAGTAGGAGGAATAGTGCCCCATCATTGGTGCATACCTCCCAACATTCTGAGATGGGAATGAGGGACACCTATCACCAAAAGTATGCAGGCATAGGACACACCCCTTGCCACGCCCCCTTAAAGGAGAATTGTACAAAAAAATAAGATTAAACCCACAAGTGCTGTTTTTACCACTACTATTCCTTTATATTG
The DNA here is from genome assembly GCA_029574335.1 of Rana kukunoris. NCBI lineage: Eukaryota > Metazoa > Chordata > Amphibia > Anura > Ranidae > Rana > Rana kukunoris. The sequence goes on along the minus strand of CM056059.1, from coordinate 128,820,497 downwards.
ACTTTTGGAATTTACAAATGCAGCCATTTACAAATCAGTTGAAATGTTTAGCACACTTTTTTGATAGATGAAAAATGCATTTTATATACATCTATACAGATCAGACCAACATGAGGGACAAATGAGGAGGAATGAGGGACAGAGGGACATTGCTCCAAATCAGGGACAGTTGGGAGCTATGTTGGTGTCAGTAGGAGGAATAGTGCCCCCATCATTGGTGTCAGTGGGAGGAATAGTGCCCCATCATTGGTGTCAGTGGGAGGAATAGTGCCCATCATTGGTGTCAGTGGGAGGAATAGTGCCCCATCATTGGTGTCAGTGAGAGGAATAGTGCCCCATGATTGGTGTCAGTGGGAGGAATAGTGCCCTATTGTTGGTCTCAGTGGGAGGAATAGTGCCCTATCATTGGTATCATTGGGAGAAGTAGTGCCCCATCATTGGTGTCAGTGAGAGGAATAGTGCCCCATTGTCGGTGTCAGCGTCAGTAACTATGCCCCACTGCTGCCAATAGGGGCAATAATGCCCTAAGAGCCGAATCAAAAGCAAAGGGCAGCATTTGGCCTTTGTGCCGCAGTTCGGAGACCACGAGTCCAAAAACATCTATTATTATTATTATTAGGGAAAATAGGATGTTTTATGGACACGCTAACTGAAGGTCACATGAGAACCTCTTGTTATACAATCTGAGAATCACGGATTGATTCTATTTTCATTTTGTTATGTTTTTGGATTTAAGAAGCTGCTGCGGCTTTGTGCCAACACACCCGAAACTTTCCATCGATCAGCGGGAATTCCTCCATCGCTGCTGGACATCGAACAACTGCAACTCAGATGATCACTGGAACATTGCGCTCTATAACAATCATCCACCGAGTTCATAACACGGGGGGTCAGATGTCTGCACAAACCTGCCGCTCACAGCCTGCACTGAGAATTAACCACTTCCCCTCCGGAAGATTTACCCCCCACCCCTCATGACCAGGCCATTGTTTGCGATACGGCACTGCGTTTCTTTAACTGACAATTGCGCGGTCCTGCAGCGCTGCACCCAAATAAAATGTATGTCATTCCCACAAATAGAGCTTTCTTTTGGTGGTATTTGATCACCTCTGCGGTTTTTATTTGTTGCGCTATAAACAACAGCGGCGCGCTCACGACCTAGTCCTGAGCTCCAAGACGGGACCCGCGAACCCAATCGCTGCCGGTGTCCCGCGATCGGTCACTGAAGAACGGGGACAGGTGAGTGTAAACAAACCTTTCCCGTTCTTCTCTGTGGCAGTGTCACTGATCGTCTGTTCCTTGTCATAGGAAATGACGATCATGACGTCACATGTCCAGCCACACCCCCCTACAGTAAGAAACACACAATTGGACACACTTAACCCCTTTAGCTCCCCCTAGTAGTTAACCCCTTCACTGCCATTGCCATTTTCACAGTAATCAGTGCATTTTTATAGCACTTTTCGTGGTGAAAATGACAATGGTCCCAAAAATGTTTCAAAAGTGTCCGATGTGTCCGCAATAATGTTGCAGTCACGATAAAAATCGATGATCGCCGCCATTACTAGTAAAAAAAAATATTAATAAAAATGCCATAAAACTACCCCCTATTTTGTAAACGGTATAACTTTTGCGCAAACCAATCAATAAACGCTTATTGCGATTTTTTTTTTACCAGAAATATGTAGAAGAATACTTATCGGCCTAAACTGAGGAAAAAAATATTTTTTTTATATATATATTTTTGGGGGATATTTATTATGGCAAAAAGTAAAAAATATTGCAATTTTTTTAAATTGTCGCTCTATTTTTGTTTATAGCGCAAAAAATAAAAACCGCAGAGGTGATCAAATACCACCAAAAGAAAGCTCTATTTGTGGGAAAAAAAGGACGCCAATTTTGTTTGGGAGCCACGTCGCACGACCGCGCAATTGTCAGTTAAAGCGATGCAGTCCCGAATTACAAAAAGGGGCAAGGTCCTTTACCTGCATAATGGTCCGGGGCTTAAGTGGTTAAATTAAGCACCAGCCACCACTGATATTTACCCGACCCGACCCAACAAAGGGAAGGCAGTCTAATGCCTCATACACACGATCGGACTTCCATCGGACTTTTCCATGGATTTTGGTCCGAATGGGCGTTGGCCGTGAACTTGTTCTGCATACACACGGCAGAACATTTTCAGCCAACATACACCAAATCACATGGTTTTTCATCTCTTTACCGCCACCCTTTGGGCAACTTCTGCTATTGTTGTCTGATCTTTAGCATTGGTTCTGAGCATGCGTGTTTGTACTTTGGACTTTAGTACGATGGACTTGTGTACACAAGATCGGATGATTCTCCATTGGATATTTGTTGTCGGAAAAGTTTGAGAGCGTGCACAGCGAACATTTGTCTGTTGAAAAAGCAACAACAATTGTCTCATGGAGCATACAGACGGTCGGATTGTCCATTAACCACTTAAGACCCGGACCAAAATGCAGGTAAAGGACCTTGCCCCTTTTTGCGATTCGGCACTGCGTCGTTTTAACTGACAATTGCGCGGTCGTGCGACGTGGCTCCCAAACAAAATTGGCGTCCTTTTTTCCCCACAAATAGAGCTTTCTTTTGGTGGTATTTGATCACCTCTGCGGTTTTTATTTTTTGCGCTATAAACAAAAATAGAGCGACAATTTAAAAAAAAAATGCAATATTTTTTACTTTTTGCTATAATAAATATCCCCCAAAAATATATAAAAAAAACTTTTTTTTTCTTCAGTTTAGGTCGATACGTATTCTTCTACGTATTTTTGGTTAAAAAAAACGCAATAAGCGTTTATCGGTTGGTTTTCGCAAAATTTATAGCGTTTACAAAATAAGGGATAGTTTTATTGCATTTTTATTAATTATTTTTTTTTTACTACTAATAGCGGCGATCAGCGATTTTTTTCGTGACTGCGACAATATGGCGGACACTTTTTTGGGACAATTGTCATTTTCACAGTTTGGGAGTTAACCATAGGTGGCGCTGTAGGGGATGTGTGACCTAATGTGTGTGTTTACAACTGTAGGGGGGTGTGGCTGTAGGAGTGACGTCATCGATCGCGTCCCCCTATTACAGGGATGACGCGATCGATGCTACGGCCACACAGAAGCACGGGGAAGCCGTGTGTACACACGGCTCTCCCCGTTCTTCCGCTCCAGGGACGGATCGCCGCACTGCAGCGGCGATCGGGTCCACGAATCCCACGGTCCCGATCCTGGAGCTTCGGACCGGGTCGCGCGGGGCGCGCGCCCGCGACCCACGGCTGGGTACTAAAATCAACGTATATATATACGTTGATGTGCCCAGCCGTGCCATTCTGCCGACGTAAATGTGCAGTAGTGGTTAACACGTCCGTCGGACCTTAAGCGATCAGTGAGTTGAATCTAATTAATTTTAAAATTCGTAAAGCTCCCCAAAGCGCTGACGTTCCCGTAACAAGTTGGGCAACAAGACCAGAAAGTCTGAGGTGGAAAAGGACATCATCGGCATAAGCTGAAAGCTCATGTTCCGTGTTCCCCACCTTCAGCCCCTTATTGTCTGTGTTTGCCCTCACACATTTTAAAAAGTGTTCTAAGACCAAGGTGAACAAAAGGGGCTAAAAGGGGAGGTCCCTGTCTTCTGCCATTCCTGATCGGTAACCTAGATGAGAAGAGACCATTCATGCCTTAACCTGGGCACTAGAAATGGCATCAGTGGTGGCTGGTGCTCCATGTTGGTGGGTGGCAAACAAGCCAACCGCGGGTCAGTCGGTCCTCCACCAAACCCCCATTGCCCCGTCGCTAGCTTGTTTGTCCGTCTGCCCCGCCAGCTCCGCGCTTACCCCTGCAAACTGGAGCTGGACCGAAGACCAGCGGAGCCGAGCTGGAGCTGGACTGAAGACTAAGGGGGCCAAAATTAGCTGACTTGAGCCGAAAACATGGGAGGAAGGAGAATGGAAGCCCCTGCTTCTCCTCTCGGCCAATCGGGTCTCAGGGCCTGCTTCCTGATCGTCCGGGAGGAGAATCAGAAAGATAATAGCGAATATTCATTCTCTATTGTCACACAAGTGGGTGGGCTCGGGGCGCAGTGCTCTACTCCCTGAGCCTGCCCTTTATTAAGCCAATTAGAGCCTCCGGCCCTAATCAGGTGCTTAAAAAAAAGACACACCCCATTGGAATCCATACGTCCGGCGCCCTGCATGTAAATTAGGTGCCGGCCGCATTGATCAGGGGGGGGGGGGGTGCCCCTACGCCACTAGTGGCCGCCACTGAGTGGCATATGATGCCATATGTCGAAAGTTACCAACACCACCCGAAGGTATGACCAGTCTACGCGATCAAATGTTTTTTTTTCCCCCCTTTTGGGATAAAGGTCTCTAGATGAATAGATAAAAGTGGATCATTGTGAGCACCCCTACCAGTGTTAAATGGTTTGTTCCAACCCTCTAACTGCCGTTTTTGCTGGACAGCTTGGTCTAGGAAAGAAAGCTAACAAATTACAGGCATTATTGGACAGATCACCAGGTGAAAATAAAGAAGAAAAAAAAGTTAAAAAAGAAAACGAATGCAGCCATCACATCTAATGATTGGTAAGCGGCAATATAATAAATACCGTATTTCTCGCTCCATAAGATGCCCCCCCCAAAAATGGAGGGAAATGTCTCTGCGTCTGGCACCGGTCAGGCTGCATTTTATGGGCACTGGTAAATATTTTAGTACATTTGTTTTCCTCCTCTAAAACCTAGGTGCGTCTTATGGTCAGGTGCGTCTTATGGAGCGAAAAATACGGTATTTGTTTTTGGGTTTAAAGGGGTTGTAAAGGTGCATTGTGGGTTCACTTAACCTTTTCCTTTGATTTCCCTTCTAAATGTTTTTTTTCTCTGTCTGAATTTCTCACTTCCTGTTCCTCCTCAGTAAGCTTTCCCACCCATCATCCGAGCCGTTCTGGCTGGGGGTTAGTCAGCGTGCTCGCCCCCCTCCCTTGGGACTACATCCCTGCGGGGAGACGTAGTCCCAAGGTAAGGGGCGAGCACAGTGACTAACCCCCAGCCAGAACGGCTCAGATGATGGGGGCAAGCTTACTCAGGGGCGGACTGACAACTCATGGGGCCCTCGGGCAATAGGAGATTATGGCCCCCTGGGCAATAGGGGATTATGGGGCCCCTGGGCAATAGGAGATTATGGGGCCCCCCAGGCAATAGATTAGGGGCCCACACAGTAGTGTATACACACACATTCACATACAGTATACATACAGAGTATACACACAATATACAGACACAATATACACACACAGTATACATACACACAGAATACACATACAGACACACACTGAGAAGGTACTGCAGAGGCGGGGCAGCTATAATCTTGGGATTTTTAGACCAATAGGATGTCGGTAAGGGACATTTCAGAGACAGATGTAAAAAAGACACAGATTTTACATACTGTCCCTGCTTTTACTGAGGCTGGCAACCCTGATGGGGCCCCCTAGTGGCATGGATTGGACAGTCCTCCCCTGCTGAGGGGAAACAGGAAGTGAGAAATTCAGACAAAGAAAAAAAACATTTAGAAGGGAAATGGAAGGAAAAGGTAAGTGAACCAACAATGCACGAGTTTAAAGGAACCTATTTAGAAAATAAAAAACAAACCTTTACAACCCCTTTAATACTGCATTACCTGTAATGTTTTTTTGGCTGCCAGGGGGCGAGGGTTGTCTTATAATCATCATATCATTGGCGGGCATTGGGTTATCATCACCTCCTGCGGAGCTGGATGATTGCCCCACTGCGACACAGGTGAAAAAATGTCAGCTTCCGTCTAAGGCTTTCCATGCAGGTTTGTTTTCAGTGAATACTCTTTAAGATTATTAATGTAACCATCTGCTGGAAAGCGGTTTTCGGCGTGACTTTCCCATTCGTAGCGGGTTTGCTTTTTTTTTTAATATTTTGATTAATGTATTTAATTCACAGACTCACAGGCTCCCTCTGGTGGTCACCTGTCATCGTCTGCTGGAAGTGAACGGGCGAGGATGGGAATGACGCCATGGCTGCGTGAGAGGTGCGGGGGGCGATGTGGGACATTGTTGGAGGTTGGGGGAGGGGGGCTCAGGTGAGAGTCACTTAGACTTCACTGGCTGTCCGATGTGAGCTTTTGATCGGAAATTTCCGACTGCGTGTAGGCTCCATCGGACTTTTGCTGTCGGAATTTCCGCCAGCAAAAGATTGAGAGCTGGTTTTCAAATTTTCAGACGGAAAAAATTCAGATTAGAAATTCCGATCGTCTGTGGCAATTCCGACGCGCAAAATTCCAACGCATGCTTGGAAACAATTTGACGCATTCTCCGAAGCATTGAACTTAATTTTCTTGGCTCGTCGTATAGGTGTAAGGCACTGCGTTCTTGATGGTCGAAAGTTCCGAGAACTTCTGTGTGACCGTGTGTATGCAAGACAAGCTTGAGTGGAATTTCGTCGGAAAAAACATCCAAGGCTTTATGTGCGTTGGGCTGTATGCCACACCTCTCTTAGATTGCATAGATCAGGGCTGCGCCGGAGGGTGGTGGCCTCCAAAGGGGTACATTTTTACTCCCATTTCCCCTTTGATTTGGTGCTAGGACGCTATGTGGCATGGGCTGTACATCCCTATTGGTTGCTAGGGCCGCACCTCCTCATTGGCTGTTGCAGTGCAGGCGTCCAATGTTGGTTCTCTGGTCTCAGCACTGCCCCCCCACAGCTACAATGCCTAGTATGCTAAGTTATGCATATACAATATATGACTCATCAGGAGGCTTTTGGGACCTAAACAGAGAGACCACTGTTTCCACACAGAGAGCAGATGTCCTTTTTTACAGCGCACAGGCAGGGGGCAGGCTTTTCTACTCAGGCTGTAAGAATTAGCACAGCCATAATAAATAATCCCCCTAATCGGTCTATTTCCTATGATCACCAGTGCCATCTAGTGGCCATAATGTGGTATTCTCCTGAATGGTATTCCATTGCACCAATGGGGGTTATTTACAAAAGGCCATTCCACTTTGCACTACAAGTACACTTTGTAGTGCAGTCACTGTAGATCTGAGGGGAAGATCTGAAATGAGGGGAAGCTCTGCTGATTTTATCATCCAATCATGTGCAAGCTAAAATGTTGTTTTTTATTTTCCTTGCATGTCCCCCTCGGATCTACAGCCACTGCACTTCCAAGAGCACTTTCAGTGCAATTTCATGTGCACTTTGCACTTGTAGTTTGCACTTGTAGTGCAAAGTGGATTTGCCTTTCGTAAATAACCCCCACTATGTGTCTTGAAAGTGGACCTTCAGTCAATTTTTCAACTTTCCACCTATTAAATCTTCTCCCCTTGTTGTTGCTTTAACTTTGGATAGTAAAACATTTTTTTCTGCCAGTAACTACCTAGTACAGCCCACTTCCTGTTTCCTAGTACAGCCCACTTCCTGTTTCCTTATACAGCCCACTTCCTGTTTCCTTATACAGCCCACTTCCTGTTTCCTTATACAGCCCACTTCCTGTTTCCTTATACAGCCCACTTCCTGTTTCCTTATACAGCCCACATCCTGTTTCCTTATACAGCCCACTTCCTGTTTCCTCATACAGCCCACTTCCTGTTTCCTTATACAGCCCACTTCCTGTTTCCTCATACAGCCCACTTCCTGTTTCTGTATACAGCCCACTTCCTGTTTCCTTATACAGCCCACTTCCGGTTTCCTTATACAGCCCTCTTCCTGTTTCTTGTCTGGTCATTAGCCTAGGCTTATGACATCATGGACAGCTCTCTCTCTCTCACACTCCCGTTAATGTTTGCCAAGTCATAAGAGGGCCAATGAGAGCTGGAGGTGTGTGTCTGTGTAAATACAGGAAGTGAACAGGCAGCAGCTTCAGCTGCCCACAGTTAAAATGGCTGCATTTTAAAATGGGTTCGCTGCAGCTGCAGCGAACCCAATCGCTGCCGGTGTCCCGCGATCGGTCACTGAAGAACAGGGACAGGTGAGTGTAAACAAACTCTGTGGCAGTGTCACTGATCGTCTGTTCCTTGTCATAGGAAACGACGATCATGACGTCACATGTCCAGCCACACCCCCCTACAGTAAGAAACACACAATTGGACACACTTAACCCCTTTAGCTCCCCCTAGTAGTTAACCCCTTCACTGCCATTGCCATTTTCACAGTAATCAGTGCATTTTTATAGCACTTTTCGTGGTGAAAATGACAATGGTCCCAAAAATGTTTCAAAAGTGTTCGATGTGTCCACAATAATGTTGCAGTCACGATAAAAATCGATGATCGCCGCCATTACTAGTAAAAAAAATATTAATAAAAATGCCATAAAACTACCCCCTATTTTGTAAACGGTATAACTTTTGCGCAAACCAATCAATAAACGCTTATTGCGATTTTTTTTTACCAGAAATATGTAGAAGAATACGTATCGGCCTAAACTGAGGGAAAAAAAAAATTATTTTTTATATATTTTTGGGGGATATTTATTATAGCAAAAAGTAAAAAATATTGCAATTTTTTTAAATTGTCGCTCTATTTTTGTTTATAGCGCAAAAAATAAAAACCGCAGAGGTGATTAAATACCACCAAAAGAAAGCTTTATTTGTGGGGAAAAAAGGACGCCAATTTTGTTTGGGAGCCACGTCGCACGACCGCGCAATTGTCAGTTAAAGCGATGCAGTCCCGAATTACAAAAAGGGGCAAGGTCCTTTACCTGCATAATGGTCCGGGGCTTAAGTGGTTAAATTATGCACCAGCCACCACTGATATTTACCCGACCCAACAAAGGGAAGGCAGTCTAATGCCTCATATACACACGATCGGACTTCCATCGAACTTTTCCATGGATTTTGGTCCGAAAAGCCAGACTCAGTGGAGGGAGATTTCTGCAGCATATTTCGGCAAGTACAGAATCACAGTATATATAAAATAATATGCACAGTGGTTGGAGGGAAGCTTTAGAATGGCAAAGACGTTTTTATTACAAATTATGTGAGCAGACTATGGTGGCCACATTTCCAAATTTTAGGGACACACCCCATCTCTCACCTTCCCCCAAAAAATGGGGGGGCGGAGGGAAATGTAGTTTCGGAGGTTGATGGGGAATTTGGCGGTGGGTTATCTGTCGGGTGCATGTGCCACTTGCCATCAGATGCAGTGCTGCTGTCACTCCCTCTGCATAAGTCGCGTGCGTAAAAGGAAAGGAGTGGAGTCACTATCTGGAGAGTGAAGATCACACCGGTCGATGCTGCTTGCCACTTGGTGCTGGAGAAGGAGGAGGTGCCGAGGTGGGTGGGGAGAGCAGTGCTGCACTAGGCGCAGGCCTCACTCCCGGCCCCACTGTCTGAGAGTAAATTGTCACTGGTTGCAAAATGCCAGGCAGCGCCGGCCCTAGCAACCAATTCCGGAAATGTAGTTACTAGTTAGTAGGGGGTGGCTGTGTCCTCTATTTCATTCCGGGTCACTGTATTGTCCCAGAATGAAGGTGCCCGGGACCAGGGACCCGGACAGACATGTCAATTGCGGGACAGTCCTGGAAAATCCGGGACACGTGGGCACCCTAGAGCAGACTGCAGATCTTCTTGAAATGCATTATCTCGCACATAGGCCCGGATTCACAAAGCACTTACGCCGACGTATCTCCAAATACGCCGACATAAGTACAAATGTGAGCCGTCGTATTTGTGCGCCGACCCACAAACTCAAGATACGCCTAAAAATAGGCTTCACCCCACCAACGTAACTTTCCTACGCCAGCGTATTTATGCATATTTACGCTGGACGCATGCTGGACGCATGTGGCGCTCCCATTGATTTTCGATTCAAATATGCAAATGAGGGAGATACGGCGATTCACGAACGTACTTGCGCCCGGCGCAAAGTTATTCCCCATAGATGAGGCGCAACCCATGCAAAGGTATGAACCAGGGAATGAACGCCGTCGTATTTTACGTCGTTTACGTAGTACGTGAATAAGGCTGAGCGTAGGTTACGTTCACACCGTAGGCAGTGATCCGACGTATCTTAGGCAGTTGTTTCAACGTGATTGTGAGCATGCGCACTGGGATGCGTCCAAGACACGACGCATGCGCAGTCCGTCCTTAGGCCCCTTTCACATTGAGGCGTTTTTCATGCGGTACAGCGCTAAAAATAGCGCTGCTATACCGCATGAAAAATCATGCCCTGTAGTGTTCAATGTGAAAGCCCGAAGGCTTTCACACTGAAGCGGTGCGCTAGCAGGAACGCTCCAAAAGTCCTGCTAGCCGCATCTTTACCGCGGTATAGGAGCGGTGTGTTCACCGCTCCTATAGCGCGCCTTCCCATTGGAATCAATGGGAAACCGCGGCAATAGCGCGGTAATACCGCCCGCAACGCGGGCGGTATTAACCCTTTTTCGGCCGCTAGCGGGGGTTAAAACCTCACCGCTAGCGCCCGAATATCGCGGTAAACACGACGGTATAGCGGCGCTACAAATAGCGCGGCTATACCGTCACCGCGGCTCCACGCCTCAATGTGAAAGGGGCCTTATACTTGTCTGGCACTCAGCCCATCATTTACATGGGGTCACGCCTCATTTGCATGGCTCACGCCCACTTCCACCTACTCCGGCTTACGCCTTAGAAACCCAGCGTAGTTTTGAGACCAAGTGCTTTGTGAATTCTGTGCTTGCCTCTCTGCGCTGCGTCGGCGTAGCGTAAAGAATATACGCTATGGCGGCATAAATATGCGCCGATGTATGTGAATCCGGGCCATAGTGTGGATGGGCCCAGAAGTTTAGTATAATAGGTGAACAAGCAGCATTTGCAGAATGAGGGGTCAGCCTAGGGGGTCTTTCTCAGGAAAAGTTCACTTTTTTCTCCCTGCAGAATCAAAGCACTCAGGAGGTGAAGAAGCCATCATGGGCACATAGTTGAGCCAATTAATCTACCGGCTAGTCTCCTGAGTGTAAAAGGAAATTGGAGGACCCAGAGGAAGCCCACAGAAGCCATTAGGAGAACATGCAAACTCCATGCAGATAGTGTTCTGGTCTGGATCTGAACCAAGGACCCCGGTGCTGCAAGGCGGATGTGATAACGTGACATGATCCAGGTGAATGTTTTGATATTATCAGGATGATGTCGCTGTGTAATTACATATGATGGAACATTGCCCTTGTGATCCTGATGAATCTGGAGGGTTCCGTGTGCGGCGTCCTGATCTCTCAGGGGTTAAGCGCAGTGGCTGGGAGGTAAGGTACAGCGTTGGCCGGGACACATAAACATGTTCTTGGCAGGAATACGGGAGTTTGGTTTGGAAGCTGGCTGCCCGGCGCTGCTTCAAACGTGGACAGAAATCTATCTTCTGCTCTGTAAATCCGATTACCAAATACAGCCAGGCCACTTTACACGGGGCCTCCGCCACAGAGGGGACAGCACTGCCCCCCGGAGCATGACAAGTGTAACATCCCTTTAATCCCGGGAGGATTATGCAGCATCCAAAGGTCTGTTCAGTTTTAAAGAAGAACCCCCCCCCCCCAAAAAAAAAATGAATAGCCGATTAAAAAAAAAAAAACTTTTGCTGCTATAGTCACCTTCAGTCCAGAGATTTCCCTGCAGTACTTTGTATCTGCCACTAGATGTCCTCAGTCTGACTGCGAGTATCATTCAACCCATTCCGGACATGCCCCAATCACTTTTGCTGCTATAGTCACCTTCAGTCCAGAGATTTCCCTGCAGCACTTTATCTCTGCCACTAGATGTCCTCAGTCTGATTGCGAGTATCATTCAACCCATCCCGGACAAGCCCCAATCACTTTTGCTGCTATTGTCACCTTCAGTCTAGAGATTTCCCTGCAGCACTTTATCTCTGCCACTAGATGTCCTCAGTCTTATGGCCAGCAATATTCAACCCATACTGGACATGCCCCAATTACTTTGGCTTCTATAGTCACCTTCAAGCCAGAGATTTTCCTGCAGCACTTTATCTCTGCCACTAGATGTCCTTAGTCTAATTTCCAGCATCATTCAACCCATGCCGAAACATGACCCAATTACTTTTGTTCAGTGGCGGTGCGTCCATAAAGGGCGCAGGAGCGCCGCCCCCTCTCTCCTGGCACCGCTCTAATCACCATCGATTGATAGATACATTGCATGAATCTATCTATGGTCGCTGCCGACACCCCCTGTTTAGGTGTCCGGCCCCTTTTCGGGTGTTTTTTTGGAAGTGCCTGATTAGAGACGAATGCTCTAATGGCAACCCAAAACATGGCGTGCGCAACGCTGGGCATTTGAGGTTTACTGTATGTTAGCAAAGCGAAGGAATTTTATTTGTTAACTGTATCCGCCTCTCAGCCAATCAGGTTGCCGGGTCTGTTACCGGTCACCTGACTGGCTGAAATGCCAGGTGATGTGATTGGACGCCTGAGAGAGGATGAAAGAAGACATGGAGGACGTGCAGGAGACCGCCGTTGATCCGCTACAAGACAGGTAAGTGCAGCATCTGATGGGGCACAGTAGCGGCATCTGATGAGACACACTGGCGGCATCTGATGGGACCCACTGGCGGCATCTGATGGGGCACATTGGCAGCATCTGATGGGGCACACTGGCAGCATCTGATGGGGCACACTGGCAGCATCTGATGGGGCACACTGGCGGCATCTGATGGGGCACACTGGCAGCATCTGATGGGGCACACTGGCGGCATCTGATGGGGCACACTGGCGGCATCTGTTGGGGCACACTGGCGGCATCTGATGGGGCACACTGGCGGCATCTAATGGGGCACACTGGCAGCATCTGATGGGGCACACTGGCGGCATCTGATGGGGCACACTGGCGGCATCTGATGGGGCACACTGACGGCATCTGATGGGCATCTGATGGGGCACACTGGCGGCATCTGATGGTGCACACTGGCGGCATCTGCTGGGGCACACTGGCAGCATCTGCTGGGGCACAGTAGTGGCTATTGATGGGCACACTGGCAGCATTTGATGGGACACAGTAGCGGCAATTGTTGGGCATAGTGTCAGCAATTGATGGGCATAGTGTCAACAATTGATGGGCACAGTGGCTGCATTTTATGGCACAGTGGCTGTGTTTGATGGTACAGTGGCTGTGTTAGATTGGCACAGTGTCAGCAATTGATGGGCAGAGTGGCTGCGTTTGATGGGCAAAGTGGTTGCCTTTGATGGGCACAGTGGCTGCGTTTGATGGGCACAGTGGCTGCGTTTGATGGGCACAGTGGCTGCGTTTGATGGGCACAGTGGCTGTGTTTGATGGGCACATTGTCAGCAATTGATAGGCACAGTGGCTGCGTTTGATAGGCACAGTGGCTGCGTTTGATGGGCACAGTGTCAGCGATTGATGGGCACAGTGGCTGCAATTGATGGGCACAGTGTCAGCAATTCATGTGCACAGTGGCTGCGTTTGATGGGCACAGTGGCTGCGTTTGATGGGCACAGTGTCAGCAATTGATGGGCACAGTGGCTGCATTTTATTGCACAGTGGCTGTGTTTGATGGGCACAATAGCAGCAATTGATGGGCACTGTGGCTGCATTTTATGGCACAGTGGCTGTGTTTGATGGGCACAGTGTCAGCAATTGATGGGCACAGTGGCTGCGTTTGATGGGCACAGTGGCTGCGTTTGATGGGCACAGTGGCTGCATTTGATGGCATAGTGGCGGCAATTGATGGGCACAGTGGCTGCATTTTATGGCACAGTGACTCTGTTTGATGGGCATAGTTGCTTCTTTTGATGGTACAGTAGCTGCAATTGATGTTTTTTTTCAGTTTGTTTGCGCCCCCCCAAAAATGTTGAGCACCAGCCGCCCCTGCTTTTGTTGCCATTGTCACCTTCAATCCAGAGCTTTCCCTGCAGCACTTTATCTCTGCCACTAGATGTCCTGAGTCGGATGGCCAGCATATTTGAACCCCTCCTGGACATGCCTCAATCACTTTTGCTGCCTGAGATTTCCAAAGTGTTTCCCAGAGCTAAACCTTTCATCCAAATTCTACATTTGTAAATTTCAAAATCCAATGTAAAGAAATGGTAGTGGTATTAAAAAAAGCACTCATAGGTTTAAAAAAATGTTGTACAGTTCTACTTTAAGAGGCGTGGCAAGGGGCGTGTCCTATGCCTACATATATTTACTGATAGGTGTCCCTCATTCCCATCTCAAAAGTTTGGGAGGTTTGTTGTTATAAAGTATAATTTTCTTCAGAAAGCTTCCCACTTTGCTTATGATTGACCCAAAATGAGAAGGAACAGTGGTGGTGCATCCATAGAGGGCGCCGGAGCGCCGCCCCCTCTTGCACCGCCACTGATTAAAATACATAGATTCCTGCATTTCATGAATCTATGTATTGCCGCTGCCGCCGACTATTCAGATGGCCGGCCCGATGGTGAGCGCCGGCCATCTGAATAACGGCAGCTGGTTGGCTGTGGAAGTGCCTAGCCAGTGGCTCTGATAGGCTTTCCGAGCACAGCCCTCAGGCTGTAATTACTTCCAAATGCTTATCCTTGGGATGAACGGGGTGGGGGGGGGACGGGGTGCGTTCCTTGGATAAGACTGACATGACGCTTCAGCCAATCAGATTACCGGTAACCAGAACCGGCTGAAGCGTCATCGAGGGCGGGAGAAGACATCGAGGGACGTGGAAAGAGGATGGCCGACCCCAGAAAGGTAAGTGCCGGGCGGGGGGAGGGGCATTTTACAGGGCACAGCGGCGACAATTGGCACAGTGACAGTGGCATCAACAGGCACAGTGGCGACAATTAAAGAGAACAGTGGCGACAATTGATGGCAGTGGCTGCATTTGATGGGCCCAGTGGCTGCGATTGTTTTTTTCGTTTGTGCCCCCCCCAAAAAAAATTGAGCACCAGCCACCACTGAGAAGGAATGATGGACAGAGGGACTTTATCCCAAATCTGGGACAGTCCCTCAAAATCCGGGACGGTTGGCAGTTATGTGAGAATCGTTTACACGTAAGACCTGGATGATAAATTCGCCTTTTCTTCCGTAGCCATTGGCTCTTCATACACAAACAGTCAGCATGTTGGGAGCAGCTTTGATTAAAATGTGTCCTTTATGGGTGAAATGAATAAGACTGTACCCGCGGTCGTGGCGTAAACCACTTGTTGACTGCAGAACCCCCCGGCTGACGTCACGCCTCCAGTTGTTTAGACTCCTAAATATAAACAGATCACTGCAATGTGGGGAACAAGAACTTCATTCACTGGGTGCCATCAGAGGGGGAAGTGCGCCCTCTGCTGGAAAGACTTGGCATGGCCAAAAAGGACCTAGCATCAGCCACTATATTGTCAAAAGTATTGGGACACCTGCCTTTACATGCATATGATCTTTAATGGCATCCCAGTCTTAGTCTGTAGGTTCCATATTGAGTTGGCCCCGCCCTTTGAAGCTATAACAGCTTTACCTCTTCTGGGAAGGCCGCCCACAAGGTTTAGGAGTGTGTCTATGGGAATGTCTGACCGTTCTTCTAGAAGTGCATTTGTGAGGTCAGGCACTGATGTTGGACAAGAAGGCTTGGCTCTCAGTCTCCACTCTAATTTATCCCAACGGTGTTTTATTGGGTTGAGGTCAGGACTCTGTGCAGGCCAGTCAAGTTTCTCCACCCCAAATTCGCTCATCCATGGAGGGAGGGTGAGTCTATAGTCCAGAGGAGGAGGGGGCGGAGGGTGTCTATAGTTCACAGAGGGAGAGTGAGAGTCTCCCAAAAGGTGTTCTATCGGGTTCAGGTCAGGACTCTGTGCAGGCCAGTGAATTTCCTCCACCCCAAACTCCCTCATCCATGTATTTATGGACCTTGCTTTGTGCACTGGTCCATCATTTGGTGGAGGGGGGATTATGATAGGGGGTTGTTTTTTAGGGGTTGGCTTGGCTCCTTAGTCCCAGTGAAGGGAACTCTAAGGTGTCGGCATACCAAGACATTTTGGATGCTTCCAACTTTGTTTATATACAGTATTAGAAAAAAGTAGGGCTGTGGAAATTAACTATTAATTTCTCGATTAATCTTGAATTTTTTTGATCGATCAAATTTTTTTGGTTCGATCAAAATTATTTTGATTGGTACTCGCCTCTCTGCCGGCTTCTGGGCCTTCAGGGAGTTCCGTCAGAGATCGGGTGACATCACGGACACCGGCGGGGCTTGCCGTGTCCATCTGAAGGGCTCCTTTGCTGTGCCTTCATATCTGCATGCCGGCGGGGGACCTTACTATCTGCCACACGCAAGGGCTGTTACACTTCCCTCTATCACTTCCCTCTATCAACCTGGGATTCTACAGCCATCCACAGGGAGTTGTGATAGTTCCCTTCACAGGACATCTACATGCTGACGGACTGATGTTAACCTCCTCATCTGGATTCAGCAGTGGTATCATTGTACACATTTTTATACCAGTATCATACTTAGCTACATGTTTTTATGACTGCTTTTGGTACCGTTTGGTATTACTCGCACCATTTTTACAGTTTATGTAGCTACATCGATTTTATCTCCAGTGCAATATTTATTTGGTTACCTACTTGAAGACTATAAAAGTTTAATGCTATTCCCATCGAGCGCTGCCTCTGTGTGTTTTTTGTATCCTGCTATCCATTTTTCCAGTGGTTGGAGCTGCACTGGGAATCAGCCTGCAAGGAGATCAGCTAAAAGTAGTTGGATCTGTATGTGCGTTATAATTAATCGAAATTAGTCGATTAATCACTAAAAAAAAAAAAAAAAGATTAATCGACCACACAAACATTTTAATCAGTAACAGCCCTAATATATATATATATATATATATATATATATATATATATATATATATATAATATTATAATTATATAATACTTTAATTACTTTATATAGAGTGTTTTTATATAGACAAATATTTTCAAATCTGTATTACAAATTACGAAATAGTAAACAAAAAAAATCTATGATATATAATGCCCCCCCCCCATTGTTTTATATATATATATAAAAATAGAAAAAAACTACTATCTGTATATTTTAATATACATTTTAATATATTTTGTACTATTTAACAGATAATGGTAAGATAAATACATATGTTTAAATACAATTTTAAGTTTATTTTTAAAATAAAATATCTTTATATTATAAAAAATATATAATGCTCCCCAATGCATATGTAAAAGAAAACAAAATTTAATATTTTTTAATATATATATATATTTTAATTTGTATGCAATTTAAATCGATAATAAAAAAATATACATATGTTTATATTTAAAAAAAAACGTTATTTATCAAACATTAATTTGAAAAATAACTTGTTATATATATAAAACAAGTTATTTTTCAAATAAATGTTTGATAAATAAAGTTTTTTTTAATATAAACATATGTATATTTTTTTATTATCGATTTAAATTGTATACAAATGTTTTAAAATATATATATTACAAAATATTAAATAGCAATATTTTTTCTTCCATTGTATATATCATTTTGTTTTCTTTTACATATGCATTGGGGAGCATTATATTTTTTAAAACATTAATTTGAAAAAAAACTTTTTGTTTTATATATATATAGATATATACATAAACATATGTATGTGTTTTCTATTATCAATAAAATAATGTATATTAATACAATATGAAGATATAATGCTTCTCACTGCCCCCCTCTAGTGTCGGCGATTAGGATAGCAGCGCTCTGTCCTGCCTGCAGTCCCCTCAGTGGCCAGCAGGTGGCGGCAGCGCTCTCCAGCTAGGGGGGAGGGGGGGGGGGGGATATCTCAGTCCCTCCCGGATGACTGACACGGACCAAAGTTATCCCGGAATAATGCAGCACGCATGTGCACGGACCCGGATGTGATCTGCCCACCCCGGATCCGTCCTACCGCCTCCCAACCAGTCCAGACTGAGCCGAACCGGGCCGTGCCGGGCGGAAGCGGGCCAGAACCGGGCGGAGACTCACCGATCGGGTCATTGATTCGTTGCAACCCTCCCCCCTCCTCCAGCGATCACCGTCCATTCTTCTCCTTCCATCTCCGATCTCCTCTACTTGTTACATTGTATTCCAATGTATCTTCATCCCCCCGCCCCTCCCCCCACCACCATCACAATTAACCCGTGCTAAGCTAACCCATGCCTGTCAGTTGGAATCCATCCCATAATGACAGCTAGAGACAAACTTTTCAATTATCGGGTTTAATTTGGGGTCTATTTTTATAGGACCCCCGTCCCCTCCCCCATCTCCTACCGATCATCCTATGGGTGTTGTATTGTGTCATCATCAGATTGCCCCTCCCCCACCCAGAATTAACCCGTGTTAGACCAGACCCCTGTTATAAATCCCATAATAGTTCATGATTATTAAGGCCAGGCCATATTATAGGACCTCCCCCCCATCTTCTCTACTGATCATCTTATGGTGGATGATACTTTGTATCCTCATTCTTCAGTCCCTATGATGGTCTTCATAGAAGTGTTACCATTCGGTTCTAAAGATCTCTAATATTGTTACATTGTGTCCTTCTGGTCACTTTGTACCGCTTTTTGCTCATATTTTCGAGATATCGCCACGACCGATAGACTTGTTTTGAAACAAAGTTACAGAAATTAGCTTGTTAGGCTTCAAATAATAATATTTACTATATTACATTGTTACAAATCCATTATTAGCCTGGATTTGCCGTAATATAACCCGAACCCGAACCCCCCCCCCCAGAAGAAGGCCTTTTATATAAAATTTCGAATTTGAAGGTTTTCTTCTAGTCCCCCCTCCCCCAATCATACTTCATTGTGTTGTAATTGTTCTACAGAACCCATTGTCTCCCCATATACACAACTAACTTTTTATATATTAATATAGTTATGAGCATTCCGAAGACATTCCAGTAATCTGATCTTGGCCACGAAAAACGGTCACCTTTGGCCAACTCAAGATTGAGGACTCGAAGATTGCTTTAAATCCTTTGGGATTGTTGGCTCTGCTTCCATTATCCACTCAGGAACTCTTATTTTGTTGAGAAATGAAAGACATTTCATTGAGCTGATCCTAAGTTCTGGGTTGAAGGTCAAGCCACTGGGACGGCCATCTTGGTCTACAAGTTGTGGAAGGTCTTCACAGTTTTTCATTGGCTCTGCTTCCTTTATTCACTTAGGAATTCTCATTTTATTTTAGAAGCGAAAGACGTTTTACTGAGCTCGTCCTAAGATCTGGGTTGAAGGTCAAGCCACTGGGACGGCCATCTTGGTCTACAAGTTGTGGAAGGTCTTCAAAGTTTTTTATTGGCTCTGCTTCCTTTATTCACTTAGTAATTCTCATTTTGTTAAGAAGCAAAAGACGTTTTACTGAGCTCGTCCTAAGATCTGGGTTCAAGGTCAAGTCACTAGAAAGGTCACCTTGGTCTACAAGTTGTGGAACGTCTTCCACGTTTTTTCGAGAGCCTTTAGGATTGTTGGCTCTGCTTCATTTACTCCCTTCAGAACTCTTATTTTGTTGAGAAATGAAAGACATTTCATTAAGCTGATCCTAAGTTCTGGGTTGAAGGTCAAGCCACTGGGACGGTCACTTTGGTCTACAAGTTGTGGAAGGTCTTCAAGGTATTTTGGTGACTCTGCTTCCTTTATTCACTTAAAAATTCCAATTTTGTTAAGAAGCGAAACGTTTTACTGAGCTCGTCCTAAGATCTAGGTTCGAGGTCAAGCCACTAGAACGGTCACCTTGGTCTACAAGTTGTGAAACCTCTTCCAGGTTTTATCAAGAGTCTTTAGGTTCGTTGGCTCTCCTTAATTTACTCCCTTCAGAACTCTTAATTTGTTGAGAAATTAAAGACATTTCATTGAGCTGACCCTAAGTTCTGAGTTGAAGGTCAAGCCACTAGAATGGTCACCTTGGTCTACAAGTTGTGGAAGGACTTATTTTCAAAGATTCTTTAGGATCGTTGGCGTTCTTCCTTTTATTCCCTTTGGAACGCTTTCTTTTTTTGAGAACTTTAAAGACATTTCGTTTCAATATTTAGGGTGAGGCCACTGAGACGGTAAACTAAGGCCAACTGTGGAAGGTCTTTAAGGTTGCCTTATATTTTTTTGGGTCCCTTCTTTTGCTCACTTCAGAACTCTCCTATTGTTGAGAATTTCAAATCTATTTTTAACAAGTTGGCCGTAATATCTGAGATTGGGCCAAGCCACTGGGACGGTCACCTTGGTCTTCAAGGTGTGGAAGGCCTTTGAGATTTCCTTCGACCCTTTAGGATCATTGGCTCTTCTTTCTTTATTCAATTCAGAACTCCTGTTGGGCAAGTCCAGTTGAAATTACAGAAGGTGCCATTTGACCTTTTAAAAGTTGAGTTGAGTTGAGTTGAGGTGCACTTTCTATAGCGTGGTCAATTACCCCGAAGGATCCCGACACGCTGGAGAAAGTTGGAGAAAGAAAATGCTGAGGAATGTTACTTGACTTTTTGGTGGATCCGGGTTCTGAAGTTTAGAAAAGCCTCTTTGACTGTGGTGGTCACTCCTCGTTACTTACCAAGATCTATCTCGCTGTTCCACATTTTCTTCTCTTTTGGGTATGGATTTCCGAGGGAAGAAATATGAGCGAGGGAGTAACTGGTCAGACCCAGAGGTGGTGGAACTTCTACAACTATGGGGAAATGAGTCAGTGCAGATGGAACTGGAGAGCTGTCTTCGAAATCAGCACGTCTTCAACCGTATTGCCGATGCCTTGAGGGATAAAGGGATCCACAGGACTGGAGACCAGTGCCGAGAGAAGATCAAGAAGATGAAGCTAGAGTATCGGAGGCTGAAAGACAATAGCAAGACCCTGCGAGGTGGAAGAGCGTGGAAGTTTTACGAAGTGATGGACAGGGTGTTAACTCACCGTCCAACCCTCTCTTATGGGTCTCTAGGCCCCGGGGGGATCTTGAACCAGCACGTGCTCCAGAATTCCCTCACTGATGGGTTCCATGGTCCGTTCACTCAGTATGGTCATTCTCAGACACACCCAGACATGATGGAAATCAAATGTGAGGATGTGCAGTCTGATGAACAGTGTCTGAGTCCGGAACCCCCTTCTATGACGTATATACATGATTCCGGGGGAGAGCAAGAAGACGATGAACAAGGCATGCTGGATAGGGGAGGCCAAGACTCGCCCATATCGAGAGTGGAGGTCACTGCCGAGGTCAGCGTATCCCCCTCAGGTAGGAAACTGCATATTTTAGCACAATTTATTGGCCCTAGAACGTTTTCATAAACTGGACCTTTGTGCTTGCATGTTAAGTAATATTTAAGTGTAGCACTTCAAAGGCCATAATATCCTCTGACCGTAGATGTATCTGTGTTTCTGCCTGGAAGGACAGCACCATTTTTGTTCTGGCATCCTACTTACGAGACTGAGATGCTGACTCAAAACTGTGAAGCTCCATGCCTGTTCTAGGCGTGTTGCCTCACATAGATCACTTCTAATTTCCGCCTTTCAATAGGGCAGGGCTGTGCAGCATTAAAGGCAGCTTTTCACACTGAGATATCAGGACACAACACATGACTAAAACTTCAAGGGACAAGGGACCTGCAGTAGACTGATGAGAATATTTCCCAGACTGCAACCTCTTTAGTCACTTCCCTGGAGCTCAAGGACTGTTCTTCAATGACTATACAGGGCTGTCTTTAAGGCAGGGCAAAGGGGGAAGCTGCCCTGGGCTCTTTAATTGTTGTGGGGCCCAAAGCAGCTGCCTCATACTTGCCAACTATCCCAGTTTAATTTCCCTTGTCTCTTGAAGTTTTAGTCCTGTACTGTGTCCTGATATCTCAGTGTGAAGTGCTGCTACTAATGCTGCACTGCTCTGCCCTATTGATGTGTACAGATGACTCACCTGCAGACCCTGTGTTTACATGTAAATAACCGTCATTCATATGTAAATAATATGATAATTTATATGTAAATAGCAACTGCATTCATATGTAAATACCTGAGGTCAGCAGAATTCATATGTAAATAAAGGCGGCATTCATATGTATATCATGTCCCTCTGCAGTGAAGAGATGATGTGCTGTAACCTCTAGCAACCAATCAGTGAGCAGTATTACTGTACAGTAATCTCTAGCAACCAATTAACAAGAAGAAATCGTGCTGTAACCTCTAGCAACTAATCAGTGAGCCGTAATGTGTGCTGTAACCTCTAGCAACCAGTCAGTAAGTGGTAATGATATGCTGTAACCTCTGGCAACCATTTGCAATCACTGCCTGATCTGATACAGTAAACTGATTTTAAGTCTAGTTAATAATTATCGTATGTCTCAGAGCAGGTGGAGAGTGAAATTGCATGGGGGGGAGGGGGCCCCCGAATAAATATTTTGCCCAGGGTCCAATCAACATTTTAAGACGGCCCTGTGACTATATGCAGTTACTACAGTTTTTTGCAGTTACTGTATATCAGGGTTCACTCAATGGTGGACCGCGGTCCGATCCCGGACCAGGCGACTGTACTGTCCGGACCGCGACCGTGCCACTGATCAACCTGGGTGTTCTCTCTCATTTTGGTCTCCCGCCCGGCCGCCCCTATCATCCTCACAGTGGGCCGGGGAAGGAGGTGCTGCATATCGGGACAGGACAGGAATCTTTTCATAGGAACAAGCCGGTAATCACCCGCTAGGTAATATAGGAAGTTTGGCAACTACCGCCCACCATCCCGATATGCAGCACCTTCTACCCCGGCCCGCTGTGAGGATGACAGCGGTGGCTGGGCGGGGAACCAAGGGAGAAAAATTACGCGTTTGCAAAATTTTATAACAAAATATAAAACTTTTTTTTTTTTTTTTTTGTTCGGTGGTTTTTAATTATTTTAACAAAAAATAAAAACCGCAGAAGTGATCAAATGTCACCAAAAGAAAGCTCTATTTGTGGGGGAAAAATGATAAAAATGTAATTTGGGTACAGTGTAGCACGACTGCGCAAATGTCATTCAAAGTGCAACCGCACTGAAAGCTGAAAATTGGTCTGGGGGGGGGGGGGGGGGGGGTTAGGTGCCCGGTAAGCAAGGGGTTAAGGTTGTGTTTCATTCGATGGATTTGGTGCTTACACGTAACTTGGGCGACACCATAATCATTCTTTTTCTCAATCTCCCCCCAGGTTTTAGTGAATCCAATATGGCGGGCTCCTCGGGTCAGAGCGCTCACCCGCAGTTCTGGAGGAAAAGGAAACCCCTGGAGCCCCTGGAGGACCTCATCGCTCAGATGCTAATGGCCCAGCGAGCCTCAGAAGAACGTTTTCTCCAGCTGGAGGAGCGGAGGATGGTTCAGGAGCAGGAGGCCGAGGAACGGAGGCTTCGCCTGGAGGAGCGGAGGCTGCAGCTGGACCGGCAGCACGAGCTGCGCATGTTCACCGTCTTCGCCCAGATGCTGGGCATGATACGGCAAGGCGGAGACGAGTCCATACCAGTGCCGCCACCCAATTCTGCCTTTCCACAAGAGGGCGACCTTCTAAAGAGGAAACCCTCCACAAGCAAAGTCCAGGAGCCGGAAGTAGGAGATCTGTACAATTGTAAGCAGTACTGCAGCCCCTTCCTGTCCAGTCGGGGGAACCTCCTGTCCGGGTTCCGGGGCTCCTCGGAGGAGGGATACAGAGCTTATCATGAAGACAAGTATGACGAGGACAAGAACCCCAATGTGAGAGATTTTTATTATGACTTTCTCTTTTATTGTAGTGTAAGAATGTCTCAAAAATGTTTCTCAGGCTGTTCCCAATGTCTAATGTTTCTAAATAGTCTTTATTTGAGAGATGGGGTTCAACAAGTCCAGACCGGCAAATAAAGGGTCCTTACTAGGGGACAGGGGGTCTCCAAACTGGGCCTTTGCTAGCCTTTATCTGGCCCTTGGGGCACCATTCCTCCCACTGATACCAACAATGGGTCGTACTGACCCCCAATGGTGGGGCACTATTCCTCCCACTGATACCAACAATGGGGCCCTATTCCTCCCACTGACCCCCAATGGTGGGGCACTATTCCTCCCACTGACCCCCAATGGTGGGGCACTATTCCTCCCACTGACCCCCAATGGTGGGGCACTATTCCCCCCCCCCCCACTGACCTCCAATGATGGGGCACTATTCCTCCCACTGACCCCCAATGGTGGGGCACTATACCTCCCACTGACACCAAATGGTGGGGCACTATACCTCCCACTGACACCCAATGGAGGGGGCACTATTCCTCCCACTGACCCCCAATGGTGGGGCACTATTCCTCCCACTGACACCAAATGGTGGGGCACTATTCCTCCCACTGACACCAAATGGTGGGGCACTATTCTTCCCACTGACACCAAATGGTGGGGCACTATTCCTCCCACTGACCCCAATGATGGGGCACTATTCCTCCCACTGACCCCCAATGGTGGGGCACTATACCTCCCTCTGACACCAAATGGTGGGGCACTATACCTCCCACTGACACCCAATGGAGGGGGCACTATTCCTCCCACTGACCCCCAATGGTGGGGCACTATTCCTCCCACTGACACCAAATGGTGGGGCACTATTCCTCCCACTGACACCAAATGGTGGGGCACTATTCTTCCCACTGACACCAAATGGTGGGGCACTATTCCTCCCACTGACCCCAATGATGGGGCACTATTCCTCCCACTGACACCAATGACGGGGGGCACTATTCCTCCCACTGACACCAATGACGAGGGGCACTATTCCTCCCACTGACACCAATGACGAGGGGCACTATTCCTCCCACTGACCCCAATGGTGGGGCACTATTCCTCCCACTGACCCCAATGAAGGGGCACTATTCCTCCCACTGACCCCCAATGATGGGGCACTGTTCCTCCCACTGACACAAATAATCGTGCATTGTTCCTCCCACTGACACCAATGATGGGGCACTGTTCCCCCCACTGACACCAATGATGGTGCACTATTCCTCCCACAGACACCGATGATGGGGCACTATTCCTCCCACTGACACAAATGATTGGGCACTGTTCCTCCTACTAACACCAATGATGGGGCACTGTTTCTCCCACTGACACCTCTGATGGGGCACTATTCCTCCCACTGACCATCAATCAATTAATGTATCTTAAATAGAAAACTATATTTTAGATTTTGACTCTAAAAGCAAAAAAAAAATAGATTTTTAATTAGAAAAAAAAAATATCTGATTTAAATAAAAAAAAAAATTATTTATACCCACCCTGGTCCCGCCTCTCCATCTCGCCAATCAGAGAATGCTTCCCCTTCATTGAGAAGATGCAGAGCATTGTCTGAATGGCGCCTGTGCCGAGCGGCCAACTGCTTGTGTAATGCAGCCGCTTGGCATCAGATCCAGAAGCTGGACCAGTGTACCTATGTAGATATTTACTTACCTGGAACTTAGTCTTTGAGTCGCCCTCCAGTCTGCTCATTGCATTATTATTTCAGCTTGTTCCGCTCTGATTTAATGCCATAATGATGTTGTCTGGTTCTGTACTCCGTGTAATTAATAATAACTGTGACTCTGCACAGGGCATCATCAACTTTGGCACCAGTGAGAACAAACTCTGCTTTGACCTGATGTCTAAACGGGTGAGTTTTCATGTTCTTATCTGCTTAGGCCAGCGCTGACTACACTCAAATCATTCGATTTACTCCTTTGGTAGTCAAAAGTTTACCCACTAGCCCTCTCTATAGTAGTTTTACTGCTACAGGGCGACAGCTCTGCACAGGATCACGTGTGTGTGTGTGTGTGTGTGTGTGTGTATATATACATACAGGGCTCGACAAAATCCGGGCGCCCGGTCGCAATTGGGACAAGAAATTGTGACCTGGCGCCCGCCGGTAATTTAGTAGGATTTATTTATTTTATTTAAAACTGGAGTTCCACTCACTGTAACATGGGAGATTTTAAAGCGAAACTTTTTTTTTTTAAATATATTTTTTTAATTGCCACATAGGATATAAATCCACTTTTGTGTTCGCCAAATGGATTTCTCAAACTCGGGTATTTGTAAAATGAGTAGTGACATCATTGTTGTCCTGTACATCGCCTGTGCAGAGAGCAGAGCTGTGGGAGGGGCCCAGCTGTCCCCACCCACTAGAGGCTGCCTGCAGAAAAGGTGGCGGAGACGAGACCAGCCACCCTGCACAAGGAGAGAGAGCAGCAGTGAGCGGTCTTTAACTTCTGCACAGAGGAAAAGTTTCATACTGAGGGGATGGGGGGGAGGGGTTTCTGTTCAGTTATAGTCTACAAGATCCTGTGTCTTTGTATTTATACAGCTGACCCAAAGTGACATGAATGTGGTTGAGCCTCCCCTGCTGCAGTACCCAGACTGGAAGGGCCATGGATTGTGAGTATATCACTATGTATTTATATATAGATGTATTCGTAGAAATAAGTGTGGGTGAATAGACAGGGATACCCCCCCCCCAACATCTGTTTCTGAAATGCATCTTCTGGGAAAACCAATCCTGTTTGAGCCATATTGTGAGGCATAGGAGGTCGGGAGGCTGTAGAGCCTTTTGTTGGCAGGATACTGGTGTCCCCTGCCCCTCCTTCATATCCCCCCCCCCCAGCAGTGTCCTCTGCCCCCCTTCATATGTTTGCCCCCACCCAGCAGTGTCCTCTGCCCCCCTTCATATGCCCCCACCCAGCAGTGTCCTCTGCCCCCCTTCATATGTATGCCCCCACCCAGCAGTGTCCTCTGCCCCCCTTCACATTACCCCCCCCCCCCCCCCACAGCGGTATCCCCTGCCTCCACACACATCTCGGCCCCCTTCACATGACTGCCTCCACAGTGGTGTTCTCCCTCACATCTGAGCCTGACAGCGGTGTCCTCTGATCCACGGCCCTTCCATTAAAAGTGCACGAGAGCGTCTCCCCTTTACATCACTGCCTACACCCCTATTCATGCATCGGGCTGCCTTCAGCTGCTGTCATTCTTTGCATTAGGATTAAAAAGCCTTCTGTGTGCAGCAGCCCCCCTAATACTTACCTAAGGTCCCTCTAGATCCAGCGATGTTGTCCAGCTGACACGGGACTCCCCTCATTGGCTGAGACAACGCAATGCCACTGGCTCCCGCTGCTGTCAATCAATCAGTCAGCCAATGAGAGAAAGAGGGCAGGGCTGTGCCGTGGCTCCTTGTTTGAAAGGACAAAGGGGGCTGTGGTTTGGCTTGGGTGCCCCCATAGCAAGCTGCTAGGATCACAGAAGGGGGACCCGAGAAAAGGAGGATCGGGGTGCAAATCCAACTGCATAGAGGAGGTAAGTATACCATGTTTGTTATTTTTAACTAAAAAACTGTACAATAACTATAAAACAAGTTTATTAAAAAAAAAAATAAAAAATAATAATGAATAAAAGATTACAGATGTACACTCACTGATAAAAGGTGCTACCCGCGCACCACACTATATCTCGAATAAGCTCCAGAATATGCAAAAAAAAATCATCAGTATATAGTCCTCTCACTCGTGTAGTTACCACACCATTATCACACTCATTTGTTCTGAAGAGCGCCGTGACTTCTTCAAACGCCTCTCATATGCGTTACTCCACAGGGTCACGTGGCTTCCTCAGGGGGAGACCTGTATGACACCACATCTGCTGATCGCTGGTGCAATGCTTTATAGGTTTCAGAAACAAAAAATTATAAATACACATTCATTATTATTTGTTAAAAGGGGAACTTATGCTTTAAGGGTTCATCTGTGTTGAAAACATTGAGAAAGGCTGCCTTATGGTGTTGGCTGTCCAATACTATCAGCACAGGTTACTTTAAGAAAGCCGGTGTAATGAAGATAGCCAGTCTCCAGCCTTGTCCATTACTCAGTAAGGGGCCCAACTTTTGAGTCTTGGTGTTATGATGTTAAAAGTGATGACTATGATGTGATTTCAAAATGTGGAACTTCAGCAGCAGCAGCTCTAATCCAGAACCTTATACAGTGGAACCTCAGATTACGAGCATAATCCGTTTCAGGAGAACGCTTGTAATCCAAAGCACTCGCATATCAAAGTGAGTTTCCCCATAGATGTCAATGGAAACTAAAATGATTGGTTCCGCATTGACTTCAATGGAATGCAATACCGCATGTGGCCAGAGGTGGGGGGCACCGGAGAGCTTCAAAAACACTCGATTGACCTCGTAAAGGCTCAAACACCCGGGAACGGAGTATTTCCGAGCATTTCCGATCGGCTCCAGCGCTATTCTATTCTTAGTTGTTGACCTGAAGAATATATTGTAAATCTGGCATTAGAAGCTGCCTCATGTGGAGGCATTTGCCGAAAGGTGGGGTTCACTTTACTGATGAGGGTTTTTTGGGGACCAATGAGTCCTGGAACGACCAGGTGTGGCTTGGGAAAGGTGTGGCTTTGAAGTTACTATCAGACCGGGCTAAATACAGAGCGAACCCCAATGATTGGCTCCTGAACCTCCCACACGTGAAATCGCTTTTAGAGACTTGAACCTCTTTATTTTGCTATTATCCTGTATTATTTATTTCTGTCTTTCAGTTTAAGAGAAGAAGTGGCTCGTTTTTTTACTTATTACTGTAAATCCCCCATTCCTTTAAATTCAGAAAACGTAAGTAATATGTGTGTGGGGATTGCGGGTGGTGAGATGGTCTGTTGGGTTTTTTCATCAGAAGTTTGTTAGTCTGGCTGTAAGTGATCGTCAGTATTTCCTCTGCCTGTCCTCCATCCACCCCCTCCACTCCGGGGCGCCAACATCCGCTTTCTGAATATGGAATTGTGGAGTGATGATAGGCAGTTATATCAACACTGATACAATGTAACACGTCTGCCAAAGTTCTAGGTAACTCCAAGATCCATGTCCAATCTATGTTCTAGGTCAGGGGTCTCCAAACTTTCTAAACAAAGGGCCGGTTTATTGTCCTTCAGACTTTAGGAGGACCGGAGTAGGGACAGTGGGAGTAGAAAATGTCCTGATGTCCAACTGGAGTAAACAATGCCCTATATTTGGTGTCAGGGGAGCACTAGTGCCCCATCGTTGGTGCCAATGAAAGGAATTGTGGCCCATCATTGGTGTCTGTAGGAGGAATTGTGCCCTTTCATTTTTGTCAGTGGGAATCAGTGGATCGAATTGTGTGGTGTCAGTGGAAGGAATTTAGCTGTATTGTTGGTGTCAGTCGGTGGGATCGTGCCCCAAGGGCCAGATAAGGGCTAGCAAAGGGCCACAGTTTGGAGACCACGGTTCTAGGTATTATTTATATTTTATAGTTCCAGGTTGTTATATTATTAGGCAACATTGTAACAGGTCTCTCTGTACAAATATTATATATCCCTCTGGTTTATGATGCAGGTAGATATATAATATATTTTCCAAGCAGGGCTGGCCCAAGACATTGTGCTGCCTGGGCCCAAGAATGGAAATTACGCCCATCAAAAGTCCCCCACATCTATTATTTTATATCATGATAATTAAAACTAAAATGTAATTGTATGTGTTGCACTCAGAATGCAGGGATCAGGAGTGAGTAGTGCTCAGAATGCAGGGATCAGGAGTACATTGCACGCAGAATGCAGGGATCAGGAGTGAGTAGTGCTCAGAGTGCAGGGATCAGGAGTGAGTAGTGCTCAGAGTGCAGGGATCAGGAGTGAGTAGTGCTCAGAGTGCAGGGATCAGGAGTGAGTAGTGCTCAGAGTGCAGGGATCAGGAGTGAGTAGTGCTCAGAGTGCAGGGATCAGGAGTGAGTAGTGCTCAGAGTGCAGGGATCAGGAGTGAGTAGTGCTCAGAGTGCAGGGATCAGGAGTGAGTAGTGCTCAGAATGCAGGGATCAGGAGTACATTGCACGCAGAAAGCAGGGATCACGGGTACATTGCACCCAGAATGCAGGGATCAGGAGTGAGTAGGGCTCAGAATGCAGGGATCAGGCGTAAGTAGTGCTCAGAATGCAGGGATCAGGAGTGCATTGCACCCAGAATGCAGGGTTTAGGAGTGCATTGCACCCAGAGTGCAGGGTTTAGGAGTGCATTGCACCCAGAGTGCAGGGTTTAGGAGTGCTTTGCACCCAGAGTGCAGGGTTTAGGAGTGCTTTGCACCCAGAGTGCAGGGTTTAGGAGTGCTTTGCACCCAGAGTGCAGGGTTTAGGAGTGCTTTGCACCCAGAGTGCAGGGTTTAGGAGTGCTTTGCACCCAGAGTGCAGGGTTTAGGAGTGCTTTGCACCCAGAGTGCAGGGTTTAGGAGTGCTTTGCACCCAGAATGCAGGGTTTAGGAGTGCTTTGCGCCCAGAACGCAGGGATCGGTAGTGCGTTGCGCTCAGAACGCAGGGATCGGTAGTGCGTTGCGCTCAGAACGCAGGGATCGGTAGTGCGTTGCGCTCAGAACGCAGGGATCGGGAGTGCGTTGCGCTCAGAACGCAGGGATCGGGAGTGCGTTGCGCTCAGAACGCAGGGATCGGGAGTGCGTTGCATTCAGGATGCAGAAATACAATGAATAGGCTATACACTGATACATTGTAACAGGTCTATCCATGTTCTAGATCAGGGGTCTCCAAACTTTTTAAACAAAGGGCCAGTTTACTGTCCTTCAGACTTTAGAGGGCCGGACTGTGGTCACTGGGAGTGGAAAAGGGCCGAAGGCAGTGAGGAAAAAACAATGCCCTATCGTTGGTGTCAGCAGGAGGAATTGTGTCATCATTGGTGTCATTGGTCCCCATTGTTAATGGTATTGAGAGGAATTGTTCCCCATTATTGGCGTCATTGGAAGGTATTGTGCCCCTTCATTGGTGTCAGTGAGGGGGAATTACACCCTATTGCTGGTATCAGTGGATAAAAAAGTGCCCCAGGGGCCTAATAAAAGCAAGCAAAGGGCCACATGTGGCCCCCGGGCCACCGTTTGGAGACCCCTGTTCTAGATGATTATATTATACTCTGATAAAGATGGAACAACTCTGTAGTCTAAGCCCATGGTGCCATAAACCAGGAATTATAGATTCTAAGCTGGTATATTCCATCTCCCTGTTCTATACATGGTACAGGGTTCTCTCTGGGGGGGGGGGGGGGGTTCTATAATATACATGGTACAGGGTTTACTCTGGGGGGTTCTATACATGGTACAGGGTTTTCTCTGGGGGGGGGGTCTATACTATACATTGTACAGAGTTCTCTCTGGGGGTTCTATACATGGTACAGGGTTCTTTCTGGGGGTTCTATACATGGTACAGGGTTTTCTCTGGGGGTTCTATACATGGTAATGGGTTATTTCTAGAGGTTCTATACATGGTATAGGGTTTGCCCACTGTTTGTTTCATTACAATTGCAACAAATCTCTATCTGTCCCCCCAGGTTGTCATATTAAACGGCTGTGGCTCCTTGTTCTCCTCTCTGGCGGCCGTCCTCTGCGATGCCGGAGGTGAGCTGATACCTCCGTATGATTTCTAGAAATAAACTCCTCCTACATGGGTGATACCTGTTTATCTGTCGTCTTCTGTTCAAAGTGCTGAATTGTAAAGCTTGTCTGAGAGTTCAGAAAAAAAGGGGGGGGGGGAAGGTGAAGTTACTCTCTGCAGAGCTCAGTGAGGAGAACTCTGACAGCTGATTGAAGGAAAGGGACACCCCCCCCCTTCACACAGGAACAGTAATGAGACTGTTCATCAGCTGGAGCTCCCTCCCCTGTCACCACGTTTCTCTTGGTGTCAGGGAGACTTGTCAGAAGTGACTCATGCTGATGGCAAAGGAAGGATGCAGCAGACAGAAATTACACTTGGGCCCCTTTCACACTGAGGTGGGAGGTGCTGTGTCGGCCGCTAGCGGTGTGCTTTTTACCCCCGCTAGTGGCCTGAAAAAGGGTTAATACCGCCCCTTTTTTATAAGTGATCACATACCCATTGCATAAGGATTTTAGAGAGCTGGAGGAGGAGAAACAACAGGACATTTGTCTGCCCAGTGAATAGCAGTGCAGAGAGGGGAGTGTGCCAGCACATATCTGATCATTGGAGGAGAGCAGGCTGAGTTCCCAGCACAGCTAGATAACTGACCATGATGTGCTCTCCTGCCTAGTGTGGTCAGTTTTGTTGATGAGGAAGCAGAGGGACTGGCAGGAACACCAGGGATTTCACACAAAGGAAGCAATACAAAGAGAACAGGATACTTTCTCATACACATACATGGTGCAGGAGGCACATATGAGGAATATGGAATGTTGGGTTTGCATATCCACGTACCTGTACGTGGCCCTTTAAGCCCAGCTGTGGGGAAGCGACCACGGCACACCGGCGGTGATCGGGTAACACGGGCGCGGTCACGGAGCTTCGGACCAGGTCGCGAGCACACCGGTCACAGGAGCTGAAGAACGGGGAGAGGTGACACTGATCGTCTGTTCTCTGATATAGGGAAAGGCGATCAGTGACGTCACACATCCAGCCCGCCCCCCCTACAGTTAGAAACTCACATAAGGTCACACTTAACCCCTTCACTGCCCCCTAGTGGTTAACTCCTAAACTGCAATTGTCATTTTCACAGCAATAAGTGCATTTTTATAGCACTTTTTGCTGTGAAAAAGACAATGGCCCCAAAAAAGTGTCAGAAGTGTCCACCATAATGTCGCTGTCACGAAAAAATTGCTGATCGCCGCCATTAGTAGTAAAAAAAAAAAATATTAATAAAAATGCCATAAAACTATCCCCTATTTTGTAAACGCTATAAATTTGGCGCAAACCAATCGATAAATGCTTATTGTGATTTTTTTATTTTATTTTTTTTACCAAAAATATGTAGAAGAATACGTATCGGCCTAAACAGGAAAAATATTTTTTTTTATATATATTTTTGGGGATATTTATTACAGCAAAAAGTAAAAAATATTGAATTTTTTTCAAAATTGTTGCTCTATTTTTGTTTATAGCGCAAAAAATAAAAACCGCAGAGGTGATCAAATACCACCAAAAGAAAGCTCTATTTGTGGGAAAAAAAGGACGTCAATTTTGTTTGGGAGCCACGTTGCGCGACCGCGCAATTGTCAGTTAAAGCGACGCAGTGCCGAATCGCAAAAACTGGCCAGGTCCTTTACCTGAATATTGGTCCGGGGCTGAAGTGGTTAAGACAGATTTGTTTGGTGTCTGCTTATTGCTTTCTTGTCTTATGACAAATCATCCGGTTTCCTTGTATATTCTGAACAGTAGTTGAGCCCGTTTTGCACGCCGTTTGTAATCCGCGTCTCTCATTGTGAGACTCGTGAAGGTTTTGCAGTGATTGTCTCTTCTTCATTCTCGTCTCACAGATTCCATTCTCATCGCCACCCCGTTCTATGGAGGAATCACACAAAGTATTTTCCTGTACAGCGGTATTAGGTTGGCCTATGTGCACCTAACGAGCAAGGTGAGCGCCTGGGTTCTGAGTTGTCTCCATTCATCTGCAAATCAATAATGAAAAGTTATGTTTTTAGAGATTATATGCAAATCCACCCAAAACTGGTATTTCATTAAAGTGATCTTAGAGGGAGGTTTTTTTAGATTTTTTTTTTTTTTTGTTTAAAAAAAATAAACATGTTATACATACCTCCTCTGTGTAATGGTTTTTCACAGAGCAGCCCGGATCCTTCTCTTCTCAGGTCCCCCGCTGGCACTACTGGCACCTCCCTCCTGACGGGTGTTTTCCCGATCTGCTGCTCTGTGTGGCCATTCAGACACACAGCCACAGCTTGGCCCCGCCCCCTCTTTTCTCATTGGCTCACTGGCTGTGATTAACAGCAGCAGGGGGCAACGGCTCCCGCTGCTGTTTGAGCCAATGTTGAGGGAGAGTTACCGGAGAGCCAAGCTCTTGTGCACATCGCTGGATCGCAATGGTGCTCCGGTAAGTATTAGGGGGACTGTTGCACACTGAAGGAATTTTTACCGGTGGCGGCTGGTGCTCCATTTTTTTTGGGGGGTGGGCGACAAATAAAGTGGCAGATGCGTTTATATAAAGGATGATTAGAAAATGTTATGAAGTTGTGTTCAAGAAATAAAATCCAAGTGTCTCCGGTTGTCAGGTAACATCTCCGGAGACCCGGCCTTTCCAACTCACTGTGCAGAAGTTGGAGACGGCACTGCAGACAGCCAGAGAGGAGGTGAGTGCGACTCTGAGCATAGTGTGTACTGTGTGACATGAAGGGCAGTTTGTGTCGCCCTCTGCTGGCAGAACAATACCCTGCTGTGTTTCTTCCAGGGCACCACCGTGAAGGCGCTTATCCTGATAAATCCCCACAATCCTCTGGGAGACGTCTACTCCGCTTCTGAAATGTTGGACTTCCTGGAGTTCGCCAAAAGGTGCCGTGTGATGCGACTTTGTCTTGTAGGGCTGCGGCTCTGTGCTGAGTGTCTCTATTGTGTCTGCATATCACACTTACTGGCTTCACACTTCATATCAGTATCATTACTAAGCAGGGGAACTAGGAACTTGGGTTTGTAAAGATGTTCCACGAGAGAGGGACTGTCCAGGTGATGTAGGAGCGTAGTGGGCTCTGCATGTCACTGACTTGTCACTAGATTACAGGGGGACTGGAGGGGCACTTGGCATCACTTGGGGCACTGGGCACACTGGAGTCAATAGATGGCAATGGGACTGGAGGTGCTCTTGGTGGGGGGGCTGGGTGCATTGGAGTCACTACATGGCATTGGCACTGGAGATTCTTTTGGGGTTATTTGGGGCACTGTTCACACTGGAGTCACTAGATAGCATGGGGACTGGAGGTACTCTTGAGGTCACTTGGGTGCACTGGAGTCACTAGATGGATTGGGGTTTGGAGGTGCTCTTGGGGTCACTGGGTGCACTGGAGTCACTAGATGCCACAGGCACTGGAGGTCCTCTTGAGGTCACTTGGGGGCACTGAAGTCACTACATGGCATTGGGCACACTGGAGTCACCAGCTGGCACAGGGACTAGAGATACTTTTGGGTAGGCACTGGGTGCACTGAAATCACTAAATGGCATGGGTACTGAAGGCGCTCTTGGGGGCACTGGGTGCATTGGGGCCACTACATGGCATGGGGCCTGGAGGTGCTCTTGGGGTTACTTGGGGCACTGGTGTCACTAGCAGGCCCGTCGCTACAGGACAGGCAAAGCAAACAATTGCTTGGGGCCCCGAGCTGGCCTGGGGCCCCCAACTTCCCCTTTCCGGGCTGTAGCGTGGCCGAGCTCCTCTTCTTTCCTCCTGTCAGTCCGGCTGAGTACTGCGCAGTCACAGTAGTGACAATTGATGGGCACACTGGCAGCATTTGATGGGGCACAGTAGCGGGAATTGGCACACTGGCAGCATCTGATGGGGCACAGTAGCGACAATTGATGGGCACACTGGCAGCATTTGATGAGGCACAGTAGCGGTAATTGATGCGCACACTGGCAGCATCTGATGGGGCACAGTAGCTACAATTGATGGGCACACTGGCAGCATTTGATGGGGCACAGTAGCGGGAATTGATTGGCACACTGGCAGCATCTGATGGGGGAAAGTAGCGACAATTGATAGACACACTGGCAGCATTTGATGTGGCACAGTAGCGGGAATTGATTGGCACACTGGCAGCATCTGGTGGGGCACAATAGCGACAATTGATGGGCACACTGGCACACTGGGGGGGCCTCCATGTCCATTTTGCTTAGGGCCCCCTAATTCCTTCAAACGGCCCTGGTCACTAGATGGCATGGGGACTGGAGGTGCTCTGTGGTCACTTAAGGCACTGCAACCAATATTAGTATTTCTTTACTCCAGCAAGGAATGGTTGCCGTTTTACTGTCATATTACTGTCTGTGTCCCAATTGGGGAGATTTTGCTTTATCACCACTCCCAGCGAAAGGAAGTGAAGGCGAATCTCCCCAACCGGGAGTACATGAAGCAAGAAGAAAGTCCAAAGCACTACCAAAGCTAAAGAAACAAGTTCTCAAGGATCTTTGCTGCATGCTCTCTCCATAGATGACTATTGATGTATAAAGCTTTCCTCTTCTCTCTCCTAGGCACTCCCTGCACGTGATAGTAGATGAGATTTATATGCTATCAGTTTTTGATGAATCGTCAACATTCCACAGCGTCCTGAGCTTTGATAAGTAAGTCCATAACCCATGCTGCTTTTGATATCTGATGTAAAACAAACCCATAGGATAGTAAACCCTATAAAGTTCTATGTAGGGCCATGCAGGTGTATGGTCACGTTCCTGTGCAATTTCAGACTTTATGACAGTCGATATTTGCATAAACAAAGGTTTACTCCTCCCACCTGCTACCTGAGAGTTGCCGCCCACTCAGGAACCAAAGACGATCATGTCGGTGGAGATGCTAATGATTGGCACTGTATGGTCCTGTGCATCTTTTGGTCTGTTTCAGGTTCTAATTCAGCTCAAAATTCAGGCTGAAATCGGACTTGAAATGGAGACGCACCGGACTCCTGCAGCGAGCCGGTGTGCTCTCAAGTGTGAACCCAGCCTGAAAGCACGACCTGTTTGGGCGCCTTGAGCATGGGCGTCCGCAGCAGGGAAGGAATCGTAAGAAGGTGTTGAAGACAGTTGCCCTGTGTTGCAATTGCCGCCGCGGCCGACTTTTTTTCTGAGTCTGCTGGCCTGGGGCTGCTCTCTTTTCCGACTTATCACAGATACAGACATCCGTCCCTCCCTCAACTCCAGCCTGATCATTGGATTGGCTCTGCCGCTCGGGCCTCCGCTTGACATCTCGGCTGTTCCGTGATTGGCTGCCTGCCTGTGTATGTATGTCGCTATGCAGATCCCGCCGGCGTGGTGCCGCCTCCTCCCACAGGTGCGTGCAATCAGTCAGTGGCCGAGAATATGCTGCCAGTGCCTGGAGGAAATCCCGAAGAAACAAAGATGGACAGCTGAGCTATTGCTGGAAAAGATATTTGTGTTATATAATCTTCACTTTGTATGGAAGTTACTCAGTCTCAGGCATACCATGCCCATATAAATATAGCCTAGAGAATGTACATCTTTCTATATTGCAATACATCTGTTATGGCCATATTTTGATCTTGATGAAAACAACTTACCGTATTTGTCGGCGTATAAGACGACCCCCCTAATTTTCCAGCTGCAATGTTGGTTTTGGGATATACTCGCTGTATAAGACGTACTAGTCATGCCTCACCTCACCTCACTGTGCCACCATTACATGCCTCACTGTGCCACCATTGCATGCCAGACTGTGCCACCATTACATGCCTCACTGTGCCACCATTACATGCCTCACTGTGCCACCATTACATGCCTCACTGTGCCACCATTACATGCCTCACTGTGCCTCATTACATGCCTCACTGTGCCACCATTGCATGCCAGACTGTGCCACCATTACATGCCTCACTGTGCCACCATTACATGCCTCACTGTGCCACCATTACATGCCTCACTGTGCCACCATTACATGCCTCACTGTGCCACCATTACATGCCTCACTGTGCCACCATTACATGCCTCACTGTGCCACCATTACATGCCTCACTGTGCCACCATTACATGCCTCACTGTGTCACTGCATATCTCACATATCATATAGATATATACACACACACACACACACACACACACATATATAGCGTATAAAACACACCCTAACTTTAAGAGGGAAGTTTCAGGAAAAAACCTTTCCACGGCCCCCTGAGTATAACACGCAGGCACAGTTTACCCTCTATCTTCAGGGTTATAGCCAATAAATACAGTATATATATTTACGGCGCTATATAGGTACCCGTGATAAATAAATTGCGGATAACCTTCAAACCTTCGGTTACTCTTTTTAGATATTTTATCCTTTTTGGTTTATAACAGACGGGAGGATTTCCCAATAAAGGTGAAGTTATGTTTTGGAGGATTATCACTTCCTGGGTAGAAATCACCGTTTTAAATGGTCGATTTAACTTTAAAAAATGGCCATTTGTATGAAAATGTTCTTCTTTTTTTTTTTTCTCAACTGATTTTTTTTATTTTTTTTAACTGCTATATATTTGATTTATTTACAACTTTTGTGTTCTCACAGGCTTCCTGACCCCCAAAGGACCCATGTGATGTGGGGGATTAGTAAGGTAAGTGCAGTGAGGGTGCTCCTAGGAACTTGATGTATCGAAAAGCCCAATTTTATTTTTTAAAAGTATAAAAGAGCTCTGGGAGGTTAGGGGTGTCTGGGGGTATGTAAACAAATTGGGAGGGAGGGGGGGGGGTTCTGGGAGGGGTGTGATCAGATTAAATGTGGGTGTGAGGGGTGTGATTAGAGTGAAGGTATCTGAAGGGGGTGATTATGGTGAGGGTACCTGGGGGGTGTGATTAGGGTGAGGGTATCTGGGGGGGGGGGGGTGATTAAGGTGAGCGTATCTGGGTTGGGGAGGGGTGATTAGGGTAAATGTATCTGGGGGGTGTGATTAAGGTAAGCGTATCTGGGGGGTGTGATTAAGGTAAGCATATCTGGGGGGTGATTAGGGTGAGGGTATCTGGGGGTGTGATTAGGGTGAGGGTATTTGCGGGGTGTGATTAGGGTGAGGGTATTTTGGGGGTGTGATTAGGATGAGGGTATCTGGTGGGGGTGTGATTAGGGTGAGGGTATTTGGGGGGGGTGATTAGGGTGAGGGTATCTGGGGGGGGGTGATTAGGGTGAGGGTATTTGGGGGGGGGGGTGTTTAGGATGAGGGATGAGGGTATCTGGGGGTGTGATTAGGGTGAGGGTATTTGGGGGGCGTGATTAGGGTGAGGGTATTTGGGGGGTGTGATTAGGATGAGGGTATCTGGGGGGGGGGTGTGATTAGGGTGAGGGTATTTGGGGGGTGTGATTAGGATGAGGGTATCTGGGGGGGGTGTGATTAGGGTGAGGGTATTTGGGGGGTGTGATTAGGGAAGCCCCCTTGCCTCATCAGATTCTCTCCCCCCCCCCCCAGGACTTTGCTGTCTCCGGGGTGCGTTTCGGCACCCTCTACTCTCAGAATCAAGATGTCTGCAATGGAGTGGCGTCTCTCTGCTACTTTCACGGGGTCTGTGGACCTGTTCAGTACAAGATGGCTCAGCTGCTCCGTGACCGCGGTGAGATGTGACGACTATTGGGGGGGGGGGGGGGGTGTAATCCTAAAGTAGAACCCCTTCAGCTTTTCATTGCTGTCTATTGGCTCAATACCTTACCTTAGCACAATATTGTTTTTTACACATATTTTTGTCATGTGACTGTAACTTTGAAATCTCATTGGACTGCTACAGCGCCCCAAAAATTGTATCAGTCATTTCTATTGCTGTCCCTGACTTGCTGGGGTTTATTGCTGTCCCTGACTTGCTGGGGTTTATTGCTGTCCCTGACTTGCTGGGGTTTATTGCTGGCCCTAACACTTGCTAAAGGGTAATTGCTGGGGTTATCATTGCTCACTATAACACATGCTGGGGTTATTGCTTGCTCTGACTCTTACTGGGAGAATTGCTGCGGTTTATCATTGCCTGACACTTGATAGGGGTTGTCATTACTGGCCTTGATTATTGCTGGGGGTTATTGCTGGTCCTGACAGGGGCTGAAGGGTTAATAGGGTTGTTGGGGGTTATCACTCACCCTGATACCTACTGGGGGTTATTGCTGTGATTCATCACGGCTGACCCTGACACTTACTGGGGTTATTGCTCAGGGGGGGGGGGTTATCATTGCTGGCCTTGACACCTACTGGGGGGTTATTGCTTGACCTGACTCTTGTCATGGCTGGCCTTGACTATTGTTGGGTATTATTGCTGGTCCTGACAATTGCTGAAGGGTTATTGCTGGGAGCTATCATTAATCGCCCTGACACATGCAGGGGGGTTATTGCTGGTCCTGACACTTGCTACGAGTTGTCGTTACTGGCCTTGACTATTGCTGGGGGTTATTGCTGGTCCTGACACTTGCTAGGGGTTGTCATTACTGGCCTTGACTATTGCTGGGGGTTATTGCTGGTCCTGACACATGCTAGGGGTTGTCATTACTGGCCTTGACTATTGCTGGGGGTTATGGCTGGTCCTCCTGACACTTGCTAGGGGTTGTCATTACTGGCCTTGACTATTACTGGGGTTATGGCTGGTACTGACACTTGCTAGGGGTTGTCATTACTGGCCTTGACTATTGCTGGTGGTTATTGCTGGCCCTGACACTTGCTAGGGGTTGTCATTACTGGCCTTGGCTATTTCTGGGGGGTTATTGCTGGTCCACAAGTGTGAAAGGGGCCTTAGGCTTTATCTGTGCTATAAACCAGCTTTGTCTATCATACTATGCACCATGGTTCTATTCTAACAATATTTTTATATACTTCTATTTCCCTGCATGTTCTATAACAGACTGGATTAACCAGACTTATTTGCGAGCCAATCACACTCGCTTGCGGG
The DNA here is from genome assembly GCA_029574335.1 of Rana kukunoris. Lineage (NCBI taxonomy): Eukaryota > Metazoa > Chordata > Amphibia > Anura > Ranidae > Rana > Rana kukunoris. Next base: position 128,780,209 of record CM056059.1, on the reverse strand, counting down.
CCGCTCAGGACTTTGTGGCGGACGAACTCCGAGCTCTTCATGTTCCCTTCCTAAACCGAGGAGCCGGATTTTTCATCTGGATTGACTTTCGGAAGGTAAGTCGAACGGTATAGCTGCTGTCTGCGTTTCATTTAACCACTTAGATTTACCCCCCCCCCCCCTCCTGACCAGGCCCTTTTTTGCGATTCGGCACTGCGTTCCTTTTTCCTGACAATTGCGCGGTCGTGCGACGATGTACCCAAATAAAATGTATTAATAAAATTTCCTTTTTTCCCACAAATAGAGCTTTCTTTTGGTGGTATTTGATCACCTCTGCGTTTTTTGCGCTATAAACAAATAAAACGACAATTCTAAAAAAAAATTGCTAGAAAATTACTTGGACCCCCCAAATATTATATATTTTTTTTCAGGATATTGTAGCAGTACTTTGTCACACCTTATTTGCGCAGCGGTCTAACAAGCACAATATTTTTGGGGGAAAAAAACTTTTTTGAATAAAAAAATAAGAAAACAGTAAAGTTAGCCAGATTTTTGTGAATGATAATGTCGTGGAATGGCGACAAACTTTGGCACTTAAAAATCTGAATAGGCGACATTTAGGAAGCCCTTTCACACTTGTGCCGCCCATAGCGTCGGCGGTAAAACGCCGCTATTTTACTGTCGGATTTGCGGTGCATTTTGGTCACTAGCGGGGCGTTTTTAACTCCCGCTAGCGGCCAAGAAAGTGTTATTACCACTACAGCGGCGTTTTGCCGGTGGTACAGCGGCGCTGCCCATTGATTTCAATGATCAGGAGCGCATTAGGAGAGGTGAATTCACCACTCTTAATGCTCTCCAAAGAAGCTGCTGGCAGGTTTTTCTGACTTTTTCTGACGCCCTGCCAGTGCACCACTCCAGTGTAAAAGCCCTCTGGCTTTCACACTGGAGTGAAGGGAGCAGCTGTTTGAGGGCGGATTGCAGATTGAGATTTTTAATGCTAAAAATGGCTACAGGTTACCAGTTTTGAGTTACACAAGAGGTCTAGTGCTAGAATTATTGCTCTCGCTCTAACGATCACAGCGATACCTCACGTGTGGTTTGAATACCGTTTTCATATGCATACGACTTCCGTATGCGTTTGCTTCTGCGCTCAGTGCAAAATTATTAGTAAAATTATTGTTTTTTGTTATTTTATTTTTTATTTTTACACTGTCCTTTTAAAAAGAATTTTTTGGGTCACTTTTATTCCTATTACAAGGAATGTTAAACATCCCCTGTAAAAAGAAAAAAGCATGACAGGTCCTCTTTAATGTGACACCTGGGGTCCAAAAGACCATAGATCTCACATTTACACCTAAATGTACTAAAGTAAATAAAAATAAACGTCTTTTTAAAAATAAGTAAAAAAAAAAACCCTTTAAGACCATTGGGTGGTTTGACGTTGCTTCTGTCATCCAATGTTATGGAGCCGAGTGGGAGCCAACTTCCCCTCACTCGGTTCCATGCTACTAAGGGGAACGGAATCGGATCGTTTTCGGCACTAGCAGCGGCTCTGGTAAGCGGCGGAGATGACCATTGGGGTTGGGGGGGAGTGGGGGGCAACTCTCCGCCCGACGATTAAAAATGATCTTGCGGCTAATGCACCACAGAGACCACTTTTAGCTGAAATCGGACCGCCTGCCATTGAAGAAAGTACAGCGGTTAGGGCAGCTATCTGGTACCCCGTTATTGTACGTCATCATGTTCTTCGCATCTCTAGCACTGACCTCGTCTTTCTCCTTTCTTCTCGCAGTATCTGAGGGCTCCTACCTTCGAGGAGGAAGTCATTTTGTGGCAGCATTTTCTGGATAACAAAGTTCTCCTGTCCTGTGGGAAAGCCTTCGAATGTTGTGAGCCGGGATGGTTTCGAGTCATCTTCTCAGACAAGACTCACCGACTGCAGCTAGGTGAGTGCTATGAGGACAGTCATTACACCCAAACTCCGCCCTTTCTTCCGTCTTGCACATATGTGCCGACTCCTCTTCTGGACCGAAATAACTTATTTTGATTGGACTGCACACTGTGCCCCCCCCCCCTCAGGAGCCAAAGTGCCCCCCCTCCCTCGGGAGCCAGAGTGCCCCCCCCCTCCCTCAGGAGCCAGAGTGCCCCCCCCCTCCCTCAGGAGCCAGAGTGCCCCCCCCCTCCCTCAGGAGCCAGAGTGCCCCCCCCCCCTCCCTCAGGAGCCAGAGTGCCCCCCCCCCCCTCCCTCAGGAGCCAGAGTGCCCCCCCCCTCCCTCGGGAGCCAGAGTGCCCCCCCCCTCCCTCGGGAGCCAGAGTGCCCCCCCCTCCCTCGGGAGCCAGAGTGCCCCCCCCTCCCTCGGGAGCCAGAGTGCCCCCCCCCCCTCCCTCGGGAGCCAGAGTGCCCCCCCCCCTCCCTCGGGAGCCAGAGTGCCCCCCCCCCTCCCTCGGGAGCCAGAGTGCCCCCCCCCCCTCCCTCGGGAGCCAGAGTGCCCCCCCCCCTCCCTCGGGAGCCAGAGTGCCCCCCCCCTCCCTCGGGAGCCAGAGTGCCCCCCCCCTCCCTCGGGAGCCAGAGTGCCCCCCCCCTCCCTCGGGAGCCAGAGTGCCCCCCCCCCTCCCTCGGGAGCCAGAGTGCGGGAGCCAGAGTGCCCCCCCCCTCCCTCGGGAGCCAGAGTGTCCTCTCAAGGAGCTGGAGCCCCTCCCCCCCAAGGAGCCAGAGGTGCTCCCCTCCTAAGGAGCTAGAGTGAGGAGGGAGAATGCCCCCAAGGAGCTGGAGCTCCCCCCCCCACCCCCCAAGGAGCCGGAGGTGCTCCCTCCCTAAGGAGCCAGAGTTTTCTCTTCAGTCTTATCGCCCTTTAGATTACATTGGTCTGTTGTGTCTTTGTTTCCACCATCAGGAATGCAGCGCATCCGGCAGGTCCTAGAATTGAGGGAGAAGGAGCTTCAGCTGGAGCAGAGGAACCCGGCAGAAGAAGAGGGTAAGGCGGACAGCACCGACGAGGTCATCTACGTCTCCAGCCACCGCGAACCCTCTGGCTCCAACCTGAGCGACCTCATCGTCCAGCTCCAGCACCAGATGCGCTCGTCGGATTGGCTGCAGCAGAACACGGCGGAAAGCTTTGCCAAGCACAACCCGGAGGTCTTCCAGGTCTACAGCAACTACAAGGGGAAGAAGTGAACGGAATCGCAGAGGGGGAGGGGCGGGGTCATGTATTGTCGGCTGAGGATCCCTCGTTCTGACGTAAAACGCACAAGATCTCGGTCACTGTACAGCGCTGTCCTCGCACTCTATTGTACATACAGACTGGTGGGCTGGCCCCACTAATATCAATAACATACAGCCAAAAGCCACAGGGATTCGGGGCGCCCTCTGGGGCCAGGATAGAATTTGTAAAGGGCCGCACTTAGAAGTTCCCTCTTTATTAAAGTCCATGTAAAGGATATTTTGGGGGATTTTGAGTGGAGAAGGGTTAAAGGCTTTATCAGGTCTTCTATTGCTCTCTGGGCACCCATTGGGGAGATTTGCCTTTATTTTTCCTCGTGAGATAAAGAGTGGGGAGAAATCCCAAAATGTTTGAGTTGTCACCTAAACAAGAAGTGAGGAAAAACCTTCCAGTGGGGACAACTCTCTAAGATGGGACTTCCATTCCTTTCAGAGAGATTTCCTCTCATTTCCCATCATGTCTCTAAGACAGGAAGTGAAGGGAAATCTCCCCAGCGGGATCCAGGAAGCAAAAGAGTTGCCCAATAGGGGGTTTTAACCCTTCCTTACAATGTTTAACCATAAAAAAAGTAGTTTGGGCTTTACATACACTTTAAAGGAGGAAGGCACCGATCCTGGGATTGATGCGGAGTACTTGTGAAAATGTTCCCGATACCGAAACGGATACTTTACAGTGTGATTTGTGTCAATACAAAATGAATTGGCCCCAAACGCACTGCAAAGGATTGCATGAAATTTGAACCGGAATGTGGTGCGATCCCTCTCCGAATCGCATGCACTTTCCCCTACCGCTCCGGTGTGAACCCAGTGTAGAAGGAAAGTGCCATCTGGTGGGCATTTATTTTTTATTTTTTATAAATTACATTAAAGTAGATATCTGCTCTAATCCAACTCTACATAGAGTCCCCGTTCTGCCAATGATAGACAACCACGGCCACAGAAGGAGATGTATAAGGGCCCCCAAGCTGACATCACTTCCGCTCTATACCTACAGGGGTCCCAGAACTTGCTTTAAGGGCTATAGGGACGCGCCCCCACGGCTCAACGCTGGAGTCGATGCGCGTGGCAGCCAGCCGCGATGTCCGTCGGCGACCTGTGATCGCTCCTGAAAGAGAAAGAACAGGGATCTGTCAATGTAAACAGACAGATCCTCGTTCTGCCAGGGAAGTAGAGAGAGATCTGCTGTTCCCAGTGATTAGGAACAGTGATTTCTGTTTTTCTAGTCATTCTACAGTAAGGCCCCTTTCACAATGGGACGGGAGGTGCGGTGGCGGTATAGCGCCAAAATTTTTAGCGGTGCTATACTGTCGGAATTGCGGCGGTATTCGGACGGTAGCGGTGCGGTTTTAATCCCCAAAAAAGAGATAATACCGCCCGCAATGCGCTTCTGCAGAGGCACATTGCCAGCCGTATAGCCGCGGTGTCCCATTGCTTTCAATTGGCAGGAGCGGTAAACACACAGCTCCTCTCACCGCTCCAAAGATGCTGCTAGCAGGGCTTTTTTTAACCGTCCTGCTAGCGCACCGCTCCAGTGTGAAAGCCCCTCTCCCTTGAAATGAATTGAAAGCGCTGTAAAAACGCCTTACCCTTTCACACTGAGGCACTGCAAAAACGCCCTAAAACTTTAGTGTCTTAGCGGTGCTATACTGTCGGAATTGCGGCGGTATTCGGACGGTAGCGGTGCGGTTTTAATCCCCTAAAAAGAGATAATACCGCCCGCAATGCGCTTCTGCAGAGGCACATTGCCAGCCGTATAGCCGCGGTGTCCCATTGCTTTCAATTTGCAGGAGCGGTAAACACACAGCTCCTCTCACCGCTCCAAAGATGCTGCTAGCAGGGCTTTTTTTAACCGTCCTGCTAGCGCACCGCTCCAGTGTGAAAGCCCCTCTCCCTTGAAATGAATTGAAAGCGCTGTAAAAACGCCTTACCCTTTCACACTGAGGCACTGCAAAAACGCCCTAAAACTTTAGTGTCTTAGCGGTGCTTTACCAGCACATTGGGATTGCAGATGAGGCTTCGCTCGAAAAACGTAGTAATAACGCTCGAATAACGCTGTAAAAACGCTTGAATTACGCTCGAAAAACGCCCCAGTGTTAAAGCGGAGTTCCACCCAAAAATGGAACTTCCGCTTATCCCACTCCTCACCCCCATACATGCCACATTTGGCATGTAATTTTTTTTGGGGGGGAGTGGGGGCTTCAGGAGGAGTGGGACTTCCTGTCCCACTTCCGCCGAGGGGCTGGTAAGGCGATTAGGCTCAATCGCCTTATTGCAGCCCCTCCCTGTAGGCGATCATCTATGACACTGACAGGTCCTAGACGATCGCCTGTCTAATCAGCGGCGAGCCGTGCGCATGCGCAGTGCGGCTCGCGCATGCGCAGTGGGTGCCCGGCCGTGAAGCCGAGGGCTGTCACGGCCGGGTGCCCACAGTAGAAATGAAGATGCCGGACGGGGAGGGGGGGGGAGGAGCGGAGCCCCCCCGGCGCGTCGCTGGAACGCTGGAGCAGGTAAGTGATTGTTTATTAAAAGCCAGCAGCTACACTTTTTGTAGCTGCTGACTTTTAATAAACAAAACTTTTGGCTGGAACACCCCTTTAAAGGGGCCTTATACAATAATCAGTGGCTATTTTTAGCTCTGATCGCTGTATGTCACTGGTCCCAAAAAAAGTGTCAGATCTGTCCTCCGCAATGTTGCAGTACCGCTAAAAATCGCAGATCGCCGCCATTACTAATAATGGAAAATTAATAATAAAAATGCTGTAAATGTATTTCCTATTTTGTAGACGCTATAACTTTCGCGCAAAACCAATCAATATACACTTATTGCGATTTTTTTTTTTTTTTATATATATATATGTAGAATACATATTGGCCTAAACTGATTTTTTTTATTTTGGTGATATTTATTATAGCAAAATAATAATAATTTTTTTTCAAAATTGTCAGTCTTTTTTTGTTTATAGCGCAAAAAATAAAAAACCGCAGAGGTGATCAAATACCACCAAAAGAAAGCTCTATTTGTGGGAAAAAAATGACGTCAATTTTGTTTGGGTGCCATGTTGTGCGACCACGCGATTGTCAGTTAAAGCGACGCAGTGTCGAATCGCAAATACTGGTCAGGTCCTTTAGCTACAAAATGGTCCGGGGCTTAAGTGGTTAAGGGGAAAAATCCTTCCGGGGCTAAAGCGGTTGATGCAAGTTAACCTTTTTAATAAACTGCCCACTAGGTGGCTCTTGAATGGCTCTTGAATTCTACTCTGGGTTCACAGCGGAGTGGTGAGGGGGGAAAGCGCATGCACCATATTCCTGTTCAAATCACATGCGATTCTTTTGCAGTGAGATTTGAGCCCATGTATTTTGTGTATTGATGCAAATTGTAATGCGAAGTATCGGTACTCAGTATCCGCCAATTAAGAAAAAAAAAACAGTACTTAAATCCAAAACTTTTTGTTGTTTATTTGGCTAGAGTGGAGAGGGATTAGAACCCCCTGTCAGTTTGTATTGCTGTCTGTGTCCCCCATTAAGGAGATTCAGCCCCTCTTTGTATTTTTTTTACCATTATCATTAAAAGAAAACCCCAAATTTTGATTCGCCCCCGGAAAAGTAATAGAGGGGAAATCTCCCTAATTTACAGAGATTTCCTCCCACTTCCTGTTTTGGCTATGGGACAGGAAGTGAAGGGAAATCACAAAGATGGCAAACAAAACAAGAGCCACTGCTCTGTAAAGTGATCTATCACATATCGCTTTTCAGAGGGGCAGTGGAGACTGCCACCTGTATGAACCTAGCCTATGCCGACCAACCATAGAGTCATAATAAAGCAACATTTTGACATGAAAGGGTCTTTTAAACACACTACAATGATACTTCATAAAGGAACGGTGAACATTATAGCAGGTGGTGGATGTAATAAGGCGTCTCCCATTTCTTGCAAGTTTATAAAAAGAAATTATTCCAGCAAGTGCTTATTTTGCGTTTATTTTGCCTTTGTCGTTTTTTTAAGGCTTCAGTCGCACCGAATCCGAACTTTAAAATCGTGCGACTTCACTTGAAGTCGCACAATTTCAAAGTTGCGTGTCAGGGCGACTAGGAAAACATTGATGCGACTTCATGCATATATAGGAACAAAAAGACGAATGGCTACACACCCACATAGTGCAATGTCGGCTGTATGGGTATAAAAAATGATGAGGTTGACGCGTTTCACACAGAAACCCTGACAAAGTACGAGCTTTGTGTGAAACATGTCAACAAAAAGACAAATGGCTGCACACACCCACACAGTGCAATGTCGACTTGGTATCTAAAACATTGTAAAAACAGCCAAGCATAGACAGGCATACATAAGGGTGATGATGGATGATAGCATAGATCAGGGGTCTCCAAACTGCAGCCCTGGGGCCAGATGTGGCCCTTTGCTTTCCTTAATGCGGCCCTTGGGGCATTATTCCATCCAATTTAAATGGGGCATAATTCTTGTTGCTGACACCAATGGGGCACCATTCCTCCAAGTGACACCATCAATTCTTTCCATTAACACCAACAATGGGGCACTGGTCCTCCCACTGTCACCAAAGATACGGTATTATTTACTCCTACTGGACATTTTTTACTCCCAATGGCCCTAGTCCGGCCCCCCTAAAGTCCAAAGGACCGTAAACTGGCCCTTTGTTTAGAAAGTTTGGAGACCCCTGGCATAGATGAATAAGGTTGGTGTGTTTCACACGGAAAACCCTGACAAAGCACGAGCTTCGGGTGAAACGTGTCAACCTTATCACTCCCTGCCTGTCTATGCTTTGTTGGTATCAAAAATACTGTAAAAACAACAAAGCATAGACAGGCAGGGGATAAGGTTGACACGTTTCACCCGAAGCTCGTGCTTTGTCAGGGTTTTCTTAGTGAAACACACCAACTTTATCATCTATGCCAGGGGTGTCAAACTGGCGGCCCTCCAGCTGTTCCGAAACTACAAGTCCCATCATGCCTCTGCCTGCGGGAGTCATGCTTGTAACTGTTAGCCTTGCAATGCCTCATGGGACTTGTAGTTTTGCAACAGCTGGAGGGCCACCAGTTTGACACCCCTGATCTATGCTATCATCACCCGTATCATGTATGGCTGTTTTTACAATATTTTGGATACCAAGTCGACATTGTTATGTGTGGGTGTGCAGCCATTCGACTTTTTGTTGACATGTTTCATACAAAGCTTGTGCTTTGTCAGGGTTTCCGTGTGAAACGCGTCAACCACATCATTTTTTTATACCCATAAAGCCGACATTGCACTGTGTGGGTGTGCAGCCATTCGTATTTTTGTTCCCATTTGATCTCTGCTAGCAGTGGCAGGGCCGTGCACCCCCCTCACTTGCATCATGCTTTGTGGATTATGGTCTGTGTAACTCGCCTGTGAGTAGCGGGATCTTACTATTCATGCATAGATGTCAACGCAAGTCGCACCTGAACTTGCAAAAAAAGTAGTGCAGGAACTACTTTCAAAATCGGTTGTGAATCTCATGGAGTCGGAGTCGCACCGATTAGACTGCTTCCAATAGGGTGCGATTTGAAACTATCACAAGTCGCAACGGTGTGACCAGGGGGGGGGGCGCTAACATCACTTTCTTATCTTTTATCTTCCTTATTTATGTTATTGCATTCCGTATACTCCTGCACTCCATATACATGTACTCTGGTGGTCATTTGTGTATCAGAGATTGTCATTAGCATCTCCGCTTTATGACTGTGAAAAGTTTGTTTATTTAGCCTTTAAAAAGAGGTTTTATTCCGTCCGGTCGGGTCTGACCAGAAGACTTGCAGTGAAACACAATCACCAGTTCAGCACTTACCCGGAAAAAAAGGACTTTGTATATGTAATGAGCGAGTATGGCTGCCCCCAGTGGTGGCCGGCATAATTACACAAGGTGTATAAAACATTAAAGTGATAATAAAACTTTAATTTTTCTAAGTTTATTTTTAGATGCTGTTGAATTAACTTACAGTTCTGTGTATGCTTCATGCTGGGTTCACATCTGATGCCGATGTGGCTGGGCTGACAGGCAGGGCCGTCTTTAATATTGATTGGACCCTGGGCAAAAAAAATCTTGGGCCCCCTAAGAACTTCACACTGAGCTATCAGGACACAGCACTGGACTAAAACCTCAAGGGATGAGGGAATTTAAACTGGGATAGTTGGCAAGTATGAGGCAGCTGTATTGGGCCCCACAATAATGACAGAGCCCAGGGCAGCTTCCCCTTTTGCCCTGCCTTAAAGACAGCCCTGCTGATAGGAGTAGTGATGCTGCTGTCGCTACTTAGTTATTTTTTTTTTTACAATAATTCGTTATTTTCTTTTAGGAGCCCCACTGGGGGCTTTGGTGAAATATCAGGGGTCTAAGCATTCCCCAGTCGCTTTCTCTGCAGCGAAGCAGCAGGGGGAATCTGTGCAGCACAGAGTGATTAGGGTGTGCCCAGGCACACCAGGCATACCCTGTGCACACGCCTATGATGAAAAGTTTCTATCATCGCACACTTGTAGCTCTTCCGTCCCCTGAGGTCTCTTCCGTCCCCTGAGGTCTCTTCCGTCCCCTGAGTTCTCTTCTGTCCTCTGAGGTCTCTTTGGTTAGACGAGGAGTGGTTTGTGACTCGCTGTGACAGCACATTCCTCCATCAGGTACAGGACAGGAAGAAAGAGCAGCAGTGCAGTCCATGCTAAACTCCCCAGCCAGTAGGAGAAGCCCAATCCAGTCCAGTTAGCCGTTATTGCCTCCCGGTGCTGCCATGTGAAGACAGTCCAGGCCACGGAGAAGAAGAATCCTGCAAATAAAGACCAAAATTCATCAAATCAGAGACCAGCAGGACTGCATAGGATAATTCAATAAACAGAGACAAGGAAAAGTCCCTCTAAGGGTTCTATCACACTGGGGCGGCGGGTCCGTTAGCGGTAAAGCGCCGCTAATTTAGCGTAGTTTTAGCCGCACTTTTTTCGGAGTCTAGTGGGACGCTTTAGAGGCTTTCGGCCTCTAGCGGTCAAACTATAATAAATATCCCCCAAAAATATATAAAAAAACATTTCTTTCCTCAGTTTAGGCGTATTCTTCTACATATTTTTGGTAAAAAAAATCGCAATAAGCGTTTATTGATTAGTTTGCGCAAAGGTTATAGCGTTTACAAAATAGGGGATAGTTTTATGCCATTTTTATTAATATTTTTTTTTTTTTACTAGTAATGGCGGCGATCAGTGATTTTTTTCGTGACTGCGACATTATGGCAGGCACATCGGACAATTTTGACACATTTTTGGGACCATTGTCATTTTCACAGCGAAAAGTGCTATAAAAATGCACTGATTACTGTGAAAATTACAATAGCAGTGAAGTGGTTAACCACTAGGGGGCGCTAAAGGGGTTAAGTGTGACCTATTGTGTGTTTCTTTCTGTAGGGGGCGTGGCTGGACGTGTGACGTCACTGATCGTCGTTCCCTATGACAGGGAACAGACAATCACTGACACTGCCACAGAGAAGAACGGGGAAGGTTTGTTTACACTCACCTCTCCCCGTTCTTCAGTTCCTGTGACCTGATTGCGGGACACCGGCGGCGATCAGGTCCCGCACGCTTGGTCATGGAGCTTCGGACCGGGTTGCTAGTGCACTAGGCGGCGGCGCGTGCGCAACCCACGGCTGGGCACTCCAACTGGGTACATGCTTGTGCGCAGCCGTGCCATTCTGCCGACGTATATCAGCGTTAGGCGGTCCTTAAGTGGTTAACGAGCATTTCACAATACGAGCACTGTATTTAAAAAAATCCTAACTTGGTTTGGGAATGTTGTCCGCAAAATGAACAGGATTCAGGCCAAAGTGGTGTGCAGTACCGCATTTGGCCTGAGGTGGGGGGGCGCTGTTCGGAAATCCTCAAAAAGACACGGAAATACTCCGTTCCCGGGCCTTTCTGAGGTTTGCAGAGGTCAACTGAACTGTCCTCGGGCCTTTCCGCCCGTTTACGAGGCTCTTGCCCCCCCCCCACCTCTGGACACATGCGGTACTGCATGCCATTGAAGTCAAGGCAGAACAAGTTTTTTTTGTTTCCATTGACTTTAATGGGGAAACTCGCTTTGATATGCGAGTACTTTGGATTACGAGCATTCTTCTGGAACGGATTATACTCGTAATCCAAGGTTACACTGTATAATGTTTGGAGGATCTAAGTTATTTTCTAGCAAAAAAAAATATGGATTTTAACTTGTAAGCAACATATGTCAGAAAAAAGTTAGGCAACTTTAGCTAAAAGATGGTTTCATAGAGGATATGACACAATGCAGGTCTATTGAAGATACATTGCATGCGGAAAGTATTCACAGCGCTTCACAGGACAACTCTGTGAATGTCCTTCAGTTGCCCAGACTTGAACCCGATTGAACATCTCTGGGGAGATCTGAAAAATAGGATTTCCTGGTGCCTCCATGGCAGCATACCAATGGTCATGGCTCCGCCCCCGATCGACCCACAGGACCAATTAACTCTCTAATAAAAGGGCGTTGCTCCCCCAGTTAGGCATTCTTTTTTCTGTCCTCATCCCCGCAGGATCACGCACCAGTCCTACCTCACCGTCATATGGTGTGACCATTGCAGGTTCATGCTCTCCTGCAGGATGGAGTCCTATCGCTTGGGCTGCTAAAGGCGCCAGATAAGTATAGGAGCCCTTTTTTCTGTGGATCTTTTTATGGCACACATACCTCCAGGAGCATTACTTCTCCTCGTTAGGTGATTTGGGCTGGCTGTCCTGGACATGTTTGTATGGGAAGCATTACTTCTCCTCGTTAGGTGATTTAGGCTGGCTGTCCTGGACATGTTTTGTATGGGAAGCATTACCTTATCTGTGTGTTTATCTTAGCCTGGGGGGGTCTCAGATGCCCGGTCGGACACAGCCTAGCACCTCTATGGCTACAACCTTTGCATCGCTGCTTTAGGGGGGAGAGGCTCCCCAGCTGATTCCCCGAGTGACAGGCTTCCTCCGTAGCTACGGGCGCTTCGCGCGCATCACACAGCTCAGTATCGTCATCTCGGGGGGCGGAGCTCCGTCGGCGTGGCAGCGCATGCGCAGTAGATGTCCGGCGGCCATCTTGGTACCCCCAGTGTTCCTAAGCAGCCTATGGGGTGGAGGACAGGCTGTCAGTGAGGAAGCATTATTTGCACTCCTCTCCACCCAACACCTGCACTGTCTCATCATGGATCCCTGCCAAGGTAAAGAGACAGAAGGGGAAGCCTATGTAATAATAATGATTTCAATGTTATTTTTGGATAGTAATTCTTTATTTTTTTGTAAAAAAAAAAAAAAATGTTTTTTGAATGCTATCTTTGAAGATGTATATTAATGGATATGATTGATTTTATTCTTTAATGCAAAATATATATATATAATCAGAGCTGGGAATGGAAGTGCATACCCTTTCCCTTATGTTTCTTTCCTCCATCTATATCTTTAAGTGTTTTTATTGGATTCCTTATAGTAATTACAATTATTCTGCCCATAAATTGTCCTGGACATAGCCATGCCGCTTTAAAAAGATCCTCAACATTCCATTAGGTAGGGCTGCAACTGACAGGTAAGTAAAAAAAAAAAAAAAAAAGAGCACGTCGACGGGCTTACAGAAATAGCCTCTTATGGTTTTGTCTCCTCAGCCTGCAACGAGACTCATCCCGCAGATCCTCCTGAGAAGGAGGCCACAGAGGCTCTGGTCACTCTCACGGTACAGGTCACAATTCAGTGGCCATCAGAGTTCTTCCCGGCACACCTCCTCCTAGCCAGGGAAGGATGATTGTTGGGTATGTGGCAGGAAAACCCTTCCAAGAAAGCTAGCCCCTGGGCAATGCTTTTGAGAGGCCATAGTGGAGAGACAAGACCCGATTAAAGAATCAATCAGAAAACTGGCCTATTCATCAGGTGTCCCGTCCCCCCCCGCTGATCACGGGGCCACACGGGACATCTACCCCACAGCCAGGGGGATGCACATCAGAGGACGAATAGTGGAGCCTTTTGAAATCGCAGTCAAGGACGCAATTCAATGGGGGAAGGATTCTGTACCTCATCCAAGACTAAAAAATATTTTCCTCATTTAACAAGGAAAGTCTCAAATTTCCCCTTAATGGAAGAAATCAAAGGAGTTGCCCTTGGGGAATAGCAAAAGGTAGACAAGCGGCAAATCGCCTTTATCCGTTTTCAGAGGCTGTACCCTTTTGGCCAAGTCAGATGCCAAAATTGGCGACTCTGTTCCATCCATGGATGCCATAGTCATGCAACTAAGCCAAGAGTACGACTCTCCTTTTGGAAGATGAGGTCTCTTTTTAGGGATATCTTGGATAGGAAGGTCGGCAGCAGATCCGTCCTCAAAGCAGTCTTGGGGTCGTACCCCATACGACGGGAAGGCGTGGTTTGGCAAGAAAATGCACTCCGCGATCACCAGAGTCACAGGTGGAAGGAGCGGCCTGATTTCTCGGGACGGGGGCAGAAGGAAGAGATTCGCCCCTAGACCAGCCGTCCAGCAGAGAGGAAGATTTTACCACCATAATGAGTACAGCAAGCCTTTTTTTTTTTCCTTAGGCTGGGAAAGTCCAAACCCGCGACATCACCAGGGGAGAATCAGAAGCTTTTTTTTTTTTTACTCCCCTACCACCCAGACCAGGCCAGTGGGAGAAAGACTCAAGTCCATCGCACAGGTTTGGATGGAAAACTGCAGAGATCAATGGGTAGTAGCCACCATTTCTTCCGCTCCCCATCCTGTTCCTTCCAAAGTACCAAGATCCTGGCCTCCAAAGAGAAGAGAAGTAGACCATGGGCTGAGTATTGCTTCCTAGAAACAAAGTGGGAAAGAATGGAAGGAGTTAGGGGGAAAATGCCCATATAAACAGATTGTCAAATCTGTATACCCTGAACAAGCTAAGGGTCAACCCGCTCCTACATTCTGTAGCCTCTGCAGGGGCCAGCCAATAATCAGCCCATTCTCTTGGGCAAGTCTAATGGGAATGGTTTAACAAATATCAGCCAGCTGCTGCACCCGCAGGGCTCGGAGGAGAGTGACAGGGTCTGCATCCCTATAGACATGCCTTTCCTTTTGGGAGTATCTTGCAAAAAAATTACATTTTTGTAGCAGTGGCTGCTAAAAAGTCTGACTTGTATCTTAGGGCAGACTTCTGGGAGCACTTCATGATGAAGTCGCTGAATTTCGGTTATTCTATCAGTCCAGCCAGGGGACTGGATGTTCTCTATAGACCTTTGAGATGCTTACCTCCACATTCCCATCCACAGCCAGTTCCAGCACCTTTTTTTTTTTCTCCCTTTTGGGGAAGTTCAGAGTGGGCAGTCTACATCGGCAAGTCCAGGGCCTCCCTTTTGGGGATCTCATCAGCACCCAGAGCCTTTACCAAGGTCTTGGGAGCCATCCTGGCCCCCCTCCGGGAAAGGGGGATAGGTGTACTGTACTATCTGGACGATATTTTGATTCTGTCGCAGCACAAGATCACCTTAGAGGAACACATGCAATTAGTGCTGAGCACTTTGTCCAGGTTCGGCTGGCTGCTCAATTTAGCAAAAACCAGCTAACACCAACACAGTGAGTGACTTACTTGGGGGCCTATTCGACTCTTCAAAAAGAAAAGGAAACGGTTTTCTTTTCCACCCGAGAAAGTTCCGATCTTAGTCCGAAAAGCGAAGAGAGCAGTGGGACCCCACAGCATGTCGGCAACAGACTGTCTAGGCCTCATAGGCCCCCTCTCGTCATACATCCCAATGTTAAATGGGCCAGATGGCATCCACGGGATTCCCAGTTAGGTTACCGGGCTCAATGGGGAAGGGAACACCTCAAGCAGAGGATAACCATTACCTTTTCAATGAAGTACCAGCCTCGGGGGGTGGAAAGGGCCTTCCAATCTTCTAAGGTCGTGGCCTCTTGGGGCCTACCTCCGGGACCGTCCTTACATCAGATGCCAGTCGTTTAGGGAAGCTCACGTCCAAAACAAACTAGTTTGAAGGAGGTGACCGTTCAGTGCGGAAGGGATAATATCCAATATCCTGGAGCTAAGGGCCGCTTGGATGGCATTCCCTTACCTAGCCCCTCTGCTCAAAAAAAAAAAAAAAAAGAAAAAAAGAACAGAGCAGCAGTGGCCTTCGTACAGAGCCAAGGGGACACACACAGGTAGTCACTTTTCAAAAAAGTGACCCCGATAATTCCCTGGGCGGAAAAGAATCTATGCGATCTTTGGGCATCCTAGCTTCCAGGGCCCAAGAATTCAGTTAGCCATTCGCATTCTCAAGATCCTTTGCAAACAACAACAAATGGTCACTAGACCAGGAGGTCTTCGATAGGATATGCCAACAGTGGGGGACTCCTCAAATAGATCTCTTTGCTTCTCCCCTCAACGCAAAGTCCCCACTGTTCTTCCCGGGGTGGCCTTTTCCGACATTTGCAGGAGCAGATGCCTTAGCCCAGCCATGGGCATTCCAGCTGAAATATGCCTCTCCTCCAACTCCCTTAATCCTGAGATTTCTCCAGTGATTGACAAGAGAAGATGTCACCATACTGATAATCATCTTACATTGGCCGTAGAGGCCATTGTTTCCGCTCTTAATTAGTCTGTCACTATGCAGCCCACGTCCTCTGCAGCACAAAAGCAGCCTGTTGTCCCAGGGAGGCTTCCTTCACCCACAGTCAGAAATCTTGTATTTCAGGGCTTGGAAATTGAGCGGAGAAGGCTGGGCGACTTGCGGAGTTCGCACAAAGTCATTCAAACTCCCCTACTAGCAAGGAAGTCATCCACGAATGCCACCTATTACAGGTTGGGAAACAAACCAATTCATTCCACTAGTTCCCGCGGTCCAGAATGTTCTCCCTTTTCTACAGTCAGGTCTAGACCTAGGGTTAGGTCACAGCACACTAAAGGTCCAGGCTTTCCACCATCTCAGCACTATCAGACTCGCGATGGGCACAGAACCCTCGGGTGGATAGATTACTAAAAGCGGTTCTAGGACTACGTCCTCCTAGGAAAACTCTGTACCCCGAATGGGATCTAACAATAGTGCTAGGAGTTCTAGCACCCCCCCCTCGCTCCTACGGAGGAATGCTCGTTAGAAGATATTACCTGGAAGACGGCCTTTTTAATTACCATCAACACGGGGTGCAGGGTATCGGAAATCCAAGTTCCAGGAGCTCAGGAACCCTACATTACCTTCTTCCCGGTCAGGGTGGTTTTGCAACCTATTCGCCAGTTCATTCCCAAGGTGCCTTCAGCTTTTTTTCAACCAGGAATGTGCCCTTCTGACCTTTGGGCAAGATCGAGTCTCCTTGAGCTTACGCAACCTAAGATGTAGTCAGATCTTTGAAACATCATTTAAGTCTAGCTCTCGAATTTCGAAAAGACCAACGGCTCCTTTTTATTCCGTAAGGTGTGAAGAAGGGGAAAGCAGCCTCCAAGACAACAGTGACGAGTTGGCTGGTGGAACTAATCCAAAAGACATATCGGATAGGGGTCTTCCAATTCCCAAAGCAGTAAACGCTCACTCAACGCGAGGGATCGTTTCCTCTTGGGCAGCTTTATATCGGGTTTCCCCGGAGACGAGTTACAGGGCAGTAAGCTGATCTTCCTTCAACACCTGTATGGCACACTATTGCCTAAATCCGGCAGTCCTTACCTTCCCAAGGCTTTGGGAGAGGGACGCTAGATGCTCTCCACTCTGTGTCCCGTGATAGACATTGTTAGGCAGTACCCTCCCTGTAAGCGAGTTATTGACCATTGGTATGCTGCCATGGAGGCACCAGGAAAATGGAAAATTGAATACCTACCTTTCTGTAATTTTCCTTTCCTGGTGCCTACCCATGGCAGCATACACCCTCCCTTTAGTTGACATTACGCTGTGGGGGCTGAGGTCTAGTTACAAAGAATGCCTAACTGGGGGAGCAACGCCCTTTTATTAGAGAGTTAATTGGTCCTGTGGGTCGATCGGGGGCGGAGCCATGACCATTGGTATGCTGCCATGGGTAGGCACCAGGAAAGGAAAATTACAGAAAGGTAGGTATTCAATTTTCCATTTTTTATAACAGCTTACCTGTAAAATCCTTTTCTTGGAGTACATCACGGGACACAGAGAAGCATAGTAATTACTATGTGGGTTATGGAGTACCTTCAGGTGATGGACACTGGCACGCCCTTAAGGCAGGAAGTTCCCTCCCCTATATAACCCCTCCCATACCGGGAGTACCTCAGTTTTGTAGCAAGCAATAAGTGTCCCAAATTCCCCAATTAGAGGGGCGGGAGCTCTGTGTCCGGTGATGTACTCCAAGAAAAGGATTTTACAGGTAAGCTGTTATAAAAATCCTATTTTCTTTATCGTACATCACGGGACACAGAGAAGCATAGTAATTACTATGTGGGACGTCCCAAAGCAATGCTAATGAGGGGAGGGAGACCCCAAAAAATATTAAGCCGGGCGCCATCAGACATGAGGAATCAAACTGCAGCCTGCAGCACACTGCGCCCAAAGACGCTTTCCTCATTTTTCCTTATGTCCAATTGGTAAAACTTTGTGAAAGTATGGACCGACGACCACGTCGCGGCCTTGCAGACCTGAGCCATGGAGGCTTGATGATGCACTGCCCAGGAAGTACCCACCGCTCTAGTGGAATGTGCTTTAACCTTAAACGGGGGAACCTTTCCCCTCAACCCATAGGCTTGAGTAATGACCTGTCTAATCCATTTGGAGATAGTGGATTTTGATGCTGCCTGTCCACATCTGGGACCTTCTGGCAGGATAAACAAAATGTCCGTCTTCCGGACCTGAGCAGTAGCCCTAGGGTAGATCTTAACTGCCCTACGCACGTCTAGCGTGTGCAAAGACTTCTCCCTTGCAGAACTAGGTTCTGAGAAAAATGAAGGGAGAACTAGATCCTGATTCAGATGAAAGTTAGAAACAACTTTCGGAAGGAAAGCCGGGTGAGGCCGTAGGACCACTCTGTCCTTATGGCAAATAAGGTATGGTTCCCTACATGATAAGGCCGCCAACTCCGATACCCTCCTAGCAGAGGTTATGGCTATCAAAAAAACCACCTTCCTGGTTAGAAGGACCAATGGAATGTGAGCCAAAGGCTCAAAAGGTTGCTTCTGCAAGGCAGAAAGAACCAGATTCAGATCCCATGGACACAAGGGGGTTTTGACTGGAGGATTAACCCGGATCACACCCTGTAAAAAGGTTTTGACCAGAGAATGTGTAGCTAGTGGCCTTTGAAACAATATTGACAAGGCCGAGATCTGGCCCTTAATGGTGCTTAGAGCCAACTTCATGTCTGCCCCCATCTGCAGAAAATCTAGAATTCTGCCAATGAGATACCTCCGGGGATGCCACCCTCTGGTTTCGCACCAGGCCACATAAGATTTCCAAACTCTGTAATAAATAAGCCGGGACGCTGGCTTTCTGGCATTAATTAAAGTAGACACTACTGACTTAGAGAGACCCCTCCTTTTTAGGATATGGGACTCAACAGCCAGACCGTTAAATTCAGAGACGGTAAGGAAGGGTGGAATACCGGCCCCTGAGACAGTAGGTCTGGACGAAGCGGAAGGGTCCATGGACGCCCCACGGACATCCTTATGACCTCTGAGTACCAGGCCCTTCTGGGCCAAGCCGGAGCGACCAGAATCACGGGTTTCTCTTCCGACCTTATCCTGCGAAGGAGGCGGGGTACTAATTGCAGTGGAGGAAACGCATACATTAGGGAGAATTGGTCCCATGGAAACACCAGCGCATCCGTGCCGCAAGCGAGTGGATCCCTTGTCCGGGACAGAAAGTTGTTCACCCTCGCATTGAACCTCGATGCAAAGAGGTCCACATCTGGTGTTCCCCACCTCTGACAAATGGCCTGGAAGATGTCGGGGTGAAGAGTCCACTCCCCTGGGAGCAACTGTTGGCGGCTTAGGTAGTCTGCCTGCCAATTGTCTATCCCCGGAATAAAAACCGCAGATATGCAGGGGACATATTTCTCCGCCCAGGTCAGAATTCGATTCACCTCTCTTTGGGCTGCACGACTCCTTTTGCCCCCCTGGTGATTTATGTAGGCCACAGCCGTGGCATTGTCGGACTGAATTCTGACTGGGAGACCCCTCAACTTGTCCGTCCAAGCTGATAGGGCTAGATGGACTGCCCGAATCTCTAGCAGATTGATAGGTAATGACCTTTCGGGGATTGACCACCTTCCCTGGAGAGACAGGCCCTCCAGGACTGCACCCCAGCCCAGAAGACTGGCATCTGTGGTCACAACCTGCCAAGAGATGGGAACAAAGGACTTCCCTCTTAGTAAGTTCTGGGGAACCAGCCACCAACAAAGGCTCTGCCGAACTGTCCGGGAGAGGGACAAAGGGAGGTCTAAGGCCTGAACCTTTTTGTTCCAGGCAGACAGGATGGCGTGTTGAAGTCCCCTTGAGTGGAACTGAGCGAATGGGACGGCCTCGAAAGAGGCTACCATCTTCCCCAGTAGCCGCATACAAAGACGAATAGAGGACAGACGCCTTGACTTGACTAGCTGAACTAGTTCCCTTAAAGCATCGATCTTTCTCTGGGGAAGAAAAATCTTTCTTTGGTCTGTGTCTATGAGTAGACCCAAATACTCGAGCCTTCGCACCGGCACTAAGGCCGACTTGTTTAGGTTGAGAACCCAACCCATGGATTCTAGGAATTCCACGGTTCTGTGCACTGCTGAGTTTAGACCGGCAACTGAACGGTCTACCAACAACAGATCGTCTAGGTAGGCTATTATAGAGATGCCTTGAGACCTTAGATCGGCTAAGAGTGGGGCCAGTACTTTCGTGAATACACGAGGTGCGGTGGCCAGACCAAAAGGCAAGGCCACGAATTGAAAGTGGCGCTGATTTACCGTGAAGCGCAACAGCTTCTGATGGTTGAGGAAGATGGGAATGTGTAAGTATGCGTCCTTTATATCGATGGACGCCAAAAGCTCTCCTCCTTGTAAGGAGGCAACCACCGACCGGATTGATTCCATCCGGAAAGACTGGACCTTTAGGAACTTGTTTAAGGCCTTGAGGTCCAGAATGGGCCTTACACCTCCGTTTGGTTTAGGGACGGTAAAAAGATTTGAATAAAACCCCAAACCTTGTTCTTCCAGTGGCAGTTCCTCGATTACCCCTTGGGATAATAGATGATCCAAGGCCAATGCCAGGGACCTTCTTTTTCCCAGATCTTTCGGAACGCTTGAGGCCAAGAAGCGAGGTGGAGGAAACTCGCTCAACTCCAGCTTGTAGCCCTCGGAAACCGTAGTGAGAACCCAATTGTCTTGGATCCTCCCTTGCCAAGCCTCCGCAAACAGCTGAAGTCTTCCCCCCACCCTGCTGAGTGGGGGTGAACCTTCATAATGCTGACTTAGAGGCCGGCTTGGACGGTTTACGGCCCCAAGGCTTTTTGGAAGCCTGAGGCTGGCCCTGCGGTTTCCCACCCGCATTAAACCGACCGGGAGGCTGTCGGAACTGCCTGGTAGCGGAAGCACTAGGGATCGGAGAGGAGGATTTTTTAAAGGAGGGAGGACCCTTAAACCTTTTCTTCACTGGTAGCAGTGTGCTCTTGCCACTGGAAATTTTCTGAATGTATGCATCCAGATCTTCCCCAAATAAACGCTCTCCATGAAAGGGAAACCCTGCCAGTAACTTTTTACACAGGGTTTCAGCCGACCAGTTCTTTAACCAGAGTAATCTGCGCATATGGACCAAAGAGAGAGTGAGACGGGAGGACTGTTGTATAGAGTCCTTGATAGCATCTATGGCAAAGCATAATGCCTTAGGAAAGTCAGCCAATTCCTGAGCCTGTTGAGCTGGGATATCCTTCAAGACCCCTTTCAATTGGTCTTTTAAGGCTTGGCAAACACCAATAGCTGCAATAGCAGGCTGGACTACCCCTCTAGCTGTAGAAAACGAAGTCTTTAACAGCGTCTCTAATCTCTTGTCTGTCGGGTCTTTAAATACCTGAACGTTGTCCACTGGACAGGTCAAGGTTTTGTTTACGCAGGACACGGCTGCGTCCACTGTGGGGATACCCCACTTTTTAGTGAATTGTTCCCCCATTGGGTATAAAACCGAAAACTTCTTAGGAGGAAGAAAAAATCTATCTGGATGTTCCCAATCCTTGTAGCTAAGTCCTTCCAGTAGGGGATGAACCGGGAAGGAAAAGTTAGCTTGAGAAGCTTTTAAAGAGCCTAAAGAAGAGACTGAACTTGATGCTGGCTCTAAAAGGGGCAACTTGAAGGCCGAACGGACCATCTCCGTGAGGGACTGGACCCACAATTTCTCGGACTGAGACGCCGAAAATGGTTCCCCCAGGGTGGAATCCTCAGAGTCCGAGACCTCTGAATGACCCTCTGCCTGGTCCCCAGAGGGTAAATCAACCTCTTCTGAGGATAGTTGTTCCGTGCTGAGGAACTCTGCAGAGGGAGAGGGAGACCTTGTGCGTTTTTCTCTTGAGAGAGAGGATGGAATCAAGGTCGCTAATCTCTGCTCCAGACCACCCATGGCTGAGGCCAAAGCCTCCTGTGTCACAAAAACTGGAGCAGGCGGGACAAGGGCAGATGAGGCACCTGACAGCCCTGATGGTTCACCCTGGGCCTCCTCCAACTTATTAGGAGAGGAACTAGCTGCAGGAGCATGCCCGAGATCCTCTGAGCCTCATGGCGATCCCTTAGATCTCTTTGTACTTCTAGTCCCTGAGCCTTTAGCCATAATAAAGCTGAGTTACTCACAACAGGTGCAACTACTTGCGGACCTATAGACCAGCACTGACGCTGCTATTTGATGGTCGGCAAGGTGCAGAGCCCACTATGCGCCTTAAGCAAGTGTCACTGTCCAACAACCAGCACTAATACTGAAAGTTTGTGCATAAGTACTCTCTGTGTCCACCATCAGCCAGGATGGGTGAAGTGGACTTGAGCATTTATGGACTAGGTGCAAGTCACCTGACCTGCTCTGTCCTGTAATCTCAAGTCTCATAGAGAACAGCTGAGATGAACCCCTTGCGCGCATGCGCACGCACGCGCCGCTGCCTGAGCGTGCATCACGAGGCTGTGCGTGCGCACACGTAGCCGCACGCGCGCACATGTTGCCGCACGCGCCCTACAGCCCCATGCACGTCGCGCACACGCGTGCGCACCGATGCAGCCAATAAATTTGTGTGATTGCGCGTGCGTGCGCTTATGACACATACTATGTCGCGCGCGCACGAGACGCAGGCGCGCCTGTGCACGAGGTTGGAGCCACCACAGCTACCATGTGAGGACCAGGTAAGACAAACTGTGGCCAAAACTTTTGGACAACCTTACTCTGTTAAACCTGCACAGGAGGGGCTAATTGACTGAGCATAGACACCCCTCCTCCCACAGCACTCAGGACAATGTTTTTAGAGAGGCACAGACAGATAGCTTAGGCAAGCATAATGGCTCAAAAAAAGAAGGATACTTTCAGGACCAAGTCCTAAAGCACCTTCACTTACCTGATCCAACGCTGCAGGACTCTGCACACACAGAGCCCAATCTTCACCCATCACGGAGAGCAAAGTCTGCAGACCTTCAGGGACCGGGGTCCATGGACAGGAACACCACACACCTGGACCCATATCGCACCCTGTCAGTAAACTTTTGGTATTAGGAAATTGACCAAAGTACTGAATAATCAGGACCCAGCCCTCAAATGAGGAGCATTACAGGCAAAACCCCGTTCTTCTCAACCGGGGCCCGGGTACCGTCCACTTTGGCTATGAAGCGCTTTGGACGGATCCGGATTTATGGAGGGTTTTTACATCCAGTATGGATCCCTCCAGTGGAGCTCCTTGGAGCACATGTTCACTCGTGACCAACACCTTAGACACTGGCGAAAAAACTGAGGTACTCCCGGTATGGGAGGGGTTATATAGGGGAGGGAACTTCCTGCCTTAAGGGCGTGCCAGTGTCCATCACCTGAAGGTACTCCATAACCCACATAGTAATTACTATGCTTCTCTGTGTCCCGTGATGTACGATAAAGAAATGGCTGTGCACCGACCCCCCCCCCCCCCCCATCTAACCTGATGGAGCTTGAGAGGTCCTGCAAAGAAGAATGGGAGAAATTGGCCAGAAATAAGAGTGCCAAGCTTGTAGCATCATATTCAGAAAGACTTGAGGCTGTAATTGGTGCCAAAGGAGCTTCATCAAAGTATTGAGCAAAGGCTGTGATACTTGTGTACATGGGAGGAGCCTGTGATACTTGTGTACATGGGAGGAGCCTGTGATACTTATGTACATGGGAGAAGCCGCCTGTGATACTTGTGTAGATGGGAGGAGCCTGTGATACTTATGTACATGTGAGGAGCCTGTGATACTTGTGTACATGGGAGGAGCCTGTGATACTTATGTACATGGGAGGAGCCTGTGATACTTATGTACATGGGAGGAGCCTGTGATACTTGTGTACATGGGAGGAGCCTGTGATACTTGTGTACATGGGAGGAGCCTGTGATACTTGTGTACATGGGAGGAGCCTGTGATACTTGTGTACATGGGAGGAGCCTGTGATACTTATGTACATGGGAGGAGCCGCCTGTGATACTTGTGTATATGGGAGGAGCCTGTGATACTTATGTACATGGGAGGAGCCTGTGATACTTATGTACATGGGAGGAGCCTGTGATACTTGTGTACATGGGAGGAGCCTGTAATACTTATGTACATGGGAGGAGCCTGTGATACTTATGTACATGGGAGGAGCCTGTGATACTTGTGTACATGGGAGGAGCCTGTAATACTTATGTACATGGGAGGAGCCTGTGATACTTATGTACATGGGAGAAGCCGTCTGTGATACTTGTGTACATGGGAGGAGCCTGTGATACTTATGTACATGGGAGGAGTCTGTGATACTTGTGTACATGGCAGGAGCCTGTGATACTTGTGTACATGGGAGGAGCCGTCTGTGATACTTATGTACATGGGAGGAGCCTGTGATACTTATGTACATGGGAGGAGTCTGTGATACTTGTGTACATGGGAGGATCCTGTGATACTTATGTACATGGGAGGAGTCTGTGATACTTCTGTACATGGGAGGAGCCTGTGATACTTGTGTACATGGGATTTGTTTCATTTTTTTTTATAAATTTGCAAAGATTTCAAATAAGCTTCTTTCACGTGGTCATTATGGGAGATTGTTTGTAGAATTTTGAGGAAAATAATGAATTTTGGAATAAGGCTGTAAAATGTGAAAGAAGTGAAGCGCTGTGAATACTTTCCGGATGCACTGTATGACACAAAGCCGGGGTACTTTCTATTTGTTGAGTAACAAGCTTGCGGTATGAAGTGTAAAGGTGTCTTAGGTTGCAGGCAGGAGGAAGAGGACGTTGTGCAGCTATGACGATGGCGGTGTGTGATATCAGTCTGACTGCTGGCCTGCAGAACATAATGCAGGAGAAGTTCTGCTCACCCGTAGGAGGAAGCACGGCCAAAAGAAGGCTTCCTGGTTTCGGCATGCGGAGGGTAGGATGGGGGTGTCTTGGTGGTCTCAGACAAAACAAGTAAACCAAGCAGATGCAGGAACCAGCAGCAGCCATGATGAAGGATAGACCAGCGAAGAACATCTGAGCTCCATGAGCTGTAATAAGAAAAGCAAAACCACATATACTGAATATACTGAATGTATTTCTTAGGGCATTAATAAACCCAAAATTAAAAATGTAATATATTGCAGCTTTCCAGTCATTACATAAGTGAAACACATTGCAATGCACTGCACTGGTGTGAACTATGGCATTGGAATAGTGGCGGCCGGTGAAACCCCTCCCCCGGTCGGTCGGTAGATAGCACTTACCCCATTACTGTTGGCTTCCCCTGCTCGGCGGCAGCGGCGGCCTCCTGTTTTCCTGCTCTCCACAGGTCTTCACGGAGAGCAGAAGAGCAGCTACTGTACCCGTCAGTTGCTGCCAGTCTGCCCATCAATTTCTGCCACTGTGCCCATCAATTGCTGCCAGTGTGCCCATCAATTGCTGCCAGTGTGCCCATCAATTGCTGCCAGTGTGCCCATCAATTGCTGCCAGTGTGCCCATCAATTTCTGCCAGTGTGTCCATCAATTGCTGCCATAAGGGGCGGACTGACCATTCGGGCACTCGGCCCTTCCCGAGGACCCCATGCCACTAGGGGGCCCCATCAGGGTTGCCAGCCTCAGTAAAAACAGGGAAAGTATGTAAAAATCTGTGTTTTTTAATCCCAAGATTATAGCTGCCCTGCCTCTCCAGTACCTTTTCAGTGTGTGTATGTATACTGTGTCTGTGTGTATACTGTGTGGCCCCATAATCTCTAATTGCCCGGTGGCCCCATAATCTCTAATTGCCCGGGGGCCCCATAAGTTGTCAGTCCGCCCCTGTCTGCCACTGTGCGCATCCCCCGCCTCCCAGCACTTACCTGTCTCAGTGGGGCAGCGGGTCACGGCGGCAATGTCCTCCATGCTCCTCGATGTCTTCTCCCGTCCTCTCTTTCCGTCCTCTGCTATGATTGGACGCCTGATATAGGTGTTCAATCACAGCGCCTGTCGTTTCAGCCAATTAAGTGACAGGTAACCAGACCCGAGCACCTGATTGGCTGAGAGGCGGTTCAGTGTTAGGAAAGTGAATATGCTTTTCCTAACACAACGCTTAGTGAAATGCGAGCGCCCAGCATGGCGCCCGCTGTTCACCTTTTGGACGCCTATTAGAGCCTATGGCTCTAATCAGGTGCTTCCAAAAAATACCTCACCGCTGTAATTCAGGTGCCCGGCACCCAAAAAGGGTCCGGGCACCTGAATAGGGGGTGGCAGCGGCATACATAGATAGATTTATTGCAATGCATGAATCTATCTATTGGTGATAGAGGGACGGCAGGAGAGAGGAGGTGGCGCCTGTGCGCCCTTTATGGAGGCACCGCCACTACACCAACCTCAGCTAGTTATATTCCTCACAAATATCAAGATAAATATGTTCCCATAGTAAAGATACTGTATATGTTTCCAAGAATGTAATCAATGTATCTATTCCAAATATACACACAAATGTAAACAATGTATCATTCCAAATATATACAAACAACTCTATGTGCCGGTTCACACAGGGGCGACTTAGCCGGCTGACAAGTCGCGCTCTGCTCTGTACTATGGAACCGTTCTAATTGGAGCGACTCAAGTCGCTCCGACTTAGAAAAAGGTTTCTGTACGTCTTTGGGGCGACTTGCATTAACTTCAATACAGAAGTCATTTTGCAAGTCGCCTCTGAAGTCGTGTTCAGATCGCCTTGCAGAGTCGCGCGGCAAGTCGTGCCGCCCTTGTGTGAACCGGCACTTAAAACCCTTTCCACAAAATTCAATGATACAATTGAAACCACTTACAAATATTTATATTTTGTTTTAAATACATCATTGAAATTTGTGCAAAAAAAATAAAATAATTTAGATTTAAGTTACCCTTACGTCCACACCTATGCGTTTTTTTTGTGTGCGTTTTGCAGTTTGCAGAAATACAGTACACTACAATCCATTTAACAAGGTTTCCTATGGTGCTAGTTCACATCTATGCATTTTGCGGTTGGTGTGTTTTCTTTTGGAAAGGTTCAGGGACTTTTTTCCCGTGACTTGTGGCTAATAGACTTCAATGGAGCTGCACCAGAAAATGCAAGTGGTGAATTTTTGATGCGATTTTTGATGTGTTTTTATTTAGTGTTTCTTATATTATCACTGTATATAGCTGGCTGCTAAGCAGGGGGCTGCAAAGCCGGCTGCTGCGTCCTTAGCAACCGATGAGTCATCAGCTGTCAACAAGGTTTCCATAGGCCGCCACTGCTTATAACTGTAAAATGCACAGTTACAAGCAATCATAGTGTGTGTAAAAAAAAAAAAAAATCCTTATCACCTATCCAGAGAAGTACAGTGTTACTATGGTAACACTGTATTGCTCTGGCATGTAATAAAAAATATATTTTATATATATATATATATATATATATATATATATATATATTTTTTACATACTGTCACCAGTCAGTGTCCCTGATCACTGTCATCGTATGATGACGCTGTACTGCACTGGTGACAGTATGTTAAAAGTTGTGAAACATTTTTTCTTTTAATTCAGATTTTCCCAAAAAAATTGACAAAAAATTACAACTTTAGAAAGTCCCCAGTTCTCCCTCCCACTTCACATAAGAGTCAACAGTTCCCCTTTCCTTTTAAATCACACTTCTCATCTCTTACTTTCACATTACAGTCGTTGGCTGCCCAGTCTGATTCATTGAAATGCTGCATGACGCTGTGCCAAACTAAGGGGTTGAGACACACCTCTTGCTAGCAGGGCTGTCTTAAAGCATGGGCACCCTGTTCATTGCCCAGGGGCCCCCAGGTGCACGGTGATCCCGTGATAACCTTGTATTACAGCAAATTTGCCAACTGTTCCGGATTTGCCGGGACAGTCAAGTTTTTTACTAAGACTTCCCGGGATGGCCATGTCTTGGGCAGCATTCTAGAAGCTGGCCTTCTGAGCCCCCCCCCCCCATACTGTGCCCCTCAGTGGTGGCTGGTGCTCAAAATCTTTTGGGTGGGTGCAAGCAAAGGGAAAAAAAACAATTGCAGCCTCACTGTGCCATCAAATGCAGCCACTGTGCCATCAATTGTCACCACTGTGCCATGCCATCAATTGTCGCCACTGTGCCATCAATTGTTGCCACTGTGCCATGCCATCAAATGCAGCCCCTGTGCCATCATTTATCGCCACTGTGCCCATCAATTGTCACCACTGTGCCATGCCCTCAAACGCAGCTACTGTGCCATCAATTGTCGCCACTGTGTCCATTAATTGTCACCACTGTGCCATGCCATAAATGCAGCCACTGTGCCACCAATTGTCACCACTGTGCCCATCAATTGTCACCACTTTGCCATGCCAAATGCAGCCACTTTGCCATCAATTGTCACCACTGTGCCATCAATTGTCACCACTGTGCCCATCAATTGTCACCTAGTCAGCCCCCCTTCAGTTATAACACACCCAGGGAACATAATTAACCCCTTCCTCGCCCCCTAGTGTTAACCCCTTCCCTGCCATTGCCATTTTTATAGTAATCAATGCATTTTTAGAGCACTGATCGCTCTTAAAATGCCAATGGTCCCAAAAATGTGTCAAAAGTGTCCCAAGTGTCTGCCATAAGGTCGCAGTACCAATAAAAATCGCTGATCGCCACCATTACTAATAAAAAAAATGTATTAATAAAAATGCCATAAAACTATCCCCTATTTTGTAGACGCTATAACTTTTGCGCAAACCAATCAATAAACGATTATTGCGTTTTTCTTTTACGAAAAATATGTAGGAGAATACGCATCGGCTTAAACTGAGGGAAAAAAACGTTTTTTTATATAATTTTGGGGGATATTTATTATAGCAAAAAGTACAAAATATTGATTTTTTTTTCAAAATTGTCGCTCTGTTTTTGTTTATAGCGCAAAAAATAAAAACCGCAGAGGTGATCAAATACCACCAAAAGAAATCTCTATTTGTGGGAAAAAAAGGACGCCAATTTTGTTTGGGAGCCACGTCGCACGATCGCGCAATTGTCAGTTAAAACAACGTAGTGCCGAATTGCAAAAAGCGGCCTGGTCATTGACCAGCAATATGGTCCGGGGCTTAAGTGGTTAATTTAAATATTACTAAATGTGACTAATTGAAGATTTTTCTTCTTCCGCTTACCTCGGCTGTTTTGTAAAAGTGCCGTCTGATTGGTGGCTTTCGCTTTATCTGCCACTTCGTCCCACAATCCTCTATTGTTGTACCACTGAGAGGTGAGGACCGAAACCATCAGGGCGATCGTACCCAGTAACCCCAAAACCCCCTGGAGCAGGTAACCCGCGGACCTGCCATACATAGCGAAGGATCCTCAACTATTCATCTATCCGAACTGAGTTATCCCAACTGGAAAATCTTCTCATCTTTTATTTGTAGCCCAAAAAAATGTGTAAGTTGGTTCCAGAGACTTTATAAAGCCTCCCCGACGTGGATGATGTTCTGAGGATGTGAATCTGAATATCCAGTAAATGAACTGAGCAGTGAAAAGCCCCCCTGGATCCGGTTGGCAGGGGAAGCCCAGAGGGGAAAGCGGCGATGCGTGTTTGTTAGATTCCGGGGGATTTTTTTATCGGAGAGTTCCAGGTTTTACTTTTTTCATTTTATAGAACGGAAAACAAAACAGAAAGTTCTGCCGCCTCTGGCCCGGGACAGAGAGCCGCCTGCAGTCGCTGAGTGTAATGTGTCTTCTGAGCGTTGCTGCACTCAGCCTCCGAATTATTCCATTTTCGGTCTTTTCTTCCTCCTCCGGCAGACAGCGAGAAACCGCAGCAGGAAATGCACTTAGAATTCTACTGAGAGGCCTCTATATAAGAGTAATGTGTCATTAAAGGGAAAGTACATTCATTTTCAAGTAGGGGTAACCCCGGAGAGGTGGAGATCTACCTGAACAGCATGGAAGAGATCAAAGATCACCGGGGAGCAGCACGCGGGGCGCTTCAACCTAGCAAAGCCACATTACAAAGTAATGAAGGTTTGACGACAAGTTGGGAAAATAGAATAATACAAATGTCAGCATAAAATATAAACGTATTCTTCCATATCAGCTTTAGGCTGCATTCACACCTGAGCGTAGCGTTTTAGGTTGCTTTTTACAGCGTTTTGTCGCACGTATTCACGCATATTTGCGCGTTTGCATAAAGCGTTGTCCGATGTTTTTGAACTTCGATGTTTTTTATTCTAGCCAATAGGAAAAATTATCATCTCTTTCATCACTTGTTGCTATGTTTGTAGATTTTTTTATCTTCTGCCTGGGTGAAATTTTCAATTGACTAAAAACGCTCGTTGTCGCGCTAGACGCTTGAATCAAGCGTTTTCCATTACTTTCCATGGGAAATACAAACGCTCAAGAACGCCCAAACCGCCCGATTCGTGCGACAATAAAGGGTCCGGAACTTGTTTGAGCTTCAGGCGTTCGGCGTCACGCGTTTTGTAGTGGAGATGTGAACCATCTCCATAGAGAATAATGTATTTTTTCCCCTCTAGCGTATTATAGCGTCGCGCTTCAGGCAACAAAACGCTCAGGTGTGAATGGAGCCTTAGGAAGAAACTTGGCATTCACTTTCATTCACAGTTCAGGGGTCAGGAGTAACACTGAGTGCAGAGGTCAGTAGTATGTGACACTGAGTGCAGAGGTCAGTAGTATGTGACACTGAGTGCAGAGGATCGGGAATAAGTAATACAGAGTTCAGTGATGTGTAATTTGTAATTCAGAGTTCAGGGGTCAGGAGTAACACTGAGTGCAGAGGTCAATAGTATGTGACAGTAAGTGCAGATATTTGATGTAAATAAAGTAAATTCATGTATGTGATGCAAAGTGCAGAGGTCAGTAGTATGTGACACAAAGTTCAGTGGTATGTGGTATGTAGTATGTGACACAGAGTGCAGAGGTCCTGTGTAAATAAGGCAAAGTCCAGACAAATTCATGTATGTGGTGCAGAGGTCAGTAGTATGTGATACATGAGTGCAGAGATTTGATGTAAATAAAGTATATTATTAAAGTAAAGTAAATTCATGTATGTGGTGCAGAGGTCAGTAGTATGTGATACATGAGTGCAGAGATTTGATGTAAATAAAGTATATTATTAAAGTAAAGTAAATTCATGTATGTGGTGCAGAGGTCAGTAGTATGTGATACATGAGTGCAGAGATTTGATGTAAATAAAGTATATTATTAAAGTAAAGTAAATTCATGTATGTGGCGCAGAGGTCAGTAGTATGTGACAGAGTGAACAGATTTGATGTAAATAAAGTATAATATTAAAGTAAAGTAAATTCATGTATGTGGTGCAGAGGTCAGTAGTATGTGATACATGAGTGCAGAGATTTGATGTAAATAAAGTATATTATTAAAGTAAAGTAAATTCATGTATGTGGTGCAGAGGTCAGTAGTATGTGACACATGAGTGCAGAGATTTGATGTAAATAAAGTAAATTATTTAAGTAAAGTAAATTCTTCATGTATGTGATGCAGAGTTCTGAGGTCAGAAGTATGTGACACAGAGTGCAGAGATTTCAGAGAAATTAACCACTTCCTTACTGGGCATTTTCACCCCCTTCCTGCCCAGACCAATTTTTAGTTTTCAGCGTTGTTGCACTTTGAATGACAATTGCGCATTCATACAACACTGTACCCAAATTAAATTTTTATATATTTTCCCCCACAAAGAGAGCGTTCGTTTGGTGGTATTTGATCACCTCTGCGGTTTTAACTTTTTGCGCTATAAACAAAAGAAGAGCGACAATAAAAAAAAAAACACAATATTTTTTACTTTTTTATTTAATAACTATCACAAATAAAAAAACAACAACATTGTTTTTCCTCAGTTTAGGCCTATTCGTATTCTTCTACATATTTTTGGTAAAAAAAATTCGCAATAAGCGTATATTGATTGGTTTGCGCAAAAGTTATAGTGCCTACAAAATAGGGGATAGATTTATGGCATTTTTTTTTTTTTACTAGTAATGGCAGTGATCAGCGATTTTTATTGTGACCGTGACATTGCGGCAGACACATCGGACACTTTTGAAAAGTTTTTGGGACCATTCACATTTATACAGCGAATAGTGCTATAAAACTGCACTGATTACTGTGTAAATGTGACTGGCAGGGAAGGGGTTAACACAAGGGGGTGCTGAAGGGGTTAATATGTTCCCTGGGAGTGATTTCTAACTGTAGGGGGAGGGGACTCACAAGGGGAGAAGACTGATCGGTGTTCCTCTGTACTGGGAACACACATGAGTCTCCTCACCGCTGACAGGTGGTGGATCTGTGTGTTTACACACACAGATCCACACTCCTGCCGTGGTTGCCGGCAATCGCGGGATCCCGGCAGATATTGCGGCCGCTGGGCACGAGCACCGGGTCACTTGCGGTGGCGCACGCGTGCCCTAGATTGCCAGGATGAAAGGACGTCATATCACGTCCACCCGAAGGGAGGGAGGGTTCCTCCTGGTGTCATTTTATAATGGCCCGGTAAGGAAGAGGTTAATGTATGTAAAACAGAGTGCACAAGTCATAAGTGCAGAGGATCAGAAATAAGTAACACAGAGTTCAGTGGTATGTAGTATGTAATGCAGTGGAGGGGTCAGTAGTATGTGACACAGAGTGTAGAGGTCCTGTGTAAGCAAGGTAAAGTCCTGACTAATTCATGTATGTGATGCAAAGTGCAGAGGTCAGGAGTAAGTAACACTGTTTTCAGAAGTCAGGAGTAACACTGAGTTCAGAAGTCAGGAGTAACACTGAGTTCAGAAGTCAGGAGTAACACTGAGTTCAGAAGTCAGGAGTAACACTGAGTTTAGAAGTCAGGAGTAATACCGAGTGCAGAGGTCCTGTTTAAGTAAGGTAAAGTGCAGACAAATTAATGGATGTAAAACAAATGTGCAGAGGTCATAAGTAGGTAACACAGAGTTGAATACAGAGTGGAGGGGTTAGTAGTATGTAACACAGAGTGCAGAGGTCCTGTGTAAGTAAGGTAAAGTGCAGACAAATTAATGTATATAAAACAAAGTGCAGAGGTCAGTAGTATGTGAGGCTGAGTGCATAGGTCCAATGTAAGTAATGTAAAGTCCAGAACATAGTATGTGTCACATGGGAGAGGTCAGTAGTATGTGACACAGAGTGCAGAGATCCAGTGTAATGTAAGGTTCAGAGGAATTAATGTAGGCATAACAGAGTGCAGAAGTCAGAAGTAACACCGCGTTCAGGAGGTCAGTAGTATGTAATGCAGAGGTCAGTAGTATGTGACAGAGGGCAAAGGTCCAGTGTAAGTAAAGTCTAGAGGAATATAGTATGTAAAGCAGTGTGCAGAGGTCGGTAGCATGTGACACAGAGTGCAGAGGTCAGAAGTAACATTGAGTTCAGAGGTCATTAGTATGTAATGCAGAGTGCAGGGGTCAGAAATAAGTAATACAGAGTTTGATGGTATGTACTATGTAAAGCAGAGTGCAGGGTTCAGTAGTCTATAAAACAGAGTGCAGAGGTACAGTGTAAGTAACACAAAGTCAAGACAAATTATTGTATGTAAAGCGAAGTGCAGAGGTCAGGAGGAAATAACACTAAGTTCAGAGTTTGTAATGCATTGTGCAGGGGTCAGGAGTAAGTAACACAGAGCTCAGTGGTATGCAGTATGTAAGCAAAGTGCAGAGATCAGTGATAAGTAAATCAGAAGTCAGCAGTATGTAGCACATTGTGCAGGGGTCAGTTCATAGGTAAGTAGTATGTAAAGCACAGTGCAAAGGTCAGTAATGAGTAACACAGATTGCAGAAGTTAGTAGCACATATCACAATGTGCAGGGATTAGTTCAGAGGGCAGGAGTATGTAACAGAATACACAGGTAAGGAATAAGTAATGTTAAGTGCAGAGGTCAGTAGTATGTAAAGCACAGTTCAGAGGTCAGTAATAAGTAACACAGAATTCAGATGGCAGTACTATGTAACACAACCTGCAGGGGCAGTACAGAGGTATGTAGTATGTAATGCAGAGTGCAGGGGTCAGGAGTAGATAACATAGAGTTCAGAAAGTCATCCAGTTGGGGTTGACATCTACTTTAAGGATTCAGTTACTATTTTAGCTGAGATTTTTTTTTATCATTTGCAAAGCCATGCTGAGATGTGGGGACTATCACAGCCTGGACTGTTTGGGTGTCTGGAAAACTGGACACCACAGAGATGTTTGTTTATACCACCAAGGTCTTCCAGGTATTTCTCAAGCACACTCAGCACAGGCTGGACATTTGGGAACTTAATGAATTAATCTTATCAATGACGGGACCTTGGTAGCTGGCAGGATATCCAGTCCCTGCTATAAAAGATCAGGTGAGGAGGAAAGTACTGACGTTTAGTTCCTGTGGGCAGCAGACAATGGAGAACAGTCTTCATATCGGGCTCATCTGGTTGACCATCACATCATTGACATCTTCTCTTCCGGTAAGTTCCAGCAGGAATTGTCAATGCCAATTGCCAATGCACTTAAAAAAAGAATAGATAAAGCCCTGATGCCCAGCATGCAACAATTCAGCCCTGCTGTGTCCCTCTGTGGACTTAATTACAACTCCTCTTTGTGACTACTAGGAAACTGAAATCCAACGAATGACAGGGGCCGGCCATGGACAGTC
Organism: Rana kukunoris; assembly: GCA_029574335.1. Lineage (NCBI taxonomy): Eukaryota > Metazoa > Chordata > Amphibia > Anura > Ranidae > Rana > Rana kukunoris. Next base: position 128,745,761 of record CM056059.1, on the reverse strand, counting down.
AGGCTGGGGAGAAAAGGGCTAGATCAGGGGTCTCCAAAGTCCAGCGCATGGGCCACATCCAGCCCGGTAGTGCATTGTATCCAGTCCCAGCTATAGTCCTCACACACACTGTACTGCCAGTCTCTGCTTGCCACTGTACTGCCGCTAACCCACCAGCCATTTCCAGGGCAAGTTCCTGCAACTTGCCAACAAAGCCCGCCCCTGCGCCACAATGTGGAGTTGGTTGCTAGGACTGCCAGCGTCCTAGCAACCAATGACCTGTTCAGTGTTGCATCTCACAGCTCCCGTCTACTGTTTAAATCTGTGTTCCTTCAGCTTACAGCGTGGAGCTGGAACTAGGAGGTGCAACAGACACTTAAGTAATAGGAAAATGTGTGCTGGACAGAAAATGGAGGGAGACGTATGGAGACACAGATGTGGGGAAAGCTCTGATGGGGTCACAGATGTGAGGAAGGCTAATGGGGTCGCAGATGTGGGGGAGACTGATGGGGACACAGATGTGGGGGAGACTAATTGGGTCACAGATGGGGGAGACTGATGGGGACACAGATGTGTGGGAGACTGATGGGGACACACATGTGGGGGAGAATGATGGATGCACAGATGTGGGAGGGGGGACTGATGGGGGCACAGATGTGGGGGAGACTCTGATGGGGACACAGGTGTGGGGGGGACTGAAGGGGACACATATGTGGGGGGGACTCTGATGGGACACAGATGTGGAGGAGACTGATGGGAACACAGGTGTGGGGAAGACTAATTGGGTCACAGATGTGGGGGAGACTGATGGGGTCACATATGTGGGGGAGACTGATGGGGACACACATGTGGGGGAGAATGATGGGGTCACAGATGCGGGGGAGACTAATTGGGTCACAAATGTGGGGGGAGACTGATGGGGTCACAGATGTGGGGGAGACGCTGATGGGGACACAGATGTGGGGGAGACTAATTGGGTCACAAATGTGGGGGGAGACTGATGGGGTCACAGATGTGGGGGAGACTGATGGGGTCACAGATGTGGGGGAGACTGATGGGGACACAGATGTGGGGGAGACTGATGGGGACACAGATGTGGGGGAGACTGATGGGGACACACATGTGGGGGAGACTGATGGGGACACACATGTGGGGGAGAATGATAGAGACACAGATGTGGTGGGGACTCTGATGGGGACACAGATGTGGGGGAGACCAATGGGATGCAGATGTAGGGGAAACTGATAAGGACACAGATTTGTGGAAGACTCTGGTGTATGTCCCTCCTTACATCTGTGTGCTCCTCAAATTCTCACTTTACATTTGTGTTCCCATCACAGTCTCCCCATACCTATGACTCCCCATCAGGTTTCCCCTTACATCTTACATAAATAACTGATTTTTTTTGGTCCACGAATATGTGTAAAATATGCGATGTGACACTCGCACTGAAAAGTTTGGAGCCCCCTGGGCTGGATAAGGCTGGAAGTCCTCCATCCAGGAAATGAGGCCCTATCTGAGCTTATAATGCACAGTGTGAGAATCTCACAGTGTGCAGTGAAATCAGAGAAAGCCATTTCAGTCCAGAAGAGGAGCCAGTGAAACTGTGCAAGACTGAAGGGAAGGCTGAACGGAAGGCTGAAAGTAATACTGAAGGGTAGGCTGAAGAGAGGGCTGAAGGGAAGACTGAAGGAAAGGCTGAAGGGAAGACTGAAGGGAAGACTGAAAGTAAGGCTGAAGGAAAGGCTGAAGGGAAGACTGAAGGGAGGACTGAAGGGAAGACTGAAGGGAAGGCTAAAGGGAGGACTGAAGGGAAGGCTAAAAGGAAGGCTGAAGGGGAGGCTGAAGGGAAGACTGAAGGGAAGGCTGAAGGGAAGGCTGAAGGGAAGACTGAAGGGAAGACTGAAGGGAAGGCTAAAGGGAAGACTGAAGGGAAGACTGAAGGGAAGGCTAAAGGGAGGACTGAAGGGAAGACTGAAGGGAAGACTGAAAGTAAGGCTGAAGGAAAGGCTGAAGGGAAGACTGAAGGGAGGACTGAAGGGAAGGCTGAAGGGAGGACTGAAGGGAAGGCTGAAGGGAAGACTGAAGGGAAGACTGAAGGGAAGACTGAAGGGAAGGCTAAAGGGAGGACTGAAGGGAAGGCTAAAAGGAAGGCTGAAGGGAAGACTAAGGGGAGACTGAAGGGAAGGCTGAAGGGGAGGCTGAAGGGAGGACTGAAGGGAAGGCTGAGAGGAAGGCTAAAGGGAAGACTGAAGGGAAGGCTGAAGGGAAGGCTGATGGGACGGCTGAAGGGAAGGCTAAAGGGAAGACTGAAGGGAAGACTGAAGGGAAGGCTGAAGGGAAGACTGAAGGGAAGGCTGAAGGGAAGACTGAAGGGAAGGCTGAAGGGAAGGCTGAAGGGAAGGCTGAAGGGAGGACTGAAGGGAAGGCTAAAGGGAAGACTGAAGGGAAGACTGAAGGGAAGGCTGAAGGGAAGACTGAAGGGAAGGCTGAAGGGAAGGCTGAAGGGAGGACTGAAGGGAGGACTGAAGGGAAGACTGAAGGGAAGACGGAAGGGAAGGCTGAAGGGGAGACTGAAGGGAAGGCTGAAGGGAAGACTGAAGAGAAGACTGAAAGGAAGGCTGAAGTTCAGCTTTAGTATGAACAAAGTGAAGGTAAGTAAGATGTGGGGGAGACCAATGGGATGCAGATGTAGGGGAAACTGATAAGGACACAGATTTGTGGAAGACTCTGGTGTATGTCCCTCCTTACATCTGTGTGCTCCTCAAATTCTCACTTTACATTTGTGTTCCCATCACAGTCTCCCCATACCTATGACTCCCCATCAGGTTTCCCCTTACATCTTACATAAATAACTGATTTTTTTTGGTCCACGAATATGTGTAAAATATGCGATGTGACACTCGCACTGAAAAGTTTGGAGCCCCCTGGGCTGGATAAGGCTGGAAGTCCTCCATCCAGGAAATGAGGCCCTATCTGAGCTTATAATGCACAGTGTGAGAATCTCACAGTGTGCAGTGAAATCAGAGAAAGCCATTTCAGTCCAGAAGAGGAGCAGGTGAAACTGTGCAAGACTGAAGGGAAGGCTGAAGAGAAGGCTGAACGGAAGGCTGAAAGTAATACTGAAGGGTAGGCTGAAGAGAGGGCTGAAGGGAAGACTGAAGGGAAGGCTGAAGGGAAGACTGAAGGGAAGACTGAAAGTAAGGCTGAAGGAAAGGCTGAAGGGAAGACTGAAGGGAGGACTGAAGGGAAGGCTGAAGGGAAGACTGAAGGGAAGACTGAAGGGAAGACTGAAGGGAAGGCTAAAGGGAGGACTGAAGGGAAGGCTAAAAGGAAGACTGAAGGGAAGGCTGAAGGGAAGGCTGAAGGGGAGGCTGAAGGGAAGACTGAAGGGAAGGCTGAAGGGAAGGCTGAAGGGAAGACTGAAGGGAAGACTGAAGGGAAGGCTAAAGGGAAGACTGAAGGGAAGACTGAAGGGAAGGCTTAAGGGATGACTGAAGGGAAGACTGAAGGGAAGACTGAAAGTAAGGCTGAAGGAAAGGCTGAAGGGAAGACTGAAGGGAGGACTGAAGGGAAGGCTGAAGGGAGGACTGAAGGGAAGGCTGAAGGGAAGACTGAAGGGAAGACTGAAGGGAAGACTGAAGGGAAGGCTAAAGGGAGGACTGAAGGGAAGGCTAAAAGGAAGGCTGAAGGGAAGACTGAAGGGAAGGCTGAAGGGAAGGCTGAAGGGAAGGCTGAAGGGGAGGCTGAAGGGAGGACTGAAGGGAAGGCTGAGAGGAAGGCTAAAGGGAAGACTGAAGGGAAGGCTGAAGGGAAGGCTGAAGGGACAGCTGAAGGGAAGACTAAAGGGAAGACTGAAGGGAAGACTGAAGGGAAGGCTGAAGGGAAGACTGAAGGGAAGGCTGAAGGGAAGACTGAAGGGAAGGCTGAAGGGAAGGCTGAAGGGAAGGCTGAAGGGAGGACTGAAGGGAAGGCTAAAGGGAAGACTGAAGGGAAGACTGAAGGGAAGGCTGAAGGGAAGACTGAAGGGAAGGCTGAAGGGAAGGCTGAAGGGAGGACTGAAGGGAGGACTGAAGGGAAGACTGAAGGGAAGACGGAAGGGAAGGCTGAAGGGGAGACTGAAGGGAAGGCTGAAGGGAAGACTGAAGAGAAGACTGAAAGGAAGGCTGAAGTTCAGCTTTAGTATGAACAAAGTGAAGGATAAATCCAAGGAAAAAAACCCAAGCCTACTTACCGACCAGCTCGTTCAGCTTTAGGACTGCATATTCAGATTTTTACATGACTGGTTCTTTTTAACCAGCAATCTCTTGCAGTATATACATTATGATCCCAGTATACATCTCTTTATGTCGTCTTTCTTTTTCTTTACAGCTTCCAGGAGAAGTGGATGGTATGTAGTTTTTATAATGTCCTGCACAAAAATGGTGAAATGAATGCTATAGTTTGACTTACGGAATTTGTTCAGATCACATTGTAGTCGATAAAACATTCAATATTTCTATGTGTAACAGATAGGTCTCTTCCACTGACCGATCCTGAAGAAGACGACTCGGAGGATGTCTTCTCCCGAATCTTAAGGATCAACAGAGGTAAAATATTCAATAATCCGATTTTCACGAATTCAGAACGTTTTTAGGAAGTTCTAGCACAGGATCTTTTAGCACTCTCGCCGAAAAAAAAGCCAAAGTGTACCACCTCCACCCATCCCTTCAACAGCTTTGAACTATTTCAGCAAATAGGTTACAGGACCTGCACTTTTTGTGCCTCCTCCTCCTGCTGCTGCCCAGGGTGGCTGGCCACCACTTCTGCCTACCCCTCACGCGACCGTTGGATTTGGGTACAGATAAAACTACAGTGGAACCTTGGATTACGACCATAATCCTTTCCAGAATTCCTGTAATCAAAGCGAGTTTCCCTATAGAAGTCAATGGAAACAAAAATAATTTGTTCCGCATTGACTTCATTGGCATGCAATACTGCATGTGGCCAGAGGTGGGGAAACACTTGGAAAGGCCTGAGGACAGCTTGGCTCGGAAACCATCAGAAAGGCTCGGAAACACCCAGGAATGGAGTATTTCTGATTATTTCCGATCGGCTCCGCTCAGCTCTGGCGCCCCCGCACCTCAGGCCAAATGTAGTACTGCACACCCCGTTTGCTTGAATTCTGCTTGTTTTGGGAGACAATACTTGCAAATCGAGTCAGAATTAAAAAAGAAAAAGTTGCTTGTCTTATAAAATGCTTGTTAACCGCGTTACTCTTAAACCTTGAAGTACCTATATCCAGCCTATATTAGTCCAGCGCTACCAAGCACACAAGCCAACAATGCAAAGCCCAGGCCACTAGCATTTTCAGCAATATTGTCAGTTTTCATGCTTTCTTGAGACAGGTTTGCTTTAATATGCAAGCCTCTGATGATTAGGTAAGGAAATCTTCCCACCCTTGGTCTTCTGGAAGATCCTCCAGGGGGCTGCAGTTTTCAAGGGGTGGCATTACAGAGAAAAACTGGCACAAGGCTTATTGACGTACTTCCGGCAATTGAGAGCCACCTTGTGACAATTGCCGGGATTTCAAGTGGTTAAACGCAGTCTTACCCATGGGCCTCAATGCGTATGACTATATTGAGCAGGCAGATTCAGATCTTCTTAATCTAGCTCATTTACTGGCGAGGATGGACATTGTGAAAACCCAACCCTCCCCATATTTTTGTCCTAGACAAAGGTCTTCTTTACCCATAGGCTTAATGGCTGCCCTGCTTCCCCATAACTAATTTCCTCTTTTATCATTCAGGTTCTGCTGTGAAGCTGTACCACGGGGACATTGTCCTGCATTCCACCTACAGTGCCAGCAAGTGTTCCAACTGCCTATGGACCAAATCAGCAGATGGAAAGGCCAGAGTGGCCTACACCCTCTCCTCCGAATACAGTGAGTGTGGGAGCCAAGGCAGGTGTCTCTGATTCCTCTCCCAAGGCTGATCCTCAGGACCTTGGCCCAGACATGGGAGGTTCTTGGCAGAGGGCATATTTGCTTGGTGAAGTGGGATATTTTAATAAATCTGCGTTATCAGCCTGAACCGCTAAAGCCACCACCTGAGGTTTTTCTTTGGATTTACGTAGAGCTGACACCTAAAATAGAGTTTGCTAAAACACTGCATATCATAAACAATTGCTTTTGTCTTTTTTTTTTTTTTTGCAACTTGATGCTGCTGATCTCCCCCAACCTCCAGCCATCATCCTGTATATTATATGCGATCCAGTGGCAGCTGCATGTCATTTCCCAGGAAGGGCTTTCTTATATTGACAACTGCAGAAGTTGCCTATGCAATGATCAACAGTGTAGTCTCTAAAGGCCGTACACACAATTGGATATTCCAACAACAATTGTCCGATGAACGTGTTTTGTCGGATAATCCGACCGTCTGTACGCTCCATCGGACAATTGTCAGAATTTCCGACAACAAATGTTGGATGTTCATGCTCTCAAACTGACAACAAATGTGTGTTGTCGGATTATCCGATCGTGTGTACACAAATCCGGACTACAATCCAAAGTACAAACACGCATGCTCCAAACCATTGCTAACCAAAAGACAATATTAGCAGAAGTTGCCCGAAGTGTGGCGCCAAAGAGCACAAAAACCACGTCGTTTTGTGTATGTTGGCTGATAAATTCTGCCGTCTGTGTGCAGAACAAGTTCACGGCCAACGACTCCGCACAAAATTCCAAGGATTTGTGCGATGGAAATCCGATCGTGTGTACAAGGCTTTATAGTCTCCACTGGAAGCACATGTGAGAGGTTGACAATGCAGAAGTGCAATTGGTAAAGATGGACAGGGCATTGTCACTTTACAACACAGACCTGGGCCAAACTGTGGCCCCAGGGCCACATCAGTGATCCGTTCCTTTTGGCTGTCCCTATCCAGCCCTTGATACCTCCACTGTGAGCATGCACTGAGCTTAGGAAGCTAAGGGGTTCAGAAAGGTAGGCTGATAGATGTCCGCATAGAGAGCTGCAAGAACTGGAAGGAGAGAGCCCAAGGAGCTGACTGGTAGAGCGACATGGTTCTGGTGGGACAGCATTGCCCATACCTCCCAACTTTTTGAGATGGGAATGAGGGACACCTATCAGCAACAGTATGCAGGTATAGGACACACCCTTTGCCACGCCCCCTTAAAGGAGAATTGGACAAAAAAACAAGATTGGTTAAACCCACGTGTGTTTTTTTTTAACCACTGCTATTCCTTTATATTGACTTTTGGAATTTACAAATGGAATTTTCCTGTAATAGTGCCTGCACGCTGTTCTATAAGGAGGTGGGTTGGGGACAGTGGAAAAAGGGGAGAATCAGAGAAGATAGGTTCACGTGATTTGGTGAATGTTGGCTGAAAATGTTGTGTGGTGTGTATGCAAAACAAGTTCACGGCCAACGCCCTTCGAACCAAAATCCACCGAAAAGTTGGTTGGAAGTGTGATCGTGTGTACGAGGCTTAAGAATGATATTTCTTATCAGTCATTAGTCTAGTAGATGTTGGCTTATGGGATTGTCATATGGAATTTACTTTTGTCTCTAGGCAGTGATGAGAAGAGTTTAATTACGGAAGCCTTGGGGACCTTCAGTACTCTGACCTGCGTCCAGTTTGTAGAGCGCTCTACAGAACAAGACTATCTGAATATCTTCTCAGGAAGTGGGTACGTGGCAGTGGAAGGCTTGGTGTAGATGTCAATGTATTTCTTGGAGGCCCTCATTTATGTCTTTGGGATTGGACAATGGTTTCCAGCCATTCATTGTGCAGTAAAATTAGTCTTTTCAAGATACCATTGATACATATGTTAATATATTTCGTTAGTGTGTCCACCAGTGGAGCTTAGGCTGGCTACAGCTTTATACAGATTATCCAAATATATATTATATGTCCTTTCCTTCCAAAAGAGAATAGGAAAAGAAGTGAACCATGTGCGCCCTGCCTTAGCCAGTCACGTGAGTGGCATGTGAAATAGCAGTAGGTCCTTGTACTAGAAGTAGAAAGCAGTTGTCTCCATGCCCATCCTTGGCTAGAATAAAGACTCATGTCCATGGGCAAGTGCACCATTCTTATACCGATCAGATTTTCCATGGATGTTATTTCCGACGGAATTCTGCTCAAGCTTGGCTTGCATTCACACGGTCACACAAAAGTTCTCTGAACTTTCGACCGCCAAGAACGCAGTGACGTACAACACTACGGCAAGCCGAGAAAATTAAGTTCAATGCTTCCGAGCATGCGTCAAATTGTTTCCAAACATGCGTCAGAATTTTGCGCGTTGGAATCGCTACAGACGTTCGGAATTTCCGATTGGATTTTTTTTCCGTCAGAAAAAATTGATAACCTGCTCTCAATGTTTTGTAACTTTGCGACTTCATAGTCACGCAATTTTGCCACGATTTCAGGGAATGGCTGTGTAAACTTGAGGTCTATGGACCTCGACTCGCATCAAAGTCAGGTGGCGTACACACGACCGAGGTTCTCGCTAGAAACCAGCGAGAACCTCGCTGGGAGCTGCATTCCAGCGAGAACCTCGGCCGTGTGTACGCTCCTGGCTCGCCCCGCCCGTCGGGAATCCCGTCGAGCGAATAGAGAGCAGGCTCTCTATTTGCTCGACGGCCCGCCTGGATGAATGGCTGGTTGCCATTCCCGACGGGCGGGTCACCGATTTCGACGGCTGGCCGAGAACCTCGACGGGCGGAACGATGTGTTCCGCCCGTCGAGGTTCTCGTACGTGTGTACGCCGCCTCAGACGAAAGTAGTGCAGGGAGTACTTTAAGGTCGGTGTGATTTTTAGTCACAGATATGAATGGTAGTCATTGGAAATCATGGGGTACACCCGTGCGTTTCCGGTACCTTGCCCGACGATTCCAATAGCACCACAAACGTGGTGTGATTTTCCCGTGATTCGTCGGGAGACAATCACAGTGAAAATGGTTCTTTTGGGAGACAGACGTCTTATATTTGCGCATTTTTACTGCAATTTGTCACCCCCATACGTGGAGATGTGAACAGAGCCTACAAAGAAGCTCACATACTTTTTTGAGCTTCAGGCATTTTGCTTTCCGGTGACAGAATACTCAGATGTAAAGTAATAGGATTTTGTTTGTTGAGCATTTTGGAACTTTTGAGGTGAGCTTTTTTACGAGCTGAAAACGCTCAGGTGTGAACGGGCCCTTAGGGGTTGATTTATATTGAAGTTACACAGGCACATGCATACAGTGAAAATGCATGTACATTTGTTCCATGCAAATGGGGCAAAAAACAAATGCAAATAGGCTATGTCTTGTGCTGTTCAAAAGTAAATCACAGATTTAAAACAGAAATTACTGCTTTTGGCCACTAGATGGAGCAAAGTGTCATTTTAAATTCTTATAATACTTAACGCCACCTAGTAACCAAATGGTGTATTTTGCAGATGTTACCTGAATGAGAATCATGCCATTTTTCTTTTCAAGATACTGTTGGTATAATAAAAAAAAACATTTGGCTAGTCACAATAAATGTATGTGGATGTGTCTTTACACCCCTTAAATTTCACAGATGGACATTTGTATACAGGTTCCTGCGACCGAGGTGAGGTGAAAAATGACAAAAACCTAAAAGGCACTAAAATAATAGCATATGTCATTTGATAGGAAATAAATTGTGTTTTCCCTTGTCAGGTGCTGGTCATTTGTTGGGAAGATGGGAGGGGCCCAGGACGTCTCTCTGATGAAAGGAGGGTGTATGGCCAGGGGAGTGGTACAGCATGAGATCCAACACTCTCTGGGCTTCTACCACGAGCAGAGCCGCAGCGACCGTGACAAGTTTGTAGACGTCCTGTGGCAGAACATCGATAAAGGTACCAACTCCAAATTATGTGCTGCATGCAATGAAAGAAGTAGAAAAAAACTTCAAATGCTGCATTGTGCATTGGCATACCTTCATATATCATGTCTGTCCTGCTGACTTGGCATCAACCACAGGCAGCTTAACTCTTCAATAAGACACAGAAGTTGGGTCCAACACAATTTTACTTCAAATAATTGCAGTACAGTGGATGTTTTTTCAGTCTTTTGAAGTGTAAGATAACAATTACCGTATATACTTGAGTATAAGCTGACCCGAGTATAAGCCGAGGTACCTAATTTTACCACAAAAAAAGGGAAATCGTATTGACTCGAGTATAAGCCTAGGGTGAGAATGCAGCAGCTACTGTAGGCGGAAAAGAGGGTCAGCAATGTCCATTTGCATGTCTTACTGTGCCCATTGCAACCACACTGTGCCAACCACCCTGTGCCCATTGCAACCTCACTGTGCCAACCTCATTGTGCCAATCTCACTGTGCCCATTGCAACCTCACTGTGCCCATTGCAACCTCACTGTGCCAACCTCACTGTGCCCATCGTCACTGTACCTGAAATTGAGAGGCTGCGGGCGTCCATTCATTGTTTAAAACTCGCGGTCTCCTCCTGGTCCCTTCCATGATAGGTGTTTCTCAGCTGACACAGTTCCGCCCATCACGGACGTTCTCTCATCCTTGGACTTAGTTTCCCAGCAGACACTGTGATCAGTGTACCGCCAATCACAGACGTATTCTCGTCCGAGGATGAAGAGGCGTCCGTGATTGGCGGAACACTGAACACAGTGTCTGCTGGGAAACCCGAAGATGAGAGAACGTTTGTGATAGACTTTTCTCAGCAGACAGAGTTCTGCCTATCACGGAAAAGACAAGAGGAGACCGCAAGTTTTAACCACTTAAGCCCCGGACCATTATGCAGGTTAAGGACCTTGACCCTTATTGCGATTCGGCATTGCGTCGCTTTAACTGACAAGTGCGCAGTCGTGCGACATGGCAAACAAAATTGGCGTCCTTTTTTTCCCACAAATAGAGCTTTCTTTTGGTGGTATTTGAGCGACAATTTTGAAAAAATTCAATATTTTTTACATTTTGCTATAATAAATATCCCAAAAAAAGATATAAAAAACATTTTTTTTCCTCAGTTTTGGCCGATACGTATTCTTCTACCTATTTTTGGTAAAAAAAAATCGCAATAAGCGTTTTGTGACTGCGATATTATGGCAGACACATTGGACACTTTTGACACATTTTTGGGACCATTGTAATTTTCACAGCGAAAAGGACTATAAAAATGCACTGATTACTGTGAAAATTACAATGGCAGTAAGGGGTTAACCACTAGGGGGCACTAAGGGGTTAAGTGTGCCCTAAGGGAGTGATTCTTACTGTAGGGGGGCGTGCCTGTAGGTGTGATATCACTGATCGTCGTTCCCTTTATCAGGGAACAGATGATCAGTGTCACTGCCACACAGAAGAATGGGGAAGGTTTGTTCACACACACCTTTCCCCGTTCTTGAGCTCCTGTGACCGGTCGCTGGACACTGGCGGCGATCGGGTATATACGGTACTTCCCTAAGCCCTGTTTCTGCAAAGTACCAACCTGACTGGGGAAAAAAACAGGCTAGGACTTTACTAACTAGCACTAAACAGGAGGGCGGGACAGAGAAAGATACCAAATCATATAAGTAAACAAGCTGTAGAGGCCATAAACTGCCACTAGGTGTCAGCATACATCAAACAAAGGCAACCAGAGACAACACCGAAAAAATACATATACATGGGACAGAACAGGCCTTTTTTACCTTCTATCTTTGTCTTCTTCTGATTCTTTCTTTACATCTCTCACTTCTGACCTTCTCTGTCTCCATTTCTTCCTACAGTTACTTCTGTCTCTTATTTTTATTTGTCTTCATAGTTTCTCTTCCCCTCAAGTGTGGAAAAGTTTCCCCTGTGAAGTCGCAGACAAATTCTTTATTTTCTAACAGAATCTCCTCACAGCTTTATCACCAAAAAAATAAAAAGTGAAAAATAAACAAAAGAGATAGGTTTTTGAATACCCTAAACATGTAAAAAATCAACCAAGAGAGCCACCTGCTGGCTAGAAATGTAACCATGGAATAATTATGTCCATTAGGATATATTTAACTGGCTAAAATTAACATTTTTTTCCAGTCATTAACTATAAAATAAACTATATAGAGAAACTATGCCATTTTTTTACAGTTCAGTGCAATACGGGAAAAATATAGTCAAATGAAACATGTGTTTTTTTTCCTTCTATCTTTCTCTTCCTCTATCTCCTTCATTACATCTTTCACTTCTGACCTTCTCTGTTTATCTTTCTTCCTACAGCTCCCTCTGTCTCTTATTTTTCTTTCTCTTCATCCTTTCCCTTCTGTCCAACCCTTCTCTTACTGTCTTCTTCTTTCCTTACCTTTAATTTTTTTTTTATCCCTTCCACTCCATCTCATTCCCCCCTTCTCTTCTTCCTGTTCCTGCTCTCCTTTCACCTCCTCTCTCCCCTCCGGGTTCCTCTTCTTCCTGCTCCTGCTCTCATTTCACCTCCTCTCCCCCTCCTGTTGTTTCCTCTTCTTCTTGCTCCTGCTCGCCATTCACATCCTCTCCTGTTGTTTCCTCTTCTTCCTGCTCCTGCATTCCTTTCACCTCCTCTCATGTTGTTTCCTCTTCTTCCTGCTCCTGCTCTCCTTTCACCTCCTCTCCCCCTCCCGTTGTTTCCTTTTCTTCCTGCTCCTGTTCGCCCTTCGCCTCCTCTCTCCTCTCCTGTTGTTTCCTCTTCTTCCTGCTCCTGCTCGCCCTTCACCTCCTCTCCTGTTGTTTCCTCTTCTTCATGCTCCTGCTCTCCTTTCACCTCCTCTCCCCCCTCCTGTTGTTTCCTCTTCTTCCTGCTCCTGTTCGCCCTTCGCCTCCTCTCTCCCCTCCTGTTATTTCCTCTTCTTCCTGCTCCTGTTCACCCTTCGCCTCCTCTCTCCTCTCCTGTTTCCTCTTCTTCCTGCTCCTGCTCGTTCTTCACCTCTTTTCTCCCCTCCTGTTTCCTTTTCTTTCTGCTCCTGCTCTCCTTTCGCTTCCTCTCTCCTCTCCTGTTGTTTCCTCTTCTTCCTGCTCGCCCTTCACCTCCTCTCTCCCCTCCTGTTGTTTCCTGTTCTCCCTGCTCCTGTTCGCCCTTCACCTCCTCTCTCCTCCTGTTGTTTCCTCTTCTTCCTGCTCCTGCTCGCCCTTCACCTTCTTTCTCCCCTTCTGTTTCCTCTTCTTCCTGCTCCCCCTTCACCTCCTCTCTCATCTCCTGTTGTTTCCTTTTCTTCCTTCTCTTGCTCGCCCTTCACCTCCTTGCCCCCTCCTGTTTCCCTCTTCCTCTTCCTGCTCGACCTTCACCTCCTCTCCTGTTTTCTCTTCTTTTCTCTTTTTACTTCCTGTCCTCCTATTTCATTCTTCTTCACTACTCCCCTCCTCTCTTCTCCTCTTCCACTCATCTTCTCTTTTCTCTCTTTCATCTTTGTCTTCTTTCGCCCCAACCCTCACCTCTTTTTTTCTTTTCTCTCCTCTCTATCTATATTGTGAAACAATAGGAAACCTCTCCGGTGGGGGCACAAAACACTTTTTTAAGTACAATTAGAACATCTAACAATGTCTCTATATGTCCCAGTTACAATCACACCCCTCACTTTATAAGGGTGGAAAAATGTCCTCCGTGGAGTCACAATTTCTTATTGTTAAGCCCTGTACACATGGGCTAGAATCTCGTCAGGAAAAAAAACCTTGTTTTTTCCTGACGAGATTATTGGCAAGAATCTCTTGCCGCCCGAGTGTACAGACACTCCTTTCAAAAGAACCGCGGTTGAAAGGCAAGAACACGGTGACATTATCACGTACGTCACATTCGATGCCGTCGCCGCCATCTCGCTGCACCCTACCTATGCCTACGAAGCTACCGCGCATGCGTCAAAGTCATTTCGAGCATGCGCGGGTTTCCATGGTGACAGGTAAGTATACACACAGGTTCTCTATATTTCTCGTTGAGATGTTAGGCAGTTTTCTTGACGAGAAACCTGAAAGCCTCGTACACAAGCTCGGTATACTCGGCAAGAAAGCTCTGCCAGCAGTTTTCTTGCTGGTTCTGGACGAGTAAACCGAGCTTGTGTACGAGGCTTTATAACTAATCACCACTTTATAAAAAATAAAAAATAAAATAGCTAGAGTTATGTTTTAGGAATACCCTGAACATGTAAAAAACAACCAATAGAGCCACCTGCTGGCTAGAAACGTAACTATGGAATAATTATATTTATTATATATTTTTTATATTTAATTTACTAAAATCAACTTATTTTTTTCCAGTCTTGGACATAGAGTAAATAAAGAAAGTAAATGTATAGAGAAACAATGTATTCCTTTTAATAGAAATGATTCCGCTCAATGACTAGATCAGTTGAACATGTCCCAGAATTGGTTTTGTTGTGTCTTTTCATGTAGGTGACTGGTCTGAGTTTAATTTGGTAGACACAAATAATATGGATCTCCCATATGACTACTCTTCAGTTATGCACTATGGGAGGTAAGACTGAAATCGAATAATTCCCTAAAATCAAGCTTCACATGAATGACTGCCGCACAGATAAACATTCTAAATGATATTTGTATTTGTGTCCTTCCACCCTTAGGCCGCGTACACACGATCAAATGTATCTGCTGGAAACGGTCGGCCCGACCGTCCCAGCAGAGAGATTTGATCGTGTATATGCAGGGCAGGACTTAGGGTGGTGGGGGCCCCTGGGCTTGAGTGTTGAAGGGGCCCCCTGGAGCGAGGGGGGGATCATAGTTGTCGAGCAGGGGTGCGCATTAAAGTTGTTGAGCGGGGGGGGGGGCATTAAAGTCGTTGAGCGGGGGGGTGTGCATTAAAGTTGTTGAGCCGGGGGGCGAATTAAAGTTGTTGAGCGGGGGGGCATTAAAGTCGTTGAGCGGGGGGGCATTAAAGTTGTTGAGCGAGCGGGGGGGCATTAAAGTCGTTGAGCGGGGGGTGCGCCATCAGGAATTTTGGGGCCCCTTACACAGCTTAAGGAATGGGCCCCCTGGAGCAGAGAACCGGGGGGGTGCTGCCGTCTGAAATTGAGAAGCGGGGGGCTGCCGCAAATTGAGAAGCAGGGGGGGCCTTTACAAAAAAAGAAGAAATACAGAAAAAAAAAAATATATATATATACACACACATATATATAAAAAACATTTTTGTTTTATAAAAAAAAAAAAAAAAAAAAGTGGGGGTTAAAATAAATATATATATATATATATATATATATATATATATATATATATATATATATAAAAACATATTTTTTTTAAATAAAAAAAAGTAGGGGTTGCTGTCCGGGGGCCTCTGGGCCCCTGGGGACCTCCAGACCCCTAAAATAAATAAATAAATAAATAAATAAACATTTATAAAAAATACATAAAAAAGGGAGGTTGCCATCCGGGGGGCCCTGGGGACCTCTGGGCATTTTAATAAAAAAATATATATATAAAACAAAAATAAAAAAATAAACATTTATAAAAAAAAAAAAGAGGGGGTTGCCACATGGGGCCCTGGGGACCTCTGAGCCCTTTAATAAAAAAAAAAATATATATATATATATATATATATATATATATATATATACATATATATATATATATATATATATATATATAAAATATATATATAAAAAAGGGGGGGTTGCCATCAGGGGGCCCTGGAGACCTCTGGGCCCTTTAATAATAATGAATATATATATATATATATATATATATATATATAAAAACATATATTTTTATAAAAAATAAATAAAAAAAGTAGGGGTTGCTGTCCAGGGCCCTGGGGGCCTCCGGACCCCTAAAGAAAAAAAAAATGTTTTTGTTTTTTAGAGGGGCCCACTATTGGGTGGGGCCCATGGGCTTGAGCCCAGTCAAGCCCAATGGTAAGTCCGGCCCTGTGTATATGGGCGAGCAGACGGATTTGGCCAGCCGACAGATTTTAAAGCATGCTTTAAAATCTGTCGGCTGGCCAAATCCGTCCGCTCGATATGTCTGCTGGTTAGTATGCTAACCAGCAGACATATCTTCTCGCACATGCGTCGAATGGATTTGATGCATGCGTGGAAGGAATTTACTTCCTGGTGCGGTGACGTGGCGGCGTCAACGTCACCACCACGTCACCGCGCTGTCTGCTGGCGGGGATTTTGGTTTGATCGTGTGTACAGCGATCAAACCAAAAGGGCTAGCAGACAGATTTGTTCAAATCGGTCAGTCCGACCGATTTGAACAAATCTATTTGCTCGTGTGTACGGGGCCTTAGAGCCTTGTACACACGATCGGAAGTTTGAGTTTAGAAATAAAAAATTAGTTTTACTTTCTCCATTAGCAGAACTATAATCCTTTTTTATGTGGTACCTGATTTTGACATCCCTTACACTATGCACAAACACTGAAGACATACAATTCTGATAGAGGGTCCAACCCTTCTCATATTCATCCAAAGCAAAGTACATGCATTACCCTCCTAGCGTAGGATGCTTGGTGAATTTAGTTATTGGATTCTTACGTAATCAAGGGAGCAGCGATTGTTTGGCCTGATCTTAGCGTGGGAGATTCCAATTGACTAGCCTGAATATTTATCAGGTTCCAGACAATTCCTGGGGAGGAGTGTCCAGAAGGGGTCTTAAATGGTGATAAATAGTCTGAAACACTGGAGAGCGGGCCTCCTTCTCCCCAGGAGGGTTCCAGAGCCAGTGGGCTGCTGCCTCCGGGCATCCTATGAACTGTACAGCTGCTCTAAAGACCTCAGCAGTGTCAGGGCTGAGGGCCTCGTGGACTTTGCTAAAAGTTGATTGCAGAGCCTCACCATAAGGCTTCTGGTCTGGGGAGGTGCTGTCGCACTCATTGGACTGTGTCTGGAGGAAGCTTAAAGGTGGTAGCTGTCCTGGGTAAAGAAGACCCTGAACTGATCTCTGTGACTGTGTAGTGTTTTGGAAACTGCAATAGGTACCAGCAGTTCTGCATCAGCACAAGGTAACCAGATGCCTGAAAAGGCTTGGTCTTCAGATATGAGGCTTTAGCTCAGGGGTGTCAAACTAAATTTCATTGTGGGCCGCATCAGCATTGTAATTGTCCTCAAAAGGGCCGATTGTATCTGTAATATTAGATGTCCAGTGCATCCCCTCCCCCATTACATTGGATGTCAAGATCCACCCCACCATCAGTAGTTGAGTCCCTCACTCTCCCTTACATCACAGTGCACCTTATGTTGCTGCTGGGAAGAAGCTGAATGCATTGCTTAAAAGCAGAAAGTAGGGGTCTGGAGGAGGATCAGAGGAAGGCTGGAGGTGCGAGGGCCACATGAAATGGCCTGGAGGGCCGGATTTGGCCTGCGGGCCTTGTGTTTGACACCTGTGCCTTAGAGTGTCCAGCACCTACCATTGCTCAAGGAGAAGGTTTGGGTGTTTAGGAGTTTCCCATGCCCTGATCCCATCTCCTGGCAAAGTTCTTCGAGCAATAAATTACCAAAAAAAGATAATCCCTAGACCAGGGATCTCCAAACTATGGCCCTTTGCTAGCCTTTATCTGGCCCTTGGGGCACTATTCTGCCATATGATATGAGGTACTATTCTTCCCACTGACACCAACATTGGGGCACTATTTCTTTCACTGATACTAGTGATGGGGCACTACTCCTCCTCCTATTGATCACTAACATCAAGGCCATGTTTACCCTTACTGATATTGGGCCCAGGACATTTTCTACCTCCAATGGCCACAATCCGGCCCCCCTTAAAGTCTGAAGGACAGAAAAACTGTCCCTTTGTTTGAAAAGTTTGGAGACCCCTGCCCTAGAATGATTCACCAACCAGACAAAGTGCTGGATTGGTGTATGGGTGACTGGCAGTTTCTGTACTGTTAGGGAAGATCCAGCCGTTACCAGTGGCCTCTATAGGGGTAGCGCTACATACATTTTAGCAGGAGTTAGACTTTCACTCTTTCCATCAGTAAAGAGTACCTGTTGTATTTTTTTGCAGGTACTCCTATTCCAATACATCAGGGGAGCCGAGCCTCATACCCAAACCAGACCAGTCTGTGGGAATTGGGCAGAGATTTGGGCTGAGTTCACTAGACCTTTCCAAGCTTAAAAAGCTGTATGGTTGTAGTAAGTATATTGGAAGGATCCAGTTTTATCTGCAGCTCAGTTTTTAGACTGTCCATAATCAGCAGATATGTGAAGCTGAACAGTGAGTATTCTTACACCCCCCCCCCCTTAAATTTGTCTTTTGGCTGCTGTCTGGGCCGTCTTTAAGGCAGGGCAAAAGGGGAAGCTGCCCTGGGCCCTGTCATTGTTTTGAGCCTAAAGCAGCTGCCTGATACTTGCCAACTATCCCAGTTTAAATTCCCTTGTCTCTTGAATTTTTAGTGCTGTGCTGTGTCCTGATATCTCAGTGTGAAGTGCTGCTACTAATGCCGCAATTCCCTATTCGCGAACGACTTAGTAAAACGACGTAACCGACGGAAAAAGACGACGCTGACCCGACGCCATACTTAACATGGCAACGACGGCACTTCGAAAACATACCCCTCATACAGCAGGGGTAATCTTATGCGTACGCAACCTACGTAAACTACGTCGCGGCGTCGCAAAAACGTTCGGGAATCGGTGTATTAGGCTCATTTGCATAGGCAAATGAGAAAACAACGTAAAGGCCACCTAGGGGCCGGCGTTGTCATTACATCTAAGATCCGACGGTGTACTTGCTTTACACCTGTCAGATCTTTAGTATATCTATGCGTAAGTGATTCTAAGAATCACTCGCATAGATACCCATTGAAAAAAACTGCGATACGACGGTGTATCTGAGATACACCGTCGTATCTCTTTTGAGAATCTGGCCCCCTGTGTTTACATGTAAATAACTGTCATTCATATGTAAATATCGGCAGCATTCATATGTAAATAGTTGAGGCCAGCGACATTCATATGTATATCATGCCCCTCTGCAGTGAAAAGATGATGTGCTGTAACCTCTAGCAACCAATCTGTGAGCAGTATTACTGTATAGTAATCTCTAGCCACCAGTCAACAAGAAGAAATCATGTGCTGTAACCTCTAGGAACTAATCAGTGAGCTGTAATGTGTGCTGTAACCTCTAGCAGCCAGTCAGTAAGTGTTAATGATATGATGTAACCTCTGCCAACCAATCGCAATCACTGCCTGACTTGATACAGTAAACTGATTTTAAGTCTAGATGATATTTATTGTATGTCTCAGAGCAGGTGGAGAGCAAAATTGCACGGAGGGGGGGGGACCCAAGAAATTTTTGTCCCGGGTCCAACCAACATTAAAGACGGCCCTGCCTGCTGTCGATGATGTTGTTGTGTTAAATGAACCCGAATGTCATATAAAGTGTTATTTTAACCCTTTACCCCGTCTTCTATTACTCCAGTCTGATTTGTGTTCTTGTTTCAGACGAATGCAGTTTTTTAGTCACGGGGACCAATGGCTCTCTGGACTTTGATGCCCCCATGTCTAAGTATTCCGACGCCACAAACTGCCTATGGCTTGTGAGAGTCAACAGGAATAAGGTAAAGTGTGCTTTGTCTAAAAATGTGAGTACAAATCCAAACAAAATGCTAAATAAAGAGTATACAGTAAAACCTTGGTTTGAGAGTGTAATGGGGGGGCCCGTGGGACCCAGAGGCTCTTGCAGGGTGTGGGGTACTCCTGTTTCAGCTTCACCGATGACTCTTGTGTATAAAGTCATCCTATGTCCACTAGGGGCATAGGATGACTGAGAAATGATATCTTGGATTACAGGAGATGGGACAGTAATGATAATTCACAATGTATTCCAGGATATCTTGAAATATTACAGGTTGTTGATTCTAAACCCAACCGGTCAATAGAGGGATTCATTCATGTGGGAACACAGACTGTTAAGATGTTTAATGTCGTCTGCTACTGTCATGTATATGAACCTTAGTCTGGCTCTCAAGAACCTTGCATTGTTTGTTGCTAATTGACACTGTATTGTGTGAATTTCTATTGATGATAAATGTGTATTGTATAGCAGGTGAGCAGAGCTTATCTCGGAGTCACTGTCTCTGGGTAAATGATTAGTAATTAGCTTGTGTAGATTATCTCAGAGACAGGTTGTCTGTCTCCTAAAAGATGTGTATTGAGCTCCTTGTGTCATGTTGTGGGTGGAGTTAAGTCATTGTTCCTTGGGGTTTCTAACTGTATAAAAGCCTGAGTTTACCATTAAAGTGTCTATTCATTTTGAACCAGAGAACAGAGCTGTGTGTCTCGTTTCTGGGGGAATCCGTATGGGTCGTGTTCGCCGGATTGGGGAGTGTCGATAAGCTGTCTTGGGTTTGGAATGGAATATCTTAAACTGTGTTAACCCCTGTCCCATTTGGGGTTCCGTTACAGAGAGTAACTTGGTTTGAGAGCTTTTTGCAAGACATGCAAAATGTTTTAATACATTTTGCCTTGGTATACAAGCGATGTCTTCATATAAGAGTAGCGTCATGTCACAACTGAGTATAAAAGAGAAGAGAGGAGCCTCTAAGTGTAGCAATATGGTTACATTTAATGAAGGTACAACATTTAGCAAATTATTGCTACACTTAGAGGCGCCTCTCTTCTCTTTTATACCCTGTAAAAAAATGATATACAAGTGCTTTTGATTACATGCATGTTTCTGGAACTAATTATGCTCGCAATCCAAGGTTTTACTGTATATGTTTATTTGGGAGCTGCCTTACCTGACCAAAAATGTGTATTCCCATATAGACAGAGTAGCAAGAGGTTGGTTACCCCACTTTTTTTCACTGAAGTTTAGCAATGCCGATTGGTCACTGACACACCCCCAACCTCCTGACTGAACAGTAAAGATGCAACAGCACATGGATGAGGTCATCACCCCTATCATAAATCTCTTTGCATTGGAATTAGAATGCTGTGCTAAGCAGTACTGGTGATGGGGGCTCATAGAGCTTCCTTTACCTCTTCCAGCACTGTCATGTAAAAATGCTGCATTCTTTTCTTTGGCCACTAGGTGGAAAATCAGAGCCAAATAGACAGTTTTAGCCATCGGCAGTTACACAGAGGTATATTGTATATCAGTGGTCTCCAAAACTACAGCCCCTGGGCCGGATATGGCCCTTTGCTTGCCTTTATCTGGCCTTTGGGACACTTTTCCTCCCTCTGACATCAACAATGGGGTATTATTCTTCCCACTGACACCAATTACGGAGCATAAATTCTTGCTCTGACACCAAAGATGGGGCACTATTCATACCACTGACACCAAAGATGGGGGTACTATTCCTTCCACTGACACCAAAGATGGGGTACTATTCCTTCCACTGACACCAACAATTGGGCACTATTCCTTCCACTGACACCAATGATGGGACACTATTTCTCCCACTGACACCAACGATGGGGCACTATTCCTCCCACTGACACCAACGATGGAACACTATTCCTCCCACTGACACAAACGATGGGGCACTATTCCTCCCACTGACACCAACAATGGGGCACCATTCCTCACACTGACACCAACAATGGGGCACTATTCTTCACACTGGCACCATTCCTCCCACTGATACCAATAATTGGGAACTACAGTGGAACCTCGGATTGCGAGTAACAAGGTTAACGAGCGTTTCGTAATAGGAGCACTGTATTTTAAAAAATCGTAACTCGGTTTGCGAGTGTCTCACAAAATGAGCAGGATTCAGGCCAAAGCGGTGTGCAGTACCGCGTTTGGCCTGAGGTGGGGGGTGCTGGAGCGAGCAAAGACGAACGTTGCGGCTCAGAAATGCACGGAAAGGCCAGAGGGCCGATTGGCTTTGCTCGGCAAATCCCGGGAACAAAGTCTTTCCGAGTTTGCCAAAGTCAGCCGAAGTGTCCTTGGGCCTTTTCGGCCTTTTCCGAGGCCCCCCCCCCCGCCTCTGGCCGCATGCGGTATTGTATGCCATTGAAGTCAAATGTGGAACAAATTATTTTAGTTTCCATTGACTTCTATGGGGAAACTCGCTTTGATATGAGAGCACTTTGGATTACGAGCATTCTCCTGGAACGGATTATACTCGTAATCCGAGGTTCCACTGTATTCCTCTTCCACCTAACCACAGGGGTGCTATGTCGTTTTTTTTACACCCACTGACCGACAAGCCTGGAGCATTATCTACTCCCACCGTCCACAGTCTGGCCCCCCTAAAATCTGGAGGACATTAAAATGGCCCTTTGTTTAGAAAGTTTGGCGACCCCTGCTGTATATGATGTGTTTTGCCTTGTTACAAATCAGTGATGTCTATATGAATACCGTAAATATTATGACAGGCGTAGCTGTCCTCACCCCTGGGCAGCTGGGAATGCGCCTTGCATTTTAACGTCTCGGGTTGGGTCTTGTCTTATTGTGGAGTAAAACAAACAGTTGGGTGCCAGTCAGTTTACTCATTTCGGCAGTTTATTCAAACAATTAACTTGTGGAAAGATGGTTTGGGGACACATGATATCCAAAATAGAGCAGAAATAACCCTGGCCTTATGGTAACAGTAAAACAGATAGTTGCCCTTTACCAGCAGGTTTTAGTGGCCCCTGGAATCTTCAATAGCAGCCTCTGAATAATAATAGACACTATTCCTCCCTCCGACATCAACAATGGGGTATTATTCCTCCCACTGATACCAAAGATGGGTCACTATTCCTGCTACTGACACCAAAGATGGGTCACTATTCCATATCTCCCAACTTTTTGAGATGGGAATGAGGGACACCTATCAGCAAACGTATGTAGGCATAGGAAACAGCCCCTGCCACATCCCCTTAAAGGAGAATTGTACAAAAAAACAAGATTGGTTAAACCCACAAGTGCTTTTTTTTAACACTACTATTCCTTTATATTGGCTTTTGAAATGTACAAATGCAGCAATTTAGAAATCAGATAAAAGGTTTGGTGCTGGGAAAGATAAGAGGGACATTGCTCCAAATCAGGCACTGTTGGGAGCTATGCTATTCCTCCTACTGTCACCAAAGAATGGGCACTATTCTTCCCACTGACACCAATGATGGGTCACTATTCCTCTCACTAACACAAAAGATGGGTCACTATTGCTTCCCACTAACACCAAAGATGGGTCACTATTCTTCCCACTGACACCAATGATGGGGCACTATTCTTTCCACTGATACCAATGATGGGGCACTATTCTTCCCAACAATACCAATGATGGGGTACTATTCCTCCCACTGATACCAATGATGGGGGTACTATTCCTCCCACTGATACCAATGATAGGACACTACGGCCCTGTACACACAATCAGACATGTCTGATGAGACTTGTCTGAAGGACCGTTTTCATCAGACAACTCTGAACTTGTCTGATGGTCTGATGTGTGTACACACCATCGGACCAAAATCCGATCAGACCAGAACGCGGTGACGTAGAACACAACAACGTGATGAAAAAACAAAGTTCAATGCTTCCAAGCATGCGTCGACTTGATTCTGAGCATGCGCGGGTTTTTGGTCCGATGCTTTTGTGTACTAACCATCGAACATGTCCGACGGACAGATGTCCATCAGACAGGTTTTAAAGTTTTAAAACTTTAGTCTGAAGGACAACGGTCTGATGGGCTGTACACACCATCGAACTGGTCCGATGAAACTGGTCTGCAAACCAGTTTTATCAGACATGTCTGATCGTGTGTACAGGGCCTACCCCTCCCACTAATAACAACAATGGGACACGATTACTCCCACTAGCACCAACAATGGGGCACTATTCCTCCCATTGACCCCAACAATGTGGCACTGTTCCTCCCACTAATACCAATAATTGGACACAATTGCTTTTCCTTTGACCACAGGGATTCTATGTATATTTTGTTTTTACTACCGCTGTCCACCAAGCCTGAGGCATTATCTACTCCTAAAGTCTGAAGGACAGTAAAGTAGCCCTTTGTTTAGAAAGTTTGGAGACCCCCCTGATTTAAGGGCAGCTATTGATGACCCTTGATTCTTGAGCGGCAAACTCCAAAAAAAAAAATCCTTTAAGTGCAGCTGTCGGGGGCCCTAGATGTAGCTTCCTAAAAATAATAGATCCTTAAACAGATGTTGGTGGCAATGTAGTCTTCAGTAGTAGCAACCAGTCCCAATAGTAAGTGTCCCTCTGACCCTATGCAAGCAGTCAAAGTTACCTTAACCACTTCCCTACCGGCCCAATTCTGCCACTCCTCTCCTAAAAAAATTACTCAGAACCCCCAAACATTATATAATGTTTTTTTTAGCAGACACCCTAGGGAATAAAGTGACCGTCATTGCAGCTTTATATCTCGCACGGTTTTTGCGCAACCATTTTTCAAACGCCTTTTTTTTTTTTAAAAGAAACGGTCTCATGAATTAACAAAACAGTAAAGTTAGCCCAATTTTTTTGTATAATGTGAAAGATGATGTTACGCCGAGTAAATAGATACCTAACATGTCACGCTTTAAAATTGCGCATAACCCGCCTACATGCTCCGATGGGAGAGGGAGCTGGGGGAGGAGCTCTCAGAGGAGGAGTGGGGAGCGGTTTGGAGGCAGGCAGCCAAAAGCTCAATTTGCACCCTTTATAAGGAAAATACGTATAAAGTGCTGTTCTTTTGGTACCTGACCCCGGACGTCCTCCATAGAATTTACCCCTCCACCTCCGACCGATGCTGGCGTTGCAACCAAGCCAAGGGCACACTGTTCCATATATATTAGACTTGCCCCATGATTGTCCCGTTCTGGACCCAGACCCAAGAGCTCCTGACTCGCCTCCTGGAGGTGCCCGTACCCCTCTCCCCGAAGCTGTTCCTATTGGGCCTATCCCAACCTCACATAGCTAAACCCTACAAGAAACTCCTAAGACACATAACCACAGCTGCGAGGTGCTTGATAGCACTCCATTGGAAAAAAAGCAGTGCCCCCATCCCAAGAGGCCCTCTATGCTAGGGTCAAGGATGTAGAACTCATGGAAAAGATGACGGCTAGGATTCGGGACAGGTTGGAGGATCATGATCTGGTCTGGGAGAGGTGGCACGTAGAGGAGGACTCGCCGTGAGCCGACAACAGGTCACCGAGCTACAACACTACCCCCGCCCTTCTTGCCTGCCCCCCCCCCCCCCCCATTTCCTTCTCCTTTTTTCTTTTTTTTTCCCTTCTCTCTCGCCTCTTTCTTCTTTCCCTCTTCTTTGATTTATGGCTATTTTACAAGTTACTGATCGTACAAATAACTATGGAACCACTGTGTAAGCTCATTAAGCTGGAATTTTGTACCTTCTATTTTCTCTTACACCTAATATGCTGTTACATTTTGTATTGACCTTTTAAGGAAAAAATAAATAAAAAACTGCTATTTGAAAAAAAAAAAAAATTGCGCATAACTCATGGAATGGCGCCAGATTTAAAAATCTCCATAGGCAACGTTTTCATATTTTTAGAGTTACAGAGGAGGTCTAGTGCTAGAATTGTTGCATGCGCTCTAACGCACGCAGCGATTCCTCACATGTGTGGTTTGAGCGACGTTTACATATGTGGGCGGGACTTATGCGTGTGTTCGCTTCTGAGTGCGACTTACCGCGGACAGTGGCATTAAATTTTTTTTTTTATTTGACTTAATTTTTTTAAACACTTTTTTTTGGATAACTTTAATTCCTATTACAAGGAATGTAAACATAGGAATCTATTGTGACAGGTCCCCTTTATGGAGAGATGCGGGGTGAGCAGATGGTCACCAGTCATCTCTATGACCATCGGAGGCCCAGGCGCAACGTTATGACGTCAAGCCCGGGATCCCGAATGTAAACAAAGCCGCCATCGCCGCTGTCAGCATGAGATCAGTGAATTTTTTTTCCTCGATCTCATGCTGGAAAGCATTAAATCCATGAAACAAAAATCACCGACCGTGACCGTGACATTGCGCCGGACATATCGGACACTTTTGACACATTTTTGGGACCATTCACATTTGTATACAACGATTAGTGCTATAAAACTGCACTGATTACTGTGTATATGTGACTGGCAGGGAAGGGGTTAATACTAGGGGGTGAGGAAGGGGTTAATATGGTCCCTAAAGTGTGTTCTAACTGTAGGGGGAGGGGGAGTCACAAGGGGAGGAGACCGATGTGTGTTCCTCTGTACTGGGAACACACATCGGTCTCCTCACCGCTGACAGGACATGGATCTGTGCGTTTACACCCCATCATTACACACACAGTTCCTTGGTAATGCCGCGATTGTGGGCAAACGCGAGTGCCCGGTGGACATCGTGGCCGCCGGGCACGTGCACCGGGGTCCTGAGCAATGCGCCTGCGGCGCGCGCGGCGCCCCCCTAGTCGAAAGAGGGAGGGAGGGTTCCCGCCGGAACAATGACTCGGTAGGGAAAGTGTTAAGGCAGGTTGCCGACACGCGTTGTATACTTTAATATAAAACATGTTACAGAACCGATATTTTACAGGTGTACCTGCAGTTTGACACATTTAATGTGTCTCCCTATGGTGAATGTACTTCTGGCTTTATCACGGTGTACGACGGTTCAAGCAAAGACTCTCCATTGTTGGTGGAGAAGGCGTGCAATGACCAGGAACTCCCTCTGCTGGTGGCATCTGGAAGAGCCTTGCTGGTGGAACTTGTACGTGAAGTCTCTTTCTCTTCCACTGATGTGACGGCTTTCTATAGTTTAGGTATGAGCAGCACAATTAAATAATAAATCAACTGTAAAGTATATATACAGGCCCGGATTCACAGACATCGGCGCACATTTATGCTGCCGTAGAGTATCTCTTTTACGCTACGCCGGCGCAGCGCGGAGAGGTATGCACTAAATTTAGCAAGCTATTGCTCTCAACTCAGCGCCGGCGTAGCGTATATTTCGAAGGCGCAGGCTGGCGTAAGTGGAAGTAGGTGGAAGTGGGCTGGAAGTGGGCGTGATCCATGATAATGAAGCGTGACCCCATGCACCAGACAAGTACTTAAAACGAACTGCGCATGCGCCAAGACGTGGACGCTCACAACCACGTCGGAACAACTGCCGGATCACTGTGTACGCCATGAACGTAACCTACGCCCAGTCAGACCCACATCGGCCCATATTCACAGACGTCCAACGTACAATACGTAGGCTTGTGTTCCCTGGTCCATACCTTTGCATGGGTTGCACCTCATCTATGGGGAATAACTTTACGCCGAACGTAAAACTTACGCAAACCGCGTAAATCATGCACCGGGCGCAAGTACGTTAGTGAATCAGCGTATCTCCCTCATTTGCATATTTGAATAGAAAATCAATTGGAGCGCCACATGCGCCCACTCTACGCCGGCGTAGGCAAGTTACGTCGGTGGGATGAAGTCTGTTTTTAGGCGTATCTTAGTTTGTGGGTCCAGCGCACAGATACGACGGTGCATATTTGTACTTACGCTGCGTATCTGGACATACGTTGGTGCAAGTGCTTTGTGAATCTGGGCCACCGTATCTATAATCTTTGTTTTACATATAAATATTTCATTGACATAGGAGCACGCAGAGCACTACAGTTTAGCTAAAGAGACTGTCCAGATGACACTACTTCCTTTGTAGTTCCTTATGTAAAACCTCCTACAGAGCCCAATGAGCTCTATAAATATTGG
Source organism: Rana kukunoris (assembly GCA_029574335.1). Taxonomy (NCBI): domain Eukaryota; kingdom Metazoa; phylum Chordata; class Amphibia; order Anura; family Ranidae; genus Rana; species Rana kukunoris. The sequence goes on along the minus strand of CM056059.1, from coordinate 128,718,218 downwards.
GCCTGTTCCCAGCTTTAAATCAATGTAATTCGAAGGTAGAGTGCTGATAAACAAATGTATAAAGCAAAGAACCAGGATGCACCCATAGTTGAAAGCTCCCCCAAGGCGATATAAGGACATTTTGTTGAATAAAAGTACAGCTGGGAACAACTCTTGATTAAAACTGTGTATTGCAACCCTAGCTTATAGGCTGGGGCAGTCTAGTTTCTCTACTGTAGGTGGAGCTCGACCACAGCGGCATTGCAGTTGGAGGGGAAGTCAAGAGGAGCTTGGTTCCTATATGGTTTCCTGGATCACTGGGGAAGCTATACGATTGGACGCTGTTGCCCCTTGTGACTCTGACACCCATCTTGGGTCAAGCAGAGCCTATTTAAGACCCTGGCTCTCAGGTTTGGTGAGCATTTTACTCGTGGGTAGTGTAGGGACAGATCACCCGCCTGACAGGGACAGTGATTAGTGGCAGAGAGGGGTTCCAGACTCGTAGGAAAAGGATATGGGCATGCCATCCTCCACTGTAGGTGGCACTTGACTGCAGTTGCAGTTGGAGGGGAGGTCAAGAGAAACTTGGTTCTCCTATGGTTTTCTGGGTCACTGGGGAAGCTATCCGATTGGAGGCGGTCGCACTCTGGCAGCCATCTTGGGTCAGGCAGAGCCTATTTAAGACCCTGGCTCCCAGGTTTGATTTCACATGTTGGTTGGGCTAAATCAGTAGGGACTAGGGATGAGCCGAACACCCCCACGTTCGGTTCGCACCAGAACCTTCGAACGGACCGAACGTTCGCGTGAACATTTAGAACCCCATTGACGTCTATGGGACTCGAACGTTCGAATTCAAAAGTGCTCATTTTAAAGCCCAATATTCAAGTTATTGTTGGAAAACATCTTTGAGAACCCGGGTCTTGCCCCAGGGAACATGTATCAATGGAAAAAAAAGTTTTAAAAACAGTAGTTTCTTCTGGAGCAGCGATTTTATTGATGCCTAACCACTTGAGCCCCAGGCCATTGTCAATTGACGGCCTCACGGTGGCTCTGAAAATTCAACTGGACGTCAATTGACGTCCTGAATTTCCTCCGGCCACTGGGGGGCGCGCGAGCACGTCGGCGGCGGCGCGCGCCTGCCCAAGATGCCGATGCGCGTGCCTGGCGGTCGCGATGTCCGCCAGGTACCCACAATGACAGAGCAGGGACGTGGAGCTCTGTGTGTAAACACAGAGCTCCACGTCTTGTCAGGGGAGAGAGGAGACCGATCTGTGTCCCTTGTACATAGGGACACAATCGGTCACCTCCCCCAGTCACCCCCCTCCCCCCACAGTTAGAACACAATACAGGTACACATTTAACCCCTTCCTCACCCCTAGTGTTAACCCATTCAATGGCAGTCACATTTATACAGTAATTAGTGCATATTTATAGCACTGATCTCTGTATAAATGTGAATGGCGCCAAAAATGTGTCAAAAGTGTCCGATGTGTCCGCCATAATGTCGCAGTCCCAATAAAAAAAATCGCAGATCGCCGCCATTACTATTAAAAAAATAAAAAAATAATAATTCTGTCCCATATTTTGTAAGCGCTTATTGCATGACACTTGTGCCTGATGAGGCCACTGATGTTCCAGTGGCGACCCGTGAGCCTGGCCATACAGGCTTGGCCCCCCAAAGTGCACGTGCTATGCGGCAACAATATGTCGATTATTTTAGGGGTGGGGGGGGGGCCATTACAATGCCAGATCTTGGCTGAATAAAAAAAATGTATGCACCACCAAGTGGGTTTAGTTGCAAAGTAATGAGCACACTTGCACTATGCACCACCAAGTGGGTTTAGTTGGAAAGTAATGCGCACACTTGCAGTATACAGCAAGTTGGTTTAGGTGCACTGAGCACACGGGCAATACAACACCTGAGAACACTGCAGCTAGCACAATCAACTGCCTGACAGATTAGGAAGAACTAATCTAACTAAACTATACAGTGTATAAATATATGTACAACTCCTGGAATGTATATATATCCTCTACACACTGTAAATTTAACTGACTAGCCTGCCTGCTCTATCTAGCTAGAAAAAAAGACAATCTCTGTCTCTCTCTGTCTGATCTGTAACCAGCGCTGGAACACACTACAGGAGGCCGCCCAGCAGGCAGCCTTTTATAGTGTGGGGCGTGTGATAAAAGCCCTGAGCCATAATTGGCCAAAGCCACCCTGGCTTTGGCCAATTATGTCTCCCCGTTTTTTTCGCACTGTGATTGGCCAAGCATGCGGGTCATAGTGCATGCTTGGCCAATCATCGGCGCGCAATGCCGCAGTGAATTATGGGCCGTTGTGCCGTTGCGCGTCACTTGAATTTCAACCCGTTTTGTTCGTATTTAGTCGAACGGTCGAACATACAATGTTCGAGTCGAACACAAAGCTCATCCCTAGTAGGGACATGCCATCCTTCCTGTAATCTTCCCCATTAGAGTACAAACTGGCCAGGTCGCATTCCGCCCCTCAAGACAGAAGCTGTCCGCACAACTGAGGCCTGCTCTGCTACGCACCGATGTTACAATCTGTAAGTGTTCCCAGCCAGGCCCCTTCCCACCGGGTTTGTTGTGAATTATTGGATCCTTCATTAGTTCTGTTCTCTGCACCTCGCTACAAGCTGATTTTTCTTTTCTTTTTTATGTCTAAGTATCCATAAACAGAAAATAAAAGATGAACCCGCTGTTGAGCTCTAATAAAAATGTAGAACATTATAGAGTAGACAACTGTAGGATATTTCCATAAGAACAAAGTAAGTTTTATTGTAAAAACTGACAAAATCACCATATGTTACCCTTAAATGTCTTTTGTCCTTTCTTCTAATCACATCTTGCAGTGGACTGTGGAGGCACCTACAGTGGGAACAATGGCACCGTCACCTCCCCAGGATTTCCTGAGCTTTACCCAAACCTGGCTAACTGCATCACCACGATATGGGCTCCGGTAGGGTTTCAGGTAAAGAAAAATCAGTGGAGAGTACTGTTGGCCATTTATTGGCTGATTTAACCATTTTTAATATGGGATCGACCCCTTACTCCGATCTGTGATCAGCCGAGCCTCATTGACTCGCTGATCACAGAGTGCACCGCGCTCCCCCGTAAGGGGCGTGCAGGCTGCTCGAGAACGGGAGGATGTCAATGGACGCCCTCCTGGCAAATTAGATCCGCGCTGTCGCCGTCTTTTCGGCTATAGCGCGGATCTGAAGTAGTTAAGTAACATGCATAAAATATGCTGAATGCACATTTATTCCTGTGGGAAGATTGTTGTTGAAAAAAGGATCTCTTTAAAATCGTATTTCCTCCTTTGTCAGATTGTCCTAAACTTCACAACGTTCGATCTGGAATATTCGACCTCCTGTCTGTACGATTACCTGATTATCAATGATGGGGGAAGGCTGGATTCTCCTCTTTTGGGTCTGTTCTGCTCCAACGATCCCGTCCCCACCATCACTTCCACAGGAAACGCTCTACTTCTACAATTCCGCAGCGACAATTGGTTCAACATGGCCGGCTACTCCGCGGACTACCATTTCGGTGAGCAGCCTTTTCTGGATTTCAGGGTAAAAATATAAAAGAAAAAACATGGACAACGTTAAGGCTGAACTTCAGGCAGATATAAAAGACACAATTTACTCAGCTCTGCATTTATTAATGAATCATTAAAGTCATACCTCCAAACTTCCTGAGATGGGAAGGAGGGACTCCTATTAGGAAAAGTATGCAGGCATTGGACACACCCCTTGCCACGCCCCTTAAAGGAGACTTGTACAAACAAACAAAAAAAAAATGGTTAAACCCCAAAACCCAAAAGTGCTTTTATTACCACTACTATTCCTTTATATTGGCTTTTGGAATTTACAAATGCAGCAATTTAGAAATTGGATGAAAGGTTTAGCCCCGGTGATAAACAAGTAGTGCATTTTATATACAACTATAGAGATCAGACCAGAATGAGGGACAAATGAGGATAAGGCCCCGTACACACGGCAGAGAACCTCGACGGGCGGAACACATCGTTCCGCCCGTCGAGGTTCTCTGCCGGCCATCAGAATCGGCGACCCGCCCGTCGGGAAAGGCAACCAGCCATTCATCCCGACGGGCCGTCGAGCAAATAGAGAACCTGCTCTCTATTTGTGCGACGGGTTTCCCGATGGGCGGGGCTCGCCGAGAGCGTACACACACGGCCAAGGTTTTTGGCAGAATGCGGCTCCCAGCGAGGTTCTCGCTGGTTTCTGCCGAGAACCTCGGCCGTGTGTACGGGGCTTTAGAGGAACAGAGGGACTTTGTTCCAAATCAGGGACAGTCCTTCGAAATCAGGGACAGTTGGGAGCTATGCCAGTGGCCCCTATGCAGGTAGCGCTACATGTATTTACTTAATGCTACAAGCTATCCCTTTAGGATCCATTCACACTGTGTGCTAAAACGCACTGTCACATTGCATGGCAACACACCTGCTTTACATGCAGTGTTATTAAATGTGAACAGCATCCCAATGCATTGTGCAGTAGAGCGCAACACACAATGCACTAGGGTTGTCCCGATACCACTTTTTTAACCACTTAAGACCCGGACCTTTAGGCAGCTAAAGGACCCGGCCAGGTTTTGCGATTCGGCACTGCGTCGCTTTAACAGACAATTGCGCGGTTGTGCGATGTGGCTCCCAAACAAAATTGGCGTCCTTTTTTTCCCACAACTAGAGCTTTCTTTTGGTGGTATTTGAACACCTTTGCGGTTTTTATTTTTTGCGCTATAATCAAAAATAGAGCGACAATTTTGAAAAAAATGCAATATTTTTTACATTTTTGCTATAATAAATATCCCCCAAAAATGTATATTAAAAAAAATGTTTCCTCAGTTTAGGCCGATACGTATTCTTCTACCTATTTTTGGTAAAAAAAAAAATCGCAATAAGCGTTTATCGGTTGGTTTGTGCAAAAATTATAGCGTTTACAAAATAGGGGATAGTTTTATCGCATTTTTATAAATTTTATTTTTTTTACTACTAATGGCGGCGATCAGCATTTTTTTTCATGACTGGGACATTATGGCGGACACTTTGGACAATTTTGACACATTTTTGGGACCATTGTCATTTTCACAGCAAAAAATGCATTTAAAATGCATTGTTTATTGTGAAAATGACAGTTGCAGTTTGGGAGTTAACCACAAGGGGGCGCTGAAGGGCTAATGTGTGTTTACAACTGTAGGGGGGTGTAGCTGTAGGTTTGACGTCATCGATTGTGTATCCCTATAAAAGGGATCACACGATCGATGACGCAGCCACAGTGAAGAACGGGGAAGCCGTGTTTACACACAGCTCTCCCGTTCTTCAGCTCCGGGGACCGATCGCGGGACTCCAGCCGCGATCAGGTCCGCGGATCCCGGTCACGGAGCTCCGAACCAGGTCGCGGGAACGCCCGGCGGGCGCTCGTCCGCGACCCACGGCTGGGCACTAGCACAGGACGTACCTGTACGTGCATGTGCCCAGCCGTGCCATTCTGCCGACATAAATGTGCAGGAGGCAGTCCTTAAGTGGCTAAGACCACAAGTACAAGTACCGATACTTTTTTCAAGTACTCGCCAATACCGATACTTTTATTTAATCTCATGGGACAGTGGCACATGTGTCAGTAGTTATTTTTTTTGTTTGTTTTTTTTTATTTATTTTTTTACAATGCTTTATTTTTTTTAGGGGGGGGGGGGGGTGGACAGTGACAATTTTTTTTTTTTTTTTTAATTATTTTTTACAATCATTTTTTTTTTTTTTTTTTTTATTGGCCCTGTTGGGGAGCTTTGGTGAGATAGCAGGTGTTTTAACATACCTCTGACATCTCCCCTTTGAGACAGGTAAAGGGACTAGGGACACAGATTCCCCAGTCCCTTTCTCAGCACTGCATTGAAAATGAATGGAGAGAAGACAGTGGCTCCTCTCCATTCATAAACTGAAACATCGTATTCACAGTTTACGATGTTTCAGTTATGTACATGGAAAGAGTCAGTGATAACTGTACATGTACTTACAAAAGTAAGTAGCTGGCTCCTACCTCCGCTCTCTATCCTGAAAGATCGAGGGGGACGGCAGCACGAAAGTGGAGAAGAGAGGGGGACACGGAGCAGAAGAGAGGGGGACACGAAGCAGAAGAGAGGGGGACACGGAGCAGAAGAGACACGGAGCAGAAGAGACACGGAGCAGAAGAGAGGGGGACACGGGGCAGATGAGAGGGGGACACGGGGCAGAAGAGAGGGGGACACGGGGCAGAAGAGAGGGGGACACGGGGCAGAAGAGACACAGAGCAGAAGAGAGGGGCACACGGAGCAGAAGAGTCACGGGGCAGAAGAGACGGGCACACGGGGCAGAAGAGAGGGGGACACGGGGCAGAAGAGAGGGGGACACGGAGCAGAAGAGAGGGGGTCATGAAGCAGAAGAGACACAGAGCAGAAGAGAGGGGCACACGGAGCAGAAGAGAGGGGGACACAGGCTTTAATGCACTGCAATGGATCTCTTAGGTGTGAATGGGCCCTAAAAGGTGCTATGGGACTAGTCTGTGTATCACTACAAGTATATTAGACATCTCACTTATAGGTCTTGTCCATGTTTGTCAGAATGAGATGAGCCCAGCAGACCATCATTCCCTTCCTGGTCCCATCTCTGCCTTGCTCTTTTGATCTGTTGCTGATGATATGTTATTTTTTTCAGTGCAATCACCGTAGACTCCAAGAATACCAAGACCCTTCCAGATCTGTTGAGATTCTCCAAGGACTGCTCAGAAGAAATCCATTATAGAATCCATGTACTGTCTGCTGGTTTCACTCACCGACCATTCACTCAATTCAGCCAATTTCATTTGTACTTATTGTAATTTTCAATATTACAGTGGATCTGTATCACACATGTAATGTTAGGGATGAGATTTGATTTGTTCCAAACTGGGTTTGGGTCTAAATCTTGGGTGGGGATACTAGTGACATCATTGGAGCAGGAATGCTCGTGACATCATTGACCCAATATGGCCATATAGCTATATTAGGTCAACGGCATTGACCCAACTTGACTATTCAGCCATATTAGGTTAATGATGTCCTAAGCATCTTCTCCCTGCATTAGAGTACACAAAGGGGTGGGAATTACATCATTGGAGCAGGGATGCTATGACATCATATGGCCATATAGTCATATTACGTCAATGATATTGACCTTTGGTCAATGATCTCACGAGCATCCCCATTCCACAGCAGATGTACACAACGGGGCGGGGGGGATGCTCATGACATCATTGACCTAGTCTGGCCATATTAGGCCAATGATGTCCTTAGCCAGTGGTGGCTGGTGCTCCAAATTTTTTTGGGGGTGCAAACAAACAGAAAAAAATAAATCAAATGCAGCCACTGTGCTTATCGAGTCCAGCCACTGTACCCATAAATTGCCACTACTGTGCCATCAAACGCAGCTACTGTAACCATCAATTGGCGCCACTGTGCCCATAAATTGCTGCCAGTGTGCCCAATTGCTTCCAGTGTGCCCTATCAATTGCTGCCAGTGTGCCCCATCAATTGCCGCCAGTGTGCCCAATCAATTGCCGCCAGTGTGCCCCATCAATTGCCACCAGTTTTTCCCCTATCAATTACCGCCAAGGTGCCCCATCAATTGCCACCAGTGTGCCCCATCAATTGCCGCCAATGTGCCCCATCAATTGCCACCAGTGTGCCCCATCAATTGCCACCAGTGTGCCCCATCAATTGCCACCAGTTTGCTCTATCAATTGCTGCCAGTGTGCCCCCTGCCCGGCACTTACCTGTCCTCCACGCTCCCTCCAAGTCCTTAATGTCTTCTCCCGTCCTCTTCTGCTATGATTGGACGCCTGACAGGCGTCCAATCACAGTGCCTGCTGCTTCAGCCAATCAGGTGACAGGTAACCAGACCCGTCGCACCTGATTGGCTGAGAGGCGGGTCAGTGTTAGAGAATCGATTTATTCGCTTCTATAACACAACACTAAGTAAACAGCGAACGCAGAGCATTGTGCTTGCTGTTTACCAATTTGGAATTTCGGGCGCTGTAATTCAGATGCCCAGCGCCCGATAATAGGGGCCGGACACATGAATAGGGGGCAGCAGCGGCGAAAAAAGATTCATGCAATGCATGAATCTATCTATTGGTGATAGAGTGGTGCAGGAGAGAGGGGGCGGTGCTCCTGCGCCCTCTATGGACACACCGCCTAGGGTGACCACATTTCCAAACTACCATTTAGGGACACCCCCCTTCCCAAAAATCAGCTTGGGTTGTAACGAATCACAGCACAGTGATTGGACACAAGAGGCAGGATTTTTGATTTCTCCAATCACAAGCAGGGGGCAGGAATTGTGCTCCTCCAGGCATTCACGGCCAGGACAAGTACTGTCATTGAGTAAAGCGGTGATGTGGCGGCCTTTTTGGGGGCATCAGATTGGTACGGGTGGGGGGAGGGCTGTGTCAGTTTCATTCTGGGACACTGTATTATTGTCCTGGAATGAATGTGCCCGGGACAGACCTGCAAAATGTGGGACTGTCCTGGGCAATCCGGGACACGTGGTAACCCTAACACCGCCACCGTTAGCATCCCCACCCTAAAGCCGACGTACACAAAGGGGTGACTAGTAACATTACTGGAGCAGAGATGCTTGTAACATCATTGACCCAATATAGCAATGTGGCCACATTTGGTCAATGACGTCAAGGCATTCTTGCCCCTTTATATATTGTAAGGGGTTAGCTCGGTAGCGGGTGTGTGTGACCCCCTGGGTGGGTTCACTACTCACTGAACTATACAGAGAGGCAGCCGAAGACGGTTGAAAACAAAGAGTTTGATTTATTCTTCCATTCTGCCGGATACAGATACAAGTGCAAGCATCCAAACAGCATAAACAAAACAAAACATAAAATAAATCCTGGCCACTTGGGGCATCTACCTTCACCACACAGGAACCTACCTATGGAGTCTGGCACAGCCTACTGCTGGGCAGACACTGCTGGTCATACAGCAGAGAAACAATAGTCTTTTTGATTTTTATCACACAGAAAAATCAACAATCACCTCACCTCTTCAGAAGTCTTTCTCACTGCTCCTTAACTCAAAAAGCCTCAGGATGCAGCAATCAGTAGTCATCCTCCGGATGACTTATAGAGGCCTTAATTGCCTCATTCTGAAAAGCTGAAATTTTACAACACCCTAAACCTTTCTGGCTACCTCTGTAGCCGACACCTGGTAGTAATTGGTGTATTGTCCAAACAAGGCAGAAATGTATCTCCCGTCTGTGACAACACCCACAGATTTGCCTGACTTCCTGTTACAATATATATATATATATATCAGCTTCAGGGTGGGGCCTCCTGTAGTCCAATGGCCCAGGAATGACAGCGGTTTTCCGAGTTTGGACCCCAAACCCAGTTCAGAACAATAAAATCTCATCCTTAGTGTAATGCTTGACAAGATATTTTCATTTCAGCAAATAAATGGTGGAAGCAACTGTTGAATTATTATTTACTATTTTCCCCTCATAGAACTAAAGGTTATTAACAACTACACTACTGGCCAATTGACGGCGGCACGATAGTCCTATTATTCTGACAAGACGTCATATGACGTCCTTGTCTTTCACAGCCGCTAGGGGGCGTGTTACTGGGAACAAAATGCGCGTGCCCGGCGGCCGCGATTGCCCAGTAACTGAGCAGGACCGTGGACCTCTGTGTGTAAACACAGAGCTCCACGTCTTGTCAGGAAGAGGAGACTGATGCTGTGTCCCTTGTACATAGGGACACAGATTGGTCACCTCCCCCAGTCAGTCCCCTCCCCCCCCACATTAAGAATCACTCCCAGGGTACACATTTAACCCCTTTCCTCGCCCCTAGTGTTAACCCCTTCCCTGCCAGTCACATTTATACAGTAAGCAGTGCATATTTATAGCACTGTAGCTGTATAAATGTGAATGGTCCGAAAAATGTGTCAAAAATGTCCGATGCGTCCGCCATAATGTCATAGTCCCAATAAAAATTGCAGATCGCCGCCATTACTAGTAAAAAAAATAATAATAAAAAAAAAATCATAATTATGTCCCCTTTTTTGTAGGCGCTATAACTTTTGCGCAAACCAGTCACTATACGCTTATTGCAATTTTTTCTTTACCAAAAATAGGTAGAAGAATACATATCGGCCTAAACTGAGAAAAAAAATGTTTTTTTATTTTTTTTTATGGGATATTTATTATAGCAAAAAGTTTAAAAAAAATGTTGTTTTTTTTAAAATTGTCGCTCTTTTTTTGTTTATAGCACAAAAAATAAAATACCACCAAAAGAAAGTTCTATTTGTGGGGGGAAAAAAACGCCAATTTTGTTTGGAAGCCACGTCACAGGACCGCGCAATTGTCAGTTAAAGCGACGCAGTGCTGGAAGCTGAAATTTTGCCTGGGCAGGAAGGGGGTATACGTGCCCAGTAAGTGGTTAAAAAATATATAATATAGGAGGGGCCCATTTGCATTTTTACAGTGCATCAGGGGGGCCCATTGAAAAAAAAGGGCTGCCAACTCACCAAAAAGTCCAGAAAATCAGATGGGTTGCCTTAGCGTGTTGTTGGGGACCATCCAAATAAAAGGCTTCCCAATGTAGCAACCTGTAGCAATGGGCCCTCAATTTTTTTTTTAGCTAGAGGGTCATAAAAACAAATGGAAGCCCTATTGTCAAAAATTTAGATTAAAACATATGTGGGCAACTTTTTTCCATGCTCTCCTGGGGAGGGCAATCCGGTGTACAAAGGACCCTAATCTAGCCAGTTTGTTTATGCCTCAAGTCAGCCTTGTCCACCATATGTTCAAAATAATTACTGGCAACTTTGCTGAACCCTTCCTGCCAGAGAGCCCCCAGGCTTAACAAAGAAGACATGAAAGAAGCCATGTTGGCCATGGCAACCAATCAGAACCCTTGTTTTATATTCAAAACCTTTGATCCTTATGCGTGTCAGTTGGAAGTTGATCTGATCTGTTGTCATGGATCTGTTGTCATTGTCATGGGCATTAAAGGGGTTTTATTTTCTAAATAGGTTCCTTTAAAGCGGAGCTCCATGGCTTTCATGGGGGAGGGGGGTGCAGATACCTGTCTAAGACAGGTATTTGCACCCACTTCCGGGAACAACTCGCGCTGCTGACGCGCCCCTACCCGCATGCCCCGCTGTCTCCTGGGAAATACACTATTCCCAGGAGAGAGCAGGGACCAGTGACGGCGCGGCACGCTACTCGTGCATGCGCAGTAGGGAACCAGGTAGTGAAGCCGCAACGCTTACTTCCTGATTCCCTAAGCGAGGATGGCATCAGGTGCAGCCGAGGGGCGAGCGATTGCTCATCCTCGGCTGACGACATTGCGGATGCGTTGGACAGGTAAATGTCCATTTTTTAAAAGTCAGCATCTGCAGTAGCTGCTGGCTTTTAAAAAAAAAATTAAAAAATTAGGCGGAACCTCCGCTTTAAGCTGCTAGTGCATTGTTGGTTCACTTATTTTTTCCTTCGATTTCCCTTCTAAATGTTTTCTTTTCTTTGTCTGAATTTCTTACTTCCTGTTCCTCCTCAGTAAGCTTTCCACCATCATCTATACCGTTCTGGCTGGGGGTTAGTCAGCGTGCTCGCCCCCTCCCTTGGGACTACATCCCTGCGGGGAGACGCTGTGAACATTCAGGGGATGTAGTCCCAAGGGAGGGGGAGAGCATGCTCACTAACCCCCAGCCAGAATGGCTCGGATGATGGGGGCAAGCTTACTGTGTAAGTTGTGTAGCACTACACTTGATTCACTAGTAGTGGAATTTGTGATTTTCTTTCTATATATATTCTTATATTTTTATATATATTTATAGGCCGGGATTCAGAAAGCTTTTACTGCGCCGTCGCATCTTTACGGCGATTCAAAAAGGCAGTTACGCCTGATTTTTTCCAAGATACGCCCGGCGTAAGTCTCTTACACCGTCGTATCTTGTGTGTATATTTACGCTGGCCGCTAGGGGCGCTTCCGTAGTTTTTTGCGTTGAATATGCAAATGACCTAGATACACCGATTCAGAAACGTTCTTGCGCCCGGCGTATTACTATACGCCGTTTACATAAGGCGTACGACCGGCGTAAAGTTACCCCTGCTATATGAGGCGCAGCCAATGTTGAGTATGAACGTCAGAACAGCCGTCAAATTTTACGTCGTTTACGTTGTTTGCGTAAGTCGTACGCGAATAGGGCTGTGCGTAAGTTACGTTCACGTCGTAGGCATATCTTAGGTATTCTATTCGACGTGATTCTGAGCATGCGCACTGGGTTACGTCCACGTACGGCGCATGTGCCGTTCGTTCGGCCATGCATCTACATGGGGTCACGCTTCATTATCATACAAGATGCCCCCTACCTGCCTACTTTAAAATACGCAGGCTCACGCCGGCCCATTTAGGCTACGCCGCCGTAACTTAGGGCACAAGTTGTTTCTGAATACGGTACTCGCCTCTCTAAGTTACGGCAGCGTAGCGCATATGAGATGCGCTACGCCCGCCGAAAGATACGCCAGTCTTTCTGAATCCCGGCCCTATAGTTTATAATTTATGAGTGTTTATAATTAACCACTTTATAGCGCCCTCTTTATCATTAATCACATAATAGTAAAAGGTTTTCACTCTTTACATTTTTGGGGAGCAGCTTAGATATATAGAGGTAAATGTAATTTTTGTGAGTCAATCTATTTGACACTTGGCGCAGATTTTTTTTCAAGGTCAGTGTAGTGGTCAGTGTAGGGAACAGGTAAGTCAGTGTAGGAATCAGGTATGTCAGTGTAGGAATCAGGTAGGTCAGTGTAGGAATAAGGTAGGTCAGTGAAGGAATAAGGTAGGTCAGTAAAGAAATAAGGTATATCAGTGTAGGAATAAGGTAGGTCAGTGTAGGGATCAGGTAGGTTAATGTAGGAAAAAGGTAGGTCAGTGTAGTGGTCAGTGCAGTGGTCAGGTAGGTCAGTGTAGTGGTCAGTGTAGGAATCAGGTAGGTCAGTGCAGTGGTCAGTGTAGGGATCAGGTAGGTCAGTGTAGGAATCAGGTAGGTCAGTGTAGAAATCAGGTAGGTCAGTGTAGGAATAAGGTAGGTCAGTGTAGGGATCAGGTAGGTTAGTGTAGGAATAAGGTAGGTCAGTGTAGGAATAAGGTAGGTCAGTGTAGTTGTCAGTGCAGTGGTCAGGTAGGTCAGTGTAGGAATCAGGTAGGTCAGTGTAGGGATAAGGTAGGTCAGTGTAGGATCAGGTAGGTCAGTGTAAGAATCAGGTAGGTCAGTGCAGTGGTCAGTGTTGGAATCAGGTAGGTCAGTGCAGTGGTCAGTGTAGGAATCAGGTAGGTCAGTGTAGGAATAAGGTAGGTCAGTACTCCGGTACTAGTGGAAGGGACTCAGGGAGTGTTAAAGTCTGGCGGGGGGTGCAAATTTCTTGCCCTATCCCGGGCGCTGACAACCCACCCTACACCACTGACTGCATATATAATTTGAGGAAAATATGCGTAGAAAATATCTTACCCAAAAGATATGTCCCCGGATTTCATTTTAACAATCTGGTCACCCTACCTCATTGGGAAAACCTTATTAATAACATTGCCATTGATCCCATTGTTACCGCAATGAAATACCGGCCAGGTGGTAACCTTACTTTTCATAACAGGAATACAGGAAGTTCCACCACGAAATCTTTGTAATTATCCATTGACTAGCCGACATTGAGTTCCATCTACGGGGGGACGCCGCTCGCTATGGCCAATTCCTCCCCTTTTTCTTTACATCTACCTTGTCAAGGGCCCTCCAGCTCTAATGAGCAGATGGTGCCATATTCATCGGACTATATACATTCCTGTAGTCTGACAGGTCAGATAAATGACTTGTACAGCACACGGCCATCTGCTGTCCTCCATAGAATTTTTAGTTTACCTCAGCTGAGGCAAACTAGGGTCTCCACGGCGACGAGGAGCAGCGTGTTTTACTAGGCCTCATCCGGCTCACTTGTGTCTGCTGTGCGTCGGCCTATTGTTGGATTTTACTGCTTGGTTACTCAGAGACTGAGGATACATGTGTGTATGAGGTCCGCCGAGCGCAGCCCATTGTCCTCCCAGTTTATTTAATTAACTGGCTTTTCAGCAGGCTGCTGTGTTTAAGCGGCACATGTGTCAAAGACGGATAAATAATCGAAGAGTTTAGGTTTGGTGGTGGCTGTAGGGGGGGAAATAGGCACATAGGCCCCACTGACAGACCAGGCCAAATATTTACCCTTCGTGCTCTGAGGAGGCCTCCGAACCCGGGCCGCTTCAAAAGCAAACAGCTTTGTATTTTCAGACTTGAGTTATTGTAGTGTTTGACTTTAGGCCTCGTTTACACGGGTGGCAGTAAAATTAGGCGACTGAGCTGCAGTTTTACTGCCTTCTGACCACCCATGGCCATCGGCCACGGGTGGCATGTAGGGTTGCCACATCATCCCTTTAATCCAGGACACACATTAAAGCGGATGGTTCAGCTAAAAAAAATATTAAAAGCCAGCAGCAACAAATACTGCAGCTGCTGACTTTTAATATTAGGACACTTACCTGTCCTGGAGTCCAGCGGCGTCCGCAGCAGAGGATGAGCGATCGCTCGTCACCCTGCTGCTCCCCCCTCCATCCACGGTGAGGGAACCAGGAAGTGAAGCGCTGCGGCTTCACTGCCCGGTTCCCTACGGCGCATGCGCGAGTCGCGCTTCGCCCGCGAATTGGCTCCAGCTGTGTGCTGGGAGCCGAGTGTTCCCAGCACACAACGGGCGGGAGACGGAATGTGATGTAATGCCCGTCTTTTGCCCGTGAATGCTGGGCCGGAAGTGGGTGCAGATACATGTCTATCTGCACCCCCCTCCCCCCTGAAAGGTGTCAATTTTGACACCGGAGGGGGGGAGTGTTCGGATCAGCGGATCTTCACTTTAGGGTGGAGATCCGCTTTAATTACACAGGTTCTGTGGCTGACTAAGGTGGTAATTAAACTCACTTGGTGCCTTATCTGCATTAACCGGTTCCCGACCAGCGCACAACTATTTACGTTGACAGAATGGCATGGCTGCGCATATGGGCATATACTGTATATACGTCCCCTTTAAGATGCGAGCTGTGTGGTCACATGCGCCCTGTCGCAAGCTCCGTGACCGTGCCCGCGGGACCCAATTGCCGCCCGTGTCCCGCGATTGGGTCACAGAGCTGAAGAACGGGGAGATGTTGATGTAACCACAACATCTCCCTGTTCTGCCTAGCTAACACTGATCATGTTCCCTGTGATCGGGAACAGCGATCAGTGATGTGTCACGGTAACCCACGCCCCATAACAGTTAGAACATGCCATAGGTCACACTTAACCTCTTTAGCGCCCCTACAGGTTAACGCCTTCACTGCCAGTGTCATTTTTACAGTAATCAGTGCATTTTTGTAGCACCGATTGCTGTAAAAATGGCAATGGCCTCAAAATAGTGTCAAAAGTGTCCGATGTGTCCGCCATAATTATGCAGTCACGATAATGGTGGCGTTGATCGCCGCCATTACTAGTAAAAAAAAAAAAAATTAAAATATCTATCTATCCTCTGGTTTGTAGACGCTATAACTTTTGTGCAAACCAATCAATAAACGCTTATTGCAATTTTTTTTACCAAAAATAAGTAGAAGAATACGTGTCGGCCTAAACTGAGGAAAAAAAAATTTTTTTTTAGATTTTTGGGGATATTTATTATAGCAAAAAGTAAAAAAAAAATTTTTTTTTTCAAAATTGTCATTCTATTTTTGTTTATAGCACAAAAAATTAAAACCGCATAGGTGATCAAATACCACCAAAAGAAACCACCAAAAAGGATGTCAATTTTGTTTGTAAAATTAGTAAAATACAATACATCCTTTTTCAAAACCATGTATCCTATTGGTTTCTAGTTGGCACCTCTACACCCTCCCACCTACCCTCAACCCACCCACCTGTCCCCTCCTCCCAACCCTCCCCCTGCCCACCCTACCTAAAACTTTATAAATGTATCTCTTTATCTCTTTATATTTACTCTTGTTGCAGAAGGGTTCCCTCTACATATCCACTTGTCTTTTAATTTTTAGCGGTGCTTTATCGTCGTTTTTGCAGCGCTTTTCAGCCGCTAGCAGGAAGCTTTTAACCTCCGCTAGCAGCCGGAAAAAGGGTTGCTTTGCCTGCGGTTGTTCGGCGCGCTGCCCATTGATTTCAATGGAAAGGGGTCGCTTTATGAGGGGTGTATTCACGCCCCGGGCTTTCACACTTCAAATGCAGGTGAGGCTTTTCCAGTGTGAAAGGGGTCTAAATCAGCCTCAGAACCTGTGTAATTCATGTGTGTCCTGGATTAAAGGGATGATGTGGCAACCCTAGTGGCATGGCAAAAATTATACCCAATAACAAGTTTGGCGAACAGTACTGTTACTAAAAGCAACACATTCAAATGAATTGGGCTGAGCCCAGGGGCGGACTGACCATTGAGGAACTCGGGCACAGCCCGAGGGCCCCGTGCCACTAGAGGGCCCCATCAGGGTTGCCAGGCTCATTAAAACCAGGGACAGTATGTAAAAATCTGTGTTTTTTTTTACATCTGTCCCTGATATGTCCAAAACCTACATGCTTTTGATGTGAAAATCCCGAGATTTTAGCTGCCCCGCCTCTGCACTGCCACTTGGCTTGGTGGCCATCTGTAAGCCCAGGGGTCCCATAATCTTCTATTGCCCGGGGGTCCCATGAGTTGTCAGTCCGCCCCTGTATAGTGCCCATTCCCATTCAAAATCCATGAACAGTGGAATAAAAAAATAAAAAAAGCAGGCATTCAGGAGGCGGCAGTATTGAATGCCAGACAGCCAATGCTTACCCACTTGATCCCCAGTCCGATTCTGACATTTCTCACATACATGTAAACAGGGCCGGAGGTCCCCATGGTCCTGGATGGCAACCCTCCCCCCTTTTTTTTATATATATATATAAAAGATTTAAAAAAAAATTATACTTTTTTTATTTTTATTAAAGGGCCAGGAGGTCCCTTCTCAATTTACACCCCTCCCCCCCCCTCCTGTTTAATTTGTTCATAAACGAGGATGGGGTAAGCAGTTCAATATCTGTATTTGCAGACAATATTAAGCTAAGCAGGGCAATAACTTCTCCGCAGGATGTGGAAACCTTACAAATAGATCAGAACAAATTATTGTGGTGGGCAACTACATGGCAAATGAGGTTTAATGTAGAAACATTTAAAATTATGCATTTGGGTGGCAAAAATACAAAATGCAATTTATACACTGGGGGGGGGGGGGGGAACCTCTGGGGGAATCTAGGATGGAAAAGGACCTGGGGGTCCTAGTAGATGATAGGCTCAGCAATGTCATGCAATCCCAAGCTGCTGCTATCAAAGCAAACAGAATATTGGCATTAAAAAGGGGATTAACTCCAGAGATAAATGATAATTCTCCCACTCTACAAGACTCTGGTCCGGCCGCACCTGGAGTATGCTGTCCAGTTCTGGGCACCAGTCCTCAGGAAGGATGTACTGGAAATGGAGCGAGTACAAAGAAGGGAAACAAAGCTAATAAAGTGTCTGGAGAATATTAGTTATGATGAAAAGTTACCTTTTCCTTCAATTTCCCTTCTAAATGTGTTTTTTCTTTGTTTTCTTTGTCTGAATTTCTCACTTCCTGTTCCTCCTCAGTAAGGTGTTCTAAATGACTTTCCACCGCTCCGATGATGGTGGAAAGCTTACTGAGGAGTAAGAGGAAGTGAGAAGTTCAGGCAAAGAAAAAACACATTTAGAAGGGAAATAGAAGGAAAAGGTAAGTGAACCAACAATGCACTAGCTTAGAGGAACCTATTTGAAAATAAAAAATGAACCTTTACAACCCATTTAACCTTAAACTACGTAGAGGGTTCTTTACTGTAAGAGCGGCAAGGATGTGGAATTCCCTTCCACAGGCGGTGATCTCAGTGGGGGGCATTGATGGTTTCATAAAACTATTGGATAAGCACCCGAACGACCACAACATACAGGGATATACAATGTAATACTGACATATAATCACACACATAGGTTGGACTTGATGGACTTGTGTCTTTTTTCAACCTTTACCTACTATGTAATTATGTGATCAGCTCTGTCCAATCATAGCGAAAACAGGAAATGCTGTATATCGGCTTTTCCTCCGCTCGCACTGACAGACGCGAGTAGAGGAAAGCCAATCTGCTGCTCTCCTGATGGGGGAAGGGGGGTCTGGGCTGATTGATTATCAGTGCAGCCCCCCCCCCCCACCCCAGGATGCCCACCCCTGTCCACCAGGGATGCCGACCCAGGACCACCAGGGTTGCCAATCAGTACCCATTAGAGGTGCCAATCAGTACCTATCAGTAATGCCTGCCAGTGCCTCCTCATCAGTGCTGTTTATCAGAGCCATCAGTGGCACCCATCAGTGCCACCTAAAGGTGCCCATCAGTGCGGCCTTTCAGTGCCCATTATTGTCGCTTATCAGTGCCAACTATGAGTACCCATCAGTGTCGCCTATCAATGCCCATCAGTGCTGCTTATCAGTGCCACCTGAGGCTGCATTCACACCTAGGCGTTTTGTCACCTGAAGCGCGGCGCTACAATACGCTGGAGGGGAGAAATAACAATATTATAACATTATTCTCTATGGAGATGGCTCACATCTCCACGCCAAACGCAGAAACGCCGAACGCCTGAAGCTCAAACAAGTCCCGGACCCTTTTTTGTCGCGCGTATCGGGCAGCTTCGGCGTTCGACATAGCCGACAATGACCTGTACAAAACCGGGGTTAAAACAATGCGTTTTGTCACCGCAAATCGCGGTACAAAACGCCGCAAATCGCCTACGCTAAGGTGTGAATGCAGCCTAAGAGTACCGCCTATCAGTACCCATCAGTGCCACGGCCTTTCAGTGCCCATTATTGTCGCTTATCAGTGCCAACTATGAGTATCCATCAGTGTCACCTCATCAGTGCCCATCAGTGCTGCATATTAGTGCCACCTTATTAGTGCCCATCAGTGCAGCCTCATCAGTGCCCATCAGTGAAGGAGAAAACATACTTACTTACAACATTTTATAACAGAAACAAAGGTAAGAAAAAAAAATTTTGGTCAGTCTTTTTTTATTTGTTTAGCAAAAAATAAAAAACCCCAGTGGTGATCAAATACCACCATAAGAAAGCTCTATTTGTGGGGAAAAAAATGCAAAAAAAATGTTTGGGTACAGTGTTTTTTTTAAATGGGGGGGGGGGGTGTCTGTGCTGATTGATTACCAGTACATCCCCCACCCCCCCAGGGGAGAGGGAGGGAACCATCAGAACTTCACTTGTTTAGGCTCCATGCACACTGAAGCTGATAAACTGCAGTTTATTGGCGTTTTGGCTTTTTTTTTAAAGCCCATAAACTGAACTCTATGTTAGCCTATGTGCCCATGCACACCTGGGCGTTTTAATGAGCTTTGGAGTTTATTGGCTTTTTTCTGAACGCCCGAAATTTGCGCTCAAAGTGCCGTTTTTTGGCGTGAAAAAATGCTAAAAAATGCAAAACGCCCAAAAACACTGGGCGTTTTTCAGTGTTAATGAGCTTTGGAGTTTATTGGCTTTTTTCTGAACGCCCAAAATTTGCATTCAAAGTGCCGTTTTTTTTGGCGGGAAAAAAATGCTAAAAACTTCCAAAAACGCTCAAAAACGTCCAAATACGCCCAAAAACGCTCAAAAACGCCGGCGCCAGCGTTTTTTTTAGCATTTTTTTATCCACTTAAAAAAAAAAAAAAGTAAAAAAAAAAAAAAAAAAATCTGATAAAAGCTACACTGAAAAATAAAGCTATTGCAAAAGTGCTAAAAAGGCTCCCTGCAAAGCTACTGTTTTTTTTTATAGCTTTTATCAGCTTCAGTATGCATGGAGCCTAAGTGAGATTCCACTTTGAGAGCTTACCAGTGGCTGTTCCCATGTCGCATGACAGGTTCACTTTAACAATATTTGTTGCAAACGCAATGTGAAGAGTTACCACCGGGTGGCGACAGTCTCCAACAATGTAAACCTGTGTTCGGTCAGCTACTGGTGGATTGTTAGATCTCTCCCCATTGCAAATACAAACCTGGCCATTGTTTCCTTTTACCTGCTCGAGTCCCTGGGCCTTTTCTCCTAAAATCCCCTCGAGTCCCAGAGAGTATTTTCTTCTGCGATGACCAAGTGTCGCTTTAAGGCTGCTTTCACATTGAGGCACGGTGACGGTATAGCGGCGCAATTTTTAGCACCGCTATACCGCCGTGTTCCCCGCTGTGTGGTATTAACCCCCACTAGCGGCCGTAAAAGGGGTTAATACCGCACGCAATGCGCCTCTGCAGAGGCGCATTGTGGGCGGTATTACCGCAGTTTCCCATTGATTTCAGTGGGAAGGAGCGGTATAGGAGCGGTAAACACCCCGCTCCTATACCGCTCCAAAAATGCGGCTAGCAGGACTTTTGAAACGGTCCTGCTAGCGCACCGCTTCAGTGTGAAAGCCTTCGGGCTTTCACATTGAAGACTACAGGGCACGATTTTTTCAGGCGGTATAGCAGCGCTATTTTTAGCGCTGTACCGCTTCAAAAACGCCCCAGTGTGAAAGGGACCTAACTGACAATTGTGCGGTCTTGCGACGTGGCACCCAAACAAAATGTACGCCGTTTTTTCCCCACAAATAGAGCTTTCTTTTGGTGGTATTTCATCACCTCTGCGGTTTTTATTTTTTGCGTTATAAACAAAAATAGAGAAAAAAAAAACACAATATGTTTTTACTTTTTGCTATAATAAATATTCCCCAAAAATATATAAAAGAACAAATTTTTTCCTCAGTTTAGGCCGATACGTATTCTTCTACATATTTTTGGTACAAAAAAAAGAAATAAAAAAAATGGCAATAGCGTATATTGATTGCTTTGTGCAAAATTTATAGCGTCTACAAGATAAGGGGATAGATTTATGACATTTTTACAGTGCAGTACGGCGTCATCATATCACTGATGTGGCAGTGATCAGGAACACTGACTGGTGACAGTATGTAAAAAAAACAAAAAATAAAATAAAACGTAAATAATGTTTTTTCAATACTTAAAAAAAAAAAACATTTTATTTTTAAAACTTTTGTTTTTACTATTTTTGTTTTGTTATCAGAGTAGACAGTCTGAGGTACTTAGCAAGAGGCAAGGCACATTTTTTGAAGTTGACATTTTTATGTCCCAATTTGTTTGGAAGAATAAGATATAAAAAAAAGTTTTCACGTTATTTTTTAACATACTGTCACCAGTGCAACACAGCGTCATCATATGACTGGTGTGGCGTGGGATCAGGGACACTGACGGGTGACAGTATGTATAAAAACAAAAATACAAAAACAATTTAAATCATTTGTTATTCAATATTTTAAAAAAAAAAATTTAAACTTTTTTTTCTTTTTTATTGCTTGTTATCAGCGTAGACAGTCTCTGAGGTATTTAGTAAGAGGCACGGCGCATTTTTTGACGTTGTTATTTTTATGTCACAATTTGTTTAGAAAATTAAGAAACAAAAAAAAATAAAAAGGTGTAGCAGGGACCAGGGACACTCACTGGTGACAGTATGTAAAAAAATAAAAATAAAAGTAAATAATTTTTTATTCAATATAAAAATAAAAAATAAATGTAAACTTATTTTTTTACTATTTTTGTTTTATTATCAGAGTAGTTCAGTATCACCATAGTGACAATGTACTACTCTGGTGGGGGGTGGTGATCAGGGATTGCTGATCGCTGGATAAGCCAGTGTTTCTCAACTCCAGCCCTCAAGGGGCCCCAATAGGTCATGTTTTCAGGATTTCCCTCAGATGAAACAGCTGTGGGAATTACTAAGGCAGTGGAACTGATCAAATCACCTGTGCAAAATAATGGAGAGCTTGAATACCTGACCTGTTGGGACGCCTTGAGGACTGAAGTTGAGAAACACTGAGATAAGCAAAAGTTTTAGCTGCCATGAATGGGGTTAAGATTCATGAACAGCTTGCTTGTGTTTGTTATCTGTGATTGCCTACAGCCTCACACTGATCACAGCTGCTTGGTCTCAGGTGTTCCCTATCCATGCTTTATCATGCCAACTTCAATGGAAGTGTGCTGCTTATTTGAATGAAGTATTTTTGATTTGATAAGGACCTCAGCACATTGGGGTGATCCTACCCAGATCTGAGCTGCAGAGGTTCTAGTCTCGTTCTTTTCTCCTGTCCAGCCATCCAGTTGCCTCGTACATTGCTCTACCCTGTTGATGGTCTACAGATACAGATGAAAGTACCAATGGACCAAGAGACTTTGCACTTCTCCCAGGTGCGCCGTGTTTCCTGGGACTTGTACACTCTTTGGATTTCATAGTGAAGTGCTGCTAAAAAAGCCGCTTAAAATGGTAGTAAATCTGCTGATTTTTTTTACACCTGTAAGGGAAAGGGTATGCACTGCATACTAGCTCATTATGAAATACTCACCTTAGAACGAGGCGTTGGTGTCCCTCCTCAGCGTCGCCTCAGCGTGTCTTCCAGGTATTCGGGCTCCAGCGACGTGAGTGGCTGGAGCAGCGATGTTGTCACTCCTGCGCATGCGCACGGGAGACTTCTTTCCGGGCCTTAACCCGAAAATCTCCTATGTGCATGCGCCACTGCATTCAGCGGCTCATTGCGAGGGGAATATCTCCTAAACTGTAAAGGTTTAGGAGATTATATATATTTTACCTACAGGTAAGTCTAGCGGCTGAAATGCGCTGCAAAAACAATGTTAAAGCGCCACAAAAAATAGCTTTACCTCTGACGCTCGTCCGCCCCATTGTGAAAGTGCCCTTTAACCACTTAAGCCCCGGACCAAAATACAGCTAAAGGACCAGGCCCCCTTTTGCAAATTGCCACTGCGTCACTTTAACTGACAATTGCGCGGTCGTGCAATGTGGCTCCCAACAAAATTGGCGTCCTTTTTACCCCACAAATAGAGCTTTTTTTTGGTGGTATTTGATCACCTCTGTGGTTTTTATCTAAACAAAAATAGAGCGACAATTTTTTAAAAAAATGCAATATTTTTTTCTATAATAAATATCCCCCAAAAAAAAATTATTTATATATATATATATATATATATATATATATATATTCCTCAGTTTAGGCCGATACGTATTCTTCTACCTATGTTTGGTTAAAAAAAAATCACAATAAGCGTGTATCGGTTGATTCATTCAAAATTATTAGCGTTTACAAAATAGGGGATAGTTTTATTGCATTTTTTATTATTTATTTATTATTACTACTATTTATTTATTTTTGACTGTGACTGCAACATTATGGCGGACACTTCAGACAATTTTGACCCATTTTTGGGACAATTGCCATTTTCGCAGCAAAAACCCCCACAAGGGGCGCTGTAGGGGTTTTGTGTTCCCTGTGTGTGTAGGGGGGTGTGGCTGTAGGTGTGACTTCATCAATCGTGTCCCCCCTATAAAAGGGATGACGCAATTGATGCAGCCACCACAGTGAAGCACGGGGAAGCGCTCTCCCCGCTCTCCCCGCTCTTCAGCTCCGGGGACCGATCGCCGCACTCCAGCGCAGATCGGGTCCGCAAGTTTCGAGGTCCGGAGCTTCGGACCGGGTCAAGGGAGCATGCCGTGGGTGCGCGCCCGTGACCCACGGCTGGGTAGTAGTACAGGACGTACCTGTACGTGGATCTGCCCAGCCGTGCCGACGTATATGTGCAGGAGGCGGTCCTTAAGTGGTTAAGGTCATGTGACCTTAAAAAAAACGGACCCCTTTTGTGGCAATTTCGAATCGCTTTTATGTCGCTTTGGTAGCGCTGGAGTTTTTGGAGTGCTTTTTACAGCGCTCCAAACACGCCCCAAAGATGCTGCTTGCAGGACTTTTTCTACTGCCCCACGAGCGCATCGCCCCAGTGTGAAAGCACTCAAAAAAATGGGAGGCAGTTTTCAGGCGCTATTTTTAGAGCTAAAACGCCTGAAAACTGCCTCATGCCGCGTACACACGATCACTTTTCGGCATGAAAAAAACGACGTTTTTAAAAAACGTAATTTAAAATGATGGTGTGTGGGCTTCACATCCTTTTTCATCTTCTGAAAAACGACAAAAAAAAAAAAAATATCCGAGCATGCTGCATTTTTTTAACCCACGCATGCTCAGAAGCAAGTTATGAGACTGGAGCTTGAATGGAACTTCCCCTTTAGAGTGCTGTCGTACGTCACCACGCTTTGCTCATCATTTTTTTTAAATGATGGTGTGTGGGCAACATCGTTTTTAATGATGATGAAGTTGGAAAAACTTTTTTTTTCATGCCGAAAAGTGATCGTGTGTACGCGGCATCAGTGTTTTACTATACTGGGTGAGGTGCTTTTACTACGGGAAGAGGTGGCCTTTTTTTCCCCTGCTTAGCAGGGACACAAACTCCATCTCTTCTCCCCCTGTCAGAACGGTGATCTGCCTTGTTTACAGGTCATAGTTCTGGCTCTCTTCCTAACGATCGGTGGGTACCGGTGGGCATCGAGTGCTCTGCACCTGCCTATCAGCTTCCGATTTGTGTAACAGCAGTGGTACTATGTTGCCGGCGACGCGGAAGCGTGCCCCTACCTGGAAGTGACAGTTCACGGTACTACTGTAGGTATGTGATCTGGCGCAGCAGGGACGACTTGCTGCCATATATCTAAGTTATACGGTCGGCAAATGGTTGATGAAATTGAATTGTGCTGTGCGCTCTCTTGCTTTTCTGGGAATTGGACTTTGAGGAGTATTCTGCTGATGGGAAATGCGGTTTTATATTGCGGTCCTATGGAATGGAACAGAACAGTTGCTGTGATGGGAGGTCTGGCGTGTCTGCTTTGTAGAGGTCGGTGGAGTGTGACTCACTGGGTGAAGCACTGGGGAAGAAGCATTTATATTACATATAAGCAGAG
Organism: Rana kukunoris; assembly: GCA_029574335.1. NCBI lineage: Eukaryota > Metazoa > Chordata > Amphibia > Anura > Ranidae > Rana > Rana kukunoris. Next base: position 128,693,210 of record CM056059.1, on the reverse strand, counting down.
CTTTTTTTCTCAGAAAATAGGTGCAGGAACTCAACCACGACCCGTTCAGATTTCACAAACAGTAGAAGGGCCTTAAAGCGGTATTTCACCCTAAACATAATATCTCCCATGCGATCCAGCATACTGGCGTCAGCGCCAGTATGCTGGGTTTTTTTTTTTGTAATAGCACACTTACTGTATTATTGTAGAATTCCTTTTCTGTCCCCCGTGGTGGACGGCGCCAGTATAGCGCGTCACATCTTCCTAAAATACCCGATATGCACTCGGGTAATCTCGGCGAAAATGCGGCGCCTGCGCACAGACCTAGGAGCTGACTGCGCAGGCGCCGTATTTCTCCGAGTCCTACGGCTATGGCGCGTCACGCCCTCCGAAATAGGACTCGGAGAAATACGGCGCCTGCGCAGTCAGCTCCTAGGTCTGTGCGCAGGCGCCGCATTTTCGCCGAGATTACCCGAGTCCATATCGGGTATTTTAGGAAGATGTGACGCGCTATACTACAGCCGTCCACCGCGGGGGACAGAAAAGGAATTCTACAATAATACAGTAAGTGTGCTATTAAAAAAAAAAAAAAACAGCATACTGGCGCTGACGCCAGTATGCTGGATCGCATGGGAGATATTATATTTAGGGTGAACCTCCGCTTTAAAGGGGCATTAAATACCAGAATTGCATTACATACAGTGTGCAGAGTTCAGGGGGTTACAAAGCAGTCACTTGTAAACACAGAAACCAGACTTCTGTGTTCACAAGTGATTGTGGTGAGCGGGCACCAAAGGGTCTGAGCCAAAGGTGGTGGAACTGAGTTCCACCGAGTTCCCCCAGAAAAAAAGCCCTGCATATAAGGAATTTCTGGTCACATACATTGGAGGTCCTGAACACAGTCGGGGGAATTGTGGGGTGGGTGGAGCTTGGAGGATAGTTCTCCATCAGGTTCACCTTATTTTTAGTGGAAAGTGCACCACAGTGGGTGGATTTTAAAGCTGCCATCAGGCTAAGTTGCGGCTATGGATCCACCTACTGCCATAGGCTGTCACTATCAGGGCCTTCTTAATAGCATCTTGGGCCCCTGGGCAAAGTAATGTTCTGGGGCCCCTACAATGATGACAGTGCAGGTAAACAGACATCAAGTAGGTAGGAGGCAGACTGCCTCCCCTTTGCATCTATCACTCTCAGTGCCATCATGGGGCCCTCAATTTCAGGGCAGTGTGGACTCAAGGACCCGCTGCTTTGGAGAAAGTGCAGGGGGCCCCCCATGCAGCTGGGGCCCCTGGGCAGTTCCCAGGTGTACACTCTCAGATGGCCTCCCCTGTGTATCTATCACTCTCTGTGCTATCATGAGGCCCCCAATTTTGGGGCAGCGTGGGCTCAAGGACCAGCTGCTTTGGGGGGGAAATACGGGGGGCCCCCGTGCAGCTGGGGCCCCTGGGCAGTGCTCAGGTGTGCCCTCTCCTGGTCACTTTAGATTCTTGTTTCCCCACCAAGCTCTGCCCACGGGTCTACAAAGCACCTCAGCAATGCGTCTGTCATTGTCATTGTGTTCCTGCACCCCAAACTCTCTCATCCACTTCTTTATGGACCTTGCTTTGTGCACTGGTGCGCCGTTATGTTGGAACAGGAAGGGGCCATCCCCAAACTCTTCCCACAAAGTTGGGAGCATGAAATTGTCCAAAATATCTTGGTATGCTGACGGCTTAACCACTTAAGCCCCGGACCAAAATGCAGGTAAAGGACCTTGCCCCTTTTTGCGATTCGGCACTGCGTCGTTTTAACTGACAATTATGCGGTCGTGCGACGTGGCTCCCAAACAAAATTGGTGTCCCTTTTTCCCCACAAATAGAGCTTTCTTTTGGTGGTATTTGATCACCTCTGCGGTTTTTATTTTTTGCGCTATAAAAAAAATAGAGCGTCAATTTTGAAAAAAAATCAATATTTTTTACTTTTTGTTATAATAAATATCCCCCCAAAATATATATAATTTTTTTTTCCTCAGTTTAGGCCGATACGTATTCTCCTACCTATTTTTGGTAAAAAAAAATCGCAATAAGCGTTTATCGGTTGGTTTTCGCAAAATTTATAGCGCTTACAAAATAAGGGATATTTTTATTGCATTTTTATAAAAAAACATTGTTTTACTACTAATAGCGGCGATCAGCGATTTTTTTTTTTTTTTTTTTTTTTTTTTTTTTTTTTCGTGACTGCGATATTATGGCGGACACTTCGGACAATTTTGACACATTTTTGGGACAATTGTCATTTTCACAGCAAAAAATGCACTTTGGGAGTTAATCACAAGGGGGCGCTGTAGGATTTGTGTGTTCCCTGTGTGTGTTTACAACTGTAGGGGGGTGTGGCTGTAGGTGTGACGTCATCGATCACGTCCCCCTATAACAGGGATGACGCGATCGATGCTGCGGCCACAGTGAAGCACGGGGAAGCCGTGTTTACACACGGCTCTCCCCGTTCTTCAGCTCCGGGGACTGATCGCCGCACTCCAGCAGGGATCGGGTCCACGAGTCCCGGAGCTTCGGACCGGATCACGGGAGCGCGCCGCGGGCGCGCGCCCATGATCCACGGCTGGGTACTAGAACCAACGTATATATACGTTGATGTGCCCAGCCATGCTATTCTGCTGACGTAAATGTACAGTAGGCGGTCCTTAAGAGGTTAAAGAGGAAGTAAACCCTCATGGGTTTTACTTCTTTATTACCCTGCAAAGATAAAGCATAATTGGCTACTATGCATAGTAAAACATTACGTGTCACTTACCTGAACCCGAAGCCTGAGGTGTCCCTGCTGGCTGGAAGTGTCCATCTTTAGCCCTCTTCCTTCCGGGGCCACGGATGCCGGCTCTGTGACTGGCGATGTCACGCCCGCCAGTCACGGCATGACCCCAGCTGGAAACGGCACAGCGTGCTTTTTCTAAAGTGCGCATGTGCCGAAAACATCAGCGCATGCACAGAAAAAAATATTGTACAGGGAATTGGAAATGCGCCGTTGAGGACATATTTCCAGCACCTACAGGTAAACCTGTAGGTGAAAGTGCTTGTACACCCTGTACAACCACTTTAAGAGTTCCCTTCACTGGAACTAAGGGGCCAAGCCCAACCCCTGAAAAACAACCCCCCACCAAAATCCCCCCTCCACCAAATGATTTGGACCAGTGCACAAAGCAAGGTCCATAAAGACATGGATGAGCGAGTTTGGGGGGGTGGAGGAACTTAACTGACCTCAACCTGATGGGAAACCTTTGGGATGAATTAGAGTCGAGACCTACGGGCCAGGCCTTCTCGTCCACATCAGCGCCTGACCTCACAAATGCACTGGAAGAATGGTCAAACATTCCCATAGACACACTCCTAAACCTTGTGGGCAGCCTTCCTAGAAGAGTTGAAGCTGTTAGAGTTGCAAAGGGTGGGCCAACTCAATATTGAACCCTACGGACTAAAGCCCTGTATACACAATCGGAACAGAACGTTGGCTCAAACTTATCTTGCGTACACACGGTCACACAAATGTTGTCGGAAATTCCGAACGCCAACAAAGCGGTGACGTACAACACGTATGACGAGCTGAGAAAAATTAAGTTCAATAGCGAGTGCGGCTCTTCTGCTTGATTCAGAGCATGCGTGGTTTTTTTTGTGTGTCGGAATTGGCTACACACGATTAAAATTTCCGACAAGACCTTTTGTTGTCAGAAAAATTGAGAACCAGCTCTCAAACATTTTGTTGTCGGAAATTCCGGGAAGCAAATGTCCAATGGTGCCTACATGCGGTCGGTTTTTCCGACAACAAGCTCACATCGAACATTTGTTGTCGGAAATTCCGACCGTGTGTACGCGGCATAAGACTGGGATGCCATTGAAGTTCATGTGCGTGTAAAGGCAGGTGTCCCAATACTTTTGGTAACATAGTGTAGATGGCTAGTCTAATGCACATTAGAAAGTGGAATTTTTGGATCGAGTTTTGAAAAACGAGACAAAAAACAGAGCCGGTGCCAAAATGGGACAACCAAATTGAATCAAATTGGCGACGATCGTCTTCACTCGTAGCGGTGGATTTGCTCTGGCGAAAAAGTGATGGGGTCATTTCAGGGTTACGTCTGTGACTGCGCTGGCAGCAGGTCAGGCGGTGTCACTTTCAGCTGTAGTATGAAGGCCAGGCTCCGCCCACTCACTACACGCAGAGCTGACAGCCGCATACTACACAGCAAACAAAGGACAAGTGTCTGCAGGGTGCTGAGGACCTGTCACGTCACTACTACACAGTGTACACAGAATGGCCCAGACTCCGCCTCTAATTGGACATCACTGGAAGCTGGGCGGGGATAATGGTCTGCAGAGAGCAAGACGGTCTGCTGGGTCCTAGAGAAGCCCTGGCAGCGGCAGAAACCGATCAGGATGTTTCTGATATGGGGGCACGTGACGCAGTTCGCAGTCCACCACAATCCGACGTTTGTTTTGTGCGTCAAAGCGGGGTGCTTGGCTCAGGTCCTTGAAGACCACTGAGCCAGCTGCCGAAAAAGTGTATTGAAGACCAGGCTTTTTCTGGCACTTTTTGTTTACAAGTTTAATTCAGTCATTTTTTTTTCTAGAAAATGTTGATCGCGGCCGTACCGTGTTTTTAGGACACGCCGCGACCCCAATCTCGGTAGAGAACCGATGACGGGGCTCTTTAACTATGGGATCAGCTGTGTTCAATCACAGGCAGTCACATGTATGTAGCGCTACCCCATTCAGGAGCCGCTGGTTAGATGTGGGATCGGCGTAAGTCAAGTTACCTTTAACGTGTCTAGGGAAATTGATGGTAGCAACTGTGAGAGCAGTAACGGAATGTCCAAGCAAATGATCGACGTTTTCCAAGTGCTTTATTTTCGGTCCAACAGTCAACTTGAGGTAGACAGGATAGGTTGGTGAAGAGAATAACTTTGCAGATTCAGGCTATGGATAACGAACAGAAGCAGTCCTGCTTCTCTAGAGTATATTCTTTTCTCCCGTCGCCACTCCCGCCGGAGTGGGTGCAGTGCACTTGGACAGGCCTCTCCCACAGACCTGGCAGCCAGAGTGTCACTGATAGGGATGAGCTTCGAGTTCGAGTCGAACTCAAGTTCGACTCGAACATTGCCTGTTCGCCGAACAGCGAACTATTTGGGGTGTTCGCGGCAAGTTCGTGTGAACTTTAGAACCCTGTTAAAGTCTATGGGACTCGAACGTTTGAAATCTAAAGTGCTAATTTTAAAGGCTAATATGCAAGTTATTGTAATAAAAGTGTTTGGGGACCTGGATCCTGCCCCAGGGGACATATATCAATGCAATTTTTTTTTTTTTTTTTTTAAACTGCAGTTTTTTGGCAGCAGTGATTTTAATAATTCATTTAAGTGAAACAATAAAAGTGAAATATTCCTTTAAATTTCGAACCTAGGGGGGGGTGTATAGTATGCCTGTAAAGTAGCGCTTGTTTCCCATGCTTAGAACTGTCCCTGCACAAAGTGTCATTTCTGAAGGAAAAAAGTAATTTAAAATCACTCACGGCTATAATGAATTGTTGGCTCCCGGCAATACAGAGAAAAGTCATTCATAAAAAAAAAATGTGTGGGGGTCCACGGCATTTTTTTTTCAATTTGGGGTGGAGTTCCCCTTAAAATCCATACTAGACCCTGAAGGGTCTGGAATGGATATTTGGGGGGAACCCCACATCATTTTTTTTTTTTATTTGACGCAGGGTTCCCCTTAATATCCATACCAGACCATAAGGTGAGTGATTTTAAATGACTTTTTTACTTCAGAAATTACACTTTGTGCAGGGACAATTCTAAGCACAGGAAACAAGCGCTACTTTACAGGCATACTATACACCCCCCAAGGTACGAAATTTAAAGGAATATTTCAATTTTATTGTTTCACTTTAAGCATTATTAAAATCACAAACGGCCATTTTTTAAAACTTTTTTTGCATTGATACATGTCCCCTGGGGCAGGACCCGGGTCCCCAAACACTTTTTAGGACAATAACTTGCATATTAGCCTTTAAAATTAGTACTTTCGATTTCAAATGTTCGAGTCCCATAGACTTTAACAGGTTTCTAAAGTTCACACAAACTTTTGGTCTGTTCGCAGGTTCTGGTACGAACCGAACCCAGGGGTGTTCGGCTCATCCCTAGTCACTGAGAATGCTGAGAAGGAACAAGTCTCTGCCACCGACTTGGCTCTAGTAAATTAGTAAAGGCCTCTGCCACAGGTACGGTACTTGAGAGCAATAGAGCATATCCTTTCAGTCAATTTCTCTTGAAGTGTGGGGACCCAGTAAATCACTGGGGTCCCTCGGCAACTTTAGTTGCTCTGAGCCATGAGGGCCCAGAGTTGGGAACTCCGCGTAGCACAGGCCCCCGGCCAGGTAGGCCATAGTTATGGGGCCCGTGATGTGCACACACCCTGAAAGTGGGTGCTGCACCTGAAACCCGCGAAGACCCCGAAAAATGGCGTCTGCCACAGATATACCCTCCCCCAGCATGCACCGCGAGGGAAACACTCCTCCAATTGGCTGCTGGGAAAAGTGGCTCTGCCTAAATCCCTTTCGCGCCACCTGCCGCCCAGAGATGGAACTGCATCCCTAGAGCGCAGAATGACCCACAGGATAATTCAGGGCTGACAGCAGCCTAATTTAGCATAAATCAACCTGGGTGAGAGCAAATAAGTCTCTCACCCCACTAAATTTGAACAGCGTCCCTTACTGACAGTAAGGGGGCGCTACATGTAAAGGCGGACGTATCATTTATTGGCTCACCTCACACTGACAGAGTGTGTGGCGAGGAGAGACGATCAGCTGCATCTCCTTGTAGGACAGGTAATCGGGGCACTGTTAATCATTTCTCTGACTACAGTACAGCCCCATCAGTGACACCAATGAGTGGCCATTAGTGCTGCCCAGGGCACCCATCAGAAATTTTGAGACCCCTCACACAGCTTTAGGCATGCGCCCCAACATTCTCTCCAGCCACAAGCAGAGAACTGGAGGGGATGGGGGGTGCTGCCGAAAAAGTGAAACTCATCTCACCTTTCCTCTCTCCAGCCATGAGCTGAAAATGGGGGGAGGGGGGGGGATGCCTGTACCCCGCCAATGGCGGCCCCAGTGCTGCCTTTCAGTGCCGCCTATCAATGCCCACCAGTGCTGCCTATCAGTGCCACCTATTGGTGCCCATCAGTGCGGCATATTAGTGACACCTCATCAGCTCACATCAGTGAAGGAGAAAAATTACTTATTTACAAACTTTACTGACGTAAACCTTTTCAGAATGGTTAAATACAACAAAAATACAATTTTCTTAATTTGGGTATAGTGTTGCATGACTGCACAATTGTCATTCAAAGTGTGAGAGTGCTGAAGGGTCTATAATTTTTATCATAGGTCTATTTTAAATGATACAGAATATCAACCAAAAATCCAGAAAGAAAAAAAGAATACAAATGTTATAAATGGGGTTGCAGTTCAGTGAGTAAAATAAGTATTTGATCCCCGACCAACCAACAATAATTCTCCTCCCACAGGCTGGTCATGTGGTACACAGATTAGTCCATCAGTGTAAGAAGGTTCTACTAACGACATCTCGTTATGTTTATAAAAGACACCTGCCCACAGAATTTTTCTTCCATCATGGGGAAGACCAAAGAGCTGTCGGGCCGGGTTCACACTGGTGCGACACGACACTCGTCCTACTTTGGATCCGACTTTTCCCTGCGACTTGAAGCCGACATACGTCCGACTTTCAATGAACAGGGATCCCCACCAATTCCAGGCAATGTGTATGTTATGAATCTTGAAAGGGAACTCCACGTCAAATTTTAAATAAAAAACCCGGCATGGGTTCCCCTCCGGGAGCATACCATACCCTTGGTTCTGGTATGGATTTTAAGGGTTCCCCCAAATCCATACCAGACCCTTTATCTGAGTAGGCAGCCCAGCCGGTCAGGAAAGGGGGTGGGGACAAGCGAGCGCCTATTTAGGTGTCCAATCATAGCAGAGAATGGGAGAAGACATCAAGAAGCATGGAGGACACCGCTCGCTGCCCGCTGCCAACACCTGCTGCCCCATCGAGACAGGGTACCTGCCTGGCAGATGGTGGGCGGGGGGGACACGGTGGCAGCATTTTTTGGCACAGTGGGTACAATTGATGGCACAGTGGGGACAATTGATGGCACAGTGGGCTGCCCGCCACTGACACCTGCTGCCCCATCGAGACAGGGTAAGTACCTGGCAGATGGTGAGTGGGGTGGGGCACAGTGGGGGCAATTGATGGCACAGTGGGTGCGTTTGATGGCACAGTGGGTGCGTTTGGGGGCAATTGATGGCACAGTGGGGGCAATTGATGGCACAGTGGGCTGCCCAACACCTGCTGCCCCATCAAGACAAGGTAAGTGCCTGGCAGATGGTGGACGGGGAGGACACAGTGGCGGCAAATGATGGCACAGTGGGGGCAATTGATGGCACAGTGGGCCGCCTGACACCCGCTACCCCATGGAGACAGGTAAGTGTCTGGCAGATGGTGGGTGGGGGCAATTGATGGGCACAGTGGGGGCAATTGATGGGCACAGTGGCTGCGTTTGGGCACAGTGGTGCAATTGTTGTTGTGGTGTTTTTGTTTTTTTTTCCAGTTTGCCCCTGCCCAAAAATTTGGAGCACCACCGGTCACTGGTTGGGAACCCCTGATCCAGGGTCTATGACCAGCTTTTTCCATGCCTCATGCTTCTGATTAGTGAAATGTTTACAAGCCCCAGTCTCAAATTTTGTCTTAAAGGAATTTTCCTTTTTGGAAATGAAAAAAGTTCCCCAGCTGCATCCAGGCTTTGTTTATCCCCCGATCAGCTCTTCTCTGTCAGGGACATCTCTCTCTAGGACCCAGCAGACACCTGTCTGTCAGGCTTGTAGTAGAGTAACCTGAACCTCCCTTTTCCCGAGGAGCGCAGAGTGGGCGTGGCCTGACTCCACCCTTCGCAGCTCGGCAGAATCAGCTGTGTTAGCGTACACCTCGGGGCGCCCAATCGCTGCGCACCGTGGGCGGTCCCTGCCCTGTGTTTTGGGCGGGGCCCCTGAGTGTGTGTAGAAAACACAGCGATTGTCCCCTGGTGTAGCGGCAGCCGGACGGACAGGGTGGAGGAGCAGCCGGGAAGGTGATCGCGTTTGGCCCCGGGAGAGAAAAACAAAAATAAAGATGTGCAATGTACAGCAGGCAGAAGTGGCCCCCAGGCCGGGCCCCGCGGTGTGCAGGAGCCTGTTCGGACCGGTGGATCATGCCGAGCTGCGCCGGGAGCTGCACAGCAGGCTGCGGGAGATGGAGGAGGAGAGCAGCCGCAGGTGGGACTTCGACTTCCACAGGGAGGTGCCCCTGCCCAGCAGCCGCTATGTCTGGGAAGAGAGAGGGGGGGACTCGGTGCCAGCCTTCTACAGGGCACCCCACAGGGTCAGGGGCACCACCCTACAGGGCCCTGGGGACACCCAGACTCAACCCAATGCCAGCCTATGGAGCCAGCCTGTGACCAGTGCCAGCACCCAGACTGCCCCCAATGCCAGCCAGCCTGCAACCAGTGCCAACACCCAGCCTAAACCCAATGCCAGCCAACGGTGCCAAGCAACCCAACCTGAGCCCAAGGCCAGCCAGTGGTGCCAGGCTACCCCCAGTGTCAACAGCAGCCCCCAGCCTGCCCCCAATGCCAGCACTGAACTTACCAACAGCACCCAACCTGCAGCCATTGTCCAGCCTGCCCCCAGTGCCAGCACTGAACCCAACAGGACCCAGCCTGCCCTCAGTGCCAGCAGTGGACCCTGCAAGAGGAGCCACCCTGTGTCTCATATTACAGGTAATGTTACATTGTTGGAGCAAAAACCGATCTCCGCCCATCAGAAAGGGGCTGTTTATTATTCACAGGGATGTTACGTTGTATCTGTTTATCCTACGATGTCATGCTAACCAATAATTAATCAATTGTTTTTTGGAAACCGATTAAGCGGATAGATCAGCGATCAATCGCCTACAATGGATTTCCAGTTGCTTGGTTGAATAGATCAGGGATCATGTACAATGTGTTTCAAGGTGAACCAAGTTGGGTGGATGGATCAATAATTTGATGCAATGCATTTCCAGTTGACATTGGTTGCTTGGATAGATCAGCAATCGGTGCGATTAAATCTTTTACACTGGATTCCCAGTTGACCCGAATTGATTGGGTGGATAGATCAGCGATCAAAGCGAACGATTGTGTACAATGTGCTTCCAGTTGATTGGGAAGGGGGGGTAGATCAATGATCGATCAAGTACAATGTATTTCCAACTGACACATGTTGGTTGGGGAATAGATCAATGATCAGATCGATTGATCATGTACAATGTGTTTTCGGTTGACTAGATCAATGAGCCAAGGGATTGCTTACATACAATGTATTTCCGGTTGGCCCATGTTGTTTGGGTGGATAAATAAATGATCAGATCGATTGATCATGTACAATGTGTGTTTCCAGTTGGCCCATGTTGTTTGGGTGGATAAATAAATGATCAGATCGATTGATCATGTACAATGTGTTTCCAGTTGGCCCATGTTGGTTTGATGAATAGATCAATAAGTAAAGCGATTTTTGCTTGTGTACAATGTATTTCTGGCTGACACTAACAAAATTCTTTTTCCATAACCTTAATCCTCACATGTTACCTTCTGCTGCACTGCACAGGCGGTATTGGCTCTTTTCTTTGCTTCCCCAGTTGTTACATTGTATCCTGTTCTACATACACCCTTTGTACTGAGAGGACCTATTATTATGATACATTAGATTAGATGGTAATGGGAGCTCTCTGTTTACAATCCAATTTTCTGCCTTGGTTAGCCTAGTGGTGGCTGTTAGAGTTACATTGTAGCCTGTGTTATCCTTCCAGTGTCCTTTTGCCTGATGGAGCATTTTACATTGTTCCATTGTTACTGTTGTGTCTTGATGGATTATTGTTACATCATACCTAAAGTCGGCCAAGATTTGTTATAACGTATCAATGTATCCTGGCCCATCTATTATATTACCCTGGTAATGTCTATGTATACAATGTATCCTGGCATATCTATTATATTACTTTGTAATAGGGTCTATATACTTGGTTACAATGTATCCCTGGCATATTAGATTACCCTGTAATGATGTCCATATACACGTTACAATGTATCCCTGGCACATCAATGATAAAACCTTGTAATGTCTTTATACTTGGTTACAATGTATCCTGATAAAATAAATAGGGAAAGGAACGAGGCTAAAGGATACAATATATCCTGGCCCATCTATTATATTACCCTGTAATGTCTATGTACATGATGTTACAATGTATCCTGGCATATCTATACCTATGGGGTCTATATACACGTTGCAGTGTATCCTGGCATATATTAGATTGCCCTGTATTGATGTCTATATACATGTTACAATGTATCCCTGGCGTATCGATGATCAAACCCTGTAATGTTGTCTATATACACATTACAATGTATCCTGCCATATCTATTATTACCCTGTAATGTTGTCTATATACACATTACAATGTATCCTGCCATATCTAGTTTTACCCTGTAATAGGGTCTATATACACGTTACAAATATCCCTGGCATATTATCATATTACCCTGCAATGATGTCTATACTATATACATGTTACAATGTATCCTGCCTTCTCAATTATTACCCTGTAATGTTGTCTATTTACACATTGCAATGTATCCCATCCAATCTATTATCACCCTGTAATGGGGTCTATAGACATTGTTAAAATGTATCCCGGCCTATCTATTTATATGAACCCAGTAATGATGTCTATATACATGTTACCATGTATCCCACCCAATCAATATTGCCCTGTAACAATGTCTATATACACATTGATACAATATACCTTGTGCCTATCTATTATCACAACGTTATTATACAGGATTTATACAGCGCCAACAGTTTATGAAGCGCTTTACAATATAAAAGGGAGACAGTATAGTTACAATACAATAAAATGCAAGAGAAGTAAGTGGTCCACTTTTTTTTTTTTTTGTGACAAAGGACATCAGGGGAGCTACCTCCATATTATCTTTTTAATTGGTAGGTTTGTGTGGGGTTTTTTTTTAATTGTATTTGTAAAGAAAAATCAAAGTATAAGATTATTAACTTTTAATAATCTTCTACTTTTGATTTATTTTTTTACAAATACCATACCAATAAAAACAAACCGATAATAGAAGAAAGTTCCCCTGATGTTTTTCCCTATTTCCCCCTTTGCCACAACAAAACAGAAAAAGTGGACCACTTAATCCTCTTGCATTTTATCCTGCATATACATATTACTATTAGATTGTAAGCTCTTGTGGGCCACTTGGTCCAGAAGAGCTTCCAATTTATTAATAATGGGGTCTATATACACATTAACCATGTATTCCAGCTATTCTATGATGCCAATTTAATCCAGTCAGCTGATCTGACCAATTTTTTTTTTTTTTTTTTTTTATCCTTTGTTAGATTGTAATCACCTTCTTCTTTTTTTTTTTTTTTTTTTTTTTTTCATGGAAGGTAACAGACCTTCTTTATTTTTTATAAAATCTAAAGTCCTAAATTAGGCATCATTCTCATGCAGAATTTATTTAAACATTGCGTTTGCTTATCCCTTCTTTTTTTTTTTTTTTGTTTAAAAAATAAACATGCCATTTAGACACAACTATCAATCTCTGATGTACCCAAACCTCTGAATAGCTTTAAAAATAAAATCAAATATTAGGTGTTGTCGGCCTTGCAATGCATTAGGGTTACCTTTTGTATTTCAACTGATGCATTCCCCCCCCCCCCCACCCCCATTCCTGTAATGGGTCCAATAAATTTCATTGTTAGGATTTTGACCAGCCAGCCCCTCTCCTCTGCATTCTAAGGTGCTCCTTTTTTGTTAGCCAGCATTGGGAGTAATCTGTCTTGGTAGAATCTTGCTGTATCCTCAGTTCCCCTCTGCCCTCCCCTGCTCTGCTGGTTGCATTGTATTTACTGGCTGCATTGTGTCACTCGCCGTGGCTTTGTTGTGGTTCTTCAGTCACCCCGGTTGGCTTCCAGGATTGTGTCCTAACACACTGATTTGCCTCACTGTGTACTGGAGGTTTTGCTACACTTTTACACTGATTTTGGGACACTGGAGATGTAAGCACTGCTTTACGATTGCTACACCCTGATTGCAGTCTTTGGCTGAATATTGCATCACCTGCTCGTTGGAGACCTGCCCTCTCCACCGTGAAATCCCATTTACTACGTACAGTAATATAGCCAAGAGGAGATTCTATAGCTGCAGCTTCTTGTGCTGGTGGAGCTTTAGTTTTTAATATGACTCTAGTTCCTCATTTTTTTACCCTAATTTTTAGGACACCGAATTGCAGAATCTGCCTTGTATGCAAATCTGGAAGTTTACAAAACTGACTCACAAAAAATGAGTTTTTGGTTACAAAGTCTCTTGACGTCCTATGTGACCTCTATTCTCCCCTTCTGTAATTTCTGTCCACCTAAAAATTCTACGTGTCCCACAACTTTTGTGTACTCCAGTGGTCTCCAAACTGCGGGCACCTCGGATACTATTTCTCCCACTGATGCAAGGAACTATTCCTTTTACACCAAAGGGGCGCTATGCCTCCCAATGATCCCCAGGCGATGGGGCGCTATGCCTCCCAATAACCCCCCGGCGATGGGGCGCTATGCTTTACCAATGATCCCCAGGCGATGGGGCGCTATGCCTCCCAATGATCCCCAGGCGATGGGGCGCTATGCCTCCCAATGATCCCCAGGCGATGGGGCGCTATGCCTCCCAATGATCCCCAGGCGATGGGGCGCTATGCCTCCCAATGATCCCCAGGCGATGGGGCGCTATGCCTCCCAATGATCCCCAGGCGATCTAGCAGGCCTAACCTCAAACTTTTTGATGCCTGACCCCCCCTCCCCCTCCCCTCCACTACTACTTATATGAATGTAGCATACATGCATCGGGAATAACAGACTTTCTGTAAACCGTTGGGATGATGCATCACGATCCTTCAGTTCCTAGCCATGGTCGGGGGGGGGGGGATCTGTGTCTGGTGAGGCACTGATTGGCTATGAGGCCAGAGGGAGCCAATTATTGCTCTCTCTGGTCCTGCCTTTGGGCAGGTAAATTTTTTCTAGAACAGCATTTTTAACAGAGGAACCCTTGAGATGACTTTCTGGTCTCAAGGAACCCCCTGCTAAAAAAAAAATGACTATATATCTACAACTTGTGATACATTAGTGTGATGGTCAGTGGAACGAGTGCTCCTTACACTCAGGGGCAGACTGACAAATCGTGGGGCCCCCAGGCAATAGGAGATTATGGGGCCATACAGTATGAACACACACATACACACTGAAAAGTTACTGGAACGGCGGGGCAGCTATAATCTTGGGATTTTTATTTATTTTTTTAGACCAAAAGGATGTCGGAAAGGGATATTTCAGGGACCGATTAAAAAAAACAAAAAAAAAAACAGATTTTTACATACTGTCTCTGGCTTTACTGAGGCTGGCAACCCTGATGGGGGGGGGGGGGGGCTAGTGGCATGGGGCCCTCGGACAGTGCCCAAATGGTCAGGCCGCCCCCTGCTTACACTTGTGAACATTGGGAAGAAATACCCCATTATAGATGGCTAAAGATTATTGATGTCAGTGGGAACTCATCTGAGAAGCATAAATTGCTCAAGGAACCCCTAGCAACCTCCTGAAGGAACCTTAGTGTGCAATGGAACCCTGGTTGAGAACCCTTGATTTAGAAGCTGCAGTGAAACATCCCTTGATAGTTTAGAGGTACCTTGTAGGGCACAGATGTCAAACACAAGGCCCGTGGGCCGAATCTGGCCCTCCAGGCCATTTCATGTGGCCCTTGCACCTCTCCTGGAGCTGTAGGAGAGCTCCAGCCCTCCTCCAGACCCTTACTTTCTGCCTTAAAGCAATGCATCCAGCTTCTTCCCAGCAGCAGCATAAGGAAAGGGGGTACACTGTGATGTAAGGCAGAGAGTGGGAGGCTCAACTTCTGATGGTGGGGTGGCTCTTGACATCTAATGTAAGAGGAGGGCATGCGGTGGACATCTAATCTTACAGATACAACCGGCCTCATAATGCTGATGGGGCCCATGCAACTCATGGGGCGTCTTCAACACCAAGACAGACTAACAAGACCGACTAACAGGCAGTGGTTGTATTGAGAACGTAGCCCCCCCCCCTTTTTTTTATATATAACCAGACCGCAGATCTAACAAAAGAAAAATATATCCAATCGCCTGCATTTCGAGTGTTGCAATGTTTGAAGGCCAGCTATTGATACAAGAGCACTTTAATGTGGTCCGTCGCAGTAAGGGCCATCTTAATGCAAGGGCACTTGCCCAGGGGCCCCAGGTACATGGGGGGGGGGGGCACAATAATCTTGTATTACATCATACTTGCCAACTGTTCTGATTTGCT
Source organism: Rana kukunoris (assembly GCA_029574335.1). Taxonomy (NCBI): domain Eukaryota; kingdom Metazoa; phylum Chordata; class Amphibia; order Anura; family Ranidae; genus Rana; species Rana kukunoris. The sequence continues at coordinate 128,677,706 of CM056059.1, read as the reverse complement.
GGGACGGTCATGATTTTTACTAAACTGTCTTTACTTACTGTGCCCTCCTAACCCCCCCCCCCCCCCCCATACTGTGCCCTTTGTGTTGACTAGTTTTTGATTTATGGAATGTTTTTTCCTTTTGTAAAATCTTATTTATACTTTATTTCTTGAAAGTAGGTGTGTAAATTGGGGCAAGCTGGTAGGGACCATACAGCATTACTTTGCCCAGGGGCCCATGATGCTATTAAGGCAGCCCTGGTAAGATCATGTCTATGTCCCAACTGTAGACACATCCTAGGTGACCAATCTTGAAAATAATTATTATCCAACGGATTGCTCCATGTGATTTAATATTCTTACTCCAGTATACCCGCTTAGGGCATAGGCATGCCTGCTTGGGCACAATGATGCTGCAGGTGGTTTGTCCACAGAACTAATCCTACAACAATCAAGATATTGAACAAATAAACATGAATGTTGGTATTGCTCAACTGCAGAAATGTGTATAATATATCCTTCGTCTGCAGAAATGGGGGGGGGGGGTCTAATTTATATTCAACTGGCTGAGGGCACGCAATCCAAAAATCTGTTTGCCAAGTCGGATCTGCAGTGTTTTGCAGCAGGGCGTTTTGGAGACTCTTCACTTTGTCCTGGGAGCTTGGGCAGCTCCGCTCCCCCCTCCCCCTCCCTCCCTTTTGGCTGCCTTTCCGCCAGTACAATAGAAGTGCTGGCACAGCAGTTTTGTGGCCTGCTGATCTCAGCTGAGCCAAGCAGACATACAATGCTGCAAGGAGCTGTCAAATCACTTGCCCTAAATGGGGAAGATTTAGTGGATCCTGAACAAAACTAAAAGCGCATTTAATTAACTTTTTTTTTCTTCTCTCCTCCGGGCTAGACAATACATTGGAGCCCCCGAAGGTTCTTAAAGTGGAATACAAGCCGGGCTATAAAAAAAAAGAAAAAAAGTACAATATAATTTTTTTAAATGTAAAAAGTGTTTTTAAAGTTTGATTATGCAACACATTTTTTTTTTTTTACATTTTTTATTTTTTTTGTAGTAACTGTTTAATCTTATCACTTAAAAGCAACGTGCAATCGCCTTGAGGGGATTTAGTTTGCATTTGTAGCGCTATACAAGTTATAGCTATGACTAAGCATCTATCCATGATGTGAAACATGTTAGCTTTTTTGTCCCCTATGTCCACTTTCTACCATTGATTGCAGTGTTGCATGAATTTTTGGATGTCATACAGCTTTGGATTTTATCCTTTGTTCATTTTGTTTTCAATAAATCGCCTATCAGAGTGCGGCAGTCCAGGAACATTTCTTTTTTCCACACTATACAAGTTACTCATTCATTCAATTCACCTAGAGATACTTGTGAGACAGGGTTGATCTGGAGTGGTGCTGGGGGGGTTATGTCTAAATTTATTGACGAAAATAGCAGTTTGCGGTTTCCTTGTGGCCAGTAGACTTCACCTAGACTGCAGTTGCTCTCTACCCATTTAAGGACCTTTTGGTAATGACTAGAGGTGTCAATATGGCCACCCAGCTGCTCATAGACCAGGGTGGCCTTATTGTGATGAAAAAAGACCAGGGTTGTGTTCATATGATTACTAAAGATTCCTCAACATCTAGAAGACCACCCTGGTCTTTATTTTTTTTATTTTTTATTCACACTAAGGCCAACCTGGTCTATGAGCAGCTGGGTAGCCACATTGACACTTCACGTTATTACCAAAGGTTCCTCAACATGTAGATGTGTCATGTGGCTATTCAGCTGCTCATGGACCAGGGTGGCCTTTATTATGAAGAAGGAAAAAAAAAAGACCAGGGTGGTCTTCTACATGTTAAGGAATCTTTTGGCAATAACGTGAAGTGTCAATATGGCCATCCAGCTGCTCGTAGACCACGGTTGCTCACCTGTTGAGGGACCTTGGGGTAATTTTTAGAGGTGCCAATGTGGCCAGCGGGCTGCTTCTAGGCCAAGGTTGTGCTTTTTACTTTTTAAGGGACCATGGGTAATGACCTGAAGTGTAGAGCTCCAAAGAGATGAAACTGAGTCCGTCAAGTTCAAATTGTATTAAAGGGGTTGTAAAGGTAAATGTTACGAGGGTTCGACAATTCCCTCTTAACCCCTATGTACGACTGGTCTGGCCAGGCACTGGATCGCTACTACTCTGACCAATGCATCTGCAGCACACTGCTTTGCTCAGCTGCTCTTTGACTGTTCTGTGCAGAACTCCATGAACAATTCCTCGTACACATGATCCATCGCAGTTTTCCTATGAGAAAAACTGCAGGGGAGCATACACACTGCCGGGATTCCCGGTCAAAGCTCAAACCTCTCGTGTGTACAGGGGGAAAGTTTCAGAGCAGGTTCTCGGTTTTCGCAGCGGACTTTTTATCCCGTACGTGTGTACTAGGCAGAAGAGGAGTCTTTTTAATCTCTGAACACGTTGGCCACCTAGGAGCCTAATGCCCCATCGGAATAAACTCCGATGGGGCATTGGGGGCAAACTCCGGTTTTTCCAATGGAATTCCGCTCAAGCTGTCTTGCATACACAGTCACACCAAATTCCGCCCGTCAAGAACGCGGTGGCGTACAACACGACGACGAGCCGAGAAAATTTTAAGTTCAATGATTCCAAGCATGCTTCAAATGGATTCTGAGCATGCATGGAATTGCATATAGGCAAATGGAATTTGATTACATTTTTCCTGTCTGAAAAAGAGAACATGATCTCTATCCAAGTCCATCGGAATTAACAACGGAAAAATTCCGATGGGGTATACACATGGTCGGAATATCCGATGGAAAAAGTCAGACGGGATTTTTTCATCGGATATTCCGACCGTGTGTATACCCCTTCGGACTTTTACCGTTGTTAATTCCGACGGACTTGGATAGAGATCATGTTCCCTTTTTCAGACGGGAAAAATTTCTATCAGAAATTCCATTCGCCTATATGCAATTCCACGCATGCTCGGAATCATTGAACTTAATTTTTCTCGGCTCGTCGTAGTGTTGTGTTTACGCGGCTTTAAATGTTGAGCCACTCAACATATAATAAGCAGATACCCAAGGCCCGCTTACTTCTAGTCCCCGCAGATTTGTGTCGCTCCATAGGTTGGGCCAAAGTTTTTCTATCCAAACTCTGGTTTGTGTTGTACATATTTTTGATTTGCCAAGGGTTCCTCACTGTTAGGAGGTTCTAGAAGGCAACAAACACCCATGGGTGCATTTTAATTCAGCTTTTTGTCCACAACATGCTCACTTTGGAGCAGATCTAGATCTCTAGCTTTGGGGCAGCATTGAATTTGGTTCCATTACAAATCCTCCATTTGACCTCTTACCATCATTATAGATTTATATATTGATTTTTTTATTTTTTTTGCCCTTGTATTGATCCTTTTTAATTGCATTATTCCATTTGATTGGGCTTTTTCATATGCTACTTAATAAACCTGTACTTTATTTCCAAAACAAAACTAAAAAAGTACTATTTACTTTAGATTTAGCTGGCCAAAAAAGCTCTGTTCTCATTGCCAACTGTCGAGGCCTTTCAATGTAGTGGCGGTTTTATTTTTATCCTTGAACCCCCACTTTTTTTTTTTTGTGGACAACAAATTGTGAAAGGAGATCCTCTCGGCAGTTGTCACTGGAACAGGTGTCCCCTGTGGTGACAACTGCAAAACTGGGTTGCTCGCACTCTCCGTCTCGGGGATGATGGACAAATGGAGGGGGGGGGGGGAAATACCATGCAAGTTTCTCTTTGCGCTTTAGAACTTCTGAACATTTGACTTCTTGTTATTATTTTTATACAGGATTTATATAGCGCCAACAGTTTGCGCAGTGCTTTACATCAGGGTATATATAAAACATTTTTTGCCTTCCTGTTCCCCTGCCATAAATCAACTGAAGGGTAAAATCTGTCTTGACATGGGGGTTCCTAAACTATATTCTGTGTGCACTGGTGTGGGGGGGTCCAGGTAGGCTGGGGGGGGGGGGGGTTAAGTATCCCCTAGAACGGTGCTCTCCAAACTTCCGCCCCCTGCATGCGTTGGCCCTATTCCTCCCACTGGTGCCCAATAATGGGAGCGGGGGGGCCCCCTATTCCTCCCACTGGTGCCCAATGACGGGGAGGGGACCCTAATCCTCCCACTGGTGCCCAATGACTGGGGGACCCTATTTCTCCCACTGGCGCTTAATGACGGGGCATTGTTACCAATGCCAGGACATTTTCTACTACTGGCCACAGTCTGGCCCCCCCCCCCCCCCACACTAAAGTCGGAAGGATATTAAAATTTTGTTTAGAAAATTTGTAGACCCCCCCCCCCCTGGTCTAGAATGTTTTGTTGGGAGTCCAGAGTAGATAATAGGTGGGCAGTGGCACGGGGTTGTCTGAATGACTGTTTCGTTGTACAGTATGGGTGGGGGGAGGGGTCAACGTTGCTTTTAGCAGATAATTGGGTTCTTCATTATATATTTCACTGGTAGGTTTTTTTACACTTTGGAAACTCTTCCCCACCACCTCCTCCAGTGAATTTCTGATGTGAATCCATACTTTCAATGATGCACACTCGCTTTCCATTGTTGGGCAGCGTTAGTACGGGGATAGACCGGGGCAAAAGGTTAAGCCATGCATGCAGATTAGATGACGGTCGGAAGTTTCAACTGGCGAACAATCGTTTGTGCAAACAATCATTGCATGCTTGGATTGCTCAAGTGTACATGTTAATGCCAGTGGAGAAGGGAAGAATATCCAGACAACCCTAGTGCTGGCCTAATCCCAGGGCATCAATACCAACTGGGTTAGCAAATTCAACCCAGACAAAGAAGTACCCAAACCCCCTCCAACGGTCACGAGAACATTAAGCCGTGGGGATGTCATCATGGTAATACCATCCTATTCTGCACAGGAAAGCATTTTGGGCTTGTGGGTACCTATTGGATATAGTTATAGTAGGTGAGGTTGGAAAAAAGTCCATCCTATGAGATATTAGGCAGTTTTACACATGCAGGTCACCTTAGATGGACCCAATGCACTGGGTCATGGCCTTATGTTATGTAATCCTGATCTACAAAGTTAAATACATGAGAATAATTTTATCTGTCCAAACTTTTTTATTTTTTTTTACTTTCACCAGTCTTGTGATTCAGTCACTTCTACCAGATGGCATAGCCATATGTTGGTTACGTTTTTCTCTTCTGCGGTACACTTGTCAAAATAGGAACCTGGGGGCGGCCATGCTCCAATTTTGGCGATGTCTTGCAATAGTATTCATCATTGACTTGTGCAGAAGCATCCAGTTATGAAGCCCAGTTACTGCTATGCTTTCTCCTTGTGCAGGGAGACTGGTCTTGTCTCCGCCCCCCCCCCCCCCTCCTCCTGTACTTTTCTGCAGGCATCCTGTAGTGGGTGGGGCCTTGTTCAGGGAGACTGGTCTTGTCTCCGCCCCCCCCTCCTGTACTTTTCTGCAGGCATCCTGTAGTGGGTGGGGCCTAATTTAAATGTATAAAACCTTAATGCCTATGGATGTAGAAGTTGATATCCGCTGTAGAACAAGACTCTCTCTCTCTAAAAGGCAAAAAAGCAACAAACAATGATAAGAAAATGACTGCGCTAGATATTGATCAGCTATAAAATATACTGGACAAACATACAATACTCAATGTATCACAAAAGTCATATATATATATATATATATATATATATATATATATATATATATATATATATATATATATATATATATATATAATTTCTATGAGACTTTTGTGATACATTGAGTATTGTATGTTTGTCCAGTATATTTATATTTTATAGCTGATCAATATCTAGCGCAGTCATTTTCTTATCAGTGGGTAGAGCGTGCTGGGACCCTCTCAAATCACTGCACAGGCTATGTGCAGCACAGTAATTACTGTATGCAAGTGGTACACCAAAATAAAAATTCATTCATTGAAGTCGGTAAGATGTAGCACGCCATTTTTGGAACTTTTATTGAATTCTTTACTATTGAAAAATTATATTTAAATATATTTTTGTGCCTGGAGTTCAGCTTTAGATTTTCAGATCATGGGGACTGGAACACTTATCTTTGGCTATCCCTTTTGTGTACACTTTTTTATTTTTTATTTTTATAAATCCCTTTCTAGTTTCGCTAATACAAATTCCCTTGTAGTGGGTCTTTTTTTGGGGGGGGGGGGAGTTGGGGAGGGTACATAAAGCTTCAAAGAAACCAATATAATCTACGGTTACAACCAAGCACCTGCAGGATTAAAAGTACACCTGCTCTCCACCAACCCCCCCACCCATCATCCCCCTAGACTTGTACTTTCAAAGGGCACAAAAAAAAAAAATTCTTCCATGGATATAGATATATACCCATGGAAGGAACAATATATGTATATGTGTGTATAAAAAATTAATTAAAACCACTTTTTTTAACCTTACAAGATATCAGGATATTTTTATGCAATATGCAGAGAAGCATAAAAAAGAGGCGATCTTGTGACCTGCACCGTGGCTTTCAATGCATTGTATTTATACATTTCTTAATGTGCTTTTGTGTGTGAGGCCACTCGGTATATGCACACAGGTGTTTGGGGGGGGGGGGGGGGAGGCACAGGCAAATAAAATACCCGTCGTGGGGGGGCTCTTTCACTATTCTTGAGTTTCGTGCCATGAATGCTTTGTTTGTTTTTTTGCCAAGTCTGTGCACTGAAGGGTACGACGTGGCCCTATACATTTCCAGAAATTTGTTTTAGGAAATGCACATAAAAATAAAATCGAAAAAATATAAGAAAGGAAAAATACACTTTAAAAAAAAAAAAAAAAAAATTATATATAATATAAATATATATATGAAAAACCCCAAAAAATCCTTTTGCAATTAGGGAGAAAGGGGATATATTTATCTATATATATATATATATATATATATATATATATATATATATATATATTATAACTATTTTGTTTTCTCCCTAATTGCAAAAGGATTTTTTTTTTTTTGTAGTCCCAAAATATAATTTTTGATTTTTTTTGCAAGTTTCCAGAAATGTTGAAAAAAAAAAAGAAATATATATATATATATATATATATATATATATATATATATATATATATATAATCTCTATAGATATATATCTCTTTTTATTATTGTAGGTCTATGTAGACTAACTTTGAAATCTTTTCTGTTTCTGTGTTACAGGTTTCTTTCCAGTGAAGAAAAAGTCAAAAGTTGTGAAGGCACTTTGTGACAAGTTACACTCGCATTCCCCCATCCTGACAGAGCACACGCCCCGCAAGATGCTCCGATGATTGAGGTACGGAGATTTCCCGCTAATCCCATTCTTTGAAGAGATGGTTTACATTCTAAGAGCGTTTTTTTTTTTTTACTAGGTTTTAATATGAAACTTCCAAGGCTAGAGTTTCAAAGGAGTTTTTTTTTTTGTGTAGCTTAAACATGTTGGTAGCCGTCAATTAGAGATTTGACCGGGACAAGGTCATCCAGTGCCCGGGGTGACGATACCAAACTGAAAACCTCTTAAAATTGTGTTTAAACAGAGTTCATTTATAGATAAACCAACCCCCCCCCCCTCCCCAATCTACAAGGGCCATTGAGGTGTATCGCATGAAGTCAGGGCTGTCTTAATGAGAGCACTGCCTAGGGGCCCCAGCTGCATGGGGGGGGGGGGGGGGGGCTGCACTTTCCCCAAAGCAGCTGGTCTTTGAGCCCATGCTTCCCTGAAATTGGGGGCCCCATGAAGGCACTGAGAGTGATGGATACACAGGGGAGGCAGTCTGCCTCCTACCTTCTTGATGTCTGTTTACCTGCACTGTCCTTATTGTAGGGGCACCAGAGCATTACTTTGCCCTCGGGCCCATGATGCTATTAAGACGGCCCTGCATGAAGTTAGTTGGGTTCTACTGGACCCTGCTGCTGTACTCCAAAATGTTGGTCCGGTCACAGCAGGAAGAGAGACTAAGAGTAAAATAAGCCCCATCATTGGTAGAGGCATTAAGGGGGGCCCTCTCCCCCAGCACTGGAGCCAGCAACTGCAACAACCCCCCCCCCCCCCCAAGCATTGGCCGCTGTGTCCCTCCTTAACCAATGGCATTTCATCTGTCTGTTGGATTTTCCTCCTGTCCTGAAGGACCGAGAGTAGTGCCAGCTAAGTGCAGTACGACTGCTTTTTAATGTATAAAAGGGAAGAAATGCACTCACAAGGTTAAGAACAATTCCAGCATAAACGATGATGTTTGTGGTGGTCACTTCTGGATATGTCATCTGACCCCCCCCCCCCCAATCCTCGAGTGCCTGAGTTTACCAGGAAGCCACAAACACCCCGGACCTGCGGCTACCACCCGAAAGTACAGCAGTTGAACATCACAGTCGTCATTTATGTTAGATTTGTTTTTAACCTTTGTGAGTGCGTTTACTTTTTTTTTCATATATACATTAAAATTGCGGGCATACTGCACTTGTATGGCGCTGCTCTCTCTGTCCTGTGTGTGTTACCAGAGTCCCCTCTAGCTCCTGTCCGCCCTCACTTATCCCCCCCCTTACCCGACTGATATGCTGCAATTGGGTAATGCCTTGGCTTTGGTCACAAGGCCAATCACTGGAGAATTTTGAATTTACAAGGTAAGTGTGGGAGTGCTTCTTGTCACATGGGGGTTTATTTACTGAAATCTAAAGCAGCTGTGCATGGTAGCCAATCCGCTTCTAACTTCAGCTTGTTCTATTAAGCTTTGACAACATGGAAGCCGATAGATTTCTAAGCACAGCTGCACCAGATTTCGCACGCTCTAATTTTAGTAAATCTCCTGCATGGTGTCAAATGGTGCTTAAGCATGCGTCTAGAAGCTACAGGATGAGGTGCCGACACATGTTCAGCCTGTGTCTCTGCGATGATGGAACTTCCATGTAAACAAGGCCAGACGGGGGGTGTTGGACAGCGGGAGGGACAGCTGCCCCAGATGCAGTGTTTACATGGGGAAGGTGGGAGCTCTGCTGCAGTGCTCTCCTAGTTTCCAGGACCTCAGAGTGGCAGCACATTAAGCTCCATTTAGGGGTCACAAAGAGGCATCATAGATCAGTGCCACTCTTGATGCAGACCGCCCATCGGTACCAGTACCCTACAGTGCTGTGGAGGGAAGGAGGGGGGAATCTGTTCTGCACAGGGTGATTAGGGTGTGCCTCGGCACACCCTGTGCGCACACCTATGATTGCATGCCACCCTTGCATAAACTTGCGCCCCGGTATTAAACCATAAATGTAGCTTTTGTGCTTTCAAAGTATTTTTTTTTTTTTTATGCAAATCCGTAAGATGATGCAAGCACAGCGTGTGCCTGCATACAGACATTCATTACTATGGGGTGGCTGTACCCTGCAGTTGTGCCCCCCTGGGCCCAGACTTACACCAGGCATGCCCAACAGTGTCCACATGCATGGGGCCGTAATGGACAAAGTCGCAGTTATTTAATGGGCTTTGTTCTAATTTTTTTCAAGTTGGTGGCACTTGAGGCATGCTAAAGTGGCCTTAGAGTCCATGTTGGCTCATATCACTTAGCAAGCCCCCGGTGCCATTACAGGTTGACCCACCTTCCATTTTTATTTCATTTCTTTGTCATGGTCTGTTTTAAATTTTCAAGTCCTCCTGATAAAATTTTTAGCTCTGCTGGAGCCATCTGTCCCACCACCAAGGGGTGTGACGGGGCTCCTGGCGACTTGGTCACTTCCATGCGGCATAGGATCTCCTAGAAGGAGGTCACATTTTCCACTGAGCTCTGTGTACTATGATCTCAAGTTTTTTTTTTTTCCAGCCCTGACCGATAATTTCCTTCTCTTCTCATCCCCACAGATTTGCACTTACAGAGCTGCCCAAACCTCAGCACAAAGGAGGGGACTGGGACAAGCCGGAGAGTCTCCCTGAGCCGCCAACGTACAAGGAATTCAAGACTGGCAAAAAAACGGACAAAAAAAAAAATTTATAAAAAAAATCATCGGCCAATGATTATCTTTTTTTATTTTTTTACAAACCATGTGTAGAACTGCTGTGGCTGGAAATCCCTTCTGAAAATGCTAGTTGCCTGGTCGTCAGGCTCATCCGTTACGCTCAGTACTTTCTAAGCCGCTGACCCGGGACAAGTCTAGAGCTCAGGACTTCCTACTATGTATGTTCCAGGTCAGCGACGCCGAGAACTGAACCCACAGACAGCCAGGGAGATGGCATTTTTAGAAGAACATTTTGGAACGGCAGCCCCTTTTTTTTTTTTTTTTTTTTTTTTTTTTTAAGGGCATTTCCACCCAAAACTGGGATTTCAGTTGGAGAGACAAATCACTTTTTAGGGTCTCGTACAGATCAGGATATCCTTTTGTAAGAAAGCGTTCTGCCCCGGCGACAAACCAACATTTCTTTAATATTCGTTGCAATGGCGGCATTCATTAAAGGGGAAAGGTATTAAGGGGTTTGGGGTCTTTATCTTGGAAAATATGTATGTGTGTATATATATATATATTATTTAAACACTTTTATATTTGAATATCATTTTTATGGTTTTACCTAATTGCAAAAGGGAAATATTTTTTTTGTGTTGAATTTATTAATATTTTTTTTTATATAAAAACAATTTTTTTTTAATTAAATTTTGGCACTAAAAAATATTTCCATTTTGCAATTGGAGAATAAAAACATAATAAAGAAAAAACACAACATATATATAAAAAAATTTGAGATGACCCTCGGTCTGCATGCTTGCTTGTAATCAGCCTTGTATAACTGACTACTAAGCCTGGAGTTGCCATCTGTGCTAGAGAGAGGAAGGGGGATGTGTCTCCTCTTGCATTTTGTGTACACTGGTCTCTCCAGCTGTTCTCCTGTGTTATTTTCACTGAGCTTACCCACCATCTGAGCTACTGCTCTTGCTGAGTGCAAATAATAAACATGTTTTGAGATATATATATATATATATATATATATATATATATATATATATATATATATATATATATCAAATCATAATTTGTTTTGCAATTGGTGGGGTGGGGCTTTAAATAAATAATAAATAAAATAAAAACTTAAATATAAGAAAAGAAAAAAACACATTTTTTTTATATATAATTTATTTTTAATTGCAAAAGGATTTTTTTTAGTGCTGAATTAAAAAAATAAAATAACGAAATATAAATAAAGATATATAAATTCAGCACTAAAGAATTTCCCTTTTGCAATTAGGGAAAAAATGTAAATTATTAGATATAAAATTGTTTTATTTTTTTTCTTCAATTTAATAATTTTTATTCTCTAATTGGAAAAGGGAAAACTTTTTTAGTGCGAAATTTTATATATAAAAAAAAATTATAAATTCAACACTAAAAAATAATTAGGGAAAACTATAAAAATGATATTCAATATAAAATTGGAGACCAGTGTACACAAAATGCAAGAGAAGACACGTCCCTTTATATTCAATATAACATTTTGGGTGTGTTTTTTATATATATATATATATATATATATATATATATATATATATATATATATATATATATATATATATATATATATATATTTTTATTTATTATCTCTATTCCCCCCCCCCCCCCCAAAAAAAAAATAATTACTTTTAATGAAGTAGCGGGTGAATAGAGCCGAGATTTGAATTGTAAACCTTTCTGCAAGTTATCGCAAGAATTGGGCATTCCAGACATGGCTCCACCCAAAATTGACTTGAAATAAACAGAAATCTCAGTTTGAATCCGACTGCCTTTTGAATGGTCTTTGATTTTATTTATTTTTTATATATATATATATATATATATATATATATATATATATATATATATATATATATATATATATATATATATATTTCTAGTTTACCACAATTTTAAAACAGACAGTACTTTTTTTTTTATCCACTGACGCATCGCCGCTAGAGAACTAAATGGCGGCGTGCTCCATGACATCACATGAGGAGGCAAAACCGATTCCTCTTCTATGTTCGGCCAATCGGGAAGTATTCTTCGTAATCTGAGCTTTTTTTATTCACGTTGCACGTTCTATAGATATGTGCCTGGTACCGGAATACGGTTTAATTTTTTTTGCTTTTTTGTTTGTTTTGTTTTTTTGTTGTGTTTGAGTTTGAAAGAGTTTACTACTAACTTATATTCCTTATTTATATACGTGTGAATGAGCTTATAATATTCAGTAAGTTAAAAGCACTATACTTGCAAAGCGTGACTTGTTTATTTTTAATTTTTTTGTTAATTATTTTTTGTTTTTATTTTTTGTTCTTTACATTGAAGTTTTGTATATGAAAAACAAAAATTGCTGCACATTCTGTTTTTTGAGCTGTTTAGCCTTAATGAGCCTTGTTATTGTTATTATTATTATTATTATTACTGTTTAATAAAATGTTTTTATTAAACTTTACACGTGCTAGACTTTTTTTTTATTGGTGCTATAAGGCAACGCTGCCAGCAGGTGATGCTAGAGCTTCCTTTTTTGCTTTTTACAAGTTTTACAAACACTATATTTCCAAAAGTATTGGGACGCCTGCCTTTACACGCACATAAACTTTAATGGCATCCCAGTCTTAGTCTGTAGGGTTCAATATTGAGTTGGCCCCGCCCTTTGCAGCTATAACAGCTTCAACTCTTCTGGGAAGGCCGTCCACAAGGTTTAGGAGTGTGTCTATGGGAATGTTTGACCATTCTTCCAGAAGTGTATTTGTGAGGTCAGGCACTGATGTTGGACGATAACAACAAGAACCTGGGGAATGCCCAGGGAATAACCAAGCCTACTTACCGACCAGCTAGCAGAACAACCAATTAACCTGTCTAACAATGTGCGTTAAAAACAGGGGTTTTGTCCGCACGCATTTGCAAACGCATGCGTGAGCCACAGAGCCGCGCCAAGGCACCCCATAATTCTGTGGTCCTAACACTAACAGTGAGTGTCCTCACAATGGAGGCACATGCATTTTAATGGATAGATAGGGGCAGGTGGACTGAAGGGGAGCCACCCCTCCTTAAAGGTACAGAAGCACACGTTTGTTGGACGAGAAGGCCTGGCTCACAGTCTCCACTCTAATTCATCCCAAACGTGTTCTATCGGGTTGAGGTCAGTACTATGTGAAGTTTCCCCCACCCCAAACTCGCTCATCCATGTCTTTATGGACCTTGCTTTGTGCACTGGTGTTCAGTCATGTTGGAACAGGAAGGGGCCGTCCCCAAACTCCTCCCACAAAGTTGGGAGAATGAAATTGTTCAAAATGTCTTGGTATGCTGACACCTTAAGAGTTCCCTTCACTGGAACTAAGGGGCCAAGCCCAACCCCTGAAAAGCAACCCCCACACCAAATGATTTGGACCAGTGCACAAAGCAAGGTCCATAACCACTTGTGACCGGCCCCACGTCCAAAGACGTCACGTTTTTGAAGATGGATATCTCGGTAACGGCAGCAGCTGCTGCCACAACCGAGATATCCATCTCTTCGTGGGGCGGTCCTGTTAACGATAACGGCGGTCATCGCGGCGGATTCGCCGCGAGATCGCCGTTACCGGCGGCGGGAGAGGGTGCCCCCCCCCTCCCGCCGCTCTCCCGCGCCCTCCGCCGCTTACCGTAGCCGTCGGGTAGCGGCGGAGGCGATCGGGTCCGCTCGTTGCCTGTCCGGGGATGTGACTGAGGGAAAAAATGTCCCTCAGCCGTCCCCCTCTCTCTGCTGGGCGGAAGTGACGTCAAAACGTCATTTCCGCCCAGCGTCTTAAAGAGACATTTAATATGTTTACATTTTGCCTTTTTTTTTTTTTTTTTTTTTTTTTTTTTTTTTTTGCATTTAAGCCTGAATATGAGATCTGAGGTCTTTTTGACCCCAGATCTCATATATAAGAGGACCTGTCATGCTTTTTTCTATTACAAGGGATGTTTACATTCCTTGTAATAGGAATAAAAGTGATAATTTTTTTTTTTTTTTTTTTTTTCAGTGTTAAAAATTATAAAATAAATAAAAATAAAAACGAAAACCCAAAAAAAAATTTTTTAAAGTGCCCCGTCCCGACGAGCTCGCGCGCAGAAGCAAACGCATACGCGAGTAGCGCCCGCATATGAAAACGGTGTTCAAACCACACAAGTGAGGTATCGCCGCGATCGTTAGAGCGAGAGCAATAATTCTAGCCCTAGACCTCCTCGTCATCTCAAAAAATGCAACCTGTAGAATTTTTTAAACGTCGCCTATCGAGATTTTTAAGGGTAAAAGTTTGACGCCATGCCACGAGCGGGCGCAATTTTTATGCGTGACATGTTGGGTATCATTTTACTCGGCGTAACATCATCTTTCACAATATATAAAAAAATTGGGCCAAATTTATTGTTGTCTTATTTTTTAATTCAAGAAAGTGAATTTTTTCCAAAAAAAGTGCGCTTGTAAGACCGCTGCGCAAATACGGTGTGAGAAAAAGTATTGCAATGACCGCCATTTTATTCTCTAGGGTGTTAGAAAAAAATATATATATAATGTTTGGGGGTTTTAAATAATTTTCTAGCAAAAAAAACTGTTTTAGTCTCGTAAGCACCGAATCTGAAAAACAGGCTCGGTAATGAAGTGGATAAAGAGCGAGTTTGGGGTGGAGGAACTTGACTGGCCTGCACAGAGTCCTGACCTCCCAATAGAACACCTTTGGGAGACACTCCCTGAGCTACAGTGAACTAAAGACACCCTCCTCCCCACTGTGGACTACAGACACCCTCCTCCTCTTCCCCCCCCCCCCGGGTACTACAGGCAACCCCCCCCCCCATGGACTACAGACATTTTGTGCCTAGAGGGGGTTTTTGAGGGAATTTGCTCAGAGGGGGATGTGGAGGGAATTTGTGCTGGAGGGGATTTGGAGGGAATTTGTACCTAGAGGGGGATTTGGAGGGAATTTGTGCTGGAGGGGATTTGGAGGAAATTTGCTCAGAGGGGCATTTGGAGGGAATTTGTACCTAGAGGGGGGATTTGGAGGAAATTTGCTCAGAGGGGGATTTGGAGGGAATTTGTGTTAAGGGGGGGAATTGGAAGGAATTTGTGCTTAGGGGGGATCTGAAGTGGGGAGAGAGTTGTGTACTAGGAGTGGAAATTTTAGGGGTAGATGATTTGTGCTATGATGAGTGATTTTGGGGGATCGGGGGCAAAGTTTTGTGGTGAGAGGGGGGATTCCAGCAGGGAGGTGGATTTATATTGGGGGGGGGGGGGGGGGTAAGCAGGCAAATTAGTGCTCAGTGTTTTTGTGGGAGGGATTTTTGTTGCCAATTAATGCTCCTACATGGGTGTCTGCTCCATAGGGCAAGGCGGGTCGTCTGCCCCCCCCCCCCCTGGAATCGCAAGGGAGAGCCAGGAGCAGAGCCGAACTGGGGCTGATTTAAGCAGTAACTGCAGCGCTCCCCTCCCCTCTAGTTGTCCCTTATTTAGAGTGCCTGTCCCTCTTCTGGAATCAAATCAGTTTGTCCCTTATTCCAAAAGGTTCCTCTTTTAGACCTGAAATAAATATACTGTTAATATAGTGTAGTGTTTCAGTCAAGGGAAAGAGGTGCTGTGTAATGTAAAGGGGTGCAGGGTGCTGTGTAATGTAAATGGTTTCAGAGGTGCAGGGGGCTGTGTAATGTAAAGGGGTCCAGAGGTGCAGGGGGCTGTGTAATGTAAAGGGGTCCAGAGGTGCAGTCGTGGAGAGCGGTACACAGTAGTGACAGAGATATTGAAAGATGCAGGGGGCACAGTGGGGTGTTTTTCCATTTTAATGTGGGGGGGGGGGGGGGGGGCGCTTTTAACCCCCGCTAGCGGTCGAAAAAAGGGTAAAATGCGGCTGTATATCGTCGCTGCCGAAGCGCCCCCCTCTAAAAAAAAATGTCAGCGGATGCCCATGTGCTCATACATCTTGGGGGGGGGGGGGGGGGTTGTGCAGTTTGGCATGTACACCCTGGGCTTTAGATGACCTTGTCCTGGCACTGCCTCCTATCATGATTTGCCTGTGTTGCATAGAGAAGCACAGAGACCCAGTGATGACATCATTACATCTATAATAAGGTATGTCCGTCCCTATGTATGTTGAGAGGGGGAGGGAAGATGAAAATATAAAATTCAGTGTTACTCGAGGACAGCTGTCCCTTATTTTTTTCTATTGGCCGGTATTATGGGATTCATGGCTCTGGATGTCCCATGTGGCCCCTCTCCGCCCCCCCCCCCCCCCCGATAAGGCAGAGCTTTCACTAAATTCCTGTCGCCCTATTTATTGCCCCCCCCCCCTCCCATGAATCGCCGTACAGTTGCAGCCCTTCAAATTGCTGTTTTTAATATGATTTTATGGGAAGTTAAAAATAACCCGACGGGGGCGATTTTCCTGCCGCTCTTCCTCCCCCGCCCGCTCCGCGGTTTCATAGGTATCACTTTCAGGCCGTTTTTCGAGGTATTTTTAGCTCTAATACTTTTTGTGGCGTGTAAAGTCTTCTCGCCGCAGCCCGCCGGGTCCTGGCAACGGGCTGATCCCAAATAACCGACAGTGAAAGAAGAAAATTACAGTGTTTTCCAAAGAAAGCCGTAAATTTGGGGTCTTAAAGCGTGCCTGCGGCCGGCGCTCGGAGGGGGTGGTCCTAGACCCGGGCCGGGGGCCCATGATAAAGAGGCGATTGTCTAGGAAATATCAGGACAGGTTTAAGGAGCCTGAAAGAAGAACTGTCTGTGTTTTTCTTATTGCAGCCAGTCAGATCACCTCTATATATAAACTGATCGCTTAAAGTAGAACTAAAGGCAAAACTTTTTTTTTGAATATCACAAGACCCCCTTTAACCACTTAAGCCCCAGACCATTATGCAGGTAAAGGACCAAGCCACTTTTTGCGATTCGGCACTGTGTCGCTTTAACAGACAATTGCGCGGTCGTGCGACGTGGCTCCCAAACAAAATTGGCATCCTTTTTCCCCCACAAATAGAGCTTTCTTTTGGTGGTATTTGATCACCTCTGCAGTTTTTAGTTTTTGCGCTATAAACAAAAATAGAGCGACAATTTTGAAAAAAAAAAAAAATTTTGACTTTTTGCTGTAATAAATATCCCCCCAAAAATATATATATAAAAAAAAACGTCCTCAGTTTAGGCCGATACGCATTCTTCTACATATTTTTCGTAAAAAAAAACGCAATAAGCGTTTATTGATTGGTTTGCGCAAAAGTTATAGCGTCTACAAAATAGGGGATAGTTATATGGCATTTTTATTAATGTTTTTTTATTTTTTATTACTAGTAATGGCGGTGATCAGTGATTTTTATTGGTACTGCGACATTATGGCGGACACTTGACAAATTTTTGGGACCATTGGCATTTTTATAGCGATCAGTGCTATAAAAATGCATTGATTACTATAAAAATGCCACTGGCAGGGAAGGGGTTTAACACTAGGGGGCGAGGAAGGGGTTAATTGTGTTCCCTGGGTGTGTTCTAACTGAAGGGGGGTGGGACTGACTAGGGGAAATGACAGATCGCTGTTCATAAATTGTGTGAACAGGTTAAAAGTAATTTCTCCCCCTGACAGGACCGGGAACTGCGTGTTTACACACACAGCTCCCCGGTTCTCGCTCTTTAAAGAGCAATCTTGCGCGTGCGCTGGGATCGGGAACGAGCGAGGGACGCCTGCGCCCCTATAGGCTGCTCGGCGAGATGAAGTAATATTACGTGATCTCGCCCAGCAGAGCCGACCTGCCGCCATAAAACTGCGGCGGCTGGTCAGTAAGAGGTTAAAGTAGAACTAAAGGCAAACATTTTTTGAATATCACAAGGGCCTCCTTTAAACGTGCTTCAAAATGTGGTACTTTTTTTTTTTTTTTAACCACTTAGGGACCTTTCCTGGCACTTTGTTTTACAAGTAAAAATCTGTATTTTTTTTTTTTTTGCTAGAAAATTACTTGGAACCCCCCAAATATTATAGTTTTTAGCAGAGACTCTAGACCAGTGATGGCGAACCTGGCACCCCAGATGTTTTGGAACTACATTTCCCATGATGCTCATGCACTCTGCAGTGTAGTGGAGCATCATGGGAAATGTAGTTCCAAAACATCTGGGGTGCCAAGGTTCCCCATCACTGCCCTAGACCAACCCATGGGCTGTGGTCCACTACCAGGCCGTAACGTCTCTGCAGCTGGGACACAGATGCTACGGGCAGTATGAGAGAGTAGGGCGGGTGAGAGAACCCAGTGCATCAGAGGCGGGTGGGCGAGGGAGCACGGTGCATCACAGGAGCGGACAAGTGAGAGCCCGCTTCTCTGCGCCTGACACGCATCGCAGTTCTTCCGCCCTCACAGCACTGGTGTCGGAGGTACGGCTGGGAGGAGAGAGATTACATCTCTCACCGCCGGCCCTGCATCACCGCTCTCTAGTCTCCTGCCCTTATTCAAGAATGACCACTGCAGGCAAGGTGGCCAGTGGCATTTATCTGGTGGCAGGCAGCATGGCAAGTGACATTCCTCATCTGGTGGCCGGCAGCGTGGCAATCCTCATCTGGTGGCAGGTGACGTGGCAAGTGGCATTCATCTGGTGGCAGGCAGCATGGCAAGTGACAATCCTCATCTGGTGGCAGGCGATGGGGCAAGTGGCATTCATCTGGTGGCAGGCAGCATGGCAAGTGACAATCAACTGGTGGCCGGCAGCGTGGCAATCATCTAGTGGCAGGCGACGTGGCAAGTGGCACTCATCTGGTGGTAGGCAGCATGGCAAGTGACATTCCTCATCTGGTGGCAGGCAGCGTGGCAAGTGACAATCCTCATCTGGTGGCCAGCAGCGTGGCAATCCTCATCTAGTGGCAGGCGACGTGGCATTCATCTAGTGGCAGGCGATGTGGCAAGTGGCATTCATCTGGCAGCAGGCAGCGTGGAAAGTGGCATTCCTCATCTGGTGGCAGGCAACGTAGCAAGTGACATTTATCTGATGGCAGGCAGCATGGAAAGTGGCATTCCTTATCTAGTGGCAAGCGACGTGACATTCATCTGGTGGCAAGTGGCATTTCTCTGGTGGCAAGTGGCATTTCTCTGGTGGCAGGCAGCGTGGAAAGTGCCATTCCTCATCTGGTGGCAGGTGTCGTGGCAAGTGACATATGCTCGGGGCTCCCACTGATTCTGCATTATGGTGAGTTGAGCTATTTCATTTTATATTACAAAGTAATAATAGAAATAATGCGCTTCAATCATCCCGATACCATAACAACCATGGTGCCATATTGATTGAAGTGCCAACACCAGCTATTGTTCAAGAAAAATTGAATGGGGACACCTGATGTAAGGGGGCACTGTGAGGGAGACACCTAATGTAAGGGGGGCAACTGATGTAAGGGGGGCAACTGATGTAAGGGGGGCAACTGATGTAAGGGGTCACTGTGAGGGGAACATCTGAGGTAAGGGGGCACTGTGAGGGGGACACCTGAGGTAAGGGGGCACTGTGAGGGGGACACCTGAGGTAAGGGGGCACTGTGAGGGGGACACCTGATGTAAGGGGGGGCACTGTGAGGGGCACACCTGATGTAAGGGGGGCACTGTGAGGGGCACACCTGATGTAAGGGGGGCACACCTGATGTAAGGGGGTCACTGTGAGGGTAACATTTGAGGTAAGGGGGCACTGTGAGGGGGGGACACCTGATGTAAGGGGGCACTGTGAAGGGGGACACTGTGAAGGGGGACACCTGATGTAAGGGGGGCACTGTGAAGGGGGGACACCTGATGTAAGGGGACACTGTGATGAGGACACCTGATGTAAGGGGGCACTGTGAAGGGGGACACCTGATGTAAGGGGGCACTGTGAAGGGGGACACCTGATGTAAGGGGACACTGTGAAGGGGGACACCTGATGTAAGGGGACACTGTGAAGGGGGACACCTGATGTAAGGGGGCACTCTGATGGGGTCAATGTTATGATAGACGTACAGTATATCTCATCATAGCACAAACATGAGATTCGGCCATCGGCTGGAAGGAAATGTTACTGTCTGTACCTCGTTGAATTTTAATTCAGTGCCCCCTGCTGTAGTACTTACCAACTCTGAACCCCATTATGTACTTTATTTTATAATTAAAATATTCAATAAACTTTTCCTATAAAAAAAAAAAAAAAAAGAAGAATGGGTGTATTATCACATTGTATCAGTGGCGGCCCACCCATAGGGGCGAACTGGGCGTTTTGATGGCACAGTGGTTGCGTTTTGATGGCATGGCTCAGTGGTTGCGTTTTGATGGCATGGCACAGTGGCTGTGTTTGATGGCACAGTGGTGATAATTGATGGGCCCAGTGAGGCTGCAATTTTTTATTATTTTTCCGTTTTCGCCCCTCCAAAAAATTTGAGCACCAGCCGCCACTGCATTGTATACGGAATAAAACTCTTGGCGTGTGCTGCGACCCATCATAGACGTGAAGGGTCAGAGGGGGATACCTACCTTGCTGGATGCACGCATGTAAAGAGACGCGCATGTAAAGAGACGCGCATGTAAAGAGACACACATGCTGCTTCAGCCATTGGCTTTGTTATACATCTATAAAATGAGAGAAAATACCAAGCAATAATTACTTTACTGTTGACTTGTGCAGTAAGAAGTCCCTTTGTTGCGCAGACACAGGCCGCACTGTTCCCGAAGGATCGGCGAACGCACAGAAGCCTTCGCATGTTGGCCTTGAATGTCCTCTATTGTCCCCAACCATCACCCAGTTTATTTTGGATTCTGTCTTCTTACATTAAGTGGTCACAGCCGGGCAGCTATCTCCCTGAAGATGATGGACAACGAGGAGGGGGGAGGGGGGGTATATTTGTCCTTGAGGGACTTGGAGTGTTGGGACCTCTCTGTATCCTCATGTGACTGGTTATACATTGTTTGAATGTTAGACAGTTCCTGATTACTGGGTGGTCCTGTTGGTCCCCCTCCTGCCCGGCACTGAAAAATTAAAGGAGCCAGGTTGAATTGTCGGTTGAACAGTGACTGCATCAGCGGGAAATTAATCTGCGCTGTAAGGCGTGGATCGAGGAAGGTATGAGGTCTGCTCAGGGCTTTTTGTTTTTTCAGAGAATAGGTGCAGATACACCCGTCTTCTGGGGCACCCCTTATCGAGAATAGAGAACCATCATTCATGTTGCAAAGTAATTTGCATGGAATTTCTTAATAGGAAAAGCAGTAAAAAAAGATGCCCTGCAGCCGGAAAAAAATCCATTGTTGCCGGCTGCAGGGCATCTATTTTACTGCTTTTCCTATTAACAAATTCCATGCAAATTTCTTAGCACCATAAATGGACCCCCAAGGGGTCTACATTGTTGCTGGGGGGGGCAGCAACAATATAGACCCCCCCCAACAATAGATTCCGCCATCAACAACAAACCCCCGGCATAAAATACCCCCCTAGCAACAATAGACTCCTCCCCTTCCACACTACACCCCTCCCCTTCCACACTACACTCCTCCCCTTCCACACTACACTCCTCCCCTCAACAGTAAACACCCTCGCCTCAGCACCACTACACTCCTCCTCCCCTCAGCACCACTACACTCCTCCCCTCAGCACCACTACACTCCTCCCCTCAGCACCACTACACTCCTCCCCTCAGCACCACTACACTCCTTCCCTCAGCACCACTACACTCCTCCCCTCATCACCACTACAGTCCTCCCCTCATCACCACTACACTCCTCCCCTCAGCACCACTACACTCCTTCCCTCAGCACCACTACACTCCTTCCCTCATCACCACTACACTCCTCCCCTCAACACCACTACACTCCTCCCCTCAACACCACTACACTCCTCCCCTCAACACCACTACACTCCTCCCCTCAACAGTAAACTCACTCCCCTCAACATTAAATCCCTTGCAGCAATGTATTACCCTCCAGCAACAATAGATCCCTCAATAGACCTCCCCAGCAAAAATATATCCCCCCTCAGTGACAATAGGTCCCCCCAGCAGCCACCAACAGTAGACTTGTCCAGCACACCCCACCGACCCCTTGCCATTACATAATGTACAATCAGTACTGGAGACGCTGGAAGTGCTGTAACTACGTCCCCCCACATTGTCTCCTGAAAAGACACCCTGGATCTTATAAAACATGTCACAATTCACAAGCAGTCCTCCAAGCTGCATGAATTTACCTGTATTTTCTCTAATGCTATGCTTTGCGAGCAGCCTCAGCCCCATCTAGTGGCCAAAATGCTGTGTATTTTCTGAATGGGGCATTTCAGAAAAATGTACTGCATGTGGGCCACTGCAGGCAGCCGTGATATGCATGGAGCTCTTGTTAGCGCAACACATCGTATGGGGTCATTGTACCAATTCTCCCCCTCCCAAGACAAAAACAAAAAAAAACATTAAAAGGGTTGTTAACCTTGCTGTGTCCGGCCCTCCCGAGCCCCACCCCCTTTTTTTACTAACCTGAGCCCTGAATTTCCGTGGGTGCGTCCCTGCCGAAGCTCTCTTTATTGGATTGATTGATAGCAGCGCAGCCATTGGCTCCCGCTGCTGTCAATCAAATCCAATGGCGCGGGCGCCGGGTCTGGCATTCGGCATTGGACGCCGAATGCTGGACTCGGGAGGGCGCCCGCAATGTAACCCCCCCCACAAGAGATCATTTCTCTTAGGGAGTTATCTGATGCAAGAAGGAGCCGCAAGAGCCACCGTGGAACACCAGAAGAGGAGGATCAGGGCCACCTTGCGCGAAACGAACTGCACAGTGGAGGCAAGTATGACATGTTATTGTTATTTTTAAAACTGACCTTTGTCCCCTTTCACGCTTATATGACTTGTCCCACGATTTTGGACTGCAAAATCGTATGACAAGTCATTCTCCATTATTTTCAATGACAACCATTCATACTGGCACGATTTTAAGTAGTGCCGACTTCAAAGTAGTCCTTGCACTACTTTGGTTCGATTTTGATGCCACTTACAAAGGCATTCATGCGAATCGCTGTAAAATCGCGGCCGCGAAAATCGCGCGACTTTGAAGTCGTACAAGTGTGAAAGGTAGTGTCACTTTAAGCCAGTGGTTCTCAACCTCAGTCCTCAAGTACCCCCCACCCTCCTCCACTCTAAAAATGGGTGGAACATATAACATGTCCCAAAGGTGAACAACTTTGGTCTATTGAAGAGTTAAGCTGGCTGTGGATGGTGCCAAGTCAGCAGCTGACCACACTGTCCGGATAAACTGGGTCTAAGTAGACAGGGATAGATCGGGGGGAATTGCTAATTAGCCAATTTATAGTTGCGGAATTTGCGGGTGCCAGGTAGTCTGAGTGGACAGCTCCGCTAGTCCGCGTGGGAGTGACAGCGTGGGCTGCCCCGGGTGCTTTGGTGTGTCTGTGGGCGGGCGGGGAGGCGGCGAGTGAGAGTGGCTGGTCAGCTGGTCGGTTCTGTGGGTGAGCGGGCGGCTGGCCAATCAACAAGCAGGCAGGGCAGAGAGATGACATCATCTCTCACCAACCCACGCCCGCCCTGCAGTAACTTCCGCCCTCACTGTGCAGACAGCAGAGAGATTACATCATCTCTCTGCTGCCTGACTGACCAGCAAAACGCCACCTTAGCATGTGACAATCTGCAAGGTGTGGTAGGTGAGGTGGCAAGTGACAATCTGCATCTGGTGGCAGGCAAGTGGCATTCTGCAACTTGTGGCAAATGGCAATCCCCAACATGTGGCAGGTGACAATCTGCAACATGTGGCAGGTGACGTGGCAAGTGACAATCCGCAACTTGTGGCAGGTGACGTGGCAAGTGACAATCTGCATCTGGTTGCAGGCAAGTGACATTCTGCAACTTGTGGCAAGTGACAATCCGCAACTTGTGGCAGGTGACGTGGCAAGTGACAATCTGCATCTGGTTGCAGGCAAGTGACATTCTGCAACTTGTGGCAAGTGACAATCCGCAACATGTGGTAGGTGACGTGGCAAGTGACATTCTGCATCTGGTGGCAGGTGGCGTGGCAAGTGACACACTTGGGGCTCCCACTGATAATGCAATTTAGGCAATTTGAACCATTTAATTTTACATTACAATGTAATAATATAAAGAATGCGCAATCACCCTGACACCATAACAACCATGGTGCCATGATCATTGAAGCGCCAACACCAGCCATTTGCATGATAAATATTTTCTGGTAGTGCCCCTCCCGAGACTAGACTCTGGATCCGCCCCTGTAAGTAGACCAATGTCAATGCATAAAGCGAAAGTTGAAACGGAATACAATGCGTTATTTAAAATTTACAAACCGTCTTTTTATATATATATATATATATATATATATATATATATATATATATATATATATATATATATAAAAAAAAGAATTGATTCCAATCCTCGCCCGCGACACTGGAATGTTCGGATTGGCTCCTCTCATTGTTGCTGATATACAGTACAGCTTCAATCTGTTAGAAATTATCTCTAAATGACAGCAGGTGTCTGATGTTTTCTCATTCTCTAGAAGATTGGAAGCAGATTTGGAAAAGCAGAAAAATAACTCATTTCAGACCAAATAAAACTTTAAAAGTGCAAGTCCATAGCAGCCAATCAGCCGTCAGATCTCACTGCAGGCAGAAGCTATGGCGCTATAAACCTTTATTTATTCCCGTTATGTTTGCAAGAAGTCTGATGACTTTACACCGTGACACCTAAGCCCATGGGGACAATCGCATTTGTTTTTTCCTGGCTGGGGTGGCGCCTTGCACTGAAGGAAGACCACCCAGCAATCCTGGGACCCCCCAGATGTGGCCCCCCCTGACATCAGCAAGAGGCCGCAGATAATATTCAGTATTTGTAATGCTGCAGACATATGGCAATTGTTGAATTGAATTGATGACTTGAACCAGTCCCATTACAAATAAATGCTCCTGATCCTCCCTACTGACTGCTAAGGCTTTAGGGCCACACATCAAGTACCAGAGGGCCCCAGGGACCCAATGACTGCAGAGATGATCCTTGATTGGTCTGGTTGGTCATGTGACATATGCATTGGTCACATTCACTGCTGATACAGGGGATCTTCTAGCTGCCTGTAAGGGGTGCATTTTTCCCTTTGACCGACCCCCAATGAATTGGTTTTACCAGGAGTTGAGGTCTGCCGATAGGAGGAAAGGGGTGCTAGCATTTAAGAATACAAGT
Organism: Rana kukunoris; assembly: GCA_029574335.1. Classification (NCBI taxonomy): domain Eukaryota; kingdom Metazoa; phylum Chordata; class Amphibia; order Anura; family Ranidae; genus Rana; species Rana kukunoris. The sequence goes on along the minus strand of CM056059.1, from coordinate 128,652,558 downwards.
TGTATTCCTGAGCGTTGCGCTCATAACCAGGGTGGGCCCTCGGGTGACCAATGATCTTTTTGGCTGTCTATAAGGGTGGCATTCCGACCACCGCTGTCCAGGGCCGTTTTAATAGAATCATAGGCCCCTGGGTAAAGTAATGCTCTGGGGCCCCTACAACAATGACTGTGCAGGTAAACAGACATCAAGTAGGTAGAAGGCAGACTGGCTCCCCTGTACATCTATCACTGTCAGTGCCATCATGGGGCCCCCAATTTTGGGGCAGCATGGGCTCAAGGATCAGCTGCTTTGGGGAAAGTGCAGGGGCCCCTCATGCAGCTGGGGCCCCTGGGCAGTGCCCGGGTGTGCCCTCTCAATAAGACAGCCCTTCCACTGTCTATCTTCCTATTCAATATTTATTATCTACAATCCGTTATTTTATCTATCATCTATTCATTATTTTGTTTCCATATTTATCTGTCCATCATTTATTCATCTCCATCATTTTATCTATTATCTACAGCTTATATATTAGTCCATCTACTGTAAAACCTTGGTTTGAGAGTAACTTGGTTTAAGAGCGTTTTGCAAGACAAGTAACGTTTTTTAATACATTTTGCCTTGATATACAAGCGATGTCTTGATATGTCACAACTGAGTATAAAAAAAAGAAGAGAGGCGCCTCTAAGTGTAGCAATAGGATTACATTTAAAGGGGTTGTAAAGGTAAATGTTTTTTCACCTTAATGCATCATATGCATTAAGGTGAAAAAACATCCGATGGTAAAAATCCCGTTTTTACTTACCTCACCCCTCAAAAGTCCCGCATGCGTCCCCGTGATCCTCTTCAGTTCCCAGCCTGACTGTTGTTTGGCTAGGCTGGATGGATTGATAGCAGTGCAGCCATTAAGACTGCCCTGGGTGTGATTCCCCCCCTAAATCTGAAATATGAGGGGGCTGGGCTGTCAATAGAAGAAAGGGGCCCCTAGGGTTAAGGAATACAAGTTGTTTCCCTGAGTGTTGAATCCATAACCAGGGTGGGCCCGTTGGATGACCAATGATCTTTTTAGCCGTCTGTAATGCCCTGTACACGCGATCAGGAAATTCCGACAAGAAAAGTCCGATGTGAGCTTTTGGTCGGAAATTCTGACCGTGTGTAGGCTCCATCGGACTTTTGCTGTCTAAAAAATTTCAAACGGAAATTCCGTTCGTCTGTTGCAATTCTGACGTGCAAAATTCCGACGCATGCTCGGAAGCATTGAACTTAATTTTCTCGGCTTGTTCAGAGAACTTTTGTGTGACCGTGTGTATGCAAGACAAGCTTGACCATCCAAGGTTTTTTCCCGACAAAAATTCCGATCGTTTGGAGTGCATTTTTTTTCTTTGACTGACCCCCCAATGAATTGGTTTTACCGGGAGTTCTCTGAGACCTAAAAGTGATTTCAAGGGTTCCTCCTCCAGGTAGGAAGGAGGCTCTGGATGGAACAGCTGGACAGGTCTTTATAGAAGGCATTTAGTTACACAAGTCATAAATAAAGAACACTTCCCTTCAAGGCTCTGTACACTTCTATACACTTCATTCACTTCTGTACGAGGCATTTCCTGACTTGCCTGCAGCAGTACCGAATCTCATCTGCCAGGCTTGGTATTCAATTACAGTCCCTCGTGGACGGGGGATGATTTTAGAGTGTCCATGTCAGGGACAGCTGATTGCCGGTCTATGTCTATACACTTTGCATCACAGAAAAGTATACACCCCGTCCTCATTTCAGCAGGAGCGTTTTCAGACAAATTCAAGACGTTTTTGCAACTAATGTACATTTTCTTTGGAGTAAAGCTTTGAGAAATCCCCCCCCTCCCCCCGGGTGATCTCTGTACATTACAAGGATTAGAACAATCTTTGTTGCGGATTCCTACCTTTTGTTATTCTGAAGAAATCTGTTTGTTCCTCTATGTCCATGTGGTTAATCTAACAGTGGCAGCTGTGGCACTTAAACCCCCACCATCGCCATGTCTGCCGATTGGTCCAGCACTTACCTGGATAGATCGATCCAGATAGATGGGGGGTGTCTGCCAGCGCGGCGGGGTGCGGGCAAGCGCCTCCAGGCTAGCAGGTGTAGGGTCAAGGCAGCGGCTCCAGGCTAGCGGGCGCAGGGTCCAGACTGTGGCTCCAGGCTAGCAGACGCAGGGTCCAGGCAGCGGCTCCAAGCTAGCGGGCACACAGGGTCCAGGCAGCGGCTCCAGGCTAGCGAGCGCAGGGTCCTGGCAGCGGCTCCAGGCTAGCGGGCGCAGGGTCCAGGCAGCGGCTCCAGGCTAGCGGGCGCAGGGTCCAGGCAGCGGCTCCAGGCTAGCGGGCGCAGGGTCCAGGCAGCGGCTCCAGGCTAGCGGGCGCAGGGTCCAGGCAGCGGCTCCAGGCTAGCGGGTACAGGGTCCAGGCAGCGGCTCCAGGCTAGCGGGTGCAGGGTCCAGGCAGCGGCTCCAGGCTAGCGGGTGCAGGGTCCAGGCAGCGGGTGCAGGGTCCAGGCAGCGGCTCCAGGCTAGCGGGCGCAGGGTTCAGGCAGCGGCTCCAGGCTAGCGGGCGCAGAGTCCATGCAGCGGCTCCAAGGTGGTGGGCCTCCTCTTTGGCTCTAGCAGCTTCCTCCCTGGTTCCACTCAATCCTATTGGACGCCTATCGTTTTGCCTAATCAGCAAAACAGGTCTCACACCTGCTTCCTGATTGGCGGGGAGAAGATTTTGTGTTAAAATATAAAAAAAATTGCTATGGTCACACAGCAGGATGGGATCGGGATGCAATGCTCTGTGCCCAGAGCCCACCCTTTTTTAAAGCCTATTAGAGCCTCTGGCTCTAATCATGTGCTTCAAAAAACACCCCGCCACCCTATCCCCGCCATAGGAATTCACTCGCTCAGCATCCGGAAAAGGGCCGGGTGCATGGATAGGGAGGACGGCGGTGGTGTTAGGTGGGACGGCGCTCGTAATGCACAGGCCTCCACTGGAATCTAATGGGAGTGATTTCATAATTATCCATCAGCTGCAGGGCTCTAATGAGGAAAGTGGCAGGTAAATGTAATTTTTGTTTTGGCCAATGGAAAGTAGCATCATCTGTGACACCATACAGTATGTCTCCTCATCCTTGCATCTGCTTCTTGGTCATTCTGTGGGGTGTTATTGGAGTTCTTGAGCCATGTCCATTATGACAATTTCTTCCCAGAACCGATCAGACCACCCATTGATCTCTATGGGGCGGCGGATGTCAGTGTACACTGAAAGCCGCTAGCATCTGAAATCGGGCCGATAAAAACAGATAGATGGGGACACGTTCCCCATCCTTCTTCTAACGCAACGGATGACAATTGGTTGGAGAAGGACATGCAGTCCATTTCCATCTGACTGCCCCATAAAGGAGAGCGGGCTCGCTCCGTTTTAGATAGTGGAGTGGACACAGACTTATCTTCTGCCTGCTCAGCAGGGATCAGCGGACAGATCCGCTCCATCTGAAAGAGGCCATGTTTGGACAGTTTGATTCCCCAGAGGCTCCTCTGCAGTAGCTTTCCCCAACCTCCCTCCCAATACAAATCCCCCCAAATCACCATTCCTAGCACTCTCCCAAATTTCCCCTCCTAGAACAATCCTCCTCTCTCCCAATATCCTCATGGTGCCCCCATACCCCAAATGATACCACAGTGACCAGGGCAGCTTTCCCTCCTGCCCACCCCTTGTCCCGGACCCTGAATGTGACATCCAATCAGTGGTTGCGTGACCATCAAGTCCATCCTGCTACCCCACCTTGAGACCTAAAGGGCTGTGGTGGGAGGGGGTCAAGGGGTACGTATGAGAATAAAGTAAGGTGAAAAATATTCTCCATTAGTAACCCCTCCGTGACAAAACATTCTATGTTGATTTGTTGATATGCTGAGTTCAGCTTTAATAACCACCATTATTTCCCCTCTCATTGCACATTCCAAAATGACAACATTTCGACCAAATATTTTCAGATTTTTGCCAAAATTTTTGCAAAACAAAAACCTGTTAATTTCACAAATCCCTACCTTCTGCCTGTGACTGGGGTGTGTCTAATCCTGCGTACACGCAATCAAAAATTTCGACAGGAAAACCGTGCAAGAAAAGAAAACAAGAAAAAAGTTGCATGCAAATGAAGTTCAATGATTCCGAGCATGCGTCAAATTGAGCATGCGTGTTTTTTTGTGCGTCGGAATTGCATACAGACGATCGGAATTTCTGACAAGAACTTTTCCTGTCTGAAAATTTGAGAACCAGCTTTTAAATTTTTGCTGTCAGAAAAAAGTCCGATGGGGCCTACACACGGTCGGAATTTCCGACCTAAAGCTCACATCAAACTTTTCTTGTCAGAAATTCCGACCGTGTGTAGGCGGCATAAGAGGTGGCCAGGATATAGAAGTTTTGTAGGTGGTAGGTACATTTCTGCACCCATCTCTATGAGCCCAACGTTCCTCTTCCAGAAAACACAATAATGGTTACACAGTCTGCCGGACTCCGATCCATGGAAGGAGGAAGGCGGACAATAGGCTGGTGTCCAGCAGACGACGGGCTCATTATACAGTGTGGGCAGGGAGAAGCACAAAACCACAACATTCATATGGAGATTCCGTCCTTCATGACGCCCCGGATTTTACATTATACTCCAAATTCTGAATCAGAACAATTCTGTCCTGTTATATCAACATATCAACATACAACGAGCCCAATAGAACAATTCCACATTATCACCCCGCTGACGACAATCCCCATCCTCCGTATACAGTCTACACAGTACCGGCCACTGGAAATATGCAATAAATTCATTAGAGAGGCTCAACATATGGCGTGCGTCCCGCCTGACGTCCACTTCCTGCGATTACTGCGCTAATCATTCTCAGCTGTCTGCCCAACATAGATTAGATTGTCCGAAGTTTAATGGAAGCAGGTGTGAGGGATCTGCCCTGTGTTTGATGTCAAATCCCCAGCGCTGCATGCGGGGCCCATTAAAGATTGGCCCTTGGTGGCCCATCCGGATATCTATTTTTTTTTATCTATTATCTATCTTTCATCTATTCTCTATTTTTTTTATCTATTATCTATCTTTCATCTATTATATTTTTTTAATCTATTATCTATCTTTCATCTATTATCTATTTTTTAATCTATTATCTATCTTTCATCTATTATCATTTTATTATCTATCTTTAATCTATTATCTAGCGATTCATTTTAAATCATCCTTTATAAATTGTAATTGATCTACAGTATCTAATTATCTTTCTATGCATTATTTTATCTATTCATTGTTTTTAATTATTATCTATCTATTCATTATCTATTTTTCTATATCAATTATCTTTCTATCCATTTTATCTATTATCCATGTACTAAGCAATTATAAATCTATTAATTTGTTATCTATTATCTAACTATCTGGTCATAATTTATTTGTCTATCTTGTTTCCATATCTATCTATTCCTAATTTATCTAACTAGCCATCTATCTCACCTACAATGTATCTATCATTGTATCTAGTATCTTTCTATCTATTAATCAATTATCTTTCTAGCCATTCTTTTATCTATTATCTATCTATTCATTATTTTGTTTCCATAGCTATTTATACATCTATTCATCTATGATTATATGTATTATCTTCCTATCTATATCAATTATCTTTCTATCTATTCAGCAACTTCAAATCTATCTCTCTCTCTCTATATTCATTTTTTTTTCTATCTAGTCATCACTTATCCAACTGTTATTATTATTATTTTATCAATTTATCTATCAGTTATCTTTCTATCCATTTTATCTATTATCTAGCTATCTATTCAGTAATTATAAATCTATCTAATCATTTTTTATCTATTATCTAGTCATAATTTATCTAACGATTCATTTATCTCCTACAACATATCTATCTTCCTATTCAATATTCTATCATTTTATCTAGTATCTTACCATCTTATATCTATCAATTATCTTTCTATCCATTTTATCTATTATCTGTCTATTCAGCAATTATAAATCAATATATTCATTATTTTGTTTCCATAGCTATATATTCATCTATCTATCTATGATTGTATCTAGTATCATCCTATCTATGTCAATCAATTATCTATTATTTTATCTATTATCTATCTATTCAGCAACTATAAATCTATCTATATCTCTCTCTAAATAGATAAAAATATATATATTATTATTATTATTTTTATCTATCTAGTCATCACTTATCTATCTCTCTAACTGTTCATTATTTTATTAATCTATCAGTTATCTTTCTATCCATTTTATCTATTATCTAGCTATCTATTCAGTAATTATAAATCTAATCATTTTTGATCTATTATCTACCTATCTAGTCATAATTTATCTAACGATTAATTTATCTCCTACGTATCTATCTTCCTATTCAATATTCTATAATTTTATCTAGTATCAATTCATCAATTATCTTTCTATCCATTTTATTTATTTATTCAGCAATTATAAATCTATTTTTCTAAAAAAAAAAAATTATCTATGTAGTCATAATTTATCTATCTATTCGTTATTCTATCTATCAAACTATCTAGTCATAATTTATCTTTAATTATTCATTATTCTATCTTGTTTCCATATCTATCTAGTCATTTATTTATCTCTTTTGTGGGAGGAGTCGGGAACCCACACTGTATTGTGGTTCAGTCACACCGAGTTCTCTGAGCGGAGTTGATCTGCGCAGCCTCAGGTCTCATTGCTGTCCAAGTTTCCAGTTCTGGGTTCTTGGTTCAGACATGCTGCGTTTGTTTGCAGAGCATAAAACTCAACAACGTGTGTCAATGCACATTCATCGCACATAATTACACAGAGATTGTTTTTTAAAAGGGGGGGGGGGGAACAAAATGCGTTTTATATTTGGGTCAAAGCTCTAATTCTGAGAATATATTTTTAGCAAGTGCGCTGTATCCGATTGAGTCTGAATCTGCGTCCGTACCTCCCCCTAGCCGTCATCACTCATAGAAACAAAGCTCACCAGTGAGATGTATGGGGCGCCCGTACTGGAGGATCTGGTTACAATGATCTGAGCACTTTATGACAACCTCTTGTCATCGTTGTCATAAAACCCATTTCTTTGCCTTTCTGGTGCCACCATATGGCAGAGCCCGGCACAGTTTTTGTTCACACACTGACGCAGGGACAATTGGAACTGTGTTTGGCATCTATTATTGATGGGGGATCATTAAGTGCAGGCACTGTGTGTCTGCTGGGGACATATGTCATTGGGTGGTGGTGGCTTGTCTGACATTTGTCATTAAGGGGCAGATGTCCATACACCACAGCCAATGGAGGACACAAAGTGTAGTTCATTAAATATTAAAAGAGGCCCTGCCTATTGTATGCCGGATCCCAGAGCTGGATGTGAGCATAGGCAAATCCCCTCTCCAAAGACAAGGTGGATTATCACTGGAAGCAAGGCTACCGGGCTTATCCAGGACAAAAACCTCAGCCTGCTGTATGGAGTGTCAGCGTGGGTTGAACCAAATTTCCCAGCATGGTCTGCATCTCACAGACAGACGACATGCATTTTTTTTTTAAATACAGATTAATTAAAAAACAAAAATATTTACTTAAATTAAATTTTTTTTTTAAATGTATAATTTTGTTTTTTGTACTTGATTATTAAAATTATTATTTCATAAATTTTTTCAATTCATTCTTAATTTTTGGTATTTTTTTATTTTATTTTTTCTGATTATCAACAGGGAGGACAATGTAGTGCAGAGGACAGGGGTCTGTGGGGCAGAGGACAGGGGTCTGTGGGGCGGAGGACAGGGGTCTGCGAGACATAGGGATAGGGGGACAGAGGGACGGGGTACAGAAGGACAGGGGTACAGAAGGACCGGGGGCAGCAGGACAGGGGGTCTGGGGGACAGAGGTCAGTGGACAGAGGACAGAGGGACAGAGGTCAGTGGACAGAGGACAGAGGGACAGGGGTCAGCAGGGCAAAGGACAGGGGGTCAGCAGGGCAAAGGACAGGGGGTCAGTAGGGCAAAGGACAGGGGGTCAGTAGGGCAAAGGACAGGGGTCAAATCTCCCCAATTCCCCCCTTAGCTAAAATCCACCCACACCCTTCTAGCAAGAGGCCCCTTCATTCCTACTCCTGGTACAGCCCCCTACACTCCCAAATTACCATTTCCAGCACAAATAGCTCTCCATACCCTCTCTACAAAGCTCAAATCCCAAGCACAAATGATTGTCAGGCCCCCCTACCCAATTATGTCACCAGTTCAACTTTCCCCACCTCCACCTCCTGAAACTGACAGGTGGGAATTTGTTACAGAGTCAGGAGGAGGTGCGGGCTGCGCTGCGCTCTCCCACGTGTCATAACAGCGCTCCCCATACTGCACATGACACAGGATTGTTAGATTGAAGTGTACACAGAGACACACACAGTTTGATTACAGCCCCCTATGTCCTCCAAGGACTGCTCATCTCCTGGCAGCAGGAAGTGTGGACCTGGGGGGCAAATCGAACTTTGCATAGTCTTACCAATGTAAATTGTGTCATCTACTGTATGGAGATTTAGTGTTATGACAGAAGGGGAGAGCACAACACCACCCCCCCCCCCTGCTCTCTCCATTGTGCCGCTGTCACTTCTGGCTGGAATCTTTTACACATTTCTCACTCAGTGTGGGGATTGGGGGGGGAGCTCAGTGGCCAGAGACAATGTTCATGGGGCGGCCGGGGGGGGGGGGGCTTTGGTGTTTACAACTGAAATTTGGGGAGGCGCCTATATCCATGGACGTCTATTAGCCAGGAATTGGTTAAAGTGGTTCATGTAGATTGAGAGATTTTGTGCCTGGCGTTCACTTTTAAATGGATGGCATATTTGTATTTATTGGTTTTCAGCTTTAAAAACATCAACCACTTGCTGACCTGCCGCCGTTACACAGCGGCAGGTTTGGCCCTTTTAAGAGCTATAGCAGGAGCATGTGCGCTGAACGGCAGGAGAGCCGATGCCAGAGCTGTATCCTGGCCTAGGCCAACAAGGCCCAGGCCTAAGGCAGCACTTTGCAGGGGGGCAGCACAAAAAGAGTCCCCACTGGCTTGCGCTACACTGTTAGGAAAATTAGTGGCCGCGCTGCTTCTAGTATGCGGGCGGCCGGCATTCCGCAACTGTGTGTGTGTGGGGGGGGGGCGCTTCCAATTTTGACTGTTTTGTCATCCTGGACCACAAACCTTCCTCACTGTGCTATATGTTTCTGCTGCACCATCTACTTAAAGTACAACTATAGGCAACACTTTTACCATCCCTGTCCCATTGCGAAGATTTCCCTTCACTTCCTGCTCTATGGGCAACCAGGAAGTAAGAGGAAATCTAAGTAAATTAAGGGAATCCATTGCCCCCCCAGGCCCTCAGAACTAGTGTCCTCACTCGAAAATGTCAGGGCGAGTCTTAAACAACACAGGGTGTGGCCGTGACAGGAAGGGGTGGGTCATATTTAAATTAGGGGGTGCACGAGTTTGGTCAGGCCTAGGGCAGCACAAAACCTAAATACAGCCCTGGCCGATGCGCATGGCCCGCGATGTCCGCCGGCCACCCGCGATTGCTCCACAGAGAGCCAGAATGAGGATCTCTCAATGTAAACAAACGGATCTTTGTTCTGACAGGTAAGTACAGAGTGATCATCTGTTCCTAGTGATCAGGAATAGCAATCTCTCTCCTCCAGTCCGTTGCCTCCCCCCCACAGTTATAAACACCTCCCTAGGAAACACATTTAATTGCTTGATCACTCCCTAGTGTTAACCCCTTCCATGCCAGGAACATTTATACTACTCATCAGAGTGATGTCTATATGCTTCAGGAGTGCGCTCTTCCTCCTTTGAGAAGGTACACCCACTTGACCTCTCAGTGGACCCTCAGTCCCTCCTACTGGTCCGGGGGTGGCAATTGCAAATCTGCAGGGGTAGCCATTCTTATCAGGGGTGGATGCTTCACGGTTGACTCCATCCATGAGCTAGTCTGTGGCCGCCTTTTGGTCATAGATGGCTCATGGGCGGGAGAGCCATTTAGGCTCATCAACGTGTACGCTTCCCCGGAGACGAATGCGCGCCTGGAACTTTTCCAGACCCTGCGGACGCAACTTGTCACCACCAGAGCAGTAGTGATCGGCGGTGATTTTAACTGTCCGATAGAGGAGGATGGGCGCAGTTCCAGAATATACGCAAAACTTGATGTTACTTCTAGGCTGCTCAAGGAGATGATCTCGGAGGCTTCCCTACAGGACTCCGTGGGATCCATAGGGCAAGGTACCGTGAATTATTCATGGTGCTGACCCGATGGATCTGTGCGTTCCAGGATTGACTTCGTGCTCACTTCAAGACCAGTCAAGCATTGTGAGTTCTCCATGATCCCCTGCTTTTTCTCTGACCACAGGGCTATTCGCTTTCGGGGTGAACTTGGCGAGGGCTTTGCCCACGGACCAGGTTCCTGGAAGCTGAATTGTACCCTGCTGGAAAATGAGGAATTGATGGGGGAACTCCGGGAGACCTACGCCTCCTGGACGGAGGAAAAGAGATTCTTCAGCAAGGTAAGTGATTGGTGGGAGGTTGTGAAAGTTAAGCTGCGCAGCTTCTTTCAGGCAAGGGGACGACAGCAAGTGTGTGCAAGGAAGAAGGAACTCAGGAGACTACAACGTCAGTTGCAGTCCCTGCAGGACCTTCACCACTGCGGCTGGGATGTTAGGCACGACCTGGAGGACACCAAGAAGAGCCTGAAAGGGTACTTTGAGGAAGAATCCAGGCACATTGTCTTCCGTGCCAAGGTGGAGAACATTGAGAAAGGTGAGAAGTGTAACGCTTTCTTTTTCAGGAAACTCCACTCAGGACACACTCCCTTGCCAGAGCTGCGTGACGAGACCGGAACACTCCAGAAGGGGAAGGAGGCTGTAATGCAAGTAGTCGAAGACTACTACACCAACCTCTACTCCCCGAAAGAAACGGACACGGAGGCAGCCGACAGGTTCCTGTCAGGTATCACTAACCAAATTGATCCTGCAGGTTCATCAGCCGTCAACGCCCCCCTGGTGTTGGAGGAGCTGCACTCTGCCGCTAAATCCTTTAGGCAGGGCAGGACCCCGGGTTGCGATGGTCTCCCAGTTGAGCTCTATGTAGCCCTGTGGGACCTCGTGGGCCCGGACCTGCTCGAGCTGTAGGAGGAGATGGTGGTGGAGGGTAGAATGCCTCCATCACTGAGAGAGGGGATGATCACGATTTTGTATAAACGCAAGGGGGAGAGGTCGGACTTGAGAAATTGGCGTCCGATCTCTCTTTTGAACGTGGACTACAAAATCCTCGCCAAGGTTTTGGCCAACAGGCTGAAATCTGTCATCGGACAGATCATCCACCCGGATCAAACTTGTGGCATTCCTGGTCGCAGGATTGCAGACAGCTTCGCGCTTGTCCGGGACACGGTCCAGTACATTCAGGACCGCCGTGTGCACGTGGCCCTGGTCAGTCTTGACCAGGAGAAGGCCTTTGACCACGTCTCCCATGAGTTTATGTGCAGAACTCTGCGCAGGTTTGGTCTTGGGGAACTGTTTTGCTCGTATGTGAATGTTATGTATAAGGACATTTGTAGTTTGGTGTTGGTAAATGGCTGGAAAACTGACCCCTTCAAGGTTCTCTCAGGGGTCAGACAAGGCTGCCCTCTCTCACCTCTGCTTTTTGTTTGCTGTATAGAGCTATTCGCCCAAAGCATCAGACGGAACCCAGAGATTAGAAGGATCACCGCACCAGGACCGGAAAGACGGGAGGTCAGGTGCTCGCTCTACATGGATGACGTGACGGTGTTCTGTGCTGACCGGCGCTCCATCGACACACTCGTCCAGACGTGCGAGGACTTCGGCCAAGCTTCAGGGGCAAAGGTCAACTGCGGGAAGTCGGAAGTCATGCTCTTCGGAAAGTGGTTCCTGCCTTCTTCTGCACCCATACCGTTCAGCATCAAAGCGGACTTCATCAAAATTCTTGGAGTCTGGTTTGGAGCGGAGGGCGCAGCCCTGAAGTCCTGGGAGGAAAGACTGGCTAAGATGCGACAAAAGTTTGGACTTTGGAGCAACAGAGATCTTACCATCGAAGGGAAAACACTGGTACTCCGCAGCGAGATTCTCCCTGTGTTGCAGTATCTCGCCCAGGCCTGGCCCCCCCCCGGGTCAACACCTGCAAGGCCATCACCAGGGCGGTGTTTCACTTCATCTGGAACTCCAAAATGGACAGAGTAAAGCGGACTGTTATGTTCAAGGAACCTCTCAAGGGCGGTAAGGGCGTGCCCAACATCGCCACATTACTGAGTGTGTTCTTTGCTTGTAACTGCATCCGCAGGACTTTGGTTGACAAAACTGTGGACTCTGGCGGTAACTCCATGTCCCGTTTTTTCCTCCTGCCTCTTTGGAAGTCGCTTGGGTGGGACAAATGGGACAGTTCCGTCCCCTACAACTGGGACACTCCATGGTATTACTTGGATACTTTCAAGTTCATCAAGGAGCTGGGGCTGCATGGAGTTAAGCCCGACTTGTGGAAGCCAAAAACTATCTACAAGTTGATTAGAGCATCGGACATCTTTGAGACTATTCCAGGCCTCCCTTCAGCCACTTGCAAAGTGGTCTGGAGGAATGTTTCTTCAAAGAGACTCACCAACAGGCACAAAGATCAGGCATGGATGGCAATCCAAGGGGGATTGCTGCTCAGGACATTCCTACATGCCAGAAACCTGTGCAGATACAGGCACTGCCCCTTTTGCATCATCCAGGAGGAAACAGCATATCATGTGTTCTGGGAGTGCCCCTTTGCACAGGGCCTGTTGAGTGCCTTGGAACCTGAACTTAAAGACTTTGTACCACAGACTGCTATTACACACTTTGGTGTGTTAAACGGACTCTTCTGTGGAACTCATTCACAGGAGGACATTGACAGTGCGTGGCGGGTTCTGTGTTGCTTTAAGGATGCCTTATGGTACGCCAGAAATCGCCGCGTCCACAACCGGCAGAGGATGTCCATCGAGGACTTTCGCAGACTGATCTTCAGCCTGCTGAGAGACTATACCTTGATGGACTTTAAGGAGGAAGAGGACGTCTGAAGATTTCCCCCCTCCCCTAACTGTACGTTTACACTGGAAGACTTTGCCCCCCCCCCGGGCATTTTGACAGTATATGATATGGACATTTCTTGACACGTTTTTGAAGTGCTGTTTTCAGGGTAATGCGGCGTCATGCACGATGTGATGTTTCAGGGTTTTATTACTCTGCGCAACACGTCAGGCATCATACCGCAGGACGGATGAATGTAATTTAATTGTATGCTTGGAACTGTATTGTTTTGTAGTGTATTTATGCGCTGCGTCGCAATACAAAGTAGAATGTACCCTGTTGAAAGTATTCGATTTTTGTATATTTGCTTTGCAAAATAAACTTAAATATTGCCAGGAACATTTATACAGTAACAGTGCATTTTTATAGCACTGATCGCTGTATAAATGTCATTGGTCCCAAAAAAGGTCCGATGTGTCCGCCGCAATGTCGCAGTCCAACAAAAAACAGCTAATCGTCGCTAATTACTAGTAAAAAAAATAATAATAAAAATGCCATAAAACTATCCCCTATTTTGTAGACGCTATAACTTTTGTGCAAACCAATGCTTATTGTGATTTTTTTTTACCAAAAATATGGAAAATACAAATTGTCCTAAACTGAGGAAGATTTTTAAAAAACAAAATTGTGGGGGATATTTATTATAGCAAAAAGTAAAAAAATTATTTTTTCAAAATTGTCGCTCTTTTTTTTGTTTATAGCGCAAAAAACAACCGCAGAGGTGATCAAATACCACCAAAAGAAAGCTCTATTTGTGGGGGAAAAAGGACGTCAATTTTGTTTGGGTACAACGTAGAGCTGCACAATTAATCGTAAATGCACCCCCCTCCCCCGTGATCTCCAACCTGGATTGGCTCTATTTTCCGGGATGTATCCTGGCCCGGAGAAGCCGCAGAACCACAGTGAAACGCAAATGGCGCTGATATCGGAACTGACGTCAGTCAGCAGAAAGGAGAGGATGGTCGTGGGCGGTACCACATTTCTGGGCCAGGAAACACTGTCCTGCCGAGAATGTTCCCCCGGCGGATTGGGACCCCCCTTATTTGGCAGAACACCGGAAAAAACTGCTATCACTGTGACTGTGCAGTGCACTTGCATGCCAGGCATTACACCGCCGGGAAACACCGCTGTGAGTGTGCACTGTGCACCAGCATTGATCCGATACCAGCTGCCAGGCATTTTTTGAGAATCGTAACCTGTATTCCAAGCAAAAGAATCGCGATTCTCTTTTTTCCCAGAATTGTACAGCTTTAGTACAACGTCGCACGACCGCGCAATTGTCAGTTAAAGCGACGCTGTGCCGTATCACAAAAAATTGCCTGGTCATGTCCTTAAGTGTTTGAAATACAAAAAAAAAAAAAAAGCTGATCGGCACACCAGCTTATAGCTCCCAACTTTCCCTGATTTTGAGGGACTGTCCCTGATTTGGAGCAATGTCCCTCATTCCTCCTCATTTGTCCCTCATTTTGGTCTGATCTATATAGAAAATGCACTTTTTATCTATCATAAAGTGTTCCCCAGTGCTAAAACTTTCATCCAATTTCTAAATTGCTGCATTTGTAAATTTTAACAGCCAATGTAAAGGAATAATAGAGGTAAAAATAAAAGCCCTTTTGTATTTAATTAACCTTTTTTTGGGGGTTAATTCACCTTTAAGGGGGTGTGGCAGGGGGCGTGTCCTATGCCTACTTACGTTTTCTAGTGGGTGTCCCTCATTCCCATCTCAAAATGTTGGGAGGTATGCCAGCCTGATTGCCACCCCCCCCCCCAGCCAAAGGTTATTTACCTTATTTGATTGCACTCTTGGCTATGCTCTACACGTCCCTGCGAAGCGTGTCCTGGTAATCCCATTACCATTTTCACTGCTGATTATCTCTTAGCAGGTGAAACGTATTTCTTTTATATTGATCCCGGAGAAAGGAGAAGAATAGAGTGCATCCGAGCCATCTGTCCGCCCCCGTCCCATAAGGGTGGACTGTGCGTCGATCGGACAGCAGGAGGCTCTGCTACTGATCAATCAGCCTGGGCAGATATTGATCAGAAGCAAACGATGACGTCTTAGATCTCTGTATAGGATCCACTTTAACTGTCTCTTTTAGGAAAGTTAATTGAGCCTCTTTCCTGTGCCCATCGTATAATCCTGCACCGAAATGTCCAATAGGATCAATTTGCTAAAGCATGACAGCTGCAGTCAGGGCTGTTAGAAAAATCACAGGACCCTGTACAACCCCCCTACCCTCCCCACATACAAAATATTAAAGGGTTACTTTTGTGGGGGGGGGGGAAATAGCAAATAAAGGAAAAAAAAATGCTACACAAGTCATATTGTAGTTGAATGTTATTAACAGGGGCGATCCTGGACAGGTGCACGGGGTGCAGCGCACCCAGGCGCCGCAGAGGTGGGGGGCGCTGAAGCGCCAGAGTGCTACCCTTTCTGCCTCCTCCTCCTCTTCAAGAGGCAGCTCTCTCCACCGGCAACTGACAGGAGCGGATCAGAGGAGGAGAGACGGTGCCGCCACCGCGTTTCCTGCCCAAGTCCATCCTCTCTCCACCGGCAACTGACAGGAGCGGATCAGAGGAGGAGAGACGGTGCCGCCACCGCCACCGTGTTTCCTGCCCAAGTCCATCCTCCTGTCAGAGGAGGAGAGTGAAGCAGCTGAAGACCATAGTGGAAGTCTGAGCATCTCCTGTATTATGTCTGGAGTCTCTGACCATATCCTGTATTATATCTGCAGTCTCTGACCATCTCTTGTACTATATCTGCAGTCTCTGACCATTTCCTGTACTATATCTGCAGTCTCTGACCATGTGGGGGCGCCAGAAATATTTCTGCACCTAGGAGTCTGTGACCCTAGGATCGGCCCTGGTCATTAACCACTTCAATACAGGGCTTTTATACCACCTCAATACCGAGTCTATTCTGGCACTTCTCTCCTACATGGGAATAAAATGACGGTCATTGCAACTTTTTTTCCTGGTGCCTTCATGGCAGCATACATATGGTTGGTGGCTCCGCCCTCATCCAACCCACAGGACCAATTATAACTCTTTAAAAGAGAGCGACAGCCTCCCCTCTGACATTCTTTTTTCTGTCCTCAAACCTGCAGGATCATGGATCACCTGGATTCAGCCCTTACTAAGCCACTGTGTTGGCCAGCCATTACAGGTTCATGCTCCCCTGTAGATGAAGTCCCATATCTTAGGCTGCTAAATGCGCCAAAAAGGTTTGGGAGCCCATTTTTCTGTGGATCTTTTCTGGGTCTGGAGTTCAGGTATTTTCCTCCATCCGTGACTGAAAACACTGCTCCAAGGTAAAAGACGACTGATTACAAATTTTGCAGTGCTATTTTTCACTGCTGATGATTGTGGCTTGTTGGAGACAGGTGGCTATTAAGCCTTCTACAGCTGCTTACAGGGCAAGTCTTGTTCAACTGTTTAAAAAATAAATAAAAAATCTGCCGTTTGCTATAAGGGCGATTACATTCTAGACCACCTGTCCCTCACCTCTTTCTCTGTCTTCCAGACGCATGCTGCCGTCTTAGCCAGCAGACTCCTGGGCTATAACGAGGTATGGCAGAGTTTATGACTCTCGTAGCCAGGCATGCGATCTCCCGCAGCAGGGGGGGGCCCCCTCCTGCCGCCCCTGCTGGAGGGCATCTGCGGCGCTTTGCGCGCCCCCTCTGCATTTGATTTATCCCTTCCTTGGACACTGTTGTGTCGCAGGGATATGACGTCACCGCACGCATGCGCAGTAGCCTTCGGAGGCCAATGCGGCCATCTTGGTATATCCGGAAGTAGTCGGTATATAAATGAGGATGTTTTTCCTCATTATGTTTAAACAGCTCTCCACTGCAACACATCCTAGGTTAAGGGAAGATTACATTCTACTGCCTTCCTCCTGTTTATTCCCCATATTATGGATCCAGCCCAGGGTAAATTTGGGAGTGGATCATGTTTGTGCATATTTCGGTGGAATACATATTTTTATGTGCATATAATGGGTGAGGACGTTTTCTGTACATATGGGTATGTACATGGATGTGTAGGTGCATGTGTATATGTATATACTTAGGTAGGGTATCCTTGATACCTCATGGATCTCAGCCTTGCCTGTGCATAGGCCTGGATGTGTATATGTATGTATGCACAGATTATATATATATATATATATATATATGGTTTTTATGTATTCAATATAAAATAAAAAAAAAAAACATATATGAACATATGCGTTCATGGGTGTATATATGCATATTCGTAGGTACGCTATACATATAGGTATGTGTTCCAGAAAAAATTTATAATAATAATAATAATAATAATAATAATAATAATATATAAAAAGAAAAGTTAAACCACGCAGGTTAACCTTGTTGGTTTCCCTCTTTAACAGCCCTTCCCCGCAGCTCAGTATTACAAAAAGATCCTCAACATACCACTAGGTAAGTGGCTGCAACTACCAGGTAAGTTCAAAATAAAAAAGAGCACGTGACTACCTTCTATAGAGGAAAAACAGAATTTTTCTGTCCTTAACTTCTTTTGCAGCCCGCAACCTCAGCCAAGTCGCAGAGGGGCACAGAAGAAGGGGTCCAAAGCTCATGGTGTCCCAAAGAGTGGTCACTCTGCTTCAGCCTACACACCTGACAGCCGCAGGTCTTCCCGACATTCGGCTAGAAAGTATCCCTCTCCTCATCACCCTGCCACACCCCCAAAGCCTGCTGGGTCTGCGGTGATGATGCGCTTCCAAAAAAAATAAAAAAAAATTGGTCTGCAGTTACTGCTTTCTGGGAGCAGCCGGAAATGAGGAAAAGGAGAGGGAGGAATACTGGGTCAACATTAGGAAAATAATTAAAGACGCAATCCAGGAGTCGTCTCCATCTCAAGGTCCAGCTACCTCTTCATCAAAAGATATTTTTCAGGGGTCTGCCCCCAAAATCCCAGGTCAGCAGATAAGTGCAGGGGCCAGCTTGGATGACTCCCAAGATGCATCCGAGAAGCAAGGGGCCCACTACGATTCTGGGGTACCTGATAATTTTCTGGCCGCCTTAATGCGAAATATGGTAGCAGGCCAGGTCGCCTATATCCATCCTCATGGGCTGTACCCTCCAGCTGACACTAGTGCTCAGCTGTTTTTCTTACCATCTATGGCTCACTCGGCTACTGTAAGAAATGCAGCACATTCCTCAAGAGGTGCAGCGTCTCAAGAAGACATATTGGGTCACAAGATTGAGAACGGCCTCAAATCTAAATATGAGACAGCTGAGAGAGCGTGAGAATCAGCAGCCACTTTAGCTTCAGCTGCCGAGACAACAAAGGCATGGTCTACCAATTTTGAATTAGCCTTGAGCCAGGGCCTCGAGCCAGAGGAAATTCTCAATTCTCTGGAGCAATTAATTTGGCTTCAGGATCTATGGTCGAGGCAGCAGCGAAAAAACACTGGAATCTTCCTCTCAGGCCTTACTGCATACAGTAACTGCCAGGAGGTATAGGAGTAGGCAAAGCCACCTCCAGGCTACCCTCATGAACATAAGGAAAGAAGGGGACGCGTCTAGCTCTCCCGGAATTCAGAAGCCCTTTTGACTTCCTGTTTACTCAAGCTGAACCAGCGCGTACTGCCATTCTGGTTTAACGGGAAACTGACTCCCCTACAATTCGCCTTGGTCGCACCAAAAAAAAAAAAAAAAAAGAGAAAAAAAAAAAAAAAGACTTTCTGGCTCAACAGGCTCCTATGTCCTTGCTACTCACCAAGGTCCATATAGAATAAAAGATCTCAGGACTCTGATTCAGCTTACACAAAGCCCATACATGATGGATTTCAGTTCCGAGTTCCGTGAGCTGTTTGGGGGTTCATACCTCTCAAATCTTTTCCCTTTCTGGTTATTTGAAAAAAGGAAATGCGTGTGTTTCTTTTTATTTTTCCCCATCCTTCAAATGTATGCAATTCATCCCAGGTCTACAGCAAACTTGTCAACCTGGCAATCCTCGGGTGAGAATCCCTTAAAAAAAATGGGACTCATGGCAGTACGACCAGAAGTGGAGATGGTCCCTGTAAAGCCTCAAGGGTTTCCACCTGCAATTTCATCATGTTCTCCTACCCCTTATGTTCCAAGACATTAGTGGACTTCATTTACAATTTTGATGCCTGCCTTTAGGCACACCATGCGCCCCGGATCTTAACAGAAAGATCTAGTGTTAATCTCTTCCGAGGGGAAAAGTTGCACTTTCCACATGAGAAGGAAGATGTTCTATCTTCATTTCATTACAATAAGGTTTCTGATCTTGTATACAAGAGGTGTATGTTCACCTTAGCATGAATGCATCTGGTCAGGTAATTACCAAAAAAAAAAAAAACATATATAAAAATGTTTTAGTCTTTTTGCCTATGCAAAGATTATATTCCTAAGAGACTGATGTCTCCCCTAAAGAGAAGAAAGTCCCCACCCACAGCCTAAGCTGGGAACATGACAATCGGAATCATATCGGGGTCCTCTTACATCCTCCCCCTGGACTCTGGCAGCATGGTGGGAACATTAACATCTCTACACCTCGTTACAACAGACTTTCCTAACGGAAAGGTCCGGGTCTCAGAGAATTCTACTTTTTAGAAGTAGTACCGGTCCTGTGCTATAATCAAGTCTTCTCGGTGGGTGGAGCCACTTGCAGTTGGTTCCTACTCCTTGGTCCATCCCTGTAGCAGCAGCGGTTCTTCTGAATTTCAGCAACCTTAGGGGACTCAGTTGACCAAGACAACTGGTATTTAAATAAGGACAGTTCGGTATCCAACATACAGGAGTCAGGTACCGCTGACATATCAATATTCTGCCAGAACATTACCTCTGAAGGACGAGTCCATTCCCACACAGATGAGCATCAGGTCGACCTTAACCTGAGTCCAGTCCCAAAGGACGAACACACGCACATAGGCAGATCGTCATTCTTCAAAAGCATTCCTGATATGACTCAAGGCCAAGAGGATCTCACCAGCCTCAAGCAGTTGATGTTTTAAAAAAAAAAAAAAAAGGGAAGGGAATAAATCATTTGGCTGATCACCTAGGAAGGAAAATACCAACTCCAATACGCAGCTATTGGTTCAGCTTGCCTCCCGAGAGGCTGTCCTCATGGGCTAGTCCGCCAGTTAAGATCTCTTCCTTTTGGTGCATGTTTGTTTTTACACGGAAGGCTGCCAGTTCCTTCACACAATTTCCCAATCTCAAGGGTAATACGGGCGTACGCCCTCCTACCTGGTTAAGTGCCAGCGCCTAGCAGAGAATTGGTTCACCTCCCCAACTACAAATCCTCGGTTGGTCTAGGAAATCTTGATACAGGCTGCCAGGCGAGCGGGCCCCGTTCGGTCCTTCTGCCGATTCCAGTTGCGTACATTCGCATATCCGAAAGAGTTCACTCCTATCCGCTTTCGGATGTCCCTGGAGTTAATCATCAGAAATGGAGAAGGGGCAAAAAAACTAAGAAAGTTCAGTCACTCCCACAAGATAAATGGCACTTTTACCCAGAAAGTCTTCCTCCAGTAGCACCTTTTGACAGGAAGAAAAGCCTCTTTCAGCCCTGGAAGACATCAGAGGGAACCTAAATTCACAATAAGAACATGCCAGATAGGGTGACTACGTCTAAAGGGGGATGTGCCTCTGCTATTCAGTTTACTCGCAGTCTTTCCTTGCACATACACGAGAATCTTCTATGTAAGACGCTACTCTCGAAGCAATTTTCTTTTTTCCATACTTCTAAGCACCGTCTCATCCGTTCAAAGGCCCTCAAAGTCCAAGCCTCCGTATTTAGGATTCCGATGTTTCAACTTAAACAAGTTGGTCATCTGGCAGTCTTGCCAGTTCAAGTCCAGAGCTCCCTCTGCGAGCCAATTTATCTAAGAATTGGTAGTCCCAAATCTTTCAGTATGTTCCAACAACTCCTGACTGGCCAAACCAGTTAGAAGAAGACTTCCTCAGGCGTCTCGGATCTGGCAGGCATGCTACCAGCTTACCTTGAAAAAAAAAAAAAGAGGGGGAGAAAGTTGTGGACACCAAGGACAACTTCATCAAGTTGGATGGTTCATCTTATCCAGACAACATACCGGGCTAGTGGTCCTCCGCTCCAAAGTCAAAGAAGACTTGTGCGGGGAATGGCGGCTTCCTGGACTACAGCAACACTAGAATCTTCCAAGCGCCCTGCCATTAGGCAACCGGTCATTCTACACCGCATTCATGACCTAGTCGGGTCTACTCTTACTCATAGTGATGTAGGGGGAAAAGTCTGTTCAGCTGTTTTCTCTTGGATAGAGATTAAAATACTTTTTGCAGCAACCCTCCCTATAAGCGAGTTATTTACCATATGTATGCTGCCATGAAGGCACCAGGAAAATGGAAAATTGAATACCTACCTTTCTGTAATTTTCCTTTCCTGGTGCCTATCCATGGCAGCATACGCCCTCCCTTTCTTAGAATCCTTAATTGTTTGAGTCTAGTTACAAGAATGTCAGAGGGGAGGCTGTCGCTCTCTTTTAAAGAGTTATAATTGGTCCTGTGGGTTGGATGAGGGCGGAGCCACCAACCATATGTATGCTGCCATGGATAGGCACCAGGAAAGGAAAATTACAGAAAGGTAGGTATTCAATTTTCCATTATCTTGCACGGTATTTGTGCAATCATTTTTCAAACGCCTTTTTTGGGGGGAAAAAATGGTTTCATGAATTAAAAAATAACAAAAGAGTAAAAGTTAGCCCAATTTTGTTGTAAAATATGAAAGATGATGTTACGCCGAGCAAATAGATACCTAACATGTCTCGCTCTAAAATTGTGCACACTCATGGAATGGCGCCATATTTTGGTTCCTAAAAATCTCCATAGGCGACGCTTTGAAAATGTTTACAGGTTACCAGTTTAGAGTTACAGAGGTGGTTTAGTGCTAGAATTGTTGTGCACGATCTAACGCACGCGGCGCCACCTCACATGTGTGGTTTGAACGACATTTACATACCCGGACTGGACTTCTGAGCGCAAGCTACTGGGGATAGGGGCGTTTAAATAAAAAAATGTTTTTTTAAATTTATTTTTACACTTAAAAAAAAAAAAAAAAAAAATATCACTTTTATTCCTATTACAAGGAATGTAAACATCCCTTGTAATAGGAATGGTGTGTGACAGGTCCCTTTTTATGGAGAGATGCAGGGTGTTCAATAAGACCCCACATCTCTCCTCCAGGCTGGAGGTCGTTCACATTCATGCGATGGAAAATTTGGTAGCCACAGAGAAGGGCCTCCTTGAGAAATTTTCTAAAAGATGGTTTTGTTGGCACTTGTTCGTCTACTCTGAGGAATATGCGGGACTAGTCTCATGAACCCTGGCTAAATGCCAGCAAACGAGTCAAACCCTCTGGTCTGGATGAGGTTCGGGCGGATGGAACTTTACTCTCGTCTTTGCCCCACCCCCTTCCTCACCTGCTCCCTTTATCTTATCTTCTCTCTCTCTTTCCCCCCCCTCCTCCTTTTCTTATCCCCCCCCCTTTTTTGCTTTGTTTTCTTCTCTCTTTTTTGTAAGGACCCTATGGGTTTACCCTAAGGCCCCTTTCACTCTGAGAAGTTTTTCAGGTGTTTTAGCGCTAAAACTGGCGCCTAAATACTGTCTGAAAAAGTCCTGCCCTGCGGTGCGCTAGCAGGACCGCTCCCAAAAGTCCTGCTAGCCGCATCTTTGGAGCGGTGTGTTTACCGCTCCTCCACCGCTCCTTCCCATTGAAAACGATGGGACACCACGGCTATACCGCCAGCAATGCGCCTCTGCAGTTCCGCAGCAATTCAGACGGTATAGCGCCACTAAAAATAGCGCCGCTATACCGTCAGCGCACCTCCCACCCCCGTGTAAAAGGGGGCTAAATCTCTGAAGTTCTCAACACACGGTCTCGGCCACGGACAATTTGTCATACGGGATACGGAGACTCCTTAGATCTGGCCGTTTGCAGCCCGCACTTTAGTTAATGAGATTACGAAGATAGCAATTTCTGTGAATTGTACCATTCCTTGTTCTTTAAGTTTTTTGGAATCCTCCACTTGAGTATGGTCTCTGTATTTACCGTATGTATTCTTGCAAAAATAAAGTATTGGAAAAAATAATAATAATTATATATATATATAAAGAAAGCACTCGGTATTTCACATTCGGGGCAGCATGGGAGCAGTGTTGCCAACCGTCCGTATTTTTACGGACAGTTCGTAAAAACGGGCACTTTTTTTCCCCGTTTGTAAATGTCCGTGGTTGCGGGAATGTGCCAGTAAAAATAGCCGAGATCGGTTCGGCTTCGAACTGCGCATGGAGATTGGAGGCAGGGGGTGATTGGAGGCAGTAGGTGATGGCGGCTGATGTGGCAATGGAGGCAGGGGAGATTGGAGGCAGGGGGAGATTGGAGGCAGGGGGAGATTGGAGGCAGGGGAGATTGGAGGCAGGGGGAGATTGGAGGCAGGGGGAGATTCTGGCACTGCAGAGGGGGGTGAAGTCAGGGTGTGTTGGTGGCAGAGGGGGGTGAAGTCAGGGGGTGTTGGTGGCAGAGGGGGGTGTAGGCAGAGGGGGATAGAGTCAGGGGGTGATGTGACTAAATAATTTGCCCTTATTATATCGAAAATAACAAAAATTTGTTTTTTTACCTTAACCACTTAAGACCCGGACCAATACGCTGGCAAATGACCCAAGGGGTTTTTGCGATTCGGCACTGCGTCGCTTTAACAGACAATTGCGCGGTCGTGCGACGTGGCTCCCAAACAAAATTTGCGTCCTTTTTTTCCCACAAATAGAGCTTTCTTTTGGTGGTATTTGATCACCTCTGCGGTTTTTATTTTTTGCGCTATAAACAAAAATAGAGCGACAATTTAAAAAAAAATGCAATATTTTTTACTTTTTGCTATAATAAATATCCCCCAAAAATATATAAAAAAACATTTTTTTTCCTCAGTTTAGGCCGATACGTATTCTTCTACATATTTTTGTTAAAAAAAATCGCAATAAGCGTTTATCGGTTGGTTTTCGCAAAATTTATAGCGTTTACAAAATAAGGGATAGTTTTATTGCATTTTTATTAATTATTTTTTTTTTTACTACTAATAGCGGCGATCAGCGATTTTTTTCGTGACTGCGACAATATGGCGGACACTTCGGACAATTTTGACACATTTTTGGGACAATTGTCATTTTCACAGCAAAAAATGCATTTAAATTGCATTGTTTACTCTGGAAATGACAGTTGCAGTTTGGGAGTTAACCACAGGTGGCGCTGTAGGGAATGTGTGCCCTAATGTGTGTGTTTACAACTGTAGGGGGGTGTGGCTGTAGGTGTGACGTCATCGATCGCGTCCCCCTATTACAGGGATGACGCGATCGATGCTCCGGCCACAGAGAAGCACGGGGAAGCCGTGTGTACACACGGCTCTCCCCATTCTTCCGCTCCAGGGACGGATCGCCGCACTGCAGCGGCGATCGGGTTCGCGAATCCCGCGGTCCCGGTCCTGGAGCTTCGGACCGGGTCGCGGGCGCGCGCCCGCGACCCACGGCTGGGTACTAAAACCAACGTATATATACGTTGATGTGCCCAGCCGTGCCATTCTGCCGACGTAAATGTGCAGTAGGCGGTCCTTAAGTGGTTAATATGCGAACAATGCGATCGGCAGTTTTAGAGCAGGGACGTGGAGCTCTGTGTGTAAACACACAGATCCACGTCCTGTCAGGGAGAGGAGACTGATGCTCTGTCCCTTGTACATAGGGACACAGATTGGTCACCTCCCCCAGTCAGTCCCCTCCCCCCACAGTAAGAATCACTCCCAGGATACACATTTAACCCCTTTATCGCCCCCTAGTGTTAACCCCTTCCCTCCCAGTCACATTTATACAGTAATTAGTGCATTTTTATAGTACTAGTCGCTGTATTAATGTGAATGGTCCCAAAAATTTGTCAAAAGTGTCAGATGTGTCCGCCGCAATATCGCAGTCCTGACAAAATTTGCAGATCGCTGTATTACTAGTTAAAAAAAAAAAATTCAGAATTCTATCCCCTATTTTGTAGCCACTATAACTTTTGCGCAAACCAATCACTATACGCTTTTTGCGAATTTACGAGTACATATCGGCCTAAACTGAGAAAAAAATTACTGAAAAAAATTTGAATTTTTTTGAAAAAAAATGGGTATTTATTATAGCAAAAAGTTACAAAATATTGTGTTTTTTTTTTTAAATTGTCGCTCTTTTTTGTTTTATAGCGCAAAAAATAAAAACAGCAGAGGTGATCAAATACCACCAAAAGAAAGCTTTATTTGTGGGAAAATAAGGACGTCAATTTTGTTTGGGAGGCACGTCGCACGTCCGCGCAATTTTAATTTTAAAGCGACGCAGTGCTGAAAGCTGAAATTTCGCCTGGGCAGGAAGGGGGTATATGTGCCCAGTAAACAAGTGGTTAAATCACATTGCTATTTGCGCAGCGTACTTGTTTGTAGCCTAAATACTGATATTTGCACCTAAAAATGTAATTTAGTGAAATGCCAGTAGAAATGTGGCTGCGCCAGTAAATTTCGGGTTTCGTGCCAGTAAATTTCAATCTGGTAGGTTGGCAACACCGCATGGGAGGCAGTTTTCAGGCGCTATTCCTAGCGCTAAAATGCTTAAAAACTACTTCCATGTGAAAGGGGTCTAAGCTACAAGTTAGATTTCAGGCATCCCCTGCAACAAAAATGTCATTTTTGGTGAGATACTCCCTGTAGGAACACGTCCAAAGAGATGCAGGCCCAGCAGATTTCCTCAGTGCTCTGTAGCTGCACAGCTGGTTGATCGTTATGAAGCCCCTCCCACTAGACCCACTCAGCACAGAGGAACAAACAGAGATCCCTTCAGAATAACAAAAGGCAGGAATCTGCAACAAAAGTTTGTTATAATCCTTGAGATCACCCAGAGGGGAATTTTTTTTTTCAACAAAAGTGGAGCTGCGTGTTAAATATTTTCTCTAAAAATGACACTGAAATCAATAAAAATGACACTGAAATCAATAATCATTACTAGCAGACACACAAAAAAAAATTTGCAAAATGCTATACCAAGAAGATAAAACTATATTTACCTAATAAATAAAACTGTGTGTGAATACGGTATTGGGGCTCATTGTGAGACCTGTACATTGGGAGTCAGCATGTTTTTTTGTTTATGTGGCTGGAGCCGTGTTTAGGCAGTCTGTGTCACTCTATGGGGGATGAAGTGGCTCTATTAACACAGCTGCAGGTCCTAATTTGACAGGCATGTGGTTGTACGGCCCTGAACAGACAATGTGCATTCGGGGCCAATCACCCACACTTGCACACCTGTCAAATTAGGACCCGCGACTGTGTTCGTACAGCTGCTGCATCCTCAAAGTAACAGGCCGCTCATTTATACCTTATGGACCACAAAAACCTGTGTAAATGAGCCCTTAAAAAAAAAATTGCAATGTTTTATTTATTACAATTGTTTTTGAAAAAAAATTTTTACAATTAGATTTTTTCTTACAATTATATATTTTTTTTACATTGATTTCTAGATTTTTTAAAACATTTTTAAAAATGTTCTTAAGGTTTCATTTATTTTTCACAACGCTGTTGGAGGGGGGGGGGGGAGGGGGTTGGTGAAATATCAAGGCTCTATCCTTTTTCTAAAAAATTTAAAAGAAAAATAAATTCATTGTAGTACAATGTTTGATTTGAATATTTTTTTATTTACAATTTTTATAATTTTTTTAACTTTTTTTTTTTTAATATTATAGTTTTTACATTTTTTTTTTATTCAAAACGCTGTTGGGGAGGGGGGTGGCTTTGGTGAAATATCAGGGGTCTAAAACAGACTCCTGATGTCTCACTATTGCTGGTAGATATGATATATTTATCGACCCCCTTCCCCAAACTCCATCCTTTTTCTAAAAAAAATAAACATTCATTCTTTTTAGTACAATATTTGATTTTAATATTTTTTATTTATTTTTTACAATTTATTGTTATAAACAGTTTACTATGCTTCAGTTATGAATGAACACAGTGAGTGATCGATACTGATCACTCATTGTGCTAATTCAGGAAGGAGCTGGTAAATATATATTTATTGACCCTCTTCCCCACACTTCATCCTTTGTTTTTTTATTGAAAAGAAAAATTAATTTATTGTATTACAATGTTTGATTTTAATATATATATTTTTTGCAATTTTTTAATATTTTTTTACAATTATATATTTTTTTTACAATTATACATTTTTTTTACATTTCCTTTTTTTTTATTATAATTTTTTTAATGCTTATTTTTCAAAACGCTGTTGGGGGGTGGCTTTGGTGAAATATCAGGGGTCTAAACAGAATACTGATGTCTCACTATTGAGACAGAGAAAGGGACTGAGGACATGGATTTCTCCATCCCTATCTCTGCAGCCTGAGCTGCACTGGCCAGTGAGTGAACAGAAAAACACTCTGTAAAGAAGCTTCCTGCTGATTCACAAATGGAAGCATGGTAAACAGTGTTACTATGCTTCAGTTATGAATGAATACAGTGAGGGATCGATACCGATCACTCACTGTGCTTATTCACAAATCGAAGGGGCTGGTAAATATGATATATTTATCGACCCCCTACCCCACACTCCATCCTTTTTCTAAAAAATTGAAAAGAAAAATGTATTCATTGTAGTACAATGTTTGATTGTAATATATATTTTTTTACAATTTAATTTTTTTTTTTTACAATTAAAAATTTTCTTTTTATTTATTTTTACACATTTTTAAAAACGCTTTTGGGGGGGGGGGGGGGGTGGCTTTGGTAAAATATCAGAAGTCTAAACAGACTCCTGATGTTTCACTCAATGTTTTAATAATTTTACAATTTTTTATTATAATTTTTTTTTACATTTTCTTTTTACAAATATTTAAAAATGTTTCATTTATTTTTCAAAATGCTGTTGAAGCATTGTAAAAATAAATGAAACATTTTTTTTTTTTTTACAAATTTAAAAAAAAGGAAAAATAAATAATAATAAAAAATTGGTGAAATATAGGGGGG
This sequence comes from Rana kukunoris, assembly GCA_029574335.1. NCBI lineage: Eukaryota > Metazoa > Chordata > Amphibia > Anura > Ranidae > Rana > Rana kukunoris. Next base: position 128,624,390 of record CM056059.1, on the reverse strand, counting down.
TCCATAGAGACCCCTGATGTCTCACTATTAAGACAGAAAAGAACTGACAGGGATTCCTCCATCTATATCTCTCCAGTCTGAGCTGCACCGGACAGTGCATAAACAGAAATAGTTCTGCACAGAGTCCCCTGTACAATTTATTATAATTTTTTTTTTTTTTTACACAATTTAAAAAAAAAAATTGGGGGGGGGTCTTTGGTGAAATATAGGGGGCCTAAAGAGACTCATGATGTCTCACTTTTTAAGTGCATGAACAGAAATAACTCTGTACAGAGGCTTCCGGTTCATTCACAAACTGAAGCATAGTAAACAGTTTACTATGCTTCAGTAATGAATGAACACAGTGAGTGATCAATACCGATTTACTGTTTATTCACAAAGGGAAAAGGTGGGTAAATATGCGTTCTCCACCCTGAAGGCAGCAGTGGCAGCCGGTGGAAGGGGAGAGGAGAGAAGACAGCAGCGCATTAGGGGGGCCCAGGCAGTCGGGGGTTAGAGGATGGTGCATAGAGTGGGTGATCGGTGCATAGAGTGGGTGATCGGTGCAGCAGGGGGGCATTTACAGTAGAGTTGTCCCGATACTGATACTAGTATCGCTATCGGGACCGATACCAAGCATTTCTCCGAGTACTTGTACTCTGGGAAGTTGCTCCGATACTTCAACCGATACCCGACTGTCCCTGTATCCTCCTCTTTCAGTTCCCCTATCCGCTCTGCTCTCTCCTCCGCACTTCGTGTCCCCCCGCCGTGCTCCTGCTATCCTCCTCAGTTCTGCTCTCCCCTCCACGCTCTGTGTCCCCCCTCCGTGCTCCTGCTATCCTCCTCAGTTCTGCTCTCCCCTCCACGCTCCTGCTATCCTCCTCAGTTCTGCTCTCCCCTCCACGCTCTGTGTCCCCCCTCCGTGCTCCTGCTATCCTCCTCCGTTCTGCTCTCCCCCTCCACGCTCCGTGTCCCCCCTCTGTGCTCCTGCTATCCTCCTCAGTTCTGCTCTCCCCTCCACCCTCCTGCTATCCTCCTCAGTTGTGCTCTCCCCTCCACGCTCCGTGTCCCCCCTCCGTGCTCCTGCTATCCTCCTCAGTTCTGCTCTCCCCTCCACACTCCGTGTCCCCCCTCCGTGCTCCTGCTATCCTCCTCCGTTCTGCTCTCCCCCTCCACGCTCTGTGTCCCCCCTCCGTGCTCCTGCTATCCTCCTCAGTTCTGCTCTCCCCTCCACGCTCCTGCTATCCTCCTCAGTTCTGCTCTCCCCTCCACGCTCCGTGTCCCCCCTCCATGCTCCTGCTATCCTCCTCAGTTCTGCTCTCCCCTCCACGCTCCTACTATCCTCCTCCGTTCTGCTCTCCCCCTCCACGCTCCGTGTCCCCCCTCTGTGCTCCTGCTATCCTCCTCAGTTCTGCTCTCCCCTCCACGCTCCTGCTATCCTCCTCAGTTCTGCTCTCCCCTCCACGCTCCGTGTCCCCCCTCCGTGCTCCTGCTATCCTCCTCCGTTTTGCTCTCCCCCTCCACGCTCCGTGTCCCCCCTCCGTGCTCCTGCTGTCCTCCTCCGTTCTGCTCTCCCTTCCACGCTCCGTGCTCCTGCTATCCTCTTCCGTTCTGCTCTCCCCTCCACGCTCCTGCTATCCTCCTCCGTTCTGTTCTCTCCTCCACGCTCCGTGTCCCCCCCTCCTCCGTTCTGCTCTCCCCTCCACGCTCCATGACCTCCCTCCATGCCGCTGCTATCCTCCTCCGTTCTGCTCTCCCCCTCCACGCTCCTGCTATCCTCCTCAGTTCTGCTCTCCCCTCCACGCTCTGTGTCCCCCCTCCGTGCTCCTACTATCCTCCTTAGTTCTGCTCTCCCATCCACGCTCTGTGTCCCCCCTCCGTGCTCCTGCTATCCTCCTCCGTTCTGCTCTCCCCCTCCACGCTCCGTGTCCCCCCTCCGTGCTACTGCTATCCTCCTCAGTTCTGCTCTCCCCTCCACGCTCCGTGTCCCCCCTCCGTGCTCCTGCTATCCTCCTCAGTTCTGCTCTCCCTCCACGCTCTGTGTCCCCCCTCCGTGCTCCTGCTATCCTCCTCCGTTCTGCTCTCCCCCTCCACGCTCCGTGTCCCCCCTCCGTGCTCCTGCTATCCTCCTCAGTTCTGCTCTCCCCTCCACGCTCCGTGTCCCCCCTCCGTGCTCCTGCTATCCTCCTCAGTTCTGCTCTCCCCTCCACGCTCCTGCTATCCTCCTCAGTTCTGCTCTCCCCTCCACGCTCCGTGTCCCCCCTCCGTGCTCCTGTTATCCTCCTCAGTTCTGCTATTCCCTCCACGCTCTGTGTCCCCCCTCCGTGCTCCTGCTATCCTCCTCCGTTCTGCTCTCATCCTCCACGCTCCGTGTCCCCCCTCAGTGCTCCTGCTATCCTCCTCAGTTCTGCTCTCCCCTCCACGCTCCGTGTCCCCCCTCCGTGCTCCTGCTGTCCTCCTCAGTTCTGCTCTCCCATTCACGCTCCGTGTCCCCCCTCCGTGCTACTGCTATCCTCCTCAGTTCTGCTCTCCCCTCCACGCTCTGTGTCCCCCCTCCGTGCTCCTGCTATCCTCCTCAGTTCTGCTCTCCCATCCACGCTCCGTGTCCCCCCTCCGTGCTACTGCTATCCTCCTCAGTTCTGCTCTCCCCTCCACGCTCCTGCTATCCTCCTCAGTTCTGCTCTCCCCTCCACGCTCCGTGTCCCCCCTCCGTGCTCCTGCTGTCCTCCTCCGTTCTGCTCTCCCCTCCACGCTCCGTGCTCCTGCTATCCTCCTCAGTTCTGCTCTCCCCTCCACGCTCTGTGTCCCCCCTCAGTTCTGCTCTCCCATCCACGCTCCGTGTCCCCCCTCCGTGCTACTGCTATCCTCCTCAGTTCTGCTCTCCCCTCCACGCTCCGTGTCCCCCCTCCGTGCTCCTGCTATCCTCCTCAGTTCTGCTCTCCCCTCCACGCTCTGTGTCCCCCCTCCGTGCTCCTGCTATCCTCCTCCGTTCTGCTCTCCCCTCCACGCTCCTGCTATCCTCCTCAGTTCTGCTCTCCCCTCCACGCTCTGTGTCCCCCCTCCGTGCTCCTGCTATCCTCCTCCGTTCTGCTCTCCCCCTCCACGCTCCGTGTCCCCCCTCAGTGCTCCTGCTATCCTCCTCAGTTCTGCTCTCCCCTCCATGCTCCGTGTCCCCCCTCCGTGCTCCTGCTGTCCTCCTCCGTTCTGCTCTCCCCTCCACGCTCCGTGCTCCTGCTATCCTCTTCCGTTCTGCTCTCCCCTCCACGCTCTGTGTCCCCCCTCCGTGCACCTGCTATCCTCTTCAGTTCTGTTCTGTCCTCCACGCTCCGTGTCCCCCCTCCTCCGTTCTGCTCTCCCCTCCACGCTCCATGACCTCCCTCTGTGCCGCTGCTATCCTCCTTCGTTCTGCTCTCCCCCTCCACGCTCCGTGTCCCCCCTCCATGCTCCGTTGCATCCTCCATGTCCTCCTTTGCCCCCTCTGTCAGGATGGAGAGCGGCGGTAGGAGCCGCTAAACCCAGGTCCTACCTTTTCTGAATGAACAGAGTCAGTGATCACCTGTGCTTACGATGCTTCAGTTTATGAATGGAGTGGAGCCTCTGTCTCCTGTCCATTCATTTTCAGTGCAGCTGAGAAAGGGACTGGGGAATCTGTGTCCTTAGTCCCTTTCTCAAAGGGGAGATGTCAGAGGTCTGTTAAGATATATCACCAAAGTCCCCCAACAGGGCTAAGAAAAAAAAGCCAGCAGTGAGGCAGAGGAGGAGAAGATGGCTGCCCTGGCCCTGCCCGCAGCATATTAATGACTGCGTGTTTAATGCGATATTTTATGACCACAAAGGTTGCTTCAGTTCACTGGAGGATTTATCACCTCCTGATTTTTTAGTATTTAATATGTAGAATTCAACCCCTCAAGATCAGCACACGGGTCTTCCTGTGCGAAAATATTCCGAGGTCCCGGCCGAGGTACAAGGAGGTGTCTATTGAGTAGAAAACATTGGACGAGATGCTGTGCCAACATCCCGGCACTGGTACTTTATTTTTTTGCACGACACGTGAGAAACCTGCACCACTGAGTGTGCAGAGGAATGGACACATACCACCAAAAACAAATGTAAAGGGTAACTCCACTTTAAAGGGGAAAAAATATAATACAAAAATATATATTGACACTTGCCACACACGCCGTGTTGTAATTGAATGGTATTAACCGCTTCAGTACTGGGCACTTATGCTCCCTTTCTGCCCAGGCCAATTTTCAGCTTTCAGCGCTATAGCACTTTAAATGACAATTGCTGTCATGAAACACTGTACCCAAACTAAATGTATTTTTATTTTTTTAATAGAGCTTTCTTTTGATGGTAATCACTACTGCGTTTTTTATTTTTTGCTAAACAATTTTTATTTATTTTTTTCTCCTTCAATGATGTGCGCCGATGAGGCTCCACTGGTGGTCACCGATGAGGCTCCACTGGTGGTTACCGATGAGGCTCCACTGGTGGTCACCGATGAGGCTCCACTGGTGGTCACCGATGAGGCTCCACTGGTGGTTACCGATGAGGCTCCACTGGTGGTCATCGATGAGGCTCCACTGGTGGTCACCGATGAGGCTCCACTGGTGGGCACCGATGAGGCTCCACTGGTGGGCACCGATGAGGCGGCACTGGTGGGCACCGATGAGGCGGCACTGGTGGGCACCGATGAGGCGGCACTGGTGGGCACCGATGAGGCGGCACTGGTGGGTGACACTAAGGCTGCCTTCACACGCCGGATGTTTTTTTTTTTTTTTTAGATTTGAATGTGGCAAAGTGAAGGAAATAAAAATCTTCATCAAATGATTACAATGATTCTTTAAATCACCTTTGGCTTAACCAATTCAGCCCCGAAAGGAGTTACCCCCTTAATGACCAGGCCGTTCTCTTCTAAAGCTGATTGCGAGGGGAAAAAAATCTGATAAGCGGCTGATCACGTGCTAAAGGGCCGTTGTGATTGGCCCTTTACCCTGTTCTGTGATCAGCCGAGTCCGAAGGAGCGACAACTTTTTGCTGCAGGGGGCGTGTGCGAGCAGTGCCATCACAGTAGGACGTCTATGGATGCCCTCCCAGCACTAGAGCACCCCCCCGGCACTGGAGCCCCCCCTTACTGAACCATACCAGACCTCATGCCCGCAACAAAGAAGGGGGTGTTTTGGGGCAGCGGGTTCTGCCCCACCACCTGGAAGCACCTTGTCCATATGTTAATGAGGGCAAGGGCCTCTTCCCCACAACCCTGGCCTGTAGTTGTGGGGGGCTGATCGGAATCTGGAAGCCCCCTTTAAGTTCTCTGAATAACCAAAAATGTGTCCGAATTTCGGACTTCAAGGAATGGCAAACGTCCAATGTCCATGTGATGTGATTGTTGTGGTATTTTCCATGTACCTCCAGTAAAGTGTAGCCACCCGATTTCTGTGTGGACATCCCTTATCCCTTCTTTGGGGATAGGAAGGGCAAGGACTGGGAATGTCTTGAGGAGGCCCCTGGCATGGCGTGGAGCACAATATGGCGGAGAGTACAGCCTCAGCAGGAGGGGGCAGTGTTCTAGAAAGGGAGGGGTGAGCAGAAGCTTGTGCTATGGGTGCCAACATCCAGCTAATTGCGAGGTCCTCTCTTACACGCCAGCTGATTCATATTGACAGATGGGTCAGGACAGCGTGGATATTCATGTGACAAGGAGCTTTATAGTCCTGTTTACGAGTAACGCAGTTAACGAGCATTTTGAAAGACAACTTTTTTATTTTTTAACCACTTAAGGACCGCCTAACGCCGATCTACGTCAGCAGAATGCCACGGCTGGGCACAATCATGTACCTGTACGTTGCCCCTTAAGAGCCCAGCCGTAGGTGACGACCCGGTCCGAAGCTCCGTGACCGCGCCTGCGGACCCGACCGCCGCCGGTGTCCCGCGGTCGGTCACAGGAGCTGAAGAACAGGGAGATGTCAGTGTAAACACACCTTCCTCGTTCTTCTCTGTGGCAGTGACACCGATCATCCGATCATCTGTTCCCTAATATAGGGAACGACGATCAGTGACGTCACACCTACAGCCACGCCCTCCCTACAGTAAGAATCACTCCCTTAGGGCACACTTAACCCCTTAGCGCCCCCTAATGGTTAACCCCCTTCACTGCCATTGCCATTTTACAGTAATAAGTGCATTTTTATAGCACTTTTCGCTGTGAAACTGAGAATGGTCCCAAAAATGTGTCAAAAGTCTCCGATGTGTCCGCCATGTCGCAGTCACGGAAAAAAAAACGCTGATCGTGTGCCATAAAACTACCCCAATCAATAAACGCTTATTGCGATTTTTTTTACCATGAATAAGTAGAAGAATATGTATCGGCCTAAACTGAGGAAAAAAACATTTTGTTTTATATATTTTTGGGGATATTTATTATAGCAAAAAGTAAAAAAATATAGATCACCGCAAAGGTAATCAATTACCACCAAAAGAAAGCTCTATTTGTGGGGAAAAAAGGACGCCAATTTTGTTTGGAAGCCACGTCGCACGACCGCGCAATTGTCTGTTAAGGCGACGCAGTGCGGAATCGCGAAGAGGGGCCAGGTCCTTAACCTGCATAATGGTCCGGGTCTTAAGTGGTTAACTGACTCGGTTTGCGAGTGTTGTCACACAATACGAGCAGGATTCAAGCCAAGGGGATGTGCAGTACCGCATTTGGCCGGAAGTGCGGGGTGGGGGGGGGGGGGGGGGCGCCGGTGACACTGGGAACGGTTCGGAGGTTGCTGAGTTCAGCCGAGCTGTCCCAGAGTATTTCCGATGCTCTCTGGCGCCCCCCACCTCTGGCCACATGCGGTATTGCATGCAATAGAAGTGAATGCGGAACAAATTATCTTAGTTTCCATTGACTTCTATGGGGAAACACGCTTTGATATGCGAGTGCTTTGGATTACAAGCATTCTCCTGAAACGGATTATTCTCGTAATCCAAGGTTTCACTGTATTACAAGGAGCATGTAATCGTACAAATCACATACAAAGCACAAAGAAAAAAAAAAGAAAAACTGCCACATATATAAAAAAAAACATCCACCAGTCAGCAAGTTATATGAAATAATTAGCTACTAGGAAACTCCCCATTATAACAGATATACACACAGGGCCACCATCAGGGGGGTACAGGCAGTACACCTGTAAGGGGCCCAGGGGTCCCCCAGGGCCCCGGGTGGCAACCCCCCTTTTTTTTAATTTATAAATATATATAAATATATATATATATATATAATATATTTTTTTTTTATAAATTATATATATATATATATATATATACTGTATAAATATTTTAAAAATATATTTTTGTTTTTACTAAAGGGCCCTCTAATGTGTGGATGGGGGAATTCAGTCAGCTCCGCCTCCCTGAATTGAGTTTTTGAGTTTTTTTGTAAATGTTGGGTGGATTGGGGCCCCCACAAGCCAGAATATCATCAAAGTTATTGCGATCAGCAGTATTCTCTCGTGAAATCAACAAGTAAATGGGAATTTTTTTTTAGTTCAACACCAAATGTAACCTCGTCCAAACAAAAAAAAAAGTATTATTCCAAGTTTAAATGTTCCATTTTATTGGCGCTTTTTACTGTTTTTGAAACAGATAGCTTACCAGATATAAAAATAAAGCGCAATTTGGCAAAATGCTATAAAAAGTAGAAAGGAAAACAAAATACAGAGTTTTAATTTTTCCCCAAAACATAGATAAAAAGAAGATTATAGAAAAATGTTGCCACTTCTGGGTGAAATCCATTGGAGCCCACAGGGAAGGCGTGGTTTTTAAGGACGCGATAAGCTTTATATGGCTCCTGAGGGTTACAGAAGCTCCTTTCAACAATCCTGGACTTGTTCTTTTGCCAAAAAAAAAGGGCCCCTCATTAGCCTCATCCTTTTACTTCTTTTACAAAAAGAAAAAAAACAGATGGTGGACAAAAAAAAAAAAGATAAATTAGAAAACAAAAATAAAACTATAAACAAATAAATGCACAAAAAAACAACAACACGCAAATATATACAATATTTTTTTATAAAATTACCAGTTCAAATAGATCTCATATACCTACACCAAAAACGCTCTAGATAAAGAAAAAAGCTTATATACACTGTACACACATTTTTTTTTTTTTGTTGTGTATGCTAGTGGTCTATGTACAGGTCCATTATATTTTATAGTATATATTTTATTTTTTGCGCATATAACGGTTTGTTTATTGCAATATTTACATTTTTTTACCCTCCACGTAAAGAAAAAGCGTATATACACTGTTCACATTTTTTTTTTTTTTGAGGGTGTAATAGATTTTTTCTGCTTTAGTAAAAATCTATTAATTTCCACTCAAATCTGTTTAGCTGAAATCACTTCTTTCTTTTAGAAAACGTTCTAAAAAAAATGTTTATTGTAATATTTATATTTTTTACCCTCTACATAAAAAAAAAAATATGATTTTTTTTTTTTATGTAGAGGGTAAAAAATATAAATATATTTTTTTTTATGTGCAATAGAGAATTTTTCGGCTTTAGTAAAATCTATTTCCATTCAAATCAGTTTAGTTGAAATCGCTCCTTTCCTTTAAATAAATTCTAAAAAAAAAAAATGTGAAAAAAGTGTATATACACTATGCACACATTTTATTTATTCAGAGGGTATATACAATATATAAACGTTTGTTTGTCCCTTGCTTTAGTAAAGACTATTAACTCTCAATCAAATACATTTAATGGAAATCACTCTGTTCCTTTGAAAAAAAAAAAAATGGAAACGCTTAAATGAAAGAAAAAAAAGTGTATATATACACTGTTCACTTCTAAATGATGTGCCATTTTTTTTCCATGTGCATAGAAATATAAAATGTATATATATGACTATATATGTATATTTACACACACACACACACACAGTATATATATATATATATATATATATATATATATATACACACACAGTACACAGTATATTTATACAGTATATACATTAATATTTAAAATTGTGTATATATATATATATATATATATATATATATATATATACACACACACACATACACACTGTATAATAATATGTGTGTGTAATATATATATGTATATATATATATATATATATATATATATATATATATATATATATACATACACATATATATTATACAGTATATATTTTTTTACTATCTATAAATATATATTTATACATTGTTACAATAAATCTATATAAATATTATATATATTTTTTTTCCTTTAACTTTAGTAAAATCTGTCAATTATCAGTTAAATCTATTTAGCTGAAATCACTACGCTCCTTTGAAGAAAAAAAAAAATGAAAATGTTCTCACTTTTACAGGGTGTGCCATATATATTTACACACACACAGTAAAAACAAATATATATCTACTGTACACAGTAGATATATATTTATACTGTATATATATTTTAATTTTTAAAATATATATAGATATATATTTAAAATATACTGTATATATATTATACACACTGTATATGTGTGTGTATATATATACATATATATATACACACACAAATACGGTGTGTATAATATATATACTGTATAAATATATACACACACACAAATATTTTATACAGTATATACTGTGTGTGTGTGTATATATATATATATACACACATATACACACACACACACATACACACAAAATTATACAGTATATTTATTTACTATCTATAAATATATATTGTAAAAAAATTATATATATATATATATATATATATATATATATATATATATATATATATATATATATATATACACATATAAATATATATATATTTTACTTTAGTAAAATCTGTCAATTATCCGTTAAATTGATTTATGTGAAATCACTCGGCTCTATTAGAAAATGGGTATCAGGAATCGGTTGGTCTTTATCTTCTCATCCCTCCCACAGACAGGAAACCGACATGAATTCTCACACAATAATAATATTTAAAGAACATGACAGCTCCTTCTCAGAGATTACCATTTAGACTCGGGTTCCTCTTTAGGCCGAGTCTTGAATCCTGACTCTAGGGGCACACCCAGACATAAAGGACCCAGCATGTTCATCTGCCACAAAGGTGTCCCAAAATCTAATTACAAGCAAGCACTCTCTGCGGTTTTCGTCTGAGACGCATCAATTAAATTAAAAAAAAAAAAATCACAGAAGAGGAAAATTAGCATTTTTGTAGCCATCTGGCAGAAGGGGTACGGGAGCCGTGACAAAGGGTGATTTGGTAGAGCCGAGTGACGAGTGTGCCATCTCCTTGACCTGCAAAAGAGCCTTTGTCAGCAAATTAAAGCTTCCCAGACCCCCATGAGCCTCCTAAAAATCTGGACTATTACGCACAAAGGTCCTTATCAAAACCGCAGAGAAAGGAGGAGGACCGAAGAATACTGTAGATAGTGTCAACATTGCGAATGGGAGAACCAAAACAAGGCAAGCATGGACGGCCATACCACAACAATACAACGCACACGGCAACAACGTGAGAGAAGGAACACCATATGAAGAATAAACATCGAGGAAGAGGGATGACAGAACCAAGGGATCCACCAGGACCGCCCCGGTTTTGTGGTGTTACTTTTTTTGTTCTTTTCCTTGTTTTTATATTTTTTTGCCAACTATTCCATTTGGATGTAAATATTCCTAATGGACTGGCAAAACATGAGTTTAAAAATTGCACTAAGCTTGTCGCCCAAAAAGGAGCTTTGGGCAACAATGAGAAGTAATGTCTCCAGCACACCAAGGATTCTTCGGGTCCAAAGCTTTATTTGGTGGTCACCCGACATACAAAGGGCAATGCTTTGGAGCCACGTAGGGCCCCTTTGTTAGGCAGAAAACGCACATTGAAGTCAATGGGCTGCCCTATGCACAACACGCAGAGACCCATGTAAATTGCGCTCGTTCCCGCAACGTGATATCTGAAAGGGGCCTTAGTGGCGATTGACTCAACCTCTACTGGAGATCTTCTCCAAGCAACAACTATTCCATTTGGGAGTCATTATTCCTAATGGACCGGAAAAACATGCGTTTAGAAATTGCACTGAGCTTGTCGCCCAAAAAGGAGCTTTGGGCAACAATGGGAAGAAACGTCACCAGCACACCAAGGATTCTTAAATCGAGTCCAAAGCTTTATTTGGTGGTCACATGACATATTTAAGGGCAATGCTTTGGAGCCACGTAGGGCACCTTTGTCAGGCAGAAAATGCACAATGAAGTCAATGTGCTGCCCTATGCACGACACGCAAACACCCATGTAAATTGCGCTCGTTCCCGCAACGTGATATCTGAAAGGGGCCTTAGTGGCGATTGACTCAACCTCTACTGGAGATCTGCTCCAAGCATCAACTATTCTTTATGACTATACACAGCCCAACAACGTTGTAACTACGGTAACATTGCCTTTGAAAAAGTATTCATACCCCTTGAAATTTCCCACATTTTGTCATGTTACAACCAAAAACGCAAACATATATTTTTGGAATTTCATGTAATAGACCACTACAAATTGGCACATAATTGTGAAGTGGAAGGAAAATGATAAATGATTTTCACAATTTTGTATAAGTAAATACAGAGCTTTTTTCCAGCAGGAACACAGGGGAATGCAGTTCCGGCACCTCCAGCTCTGAATTTATGTAATGGTGCTCGGAGGTGGGTAAGGAGTGGAACCAAGAAATGGTGCTTAGAGGTGGGTAGGGGGCGAAACCAATGAATGGTGCTTGGAGGTGAGTAGGGGGTGGAACCAAGGAATAGTGCTCGGAGGTGGGTAGGGGTGGAACCAAGGAATAGTACTCGGAGGTGGGTAGGTGGTAGAACCTAGAATAATGCTCGGAGGTGGGTAGGGGGTGGAACCAAGAACAGTGCTCGGAGATGGGTAGGGAGTGGAACCAAGAAATGGTGCTCGGAGGTGGGTAGGGGGTGGAGAAAAGTAATAATGCTCGGAGGTGGGTAGGGGTGGAACCAAGGAACAGTGCTCGGAGGTGGGTAAGGAGTGGAACCAAGGAACAGTGCTCGGAGGTGGGTAAGGAGTGGAACCAAGAAATGGTGCTCCGAGGTGGGTAGGGGGTGAAACCAATGAATAGTGCTTGGAGGTGGGTAGGGGGTGGACACAAGAGGTGAGAGAAGGAGGGAGTTCCTGCACCTATTCTCTGAGAAAAAAAGCCCTGAGTAAATATGTGAAAAGTGTGGGGTACATTTGTATTCAGCCCCCTTTACTCTGATACCCCCAACTAAAATCTAGTGGAACCAATCGCCTTCAGAAGTCACCTAATTGGTAAATTCACCACCTGTGTGTCATTTAATCTCAGTATAAATACAGATGTTCTGTGAAGCCCTCAGAGGTTTGTTAGAGAACCTTAGTGAACAAACAGCATCATGAAGGCCAAGTAACACACCAGACAGGTCAGGGATAAAGTTGTGGAGAAGTATAAAGCAGGTTGGGTAATAAAAAAATATCCCAAGCTTTGAAGATCTCACGGAGCTCTGTTCAATCCATCATCCGAAAATGGAAAAAGAGTATGGCACAACTGCAAACCTACCAAGACATGGCCGTCCACCTAAACTGACCGGGCCGGGCAAGAAGAGCATTCATCAGAGAAGCAGCCAAGAGACCCATGGTAACTCTGGAGGAGCTGCAGAGATCCACAGCTCAGGGGGGAGAATCTGTCCACAGGACAACTATTAGTCGTGTTCTCCACAAACCTGCCCTTTATGGAAGAGTCACAAGAAGAAAGACATTGGTGACAGAAAGACATAAGAAGTCCTGTTTACAGTTTGTGAGAAGCCATGTGGGGGAGGGGACACAGCAAACGTGTAGAAGAAGGGGCTCTGGTCACATGAGACCAAAATGTAACTTTTTGGCCTAAAAGAAAATTGCTATGTGTGGCGGAAAACTAACACTGCACATCACCCTGAACACACCATGGTGGTTGGTGCCACTGGTGGTTGTGCCGATAATTGCATTTGGTCTGCTCTCTTTTGCTTTGGATGTAGCAGGTGTGTTAGTATTGCCGGCAAAGCAGCTTCATGCATTCAACAGCACGCAAAACGATCAATCAACCAATAATTAGATCAGAGCTGCATTCAAAAGGCAAAAAAATACAGAATTTGACAGCAATGCAACGCTGGACTATACAAGTTGTTAGAGGGATAAATGCGGTCATTCATGGAAGGGAACGCACAGGGGTTAATTTAATAAAACTGGCGGGAGAGGTGCCCACCGCGTTCCGGTCGTCTGTAGCGGTGGAGACGATCCAATCCCTTCTGAGGCTGGAAGCCGAGAGGGAATGATGGCCCCCTCACTCGACGCCATACCATTGGACGACGGAAGCGACATCAAAAGTCACTTCCACGCAATGGAATTAAAGGGGGGAAAAAATTATTGAAAGAATTTTTTTTTTTTATAACATATAAATGCAAGTTTTCTTTTTACCCCAGATCTCACATTAAAGAGGACCTGTCATACCAGGACCTGAAATATAAAGGAATCTTACAAACACCAGAGACAAACGACAACACTAACACACATAAAATAAACACAAATATACAGATAGTACAAAAAAATATATTTTATATTAATTAATGGGGATATACACACACTCTCTCCCTTTCCCTCTGCCCCCCCCCCTTTTTTCTATTTTTTTTTTGTATCTATTTGGTTTTAATTTATAAATGTTATGTATTTTGTCCCGGTTGGTGGATGTTCTGTATACACGTATGTGATGTAAATATATAGAAAATAAAGAATTATGCAAAAAAATAAATAATAAGAGGACCTGTCATGCTTTTTTTCCATTACAAGGGATGTTTACATTCCTTGTAATAGGAATAAAAGTCATCCAAACATTTTTTTTTAAAAGGACAGTGTAAAAATTAAAAGTAAAGTTGGATTTTTTTTATTTCTTTTTAAGTCCCGCCGTACTAAGAGCGAACGCATATGTAAGAGAAAGAAAAAAGACCAATGGGCAAGTCATGGACTTTTTAGGCACTTTAGTATGGTAGTGATAGTCGAGAAAGACTTTTCATCTTAAAGGTTTATTACAAAATGTATACACATAAAAAAACAGTTCCTTAGGAACTGTACAGTCACAAACTTAATAGCATTGTTTAGCCTTCAAAACCAGCAGGAAATTGTATCATCAAATTAGGCTGCTTTCACATTGCAGCCTTAACCTGCGGTGGCGGTATAGCAGCGCGATTTTTAGCGCTGCTATACCGTCGTATTTACCGCGGTATTCAGCCGCTAGCGGTGCGCTTTTAACCCCGGCTAGCGGCCGAAAAAGGGTTATTGCGGGCGTTATGACCGCAGTTTCCCATTGATTTCAATGGGAAGGAGCGGTATAGGAGCGGTGAACACACCGCTCCTATACCGCTGTAAAGATGCGGCTAGCAGGACTTTTGGAACGGTCCTGCTAGCGCACCGCTTCAGTGTGAAAGCCTTCGGGCCTTCACATTGAACACTACAGGGCAGGTTTTTTCACGCGGTATAGCAGCGCTATTTTTAGCGCTGTACCGCCTGAAAAACGCCCCAGTGTGAAAGGGCTCTAATGCCTCATTTCCACTGAGCGGATCGGTTCGGTACGGTACGGTTCGCTATTTTGGGTGTTTCCATTATGAAAGCGTGCTATAAAAGCGAACCGTACCGCACCAGCAAGGGTCCTGCTTCTCATGAGGGTCCAGAGAATGTGGAACGGTTCCATTAGGGTGGACCTACAAATACATCTCGCTGATTGGTGGACGCGCTAGGAATTTTTTCTAAAACCTGAATGGTCCCCGATTTGCAGTGGAAACGCTCACGCGATTAGACCGGTCCCATCCATACCGCTCTAAATTACCTGACCCGAACCGTTCCGTGCAGTGGAAACAAGGCATTAGAGTAGAATAGAAGTGTCCTTCAAAGGTACATACAACCTCCAACAATTTATGCAGTAGGTAGATCCTGAGAGGGATTGAGGAACGGTACACTTGATGTCCGTGAGATGGTATATACCAGGGATATGCAATTAGCGGACCTCCAGCTGTTGCCAAACTACAAGTCTCATCATGCCTCTGCCTATGGGTGTCATGCTTGATGCTGTCAGAGTCTCGCTATGCCTCATGGGACTTGTAGTTTAGCAACAGCTGGAGGTCCGCCAATTGCATATCCCTGGTATATACAATGCTGTGGCTTGACATGTTTCGCGTCAAACTAGCGCTTCTTCAAAAAGCCTCTATTTTAAGTTTGCTATAACAACAGAGAAGAACATGTAATTATAAAGTACAAACATCAAAGTTTATTCATATTAATAATAACAATCATTGCATGTGCAAATCGACCACAAAAACCTGTGAAGCACAAGAGGGGCGAGCACGACACTCCACACCAGGGAGAAAACCTTGCATTACTGTGTGTAGTTACAGGCAGAAGAACAGGAAGTGAGGATTTCTCAAAAGAAATAAGGACGTTTAAAAGCAAAATGGAAGGATGAGGTAAGTGAAGGAGGAGTGCACTAAGGTAAAGGAAGCTATTTAGGAAAAAAATATTGTACCTTTACAACCCCTTTAAATGCAAAAATAAAAAATTCTTAATAATTTTTTTTTTCCCTTTAAGACCATTGAGCGGAAGTGATGTCGCTTCCGTCATCCAATGTTATGGCGTTGAGTGGGGGCGATCTTTCCCTTACTCGACTTCCAGCCTTTGAGGGGATCGGATCGTCTCTGGTAAGTGGCGGAAATGGCCGAAACGTGGCAGTGGGGGGGGGGTTTGGCACCTCTTCCGCCGCCAATAAAAGTGACCTTGCGGCAAATCCGCCGTAGAGACCACTTTTATCCGAAAAGCCGACCGGTTAATTCAAGAAGCTGATTGGCTGCCATGCAGAGCTGCACCAGATTTTGCACTCTCCAATTTTACATCAATCAACCCCCACTGTGCCACACCATTGTACATTGTGGGGGGAGTGTTGAAAATGAATGAAGCTGCAATGCATGCATGGCGTGCTTGGCGCTCCCCTGCATGGCCAAGTTGAAAGAGCATGTTTATGAGCCAGCTGGCTGAAAGACAAAGGGGGTTAATTATTAGGTGACAGTCCCGTGTCTCTTGTCAAAGCCCAACACCCAAAAACCAACAGATCGTGGGGGTAATTGCCATCATTCCTACTGGGACAATTTCTATTGTCTCACCCCCAACAGGAAGGAATCTGGCAGTGGCGGTGGATGCCAACTCTGCCTTTCATAGCATAAACATGCACGCCCCGTCCAATATAACCCTAAAACAGCCCACAGATGGCTCGATGTTGTGTGGGGGGGGGGGGGGGGGGGAGGAAAGAAAATCACTTGAATCCCCCAGTCACACACATCCACTCACCGGACACTTTATTAGGTACACTTTGCTAGTCCCGGGTTGGACCCTCTTTTTCCTTCATTCTTTATGGGAAAAATCTCAACAAGGTGTTGGAAACGTTCCTCAGAGATTTTGCTCCATAGTGACATGCTGACATCACACAGTTGCTGCAGATTTGTCGGCTGCACAACCCGTTCCACCACATCCCAAATGGTCTCTATTGGATGAGATGTGGTGAGTGTGGGGAGGCCATTGGAGTCCAGTGACCTCATTGTCCAGTGGTGAGATGATTGAAGTTCAGTGACCTCGGGGGTGCAAATACAGAGGAGGGAGGGGGGTAATTACAGAGATAGGGGGGCAATTAGAGGAGCGGCACTGGTGTCTGGGTGTCAGGCAGAGGGAAACCCGGACACAGCATCGTAAACCCATACTGTCCGGGTTCAAAACCGGACAGTTAGCAACCTAGGATCAGTGTCTGCAATAAGACAGCACTGCCAGCCCTGCTGCTCATCAGGTGACTGCCCCCACTTTTGAAATAATAGGGCCTGGGGCCCAGTACAGGACTGGCTGTACCACCATATCAGCGGCCCTGCTGACAGCGGAGGAGAACCAATGTCACAATATAATCGCACAGTAGGGAGAATTCCCCCCAACATCGAATGTGTAGATGAAACTATTTACTTTTATTTAATCATTTCACTGGTGGATAAAAAAATAAAAATAAATGATCAATGTATGGCCAACCAAGTTAAAGGAAGGACAGAAATCAATGCATTTTACAGACCTCTATTGTTGTTCATGGACTTTAGAGACGATTTTATGGAGGTGGTATTTTTACAGACTGTCCGTAGCATTCCGGGCAGTCAGTGAGCCAGGTGTCGCCATTCTTCCCATTGTCGGTGAAGATTTACAAGGCCCAATCATTCTCCTTTGTCATGATAAAGTGGTACAAAGATGGTTAATAAAAGGTAATACCCCTATTTAGGCCCTTTCTAAAGAGAAGTATATATATGCTGTATACTGCAGAGCACAATGGGGCTTTTTTAGGCCACATGCACACAGAGCAGCATTTGCCCGTCTCTCCTAAACACTTTAACCCCCGGTGGCAGCAGCAGAAGGGTTTTAGCAGAAAAAATGCTTGTAAACAGCGAAAGACAGAATCACTTTTAAGGCACTTTGCCTTACACACAAGTGTATTCAAGGAAACGCTCCCCAATATCTATGCGAAAAAATAAAAGCCCACAACCCCAATCGCATTCTGCGATCCACAAATCAAAACCTACTGCACATCCCAAAGGCAAGATACAAATCCAAAGGAGATCGGAGATTTGCTGTCCAAGGACCGCGACTGTGGAATGCACTACCAACCACCATCCGACTGGAGCCGGACCACTTGGCCTTCAGGAGAATGATAAAAACTCATCTCTTCTGAAGGCAGAGCCTTCCTTTACCCAAGGAATGGAAATAGCGCCCAGAGGCGATTCAGTTCGCAAGTGTTGCGCTCTATAAGTTTTTCACTCACTCACTCACTCACTAAACAGGTAACGTGTTTAAGTGCTTGGGTATTAATTTATTTCATTGGCCACAATAATAGTTTATGCCGGCCATTTAAGTGAATTAAAGCAGAAATTTGTGCTAGTATAGGGTGACCAGACGTCCCTGGTTTCCGGGGACAGTCCCTGGATTGAGGACATTGTCCCAGGAGCCCGGAATTGTCCCCAGGATTCAGGGCCTATCCTGCGCAGGTGCACCGCAAGCTGGGGCTGAGGGGGAGCACCCAGGGCCAGCCCTACCATTGATCCCAGATGGGTGGGGGGGGGGGCAAGCGCCACCAGATCATACAGAGCGGGGATCTCCCGCTTACTCAGCTGTCAGACCTCTATTATAAGAGGCGGGACTTTGTTTGAGGACAGCAGATGTGCAGGGTAAACAGGAGATCCCAACTCTGTATAATCCGTCTCCTCTCCTCGCTCGCTATGCACTGATGGTCACAGAACAGGCCGCGCTGATGGGCACAGAACAGGCCGCGCTGATGGGCACAGAACAGGCCGCGCTGATGGGCACAGAACAGGCCGCGCTGATGGGCACAGAACAGGCCAAGCTGATGGGCACAGAACAGGCCAAGCTGATGGGCACAGAACAGGCCAAGCTGATGGGCACAGAACAGGCCAAGCTGATGGGCACAGAACAGGCCAAGCTGATGGGCACAGAACAGGCCAAGCTGATGGGCACTACATATATGTCCCCCGATTTCATTAAAAAAATCTGGTCACCTTATGTTAGTAGGGATGATTGGGAGGTATTTATGCTAGGAGGAGAAATTATGAGGGGTTTGTGCTAGGAAGGGGGATTAGGGGGTTTGGATTTGTGGTTGGAGGGGGGAGAGGGGGGGTTTGGATTTGTGCTTGGAGAGGGGATAAAGGGGTTATGATTTGTGCCAACAGGGGTGATTTCAGCAGGGGGGCAGATTGGTATTGAGAGGAGGGGGAAGTTATGCTAACAGCTTAGTCCTCAATTTTTTTTTTTTGGGGGGGGGGGGTTTTGCTGACACATAATGCTCATACATTTTGGGGGGCACAGTTTGGTATATGTTCCCTGGGCACTAGGTGACCTTGTCCTGGGAATGGTTAGGATTCCTACCTTGCAGCACTGGGGTCCTTTATCTGAATCGTGGGCCAGGTAGGGTTGTCTCCTTTTCTTCAAGCCAAACCCGAACACTTTAATGACCTGGAACACCTTTGGGTGCGCCGAGGAGATACACAGGAAAATTCTGTAAGGCCCCATTCACACTATGCATAGCGCCAACGGACATTCTGGCCCACTCCGATCCTGCGTGTCGCACACAGGGAAGATTATTCACTTGAATGGGCTGCTCTTCGGACTTTTGTCACCTAAAAGAAGCTCCTGCTCCTTTTTGGGGGTGACAAGCTTCAAAAAATTTTAAAAGGCACATTTTTGCCGCAACTGCCGAATTATTCTGTCGCACCGTAAAATAGCACTGCGTCTGGGGTGCCATGTGGAATGAATGGCACCTGAACGTGCACCGTGTGTGTTGCAGCGATTCCAAATCGCAAAGTGTGAATGGGGCACAACAGTACACGGAAACAGCAGGATAACAGTACAGCTCCCAACTGTCCCTGATTTAGAGGGAATGTCCACGATTTGGAGCAATGTCCCGCCGTCCCTCCTCATTTGTCCCTCATTTTGGTCTGATCTATATAGCTGTATATAAAATGCACGTTTTATCTTTAAAAAAGTGTTTTCCAGTGCTAAACCTTTCATCCGATTTCTAAATTTTTGCATTTGTACATTTTAAAAGCCAATATAAGGGATAGGCATAGGACACACCCCTTGCCACACCCCCTTAAAGGAGAATTCTACAATAAAAAATAATTTGTTAAACACACAAATGTTTTTTTTTTTTTTTACCACTACTATTCCTTTATATTAGCTTTTGAAATGTAAAAATGCAGCAATTTAGAAATTGGCTGAAAGGTTTAGCGCTGGAAATCACTTTTTGAAAGATAAAAAGTGCATTTTATATACAACTATACAGATCAGACCAACATGAGGGACAAATGAGGAGGAAAGAGGGACATTGTTCGAAATCAGGGATTGTCCCTCGAAATCAGATACCTCACAACTTTTTGAGATGGGAATGAGGGACAACTATCAGCAAAAGTATGCTGGCATAGCACACACCCCTTGCCACACCCCCTTAAAGAAAAATTGTACAAAACAAAAAAAAAATTTAAACCCGCTTTTTTTTACCACTATGATTCCTTTATATTGGCTGTTGGAATTTACAAATGCAGCAATTTAGAAATTGGGTGAAAGGTTTAGCACTGGGAAACACTTTTCTGATAAAAAGTGCATTTTATATACAACTCTATAGATCAGACCAAAATGAGGGACAAATGAGGAGGAAAGAGGGACAGTCCCTCACAATTAAGGGGCAGCCCCGCCAAAAATCAGAGACAGCCCCGCCAAAAATCAGAGACAGCCCCGCCAAAAATCAGAGACAGCCCCGCCAAAAATCAGAGACAGCCCCGCCAAAAAAAACAGAGACAGCCCCGCCAAAAAAAACAGAGACAGCCCCGCCAAAAAAAACAGAGACAGCCCCGCCAAAAAAAACAGAGACAGCCCTGCCAAAAAAAACAGAGACAGCCCCGCCAAAAAAAACAGAGACAGCCCCGCCATAAATCAGACACAGCCCCGCCATAAATCAGAGACAGCCCCGCCAAAATCAGAGACAGCCCCGCCATAAATCAGAGACAGCCCCGCCAAAATCAGAGACAGCCCCGCCAAAATCAGAGACAATATAAAGGAATAGAAATGGTAAAAAAAAGCCTTTGTGGATTTAACTGACTTTTTTGGGTTAATTCTCCTTTAAGGGGGTGTGGTAGGGGGGCGTGTCCTATGCCTACATACATTTGTTAGTAGGTGTCCCTCATTTCCATCTCAAAACATTGGGAGGTGTGCATCACTGCAAGAAGGCTCTAACTAAAAGGGTCCTAGCACCTAGTGACACTGTATTTCATCCAAATTCTAAATGGCTGCATTTGTAAATTTAAAAATCCAATATAAAAGGAATAGTAGTGGTAAAAAAAAAAAAAACGTTTGCTAGTAGGTGTCCCTCGTTCCCATCTCATAATGTTGGGAGGTGTGTAACAGTACAATAGACAGCAATAATATAATAGCATTACAATACAGAAGAAATGCTCAACAAGAGTAGAAAACACCGGGAACGTGATACCACATAATGTACAACAGATTTATGGCGGTACAATACACAGAGCAATAGCGTGATAGCAGCACAAAAAACAACAAAGGTCTACAAGCGTACAATACACAGCAATGGCCTGATGATAACTGTAATATACCACACGGGATTACAACAGTACAATACACAACAGCTGCATGATAGCGGTATAATACACAGCAATGCAACAGTAGAAAGAGGAGTAAGAGATACGGTACAGAAATTGTATGAAATCCCCCCCCCCCCCCCCCCCAAAAAAAGAGCCAAACACAAAGCTGAAATACTTATTTAAAAGTCTTTCCATCCAGTTTTAGGATTATCACAGCACTGCCAGACAACAAAGCCAGGTTGGTGCCCTGATTTACTTTTGGTTTCGCTGCAGTTAAACAATAAGCATTGGCCTGACCCCAGCCTGTGATTGGACAATGATGAGCTGAACCCTCTGCTGATTGGATCGGAGTGGCCCTCCCTCCTCCCAGTCTGAGCGTAATTATTATCAGTCACTTACACTAGTAAGATTTAAATTTAATTACAATTCATTTTTTTAATGAACACATAACTGCATTAAAGCGGAACTTCAGTCATTTTCTCATCTTTCCGTCTGTAAATCTTCTGCTCTTGTTGTTGTTTTAACTTTGGATAGTAAAACATTTTTTTTTTTAAAACTGCTGATCCCGCCAAAACAGGGACAGCCCCGCGAAAACAGGGACAGCCCCGCGAAAACAGGGACAGCCCCGCGAAAACAGGGACAGCGAATGCCGCTTTAGAAAATGCTGATCCCGCCAAAATCAGGGATAGCCCCGCCACAATCATTGCCTATGGACAGCCTAGAAGTCGTAATTTAATCTAGAGCACATGTGGACTACAAAGGGAAAAAAAAGGCTACAGTTTAACTTGATGACCTCTAAATGAATTGGACAGACTATTGAAAAACCGCAGACTATATTTATGTTGGTGTTTGGCAAGTAACAATAGCCTTAGACAGAAGAGAACACATTACAAAACAGTTGCCCGCCAAAACAGAACCGGCCCCGCCAAAACAGAAACGCCCCGCCAAAATCAGGGACCGCCCCGCCAAAATCAGGGACAGCCCCGCCAAAATCAGGGACAGCCCCGCCAAAATCAGGGACAGCCCCGCCAAAAAAGCCCTGCCAAGATCGGGGACAGCCCCGCAAAAATTAGGGACAGCCCCGCAAACAGTTGGGCACTTTGGGCTGAAGTCAGACTCGGTGGAGGGAGATTTCTGCAGCATGTTTAACAAGTACAGAATCACAAAATTCTGGGGCAGTCCCTCGCCAAAACAGGGACAGCCCCGGCCAAAACAGGGACAGCCCCGGCCAAAACAGGGACAGCCCCGGCCAAAACAGGGACAGCCCCGGCCAAAACAGGGACAGCCCCGGCCAAAACAGGGACAGCCCCGGCCAAAACAGGGACAGCCCCGGCCAAAACAGGGACAGCCCCGGCCAAAACAGGGACAGCCCCGGCCAAAACAGGGACAGCCCCCATCCAAAACAGGGACAGCCCCGGCCAAAAGGGACAGCCCCGGCCAAAACAGGGCAGCCCGGCCAAAACAGGGACAGCCCCGGCCAAACAGGGACAGCCCCGGCCAAAACAGGGACAGCCCCGGCCAAAACAGGGACAGCCCCGGCCAAAACAGGGACAGCCCCGGCCAAAACAGGGACAGCCCCGGCCAAAACAGGGACAGTGAGAGATAATACCGCTTTAAAAACTGCTGATCCCGCCAAAACAGGGACAGCCCCGCCAAAACAGGGACAGCGAGAGCTAATACTGCTTTAAAAACTGCTGATCCCGCCAAAACAGGGACAGCGAGAGATAATACCGCTTTAAAACTGGCGGGAACAGCCCGCCAAAACAGGGACAGCCCAGCCAAAACAGGGACAGCGAGAGATAATACTGCTTTAAAAACTGCTGATCCCGCCAAAACAGGGACAGCCCAGCCAAAACAGGGACAGCGAGAGATATTACCGCTTTAAAAACTGCTGATCCCGCCAAAATCAGGGACAGCTCCGCCAAAATCATTGCCTATGGACAGCCTAAAAGTCGTCATTAAATCTAGAGCGCATGTGGACTACAAAGGGAAAAAAAACGCTACAGTTTACCTTGATGACCTCTAAATGAATTGGACAGACTATTGAAAAAAAAAAAAAAACTTTAATAATATGGCGAAGCTGACAAACGTCTCCCTCCTGATGCGTAATGACAGATCAAACCGCAGACTATATTTATGTTGGTGTTTGGCAAGTAACAATGGCCTTAGACAGAAGAGAACACATGACAAAACAGTCGCCTGACAAAACAGAAACGGCGCCGCCAAAAACAGAAACGACGCCGCCAAAAACAGAAACGGCGCCGCCAAAAACAGAAACGGCGCCGCCAAAAACAGAAACGGCGCCGCCAAAAACAGAAACGGCACCGCCAAAACAGAAACGGCACCGCCAAAACAGAAACGGCCCCGCCAAAACAGAAACGGCCCCGCCAAAACAGAAACGGCCCCGCCAAAACAGAAACGGCCCCGCCAAAACAGAAACGGCCCAGCCAAAACAGAAACGGCCCGCCAAAACAGAAACGGCCCGCCAAAACAGAAACGGCCCCGCCAAAACAGAAACGGCCCCGCCAAAACCAGGGACAGTCCCGCCAAAATCAGGGACAGCCCCGCCAAAATCAGGGACAGCCCCGCCAAAATCAGGGACAGCCCCGCCAAAATCAGGGACAGCCCCGCCAAAAACAGGAACAGCCCCGCCAAAAAAGCCCTGCCAAAATCAGGGACAGCCCTGCAAAAATCAGGGACAGCCCTGCAAAAATCAGGGACAGTTGGGCACTTTGGGCTGAAGTCAGACTCGGTGGAGGGAGATTTCTGCAGCATGTTTAACAAGTACAGAATCACAAAATTCTGGGGCAGTCCCTCGCCAATTCTGGGGCAGTCCCTCGCCAAAACAGGGACAGCCCCGGCCAAAACAGAACAGGGACAGCCCCGGCCAAAACAGGGACAGCCCCGGCCAAAACAGGGACAGCCCCGGCCAAAACAGGGACAGCCCCGGCCAAAACAGGGACAGCCCTGGCCAAAACAGGGACAGTGAGAGATAATACCGCTTTAACAACTGCTGATCCCGCAAAAACAGGGACAGCCCCGCCAAAACAGGGACAGCGAGAGCGAATACCGCTTTAAAAACTGCTGATCCCGCCAAAACAGGGACAGCGAGAGATAATACCGCTTTAAAACTGGCGGGAAAAGCCCGCCAAAACAGGAACAGCCCAGCCAAAACAGGGACAGCGAGAGATAATACCGCTTTAAAAAGTGCTGATCCCGCCAAAACCGAGACAGCCCAGCCAAAACAGGGACAGCGAGAGATATTACCGCTTTAAAAACTGCTGATCCCGCCAAAATCAGGGACAGCTCCGCCAAAATCATTGCCTAAGGACAGCCTAAAAGTCGTCATTTAATCTAGAGCGCAAGTGGACTACAAAGGGAAAAAAAACGCTACAGTTTTCCTTGATGACCTCTAAATGAATTGGACAGACTATTGAAAAAAAAAAAAAAACTTTAATAATATGGCGAATAGTGATGAGCGGAATACGCCATATTCGATTTCGCGATATTTCGCGAATATTTCGAAGAATATTCGCGAATATTCGTTAATATCGAATATTCGTGATATTTTATAAAAAAAAAAAAAATTGCGAATTTTCGCCAATGCGAATTTTCGCTAATGCGAATTTTCGCTAATGTGAAATTTCGCGAATTTTTTTTTTTTTTTTTATAAAATATCACGAATATTCGATATTTACGAATATTCGGTATATTTTTTATATAAAAAAAAAGCGAAATTTCACATATGCGGTTGCGAATATTCGTTAATATCGACTATTAGTGATATTGGATAAAAAAAAAAAAATTGCGAATTTTCGCTATTGCGAATTTTATTGCGAATTTTTTTGCGAAATTTGAAAAATATCGAATATTCGAAATAGCGAATATTCGCCGCGATATTCGAGATATTCGCGAATACTCGAATATGCAATATTCGTAGCGAATATTCGCAATGCGAATATTCGTGAGCAACACTAATGGCGAAGCTGACAAACGTCTCCCTCCTGATGCGTAATGACAGATCAAACCGCAGACTATATTTATGTTGGTGTTTGGCAAGTAACAATGGCCTTAGACAGAAGAGAACACATGACAAAACAGTCGCCTGACAAAACAGAAACGGCACCGCCAAAACAGAAACGGCGCCACCAAAACAAATACGGCGCCGCCAAAACAGAAACGGCGCCGCCAAAACAGAAACGGCGCCGCCAAAAACAGAAACGGCGCCGCCAAAAACAGAAACGGCCCCGCCAAAAACAGAAACGGCCCCGCCAAAAACAGAAACGGCACCGCCAAAAACAGAAACGGCACCGCCAAAATCAGGGACAGCCCCGCCAAAATCAGGGACAGCCCCGCCAAAATCAGGGACAGCCCCGCCAAAACAGGGACAGCCCCGCCAAAACGAGGGACAGCCCCGCCAAAACGAGGGACAGCCCCGCCAAAACGAGGGACAGCCCCGCCAAAACGAGGGACAGCCCCGCCCCGCCAAAACGAGGGACAGCCCCGCCAAAACGAGGGACAGCCCCGCCAAAACGAGGGACAGCCCCGCCAAAACGAGGGACAGCCCCGCCAAAACGAGGGACAGCCCCGCCAAAACGAGGGACAGCCACGCCAAAACGAGGGACAGCCACGCCAAATGAGGGACAGCCACGCCAAATGAGGGACAGCCACGCCAAAACAGGGACAGCCACGCCAAAACAGGGGCAGTGGGGCGCTATGGGCTGGAGTCAGACTCGGTGTAGGGAGATTTCTGCAGCATGTTTAACAAGTACAGAAAAACTAAATTCTGGGGCAGTCCCTCGAATAATCGGGGCCAGTCCCCCGACAAAGCAGGGCCAATCCCCCGACAAAGCAGGGGCAGTCCCCCGCCAAAACAGGGACAGCCCCGCCAAAACAGGGACAGCGAGAGATAATACTGCTTTAAAAACTGCTGATCCTGCCAAAACAGGGACAGCCCCGCCAAAACAAGGACAGCCCCGCCAAAACAGGGACAGCGAGAGATAATACTGCTTTAAAAACTGCTGATCCCGCCAAAACAGGGACAGCCCCGCCAAAACAGGGACAGCCCCGCCAAAACAGGGACAGCGAGAGATAATACTGCTTTAAAAACTGCTGATCCCGCCAAAATCAGAGACAGCCCCGCCAAAATCAGGGAAAGATGTTTTTATTACAAACGATGTGAGAAGACTGCAGTTATAGTACCAATAAGTGATCGATATTGCCTATGGACAGCCTAGAAGTCGTCATTTAATCTAGAGCGCATGTGGACAAAGGGGAAAAAAAACGCTACAGTTTACCTTGATGACCTCTAAATTAATTGGACAGACTATTGAAAAAAAAAAAAAAAATTTATAATATGGCAAAGCTGACAAACGTCTCCCTCCTGATGCGTAATGACAGATCAAACCGCAGACTTTCTTTATGTTGGGGTTTTGCAAGTAACAATGGCCTTAGACAGAAGAGAACACATGACAAAACAGTCGCCCGCCAAAACAGGGGCAGTCCCCCGCCAAAACAGGGACAGCCCCGCCAAAACAGGGACAGCCCCGCCAAAACAGGGACAGCCCCGCCAAAACAGGGACAGCCCCGCCAAAACGAGGGACAGCCCCGCCAAAAC
The DNA here is from genome assembly GCA_029574335.1 of Rana kukunoris. Lineage (NCBI taxonomy): Eukaryota > Metazoa > Chordata > Amphibia > Anura > Ranidae > Rana > Rana kukunoris. Next base: position 128,597,568 of record CM056059.1, on the reverse strand, counting down.
GAGGGACAGCCACGCCAAAACGAGGGACAGCCACGCCAAAACAAGGGACAGCCACGCCAAAACAAGGGACAGCCACGCCAAAACGAGGGACAGCCACGCCAAAATGAGGGACAGCCACGCCAAATGAGGGACAGCCACGCCAAAACAGGGACAGCCACGCCAAAACAGGGACAGCCACGCCAAAACAGGGACAGCCACGCCAAAACAGGGGCAGTGGGGCGCTATGGGCTGCAGTCAGACTCGGTGTAGGGAGATTTCTGCAGCATGTTTAACAAGTACAGAAAAACTAAATTCTGGGGCAGTCCCTCGAAAAATCGGGGCCAGTCCCCCGACAAAGCAGGGCCAATCCCCCGACAAAGCAGGGGCAGTCCCCCGCCAAAGCAGGGGCAGTCCCCCGCCAAAACAGGGACAGCCCCGCCAAAACAGGGACAGCCCCGCCAAAACAGGGACAGCCCCGCCAAAACAGGGACAGCCCCGCCAAAACAGGGACAGCCACGCCAAATGAGGGACAGCCACGCCAAAACAGGGGCAGTCCCCCGCCAAAACAGGGGCAGTCCCCCGCCAAAACAGGGACAGCCCCGCCAAAACAGGGACAGCCCCGCCAAAACAGGGACAGCCCCGCCAAAACAGGGACAGCCCCGCCAAAACAGGGACAGCCCCGCCAAAACAGGGACAGCCCCGCCAAAACAGGGACAGCCCCGCCAAACCAGGGACAGCCCCGCCAAACCAGGGACAGCCCCGCCAAACCAGGGACAGCCCCGCCAAACCAGGGACAGCCCCGCCAAAACAGGGACAGCCCCGCCAAAACAAGGACAGCGAGAGATAATACCGCTTTAAAAACTGCTGATCCCACCAAAATCAGGGACAGCCCCGCCAAAATTGCGGAAAGATGTTTTTATTACAAACGATGTGAGAAGACTGCAGTTATAGTATCAATATATGATTGATATCCCCGCCAAAACAGGGAGAGCCCCGCCAAAACAGGGGCAGCCCCGCCAAAACAGGGACAGCGAGAGATAATACTGCTTTAAAAACTGCTGATCCCGCCAAAACAGGGACAGCCGCGCCAAAACAGGGACAGCGAGAGATAATACTGCTTTAAAAACTGCTGATCCCGCCAAAACAGGGACAGCCCCGCCAAAACAGGGACAGCGAGAGATAATACTGCTTTAAAAACTCAGAGACAGCCCCGCAGGGAAAGATGATCGATGTGAGAAGACCGCCAAAATCAGAGACAGCCTAGAGCCATGTGGACCAAAGGGGAAAAAAAATCAGTTTACCTTGGACCTCTAAATTAAAAGATGAAAAAAAAAAAAAAATTTTTATGGCAAAGCTACAAACGTCTCCCTCCGATGTGAGAAGACTTTATGTTGGGGTTTTGCAGTTAGACAGAAGAGAACACATGACAAAACAGTCGCCCGACAAAACACAGGCAGTCCCCCGCCAATCCCCCGCCAAAACAAGTCCCCCGCCAAAACAGGGGATCCCCCGCCAAAACAGGGGCAGATATTGCCTATGGACAGCCTAGAAGTCGTCATTTAATCTAGAGCGCATGTGGACTACAAAGGGGAAAAAAAACGCTACAGTTTACCTTGATGACCTCTAAATTAATTGGACAGACTATTGAAAAAAAAAAAAAAATTTAATAATATGGCAAAGCTGACAAACGTCTCCCTCCTGATGCGTAATGACAGATCAAACCGCAGACTTTCTTTATGTTGGGGTTTTGCAAGTAACAATGGCCTTAGACAGAAGAGAACACATGACAAAACAGTCGCCCGACAAAACAGGGGCAGTCCCCCGCTAAAACAGGGGCAGTCCCCCGCCAAAACAGGGGCAGTCCCCCGCCAAAACAGGGGCAGTCCCCCGCCAAAACAGGGGCAGTCCCCCGCCAAAACAGGGACAGCCCCGCCAAAACAGGGACAGCCCCGCCAAAACAGGGACAGCCCCGCCAAAACAGGGACAGCCCCGCCAAAACAGGGACAGCCCCGCCAAAACAGGGACAGCCCCGCCAAAACGAGGGACAGCCCCGCCAAAACGAGGGACAGCCCCGCCAAAACGAGGGACAGCCCCGCCAAAACGAGGGACAGCCCCGCCAAAACGAGGGACAGCCCCGCCAAAACGAGGGACAGCCCCGCCAAAACGAGGGACAGCCACGCCAAAACGAGGGACAGCCACGCCAAAACGAGGGACAGCCACGCCAAAACGAGGGACAGCCACGCCAAAACAAGGGACAGCCACGCCAAATGAGGGACAGCCACGCCAAATGAGGGACAGCCACGCCAAATGAGGGACAGCCACGCCAAAACAGGGACAGCCACGCCAAAACAGGGACAGCCACGCCAAAACAGGGGCAGTGGGGCGCTATGGTCTGCAGTCAGACTCGGTGTAGGGAGATTTCTGCAGCATGTTTAACAAGTACAGAAAAACTAAATTCTGGGGCAGTCCCTCGAAAAATCGGGGCCAGTCCCCCGACAAAGCAGGGCCAATCCCCCGACAAAGCAGGGGCAGTCCCCCGCCAAAGCAGGGGCAGTCCCCCGCCAAAACAGGGACAGCCCCGCCAAAACAGGGACAGCCCCGCCAAAACAGGGACAGCGAGAGATAATACTGCTTTAAAAACTGCTGATCCTGCCAAAACAGGGACAGCCCCGCCAAAACAAGGACAGCACCGCCAAAACAGGGACAGCGAGAGATAATACTGCTTTAAAAACTGCTGATCCCGCCAAAACAGGGACAGCGAGAGATAATACTGCTTTAAAAACTGCTGATCCCGCCAAAACAGGGACAGCCCCGCCAAAACAGGGACAGCGAGAGATAATACTGCTTTAAAAACTGCTGATCCCGCTAAAATCAGAGACAGCCCCGCCAAAATCAGGGAAAGATGTTTTTATTACAAACGATGTGAGAAGACTGCAGTTATAGTACCAATAACTGATCGATATTGCCTATGGACAGCCAAGAAGTCGTCATTTAATCTAGAGCGCATGTGGACTACAAAGGGGAAAAAAAACGCTACAGTTTACCTTGATGACCTCTAAATTAATTGGACAGACTATTGAAAAAAAAAAAAAAACTTTAATAATATGGCGAAGCTGAAAAACGTCTCCCTCCTGATGCGTAATGACAGATCAAACCGCAGACTTTCTTTATGTTGGGGTTTTGCAAGTAACAATGGCCTTAGACAGAAGAGAGCACATGACAAAACAGTCGCCCGACAAAACAGGGGCAGTCCCCCGCCAAAACAGAGACAGCCCCGCCAAAAAGGGATTTTTAAATACAGCTTACCTGTAAAATCCTTTTCTTGGAGTACATCACGGGACACAGAGCGGCATATTCATTACTATGTGGGTTATATGGAGTACCTTCAGGTGTGGACACTGGCAATCTTCAAACAGGAAGTCCCCTCCCTATATAACCCCCTCCCCTAGAGGGAGTCCCTCAGTTTTGTAGCAAGCAGTATGCCTCCCAAAATGGTCACCCAAAAGAGGGGTGGGAGCTCTGTGTCCCGTGATGTACTCCAAGAAAAGGATTTTACAGGTAAGCTGTATTTAAAAATCCCTTTTTCTTTCTCGTACATCACGGGACACAGAGCGGCATATTCATTACTATGTGGGATGTCCGAAAGCAATGCTTTAATGAGGGGAGGGAGACATCTTCCAAAGAAGGATTCAATTTAGAGATAAACTCAAATCATAATAATAATTCCAACTTAGTCAAGAAAAAACTTTCTCTTTTTTTTTTTTTTTTTTTTTTTATAACCAAGGGTGTTTCTGATCCCGAGGATTTCAAACTGCAGCCTGTAGTACTGCCTGTCCAAAGGCAGAATCCGCATTCCTTCTCACGTCTAGTTGCTAAAACCTTGTTAACGTGTGGACTGATGACCACGTTGCGCCTTGCATATCTGAGTCATAGAGATCTGATGGTGTGCTGCCCAGGAGGCGCCCATGGCCCTGGTAGAATGGGCCTTTACCGACAACGGAGGAGGCAACCTCTTCCACCCGTAGGCTTGAATGATTAATTGTCTAATCCATCTCGAGATGGTGGATTTTGCAGCTGCCTGCCCCTTCTTGGGGCCATCTGGTAGAACGAATAACACATCTGTTTTCCGGATCTTTTCTGTAGCTTTAAGATAGGCCTTCATGGCCCGGACAATATCCAAGGTATGCAGCAACCCTTCCTTTCTAGATGTAGGTTTTGGAAAGAAGGATGGAAGTACCAAATCCTGGTTTAAGTGAAATTTAGATATAACCTTTGGTAGAAAGGAAGGATGGGGCCGGAGAACTGCCCTGTCCTTATGCAGAACGAGATATGGTTCCTTACACGATAAGGCTGCTAATTCTGACACTCTCCTGGCCGAAACTATGGCGACCAAGAAAACCAATTTTCTTGTCAGTAAGAGTAAAGGAATCTCAGCCAAAGGCTCAAAAGGCTGTTTCTGTAGAGTGGACAGGACAAGATTTAAGTCCCAAGGACAAACTGGTGACTTGACAGGAGGATTAATACGCAAGACCCCCTGTAAGAAGGTCTTTACCAGCGAGTGGGCGGCCAGCGGCCTCTGAAACCACACTGACAGAGCTGAGATCTGTCCCTTGATTGTGCTTAGTGCCAGGCCTTTATCCACTCCTAGCTGGAGAAAACTTAACACCCTATCAATAGTATATTTGCGGCAATACCATCCTTTGGATTCACACCAGCCTATATAGTTCCTCCACACCCTGTAATAAATTACCCTGGAGACCGGCTTTCTAGCCTTAATCAGGGTAGGGATTACCTGCCTAGACAGACCCCTACCCCTGAGAATCAGGGATTCAGCCTCCAGGCCGTCAAATTTAGACGCTGTAATGTAGGGTGGAGGATCGGACCTTGTGAGAGTAGGTCTGGTTGTAGAGGAGGAGTCCAAGGGTCTCCCACTGCCATATTTAGGACTAGTGAGTACCAAGCCCTCCGGGGCCAGGCTGGAGCTATTTAGGATGACTGGCTTGTGCTCCACTCTGATCTTGCGCAACAGGCGGGGGAGTAACTGTAGTGGAGGGAATGCATATAGAAGTTTGAATTGATGCCAAGGGCAAACCAACGCATCGGTTCCGCAGGCCATAGGATCCCTCGCTCGCGACACGAACCTGTCTAGTTTCTTGTTGAACCTGGATGTCATTATATCTACGTCTGGCGTTCCCCACCTCTGGTCAGATTGTCTGAAAGACCTGGGGATGCAGAGACCACTCCCCTGGCAACAGACTCTGGCGACTTAAGAAGTCTGCCTGCAGGTTGTCCACTCCGGGAATGAATATCGCTGAAATGCAGGGTACATGAACCTCTGCCCATTGAAAAATCAAGTTCACTTCCCTTTGAGCGGCCTGGCTCCTGGTTCCCCCTTGGTGGTTTATGTATGCCACCGCCGTGGCATTGTCTGACTGGATTCTCACCGGGAACCCCTTTAATCTGGAGGTCCATGCCAGAAGGGCTAGGCGAGCAGCTCTGATTTCCAAGATATTGATGGGGAGCTGCCTCTCTGCTTTCACCCAAGTTCCCTGGCGGGAGAACCCCTCGAAGACCGCCCCCCCAGCCTGCCAGGCTGGCGTCTGTGGTAACTACCTTCCAGACAACAGGGCTGAAGGATCTTCCCTTTAGAAGGTTCTGAGGGTTCAACCACCAGGCCAGGCTTTGTCGGACCCTTGATGATAGCGTTAAAGGGGACTCTAAGGCATGTGCCCTCTTGCCCCAGGCTGCTAGAATGGCTGCTTGTAGGACGCGAGTGTGGATCTGAGCGGATGGTACTGCCTCGAATGTGGCCCCTAGCTTGCCTAGTAATCGCATACACAGGCGAATAGTTGGTCTTTTCTTGTTTATAACCAACTGAACCAACCCCTTGATCGCCCTGATCTTTACAAGGGGCAGGAACACCTTTTGATGTTCTGTGTCTAACCTCATGCCGAGGTATTCCAACTGCTTTGTAGGCTGGAATGCTGACTTTCCCTGGTTTAGAACCCAGCCGAATTCTTCGAGGTACCGAACCGTGAGGTTTACTGCCTTTTGCAGACCCGTCCGTGAGTGATCTATGATTAAAAGGTCGTCCAAGTATGCTAGGACTGTGACTCCTTGGATTCTTAAATTGGCCAGAACTGGGGCTAGGATCTTCGTGAATACCCGGGGGGCCGTGGCCAGCCCGAAAGGGAGCGCCCTGAATTGGAAGTGTCGCTGCCCGACCGCGAAGCGTAAAAACCTTTGATGCGACTGAAGGATTGGTACATGAAGGTAAGCATCTTTTATGTCTATGGAGGCCAGAAAATCGTCTTTCTGAAGCGCGGCGGCTGCTGACCGGATGGATTCCATCCGGAAGGAACGCACCCTTAGATAACCGTTCAACCTCTTTAGGTCTAAGATTGGCCTGACATCGCCGTTGGGCTTTGGTATGACAAAGAGATTTGAAAATGAGGCGGAGGATACCTTAGAAACTCCAGTCTGTAACCTGTGGTTACAGATACCCGGACCCAATTGTCGGGGATCTTGGCTTCCCAAACTTCTGAGAAGAGACGAAGCCTTCCCCCCACCCGTGAGAGTGGGGGCGCCCCTTCATAAGGCAGACTTAGGGGCTGTCTTTGACGGCTTGCGATACCACGGCTTCTTACCCCCAGGGGTTTGTCCCTGCGATCTACTGTTACCGTTGGATCGTGCAGGCGCCGTCGATACTGCCTGGAATTAGAGGGCCCCGAGACAGGAAAAAGCTGCCTTCTAAATGTAGGAGCCCGGAATGTCTTTTTGACCGGTAAAAGGGTACTCTTGCCCTTTGAAATAGTCTGAATATATTTATCCAGATCCTCTCCGAAGAGTCGTCCTCCATGGAAGGGAAATCCTGCCAGAAGCTTTTTGCATGGGGGTTCTGCCGCCCAGTTCTTTAACCATAAGAGCCTTCTCATATGTACCAAACATAGTGATAAACGAGAAGCCTGCTGGATGGATCTTTTATAGCATCTACCGCAAAACACAGAGCTCTGGGAATGTCAGCAAACTCTTCTGCTTGTTGGGTAGGCATGTCTTTTAACATCTCTTTTGTCTGGTCTTTTAATGCCTGACAAACTCCAATTGCAGCTACCGCTGGCTGTACCACTGCTCCTGCCGTAGCAAAGGATGCTTTTAAAAGTGTTTCTAATCTTTTATCAACCGGATCTTTAAACATATGTATGTTTTCCACCGGGCAAGTTAGTGATTTATTCACACATGAGATGGCTGCATCCACTACTGGGAGCCTCCACGGAGGATACCTTCTCCATGGGATAAATGACCGCAAATCTTTTCGGTGGCAGAAAAACCCTGTCCGGCCGCCCAATCCCGAAAGATCAATTCCTCCAAGAGAGGATGGACCGGAAAAACTGCGTTGCTTAACGGGGCTCTCAAAGAGCCCAGAGAGGATACCGGAGGAACCTGAGGTTCTGGCAATGGCAAACTAAATGCCGAGCGGACCATGTCCGTCAAAGACTGTACCCACAGTCTCTCTGTCTGGGAGTCTGAAAATGGTTCCTCAGAGGTAGACCCCTCCATCCCTGAACCCTCTTGGTTCAGGTCCAGTTGATCCTCCTGTGATTCTAATTCCTCCGGAGAGAGAATCTCAGCATCTGAGGATACACCCCCTGGTGATGGGGATCTAACCCGTTTCTTACCAGGAATAGCTCTAGCGATCAATGCTGCTATTCTCTCTTCTAGCCCCCCTAGGGATACGGCTAGCATCTCCTCTGTGATAAACACAGGGCTGGGCTGATCTGGGCCAGCCTCCGCACCAGATCCCCCTAATGGCTCATCCAAGGCGCTTCTTAAATTAATAAGCTGCGGGGAAAGAATCGGCATATCAGAATCAGAAAGGGAACCCTTTTGTTTTTTTGGTCTTTTTTGTACCCTTTGACCCCGAACCCTTGGAAGCCATAATACAAAATCGAGGGACTCCGCCCACACAACAGACTGTAGTGGCCAGGAGTACAATTCCAGAGTTTAGGGGAGAGTAGATCACTAGTGTCCCCAAAAACTGATGGGCCCGTATGTTGGTCTTTTTCTCCTTTTTTTTTTTTTTTTTTTTTTAAATAATTATATATTATACCTTATATATTTTCTATGACCATACACAATGCCCCTAACTTAAGTTTGCCAGCCTCCAACCTGCTGTCAAATAAGGGGGATTCTTTGGCTTAACAATAGACATTGGGACAAAGTCCACATGTACTACCCCTTTTCCGCCACCGGGAGTCACTGTTCTGCCGCCCTGCGTCCTCTCTTGAAACAATCAGCCACAGACTGAGCCCTGACAAGGCCTGCTGTCTATAACAGCAGAAGGGCGCGCCCCTGTATGACGCCGCAGGCCCGCCCCCCCCCCGCCCTCCTGTCTGGATGGCGCGAAAATTCGTCAATAAGACGCGCGCGTGCACGCGCGCGCGCGTACCCGGAAACAGGAAGAACATGGAGGAGCCGCGCTGCTGGAGATCCATGGCGCAGAAACGGCGGCAGATTCAAAACTCCCGGCCAGGTAGGACTCTTTTAAGGCCCCTAAGGATCCTTTACTAGCCTCTAGGAAGCAACAGCAGGTTAGCTAGCAACACACTTTAGACAGGGGGGCCTAGTGATGGGGGGAGAAAGGGTGTCATCCTGTCTCTAAGACATAGTGATCACAGTTGCCCATGCAGAGCATACTCAGGCTATCCCCCCTTTTAGGTTACCCCGGGGAGCCTGCTGTCGAACCAAGTCCCGCAGGCTCCCCCTTACCTGCTCCATGCTGCAGGATGTTTGACCAGCAAACTGATCCAGTCTTCTCCCATCTCCGTGGGTAGCGTAGTAGACCTTCAGGCCCTGGGGTCCTATGAAGGTACCCACTGTCCTGGACCTATATAGCACCCTGGCAAAACAGGAACCTTATGGTTTTTGCAAACTCCAAGTCCTGGGCCCAGGGTCCAGCCCTCCAAAGAGGAGCATTATAGGCAAAACCCCACGGTTTGGGGCCCGGGTACTGTCCACTTTGGCACTGAGGCTCCTTGGACAGATCCGGTTAGCCCGCCCTTAATCCCAAAGGATGTGGAGCAAAGCTATTCCGTGACCAACACCTAAGACACTGGCGAAAAAACTGAGGGACTCCCTCTAGGGGAGGGGGTTATATAGGGAGGGGACTTCCTGTTTGAAGATTGCCAGTGTCCACACCTGAAGGTACTCCATATAACCCACATAGTAATGAATATGCCGCTCTGTGTCCCGTGATGTACGAGAAAGAAAACAGGGACAGCCCCGCCAAAACAGGGACAGCCCCGCCAAACCAGGGACAGCCCCGCCAAACCAGGGACAGCCCCGCCAAACCAGGGACAGCCCCGCCAAACCAGGGACAGCCCCGCCAAACCAGGGACAGCCCCGCCAAACCAGGGACAGCCCCGCCAAACCAGGGACAGCCCCGCCAAACCAGGGACAGCCCCGCCAAAACAGGGACAGCCCCGCCAAAACAGGGACAGCCCCGCCAAAACAGGGACAGCCCCGCCAAAACAGGGACAGCCCCGCCAAAACAAGGACAGCGAGAGATAATACCGCTTTAAAAACTGCTGATCCCACCAAAATCAGGGACAGCCCCGCCAAAATTGCGGAAAGATGTTTTTATTACAAACGATGTGAGAAGACTGCAGTTATAGTATCAATATATGATTGATATCCCTGCCAAAACAGGGAGAGCCCCGCCAAAACAGGGGCAGCCCCGCCAAAACAGGGACAGCGAGAGATAATACCGCTTTAAAAACCGATGATCCCGCCAAAACCAGAAACAGCCGCGCCAAAACAGCGACAGCCCACGCCAAAACAGCGACAGCCCCGCCAAAACAGGGACAGCCCCGCCAAAACAGGGACAGCCCCGCCAAAACAGGGACAGCCCCGCCAAAACAGGGACAGCCCCGCCAAACCAGGGACAGCCCCGCCAAACCAGGGACAGCCCCGCCAAACCAGGGACAGCCCCGCCAAACCAGGGACAGCCCCGCCAAAACAGGGACAGCCCCGCCAAAACAGGGACAGCCCCGCCAAAACAGGGACAGCCCCGCCAAAACAGGGACAGCCCCGCCAAAACAGGGACAGCCCCGCCAAAACAGGGACAGCCCCGCCAAAACAAGGACAGCGAGAGATAATACCGCTTTAAAAACTGCTGATCCCACCAAAATCAGGGACAGCCCCGCGAAAATTGCGGAAAGATGTTTTTATTACAAACGATGTGAGAAGACTGCAGTTATAGTATCAATATATGATTGATATCCCCGCCAAAACAGGGAGAGCCCCGCCAAAACAGGGGCAGCCCCGCCAAAACAGGGACAGCGAGAGATAATACCGCTTTAAAAACCGATGATCCCGCCAAAACCAGAAACAGCCGCGCCAAAACAGCGACAGCCCACGCCAAAACAGCGACAGCCCCGCCAAAACAGCGACAGCCCCGCCAAAACAGCGACAGCCCCGCCAAAACAGCGACAGCCCCGCCAAAACAGCGACAGCCCCGCCAAAACAGCGACAGCCCCGCCAAAACAGCGACAGCCCCGCCAAAACAGCGACAGCGAGAGATAATACCGCTTTAAAAACTGCTGATTCTGCCAAAATCAGGGACAGCCCTGCCAAAATCGGGGGAAAGATGTTTTTATTACAAACGATGTGAGAAGACTGCAGTTATAGTATCAATATATGATCGAAATCCCCGCCAAAACAGGGACAGCCTCGCCAAAACAGGGAGAGCCCCGCCAAAAAAGGTAGACCCCCGCCAAAACAGGGACGGGCCCCGCCAAAACAGGGACGGGCCCCGCCAAAACAGGGACGGGCCCCGCCAAAACAGGGACGGGCCCCGCCAAAACAGGGACGGGCCCCGCCAAAACAGGGACGGGCCCCGCCAAAACAGGGACAGCGAGAGATAATACCGCTTTAAAAACTGCTGATCCCGCCAAAATCAGGGACAGCCCCGCCAAAATCGGGGAAAGATGTTTTTATTACAAACGATGTGAGAAGACTGCAGTTATAGTATCAATATATGATCGATATCCCCGCCAAAACAGGGACAGCCCCGCTAAAAGCTTTATGCCGTGTAATATGTTGAAATCAAACAATATCAGAGAAAAAATGATAAACTATGGGGTCTAGACTGTGTTAAAGAATAGGGGGGAATGCTCAGTCCAGGGAGACCATTTATTATTAAAAATGTGCATAGTATTTTGTCAAGTATGGAATATTTTTCCCATTAGATTTATATTGTTGATTCTGGGTTTGAGTGGGGCTAGGGGGATTGATGGAGATTTCCACTGGGATGCTATTAGCCACTGTCTTTTGCCAATTTGGATTATATTTGTAACCTTTGTTCGATATTCTGATTTATCCACTAGTTTTATTTTCTTATATGAGCTAACCCTCACTTTGTATATGCATTGTTCTTATAGATTTGTACCATCATCTTTTTTTTTTTCAATAAAAGTTTGTAAACAAAAAAATAAAAACTGCAATGTTACAAACGATGTGAGAAGACTGCAGTTATAGTATTAATATATGATTGATATTGCCTATGGACAGCCTAGAAGTTGTCATTTAATATAGAGCGCATGTGGACTACAAAGGGAAAAAAAAAAGGCTACAGTTTATCTTGATGACCTCTAAATGAATTGGACAGACTATTGAAAAAAAAACAAAAAAACTTTAATAATATGGCAAAGCTGACAAACGTCTCCCTCCTGATGCGTAATGACAGATCAAACCGCAGACTATATTTATGTTGGTGTTTGGCAAGTAACAATGGCCTTAGAACATGACAAAACAGTCGCCCGCCAAAACAGGGGCAGTCCCCCGACAAAACAGGGGCAGTCCCCCGACAAAACAGGGGCAGTCCCCCGACAAAACAGGGGCAGTCCCCCGACAAAACAGGGGCAGTCCCCCGACAAAACAGAAACATGCCCGCCAAAACAGAAACAGCCCCGCCAAAACAGGGACAGCGAGAGATAATATTGCTTTAAAAACTGCTGATCCCGCCAAAATCATTGCCCATGGACAGCCTAGAAGTCCTCATTTAATCTAGAGTGCCCTGCCAAAACTGAAACAGCCCCGCCAAAACAGGGACAGCGAGAGATAATACCGCTTTTAAAACTGCTGATCCCGCCAAAATCAGGGACAGCCCCGCCAAAATCAGGGAAAGATGTTTTTATTACAAACGATGTGAGAAGACTGCAGTTATAGTATCAATATAAGATCAATATTGCCTATGGACAGCCTAAAAGTTGTCATTTAATCTAGAGCGCATGTGGACTACAAAAGGAAAAAAAAAACCTACAGTTTACCTTGATGACCTCTAAATGAATTGGACAGAGTATTGAAAAAAAAAAACTTTAATATGGCAAAGCTGACAAACGTCTCCCTCCTGATGCGTAATGACAGATAAAACCGCAGACTATATTTATGTTGGTGTTTGGCAAGTAACAATGGCCTTAGACAGAAGAGAACACATGACATAACAGTCGCCCGACAAAACAGGGGCAGGCCCCCGCCAAAACAGGGACGGGCCCCGCCAAAACAGAAACAGCCCCGCCAAAACAGGGACAGCGAGAGATAATACCGCTTTAAAAACTGCTGATCACGCCAAAATCAGGGAAAAGCCCCGCCAAAATCGGGGAAAGATGTTTTTATTACAAACGATGTGAGAAGACTGCAGTTATAGTATCAATATATGATCGAAATCCCCGCCAAAACAGGGACGGGCCCCGCCAAAACAGAAAGAGCCCCGCCAAAACTGAAACAGCCCCGCCAAAACTGAAACAGCCCCGCCAAAACAGGGACAGCCCCGCCAAAACAGGGACAGCCCCGCCAAAACAGGGACAGCCCCGCCAAAACAGGGACAGCCCCGCCAAAACAGGGACAGCCCCGCCAAAACAGGGACAGCCCCGCCAAAACAGGGACAGCGAGAGATAATACCGCTTTAAAAACTGCTGATCCCGCCAAAATCAGGGACAGCCCCGCCAAAATCGGGGAAAGATGTTTTTATTACAAACAATGTGAGAAGACTGCAGTTATAGCAGAGCTGTATCCTGGCCTAGGCCAACAAGGCCCAGGCCTAGGGCAGCACTTTGCAGGGGGGCAGCACGAAAAGAGTCCCTGCCGGCTTGTGCTACACTGTTAGGAAAATTAGTCTAGCACCCTCAAAAAGCATTCCGCAAACGTTGGGGGGGCGCTTTCAATTTTGACTGTTTTATCATCCTGGACCACAGACCTTCCTCACTGTGCTATATGTTTTCTGCTGCACCATCTACTTAAAGTAGAACTATAGACAACACTTTTTTTCATTTTGAGTAGAGTAAGGGAAGGTTGTAGCCCGTCAGTTTATTTTTTACCATCCCTGTCCCATTGCGAAAATTTCCCTTCCCTTCCTGCCCTATGGGCAACCAGGAAGTAAGAGGAAATCTAAGTAAATTAAGGGAATCCATGGACAGCCTAGAAGTCTTTGTTTAATCTAGAGCGCATGTGGACTACAAAGAAAAAAAAAAAAGGCTACAGTTTACCTTGATGACCTCTAAATGAATTGGACAGACTATTGAAAAAAAAAAAAACGTTAATATGGCAAAGCTGACAAACGTCTCCCTCCTGATGCGTAATGACAGATCAAACCGCAGACTATATTTATGTTGGTGTTTGGCAAGTAACAATGGCCTTAGACTGAATAGAACACATGACAAAACAGGGACAGCCCCGCCAAAACAGGGACAGCGAGAGATAATACCGCTTTAAAAACTGCTGATTCCGCCAAAATCAGGGATAGCCCTGCCAAAATCGGGGAAAGATGTTTTTTATTACAAACGATGTGAGAAGACTGCAGTTATAGTATTAATATATGATCAACAGAGCTTTTTTTCTCAGAAAATAGGTGCAGGAAGTCAACCACGACCCGTTCAGATTTCACAAACAGTAGAAGGGTCTTAAAGGGGCATTAAATACCAGAATTGCATTACATACAGTGTGCAGAGTTCAGGGGGTTACAAAGCAGTCACTTGTAAACACAGAAACCAGACTTCTGTGTTCACAAGTGATTGTGGTGAGCGGGCACCAAAGGGTCTGAGCCAAAGGTGGTGGAACTGAGTTCCCCCAAGTTCCCCCAGAAAAAAAGCCCTGATGATCAATATTGCCTATGGACAGCCTAGAAGTCGTCATTTAATCTAGAGCGCATGTGGACTACATAGGGAAAAAAAAACGCTACAGTTTACCTTGATGACCTCTAAATTAATTGGACAGACTATTGAAAAAAAAAACTTTAATAATATGGCCAAGCTGACAAACGTCTCCCTCCTGATGCCTAATGACAGATCAAACCGCAGACTATATTTATGTTGGTGTTTGGCAAGTAACAATGGCCTTAGACAGAAGAGAACACATGCCAAAACAGGGAGAGCCCCGCCAAAACAGGGAGAGCCCCGCCAAAACAGGGAGAGCCCCGCCAAAACAGGGAGAGCCCCGCCAAAACAGGGAGAGCCCCGCCAAAACAGGGACAGCGAGAGATAATACCGCTTTAAAAACTGATGATCCCGCCAAAACAGGGAGAGCCCCGCCAAAACAGGGAGAGCCCCGCCAAAACAGGGAGAGCCCCGCCAAAACAGGGAGAGCCCCGCCAAAACAGGGAGAGCCCCGCCAAAACAGGGAGAGCCCCGCCAAAACAGAGACAGCCCCGCCAAAACAGAGACAGCCCCGCCAAAACAGAGACAGCCCCGCCAAAACAGAGACAGCCCCGCCAAAACAGAGACAGCCCCGCCAAAACAGAGACAGCCCCGCCAAAACAGAGACAGCCCCGCCAAAACAGAGACAGCCCCGCCAAAACAGAGACAGCCCCGCCAAAACAGAGACAGCCCCGCCAAAAACAGAGACAGCCCCGCCAAAAACAGAGACAGCCCCGCCAAAAACAGAGACAGCCCCGCCAAAAACAGAGACAGCCCCGCCAAAAACAGAGACAGCCCCGCCAAAAACAGAGACAGCCCCGCCAAAAACAGAGACAGCCCCGCCAAAAACAGAGACAGCCCCGCCAAAAACAGAGACAGCCCCGCCAAAACCAGAGACAGCCCCGCCAAAACCAGAGACAGCCCCGCCAAAACCAGAGACAGCCCCGCCAAAACCAGAGACAGCCCCGCCAAAACCAGAGACAGCCCCGCCAAAACCAGAGACAGCCCCGCCAAAACCGAGACAGCCCCGCCAAAACCGAGACAGCCCCGCCAAAACCGAGACAGCCCCGCCAAAACCGAGACAGCCCCGCCAAAACCGAGACAGCCCCGCCAAAACCGAGACAGCCCCGCCAAAACCGAGACAGCCCCGCCAAAACCGAGACAGCCCCGCCAAAACCGAGACAGCCCCGCCAAAACCGAGACAGCCCCGCCAAAACCGAGACAGCCCCGCCAAAACCGAGACAGCCCCGCCAAAACCGAGACAGCCCCGCCAAGACCGAGACAGCCCCGCCAAAACCGAGACAGCCCCGCCAAAACCGAGACAGCCCCGCCAAAACCGAGACAGCCCCGCCAAAACCGAGACAGCCCCGCCACAACCGAGACAGCCCCGCCACAACCGAGACAGCCCCGCCACAACCGAGACAGCCCCGCCACAACCGAGACAGCCCCGCCACAACCGAGACAGCCCCGCCACAACCGAGACAGCCCCGCCACAACCGAGACAGCCCCGCCACAACCGAGACAGCCCCGCCAAAACCGAGACAGCCCCGCCAAAACCGAGACAGCCCCGCCAAAACCGAGACAGCCCCGCCAAAACCGGGACAGCCCCGCCAAAACCAGGACAGCCCCGCCAAAACAGGGACAGTGAGAGATAATACCGCTTTAAAAACTGCTGATCCCGCCAAAATCAGGGACAGTCCCGCCAAAATCTGAGATTTTTTTTTTATTACAAACGATGTGAGAAGACTGCAGTTATAGTATCAATATATGATCGATATTCCCTATGGACAGCCTAGAATTCGTCATATAATATAGAGCGCATGTGGACTACAAAGGAAAAACGCTACAGTTTACCTTGATGACCTCTAAATGAATTCGATAGACTATTGAAAAAAAAAACTTTAATAAAATGGCGAAGCTGACAAACGTCTCCCTCCTGATGCCTAATGACAGATCAAACCGCAGACTATATTTATGTTGGTGTTTGGCAAGTAACAATGGCCTTAGAAGAGAACACATGACAAAACAGGGACAGCCCCGCCAAAACAGGGACCGCCTCGCCAAAACAGGGACCGCCTCGCCAAAACAGGGACCGCCTCGCCAAAACAGGGACAGCCCCGCCAAAACAGGGACAGCCCCGCCAAAACAGGGACAGCCCCGCCAAAACAGGGACAGCCCCGCCAAAACAGGGACAGCGAGAGATAATACCGCTTTAAAAACTGACGATCCCGCCAAAACACGGACAGCCCCGCCAAAACACGGACAGCCCCGCCAAAACACGGACAGCCCCGCCAAAACACGGACAGCCCCGCCAAAACACGGACAGCCCCGCCAAAACACGGACAGCCCCGCCAAAACACGGACAGCCCCGCCAAAACACGGACAGCCCCACAAAATCAGGGACAGTTGGGCGCTATGGGCTGGAGTCAGACTCTGTGGAGGGAGATTTCTGCAGCATGTTTAACAAGTACAGAATCACAAAATTCTGGGGCAGTCCCTTGAAAAATTGGGGGCAGTCCCCCGACAAAACAGGGGCAGTCCCCTGACAAAGCAGGGACAGCCCCACCAAAACAGGGACAGCGAGAGATAATACCGCTTTAAAAACTGCTGATCCCGCCAAAATCAGACACAGCCCCGCCAAAATTAGGGAAAGATGTTTTTATTACAAACGATGTGAGAAGACTGCAGTTATAGTATCAATTAAAGATCGATATTGCCTATGGACAGCCTAGAAGTCGTCATTTAATCTAGAGCGCATGTGGACTACAAAGGAAAAAAAAAGGCTACAGTTTACCTTGATGACCTCTAAATGAATTGGACAGACTATTGAAAAAAAAAAAACTTTAATAATATGGCAAAGCTGACAAACGTCTCCCTCCTGATGCGTAATGACAGATCAAACCGCAGACTATATTTATGTTGGTGTTTGGCAAGTAACAATGGCCTTAGACAGAAGAGAACACATGACAAAACAGGGACAGCCCCGCCAAAACAGGGACAGCCCCGCCAAAACAGGGACAGCGAGAGATAATACCGCTTTAAAAACTGCCGATTCCGCCAAAATCAGGGATAGCCCTGCCAAAATCGGGGAAAGATGTTTTTTATTACAAACGATGTGAGAAGACTGCAGTTATAGTATTAATATATGATCAATATTGCCTATGGACAGCCTAGAAGTCGTCATTTAATCTAGAGCGCATGTGGACTACATAGGGAAAAAAAAACGATACAGTTTACCTTGATGACCTCTAAATTAATTGGACAGACTATTGAAAAAAAAAAACTTTAATAATATGGCGAAGCTGACAAACGTCTCCCTCCTGATGCGTAATGACAGATCAAACCGCAGACTATATTTATGTTGGTGTTTGGCAAGTAACAATGGCCTTAGACAGAAGAGAACACATGCCAAAACAGGGAGAGCCCCGCCAAAACAGGGAGAGCCCCGCCAAAACAGGGAGAGCCCCGCCAAAACAGGGACAGCGAGAGATAATACCGCTTTAAAAACTGATGATCCCGCCAAAACCAGGGAGATCCCCGCCAAAACAGGGAGAGCCCCGCCAAAACAGGGAGAGCCCCGCCAAAACCGAGACAGCCCCGCCAAAACCGAGACAGCCCCGCCAAAACCGAGACAGCCCCGCCAAAACCGAGACAGCCCCGCCAAAACCGAGACAGCCCCGCCAAAACCGAGACAGCCCCGCCAAAACCGAGACAGCCCCGCCAAAACCGAGACAGCCCCGCCAAAACCGAGACAGCCCCGCCAAAACCGAGACAGCCCCGCCAAAACCGAGACAGCCCCGCCACAACCGAGACAGCCCCGCCAAAACCGAGACAGCCCCGCCACAACCGAGACAGCCCCGCCACAACCGGGACAGCCCCGCCAAAACAGGGACAGCCCCGCCAAAACAGGGACAGCCCCGCCAAAACAGGGACAGCCCCGCCAAAACAGGGACAGCCCCGCCAAAACAGGGACAGCCCCGCCAAAACAGGGACAGCGAGAGATAATACCGCTTTAAAAACTGCTGATCCCGCCAAAATCAGGGACAGCCCCGCCAAAATCTGAGATTTTTTTTTATTACAAACAATGTGAGAAGACTGCAGTTATAGTATCAATATATGATCGATATTACCTATGGACAGCCTAGAAGTCGTCATATAATATAGAGCGCATGTGGACTACAAAGGAAAAACACTACAGTTTACCTTGATGACCTCTAAATGAATTCGATAGACTATTGAAAAAAAAAACTTTAATAATATGGCGAAGCTGACAAACGTCTCCCTCCTGATGCCTAATGACAGATCAAACCGCAGACTATATTTATGTTGGTGTTTGGCAAGTAACAATGGCCTTAGACAGAAGAGAACACATGACAAAACAGGGACAGCCCCGCCAAAACAGGGACCGCCTCGCCAAAACAGGGACCGCCTCACCAAAACAGGGACAGCCCCGCCAAAACAGGGACAGCCCCGCCAAAACAGGGACAGCCCCGCCAAAACAGGGACAGCCCCGCCAAAACAGGGACAGCCCCGCCAAAACAGGGACAGCCCCGCCAAAACAGGGACAGCCCCGCCAAAACAGGGACAGCGAGAGATAATACCGCTTTAAAAACTGACGATCCCGCCAAAACACAGACAGCCCCGCCAAAACACGGACAGCCCCGCCAAAACACGGACAGCCCCGCCAAAACACGGACAGCCCCGCCAAAACACGGACAGCCCCGCCAAAACACGGACAGCCCCGCCAAAACACGGACAGCCCCGCCAAAACACGGACAGCCCTGCCAAAACACGGACAGCCCCACAAAATCAGGGACAGCCCCACAAAATCAGGGACAGTTGGGCGCTATGGGCTGGAGTCAGACTCTGTGGAGGGAGATTTCTGCAGCATGTTTAACAAGTACAGAATCACAAAATTCTGGGGCAGTCCCCCACCAAAACAGGGACAGCGAGAGATAATACCGCTTTAAAAACTGCTGATCCCACCAAAATCAGGGACAGCCCCGCCAAAATTAGGGAAAGATGTTTTTATTACAAACGATGTGAGAAGACTGCAGTTATAGTATCAATTAAAGATCGATATTGCCTATGGACAGCCTAGAAGTCGTCATTTAATCTAGAGCCCATGTGGACTACAAAGGAAAAAAAAAGGCTACAGTTTACCTTGATGACCTCTAAATGAATTGGACAGACTATTGAAAAAAAAAAAAAACTTTAATAATATGGCAAAGCTGACAAACGTCTCCCTCCTGATGCGTAATGACAGATCAAACCGCAGACTATATTTATGTTGGTGTTTGGCAAGTAACAATGGCCTTAGACAGAAGATAACACATGTCCCCCTCCCCCCTCCTCCCCCCATTAACAAATGAGGGTCATATCTGAAAAGCTGCCAGACCTGCAGATTAAACTGGTGTGGATTTTCCCCCAGCCCTAATCTCAGGGTGGTGAATGCAGATAAGCTTTATTACCCCTGGGGCTTCCCAGCCATTGTCCTGGCCTTTTATGGTCTTCTCTTGTGGGCCCAGGTGTCTTGTCCTTGATAGCTCGCTCGCTGCGTTGCGGGGCTTTTTTTTGTTTTTTTGTATCCAGCCATTGTCCGCCGCGTTTTGAGACGCAAGCCTGGGCGGACACAAGAAAGACAAAAAAAAGCCCACGTACTTTCCCCTTTAATAAGGGGGACCTTATATAAAACGGCCTGCGATAAAACCATGAGTCATATGAAGCAGCACATAAATCTGGTCTGAATTAGTCAGCGATCCGGGCGGCGGCGGGGTAACGCGGCTCACCCGGGGTCACAGAGACGATGACGTTGGTACAATTGTATACAGACGGCAAAATTTAGAACGCCAACATTTTTGGTTTATTCGGAAAATAACATATAATGCATTTAAGAGGGATTTCATTTTTTTGTACCCTATAGCGGAGAGCAAGAAGTTAGGTAGAGTTCAGGGCTGTGGTTGCCGTTCGTATTTAAAAAAAAATCAATTCACTATAAAAACATTGCAGATTCGGCTCTGAAAAGCTAAAAATGCGCTGAATTTGATGCAAAAAATTACCCTAGGCGAAACCTCACTTTGGAGCCCCCCCCCCCCCCGGCACCACCCCTGACCCCACCTTTGCCATGCCCATGTATACCCCAACTTTTTAATGAAGTGCCCATCAAATGCAGCCTCACCTGCACCCAACAAATGCAGCCTTACCAGCAGCCTCACCAGCACCCAACAAATGCAGCCTCACCGGCGCCCGTCAAACGCGTCCTCACCGGCGCCCGTCAAAGGCAGCCTCACCAGCGCCCGTCAAACACAGCCTCACCAGCGCCCGTCAAATGCAGCCTCTCCAGCGCCCATTATTATTATACAGGATTTATATAGCGCCAACAGTTTACGCAGCACTTTACAATATAAAAAGGAGACAATACAGTTATAATGCAAAAAAGTACAAGGGCCCTGCTCAGAAGAGTTTACAATCTAATAGGGTGGGGCAGGTGGTATAAAAGGTTGTAACTGTGAGGAATGAGCTGATGGAAATGGTAAAAGATTAGTTGGAGACGTGATAGGCTTCTCATCAATGCAGCCTCACCGGCGCCCATAAAATGCAGCCTCACCTGCGCCCAACAATGAACGTTTGCTTGCTTCCATTCATTTGGGAGAATTTCCCCATAAGAAATAATGGAAACGCAAATGATTCGTTCCACAACCATTTATTCATATTCCTTCAGTTTATAGTCCATATAAAAAGATTATAGCAATGTGATAGGTTGTGTAACCATACAAGTATAAAAGAGAAGAGAGGCGCCTCTAAGTGTAGCAATAAGTTGCTAAATGTTGTACCTCTATTAAATGTAACCATATTGCTACACTTAGAGCAGGGGTGTCAAACTGGCGGCCCTCCAGCTGTTCCGAAACTACAAGTCCCATCATGCCTCTGCCTGTGAGAGTCATGCTTGTAACTGTTAGCCTTGCAATGCCTCATGGGACTTGTAGTTTTGCAACAGCTGGAGGGCCTCCAGTTTGACACCCCTGACTTAGAGGCTCCTCTCTTCTCTTGTATACAGGGCTATCATCAGGGGAGTACAGGCAGTACACCTGTACGGGGCCCGGATGGCATCCCCTTTTTTTTCGTCAGCACCCCCCCCGACCTCTAGGGGGCCTGGTGGTCCCCGGAGCCCACGGATGGCATCTTTTTTTTTTTCCCAGTACATTTATAAAAAAATAAAAATAAAATTCCGTCAGCACCCAAAGCCCCCCCCCCCCCGACCTCTAAGGTGCCCAGTGGTCCCCAGGGCCCTGGATGGCATCCCCAAGTTGAGAAGCGCCTCTTCTCAACTTGCGACACCACTCCCCCCGCTTCTCAACTCGCGACACTCCCCCCCCCGCTTCTCAACTCGCGACACCACCCCCCGCTTCTCAACTCGCGACACCACTCCCCCCCCCCCCGCTTCTCAACTCGCGACACCACTCCCCCCGCCTCTCAACTCGCGACACACCACCCCTCCCGCTTCTCAACTCGCCACACCACTCCCCCCGCTTCTCAACTCGCCACACCACTCCCCCCGCTTCTCAACTCACGACACCACTCCCCCCGCCTCTCAACTCGCGAGACACCACTCCCCTCGCCTCTCAACTCGCGACACTCCCCCTGCTTCTCAACTCACGACCCCCCGGCTTCTGAACTCGCGACACCTCCCCCCGATTCACAAAACTCGCGACACCTCCCCCCGCTTCTCAACTCGTGACACCTCCCCCCGCTTCTCAACTCGTGACACCTCCCCCCGCTTCTCAACTCGTGACACCTCCCCCCGCTTCTCAACTCGCGACACCTCCCCCCGCTTCTCAACTCGCGACACCTCCCCCCGCTTCTCAAGACTCGAGACAGGGAGCCCATGCCTGAAGCTGTATAAGGGGCCCAAAAATTGGCCCTGCTTGTATACTCAGTTGTGACATGATGCTACTTTATCAAGACATCGCTTGTATGTCAAGTCAAAATTTATTAAAAAATTCTGCTTGTTTTTTAAAACGAAGTTACTCTCAAACTAAGGTTTAACTGTAAACTAAATCGTACAAAAAAGTATCAAAACATCATATACAAAAAAATCTCCAGTCAAGTTCTTGTGTATAAAAATATATAACAATTTATCCCTGAGAGAGAAGTGTGTGCCCCTTTATCCTCGCAGTATGTCTATATAAAGTCCTTTCTACTGATCATATAATGTATTCCAAGGTACAAACAGCCAGTATAGCTCTTTCTGCCATTTTTTCCCATTATAGGAAATCTCTGGCTGTCTATTTACATATGGTAATAAATCATTGTAACTGACGGTGGGACTCCCAGTATACACAAGGGGGCGTCCTCTGGAGCAAACGTACACAAAGGGGCGTCCTCTGGAGCAGACGTACTCATCCTCATGGAGAAACCCTTAAAAATTACTTTCAGGTCTCAAGGATCCTCTGCTAATTATTCTTCTACCTCCAGCTGGTGGGACACTAGTGTGAGCAGTTGTAGATCTGAAGCCTCGTTCACACGATCAGATTTTCCGACAACAATCTTGCGATGGAATTTTTTTTTTTTTGGATAATCCGACCGTCTGTACGCTCCATCGGACAACTGTTGGAATTTCCGACAACAAATGTTTTATAGCATGCCCTCAAATGTTCCGTCAACAAATGTGCCCTCAAATGTTCCGTCAACACATTTGTCCGATCGTCTGTACACAAGTCCGCCGGAGTAAAATCCAAAGTACAAACACGCATGCTCGGAACCAATGCTGACCATAAGACGACATTAGCAGAAGTTGCCACAAGGGTGGCGCGAAAGAGCTGAAAAATCACGTTGTTTCATCTTTGTTGACTGAAAAGGTTCTCCTGTCTGTATGTAGAACAAATTCACAGCCAACGCCCTTCGCACAAAATTCCACCGATTTGTCCGATGGAAATCTGATCGTGTGTGCGAGGCATAAGAATAAAGAAGGGATGTGGTGTACATTGGGAGAAGAATGTTCCTTACATTGGTGATCAGTGGGAAGAATGATCCTTACATTGGTGATCGGTGGGAAGAATGTTCCTTACATTGGTGATCAGTGAGAAGAATGTCCCTTACAGTGGTGATCAGTGGGAAGAATGTCCCTTACATTGGTGATCAGTGGGAAGAATGTCCCTTACATTGGTGATCAGTGAGAAGAATGTTCCTTACATTGGTGATGAGTGAGAAGAATGTCCCTTATATTGGTGATCAGTGAGAAGAATGTCCCTTACATTGGTGATCAGTGAGAAGAATGTTCCTTACATTGGTGATCAGTGGGAAGAATGTCCCTTGCATTGGTGGTCAGTGAGAAGAATGTTCCTTACATTGGTGATCAGTGAGAAGAATGTTCCTTACATTGGTGATGAGTGAGAAGAATGTTCCTTACATTGGTGATCAGTGTGAAGAATGTTCCTTACATTGGTGATCAGTGAGAAGAATGTTCCTTACATTGGTGATCAGTGGGAAGAATGTTCCTTACATTGGTGGTCAGTGAGAAGAATGTCCCTTATATTGGTGATCAGTGGGAAGAATGTCCCTTACATTGGTGATCAGTGGGAAGAATGCCCCTTACATTGGTGATCGGTGGGAAGAATGTCAGTGAGAAGAATGTTCCTTACATTGGTGATCAGTGAGAAGAATGCATTGGTGATGAGTGAGAAGAATGTTCCTTACATTGGTGATCAGTGGGAAGAATGTCAGTGAGAAGAATGTTCCTTACATTGGTGATCAGTGAGAAGAATGCTCCTTACATTGGTGATCAGTGGGAAGAATGTTCCTTACATTGGTGATCAGTGGGAAGAATGTTCCTTACATTGGTGATCAGTGGGAAGAATGTTCCTTACATTGGTGATCAGTGGGAAGAATGTCCCTTACATTGGTGATCAGTGGGAAGAATGTCCCTTACAGTGGTGATCAGTGGGAAGAATGTTCCTTACAGTGGTGATCAGCGGGAAGAATGTCCCTTACATTGGTGATCAGTGGGAAGAATGTCCCTTACATTGGTGATCAGTGGGAAGAATGTCCCTTACATTGGTGATCAGTGGGAAGAATGTCCCTTACATTGGTGATCAGTGGGAAGAATGTTCCTTACATTGGTGATCAGTGGGAAGAATGTCCCTTACATTGGTGATCAGTGGGAAGAATGTCCCTTACATTGGTGATCAGTGGGAAGAATGTTCCTTACATTGGTGATCAGTGGGAAGAATGTCCCTTACATTGGTGATCAGTGGGAAGAATGTCCCTTACATTGGTGATCAGTGGGAAGAATGCTCCTTACATTGGTGATCAGTGGGAAGAATGTCCCTTACATTGGTGATCAGTGAGAAGAATGTTCCTTACATTGGTGATCAGTGGGAAGAATGTCCCTTACATTGGTGATCAGTGGGAAGAATGTCATTACATTGGTGATCAGTGGGAAGAATGTCATTACATTGGTGATCAGTGGGAAGAATGTCCCTTACATTGGTGGTCAGTGGGAAGAATGTCCCTTACATTGGTGATCAGTGGGAAGAATGTTCCTTACATTGGTGATCAGTGAGAAGAATGTTCCTTACATTGGTGATCAGTGGGAAGAATGTCCCTTACATTGGTGATCAGTGGGAGGAATGCTCCTTACATTGGTGATCAGTGAGAAGAATGTTCCTTACATTGGTGGTCAGTGGGAAGAATGTCCCTTACATTGGTGATCAGTGAGAAGAATGTCCCTTACATTGGTGATCAGTGGGAAGAATGTCCCTTACATTGGTGATCAGTGGGAAGAATGTCCCTTACATTGGTGATCAGTGAGAAGAATGTCCCCTACATTGGTGATCAGTGGGAAGAATGTCCCTTACATTGGTGATCAGTGAGAAGAATGTTCCTTACATTGGTGATCAGTGGGAAGAATGTCACTTACACTGGTGATCAGTGAGAAGAATGCTCCTTACATTGGTGATCAGTGGGAAGAATGCTCCTTACATTTGTGATCAGTGGTAAGAATGTCCCTTACATTGGTGATCAGTGAGAAGAATGTTCCTTACATTGGTGATCGGTGGGAAGAATGCTCCTTACATTGGTGATCAGTGGGAAGAATGCTCCTTACATTGGTGATCGGTGAGAAGAATGTTCCTTACATTAGTGATCAGTGGGAAGAATGTTCCTTACATTAGTGATCAGTGGGAAGAATGTCCCTTACATTGGTGATCAGTGAGAAGAATGTTCCTTACATTGGTGATCAGTGGGAAGAATGTCCCTTACATTGGTGATCAGTGGGAAGAATGTTCCTTACAGTGGTGATCAGTGGGAAGAATGCTCCTTACATTGGTGATCAGTGGGAAGAATGCTCCTTACATTGGTGATCAGTGGGAAGAATGCTCCTTACATTGGTGATCAGTGGGAAGAATGTTCCTTACATTGGTGGTCAGTGGGAAGAATGTCCCTTACATTGGTGATCAGTGGGAAGAATGCTCCTTACATTGGCGATCAGTGGGAAGAATGCCATTACATTGGTGGTCAGTGAGAAGAATGTCCCTTACATTGGTGATCAGTGAGAAGAATGTCCCTTACATTGGTGATCGGTGGGAATAACGTCCCTTACATTGGTGATCAGTGAGAAGAATGTCCCTTACATTGGTGATCAGTGAGAAGAATGTTCCTTACATTGGTGATCAGTGAGAAGAATGTCCCTTACATTGGTGATCAGTGGGGAGAATGTCCCTTACATTGGTGATCAGTGGGGAGAATGTCCCTTACATTGGTGATCAGTGGGAAGAATGTCCCTTACATTGGTGATCAGTGGGAAGAATGTCCCTTACATTGGTGATCAGTGAGAAGAATGTTCCTTACATTGGTGATCAGTGGGAAGAATGTCCCTTACATTGGTGATCAGTGGGAAGAATGTCCCTTACATTGGTGATCAGTGGGAAGAATGTCCCTTACATTGGTGATCAGTGGGAAGAATGTCCCTTACATTGGTGATCAGTGGGAAGAATGTCATTACATTGGTGATCAGTGGGAAGAATGTCATTACATTGGTGATCAGTGAGAAGAATGTCCCTTACATTGGTGGTCAGTGAGAAGAATGCTCCTTACATTGGTGATCAGTGGGAAGAATGTCCCTTACATTGGTGGTCAGTGAGAAGAATGTCCCTTACATTGGTGATCAGTGAGAAGAATGTTCCTTACATTGGTGATCAGTGGGAAGAATGTTCCTTACATTGGTGATCAGTGGGAAGAATGTCATTACATTGGTGATCAGTGGGAAGAATGTCATTACATTGGTGATCAGTGAGAAGAATGTCCCTTACATTGGTGGTCAGTGAGAAGAATGTTCCTTACATTGGTGATCAGTGAGAAGAATGTTCCTTACATTGGTGATCGGTGGGAAGAATGTCATTACATTGGTGATCAGTGGGAAGAATGTCCCTTACATTGGTGATCAGTGGGAAGAATGTTCCTTACATTGGGGATCAGTGGGAAGAAAGTTCCTAACATTGGTGATCGGTGGGAAGAATGTCATTACATTGGTGATCAGTGGGAAGAATGTCCCTTACATTGGTGGTCAGTGAGAAGAATGTCCCTTACATTGGTGATCAGTGGGAAGAATGTTCCTTACATTGGTGATCAGTGAGAAGAATGTTCCTTACATTGGTGATCAGTGAGAAGAATGTCCCTTACATTGGTGATCAGTGGGAAGAATGCTCCTTACATTGGTGATCAGTGGGAAGAATGTCCCTTACATTGGTGGTCAGTGGGAAGAATGTCCCTTACATTGGTGATCAGTGAGAAGAATGTCCCTTACATTGGTGATCAGTGAGAAGAATGTCCCTTACATTGGTGATCAGTGAGAAGAATGTCCCTTACATTGGTGATCAGTGGGAAGAATGTCCCTTACATTGGTGGTCAGTGAGAAGAATGTTCCTTACATTGGTGATCAGTGGGAATAATGTCCCTTACATTGGTGATCAGTGAGAAGAATGTCCCTTACATTGGTGATCAGTGAGAAGAATGTCCCTTACACATTGGTGATCAGTGAGAAGAATGTCCCTTACATTGGTGATCAGTGGGAAGAATGTCCCTTACATTGGTGATCAGTGGGAAGAATGTTCCTTACATTGGTGATCAGTGGGAAGAATGTCCCTTACATTGGTGATCAGTGGGAAGAATGTCCCTTACATTGGTAATCAGTGAGAAGAATGCTCCTTATATTGGTGATCAGTGAGAAGAATTTCCCTTGCATTGGTGATCAGTGGGAAGAAAGCCTACTCCCTACCTGTTTTGTGTGTGTTGGAATAACTCTGGGACAACTAGTTTTATGTCCACTATTTAAATAAGTTAAGAAATTTGAGCAAGTTGACTGTGGAGAGGAGGCACGTGTTTTTTTATATCACTTGTAATAGTGCATGACAGGTCCTCTTTACAGAGAGATGTGGGGTCTATAAGACCCCCACATCTCTAATCCAGGCTGGGAATGTGCCTGTGGGTCCCGCAAACTCGATGTTCGCCAGCGGCCCACAATTGCAGTGAGGAGAGACAAAACGGGGAGATGTAAACAAGGCATTTCCCTGTTCTGCCTAGTGACACGACAGTGATCTACTTCTCCCTGTCATCGGGAGCAGTAATTGCTGTCATTTCAGTGGTAGGCCATCCCCCACACAGTTAGAATCACTCCCTAGGACACAAATAACCCCTTCATTGCCCCCCAGTGTTAAACCCCTTCCCTGCCTGTGTCATTTACACAGTAATCAGTGGCTATTTAATGCGCTGTTCGCTGTATAAATAACAATGGTCCCAAAAGAGTGTCAAAAGTGTCCGATGTGTCCGCCATGCCACAATCACAATAAAAATATCAACTATCAGCGATTTATTTTACCAAAAATATGTAGAAGAATACGTATCGGCCTAAACTGAGGGAAAAAAAGTTTTTTTTTAATATATTTTTTTGGGGGATATTTATTATAGCAAAAAGTAAAAAATATTGCTTTTTATTCCAAAATTTTTGCTCTTTTTCTGTTTATAGCGCAAAAAATAAAAACCGCAGAGATTATCAAATAACACCAAAAAAGCTCTATTTGTGGGAAAAAGAGGACGCCAATTTTGTTTGGGAGCCACGTCGCACGACCGCACAATTGTCAGCTAAAGAGAGGCAGTGCCCAAAAAATGCTCTGGTCAGGAAGGGGGTAAAATTCTTCCGGAGCTGAAGTAGATAGACAACAATGTATCTCATTTCAGATCAGAAAAAATAAAAATCTGCATTTTTTACTTCAGTATTGCAAGCACAGATTTCCTGGCTTGCAGAGACCTCTAGTGGCTGAAACATATAACTACATCGATCAAACCTAGCCAGTTTTTGCGATTCGGCACTGTGTCGCTTTAACTGACAATTGCGTGGTCGCACGACGTGGCTCCCAAACAAAATTGGCGTCCTTTTTTCCCACAAATAGAGATTTCTTTTGGTGGTATTTGATCACCTCTGCAGTTTTTATTTGTTTGCGCTATAAACAAAAATAGAGCGGCAATTATGAAAAATCAGCGATTTTTTTCGTGACTGCGACATTATGGCGGACACATCAGACACTTTTGACACATTTTTGGGACCATTGTCATTTTCACAGCAAAAATTGCTATAAAAATGCACTGATTACTGTGAAAATGACAATTGCTGTTTGGGAGATAACCACAAGGGGGCTTTAAAGGGGTTAAGTGTGACCTCATGACCCTGTGTTTTTAACTGTAGGGAGGTGTGTCTGTAGGTGTGACATCATTGATTGTGTTTCCCTATATCAGGAAACACACGATCAATGACGGCGCCACAGTGAAGAACGGGGAAGCTGTGTTTACACACGGCTCTCCCCGTTCTTCAGCTCCGGGGAACGATCGTGGGACTCCAGCGGCGATCGGGTCCACGGGTCCCGCGGGCACAGAGATTTGGACCAGGTCGCGGGTGAGCGCCCCATGGCTGGGCACTTAAAGAGGACGTACCTGTACGTGCTTGTGCCCAGCTGTGCCATTCTGCCCACATATATGTGCAGGAGGCGGTCCTTAAGTGGTTAAAGCAGAGTTCCTCCCTTACATGCCACATTTGGCATGTCAATTTTTTGGGGGGGGGGGGGCTTCAGGAGGATTAAGACATCCTGTCCCACTTCCTCCTTCCACCCAGGGACCGCCTAGGGGATACGTCATATCGTCTTTTCACGGCCCCTCCCTGTAGGCGCTCGTCTGGGACACGTGACAGGTCCCAGGCAATCGCCTGACCAATCACAGTGCGCAGCGCCGCTCGCACATGCACAGTGAGTGCCTGGCCGCGAAGCCGAAAGCTGTCAGTGCGTCGCCGGACCGTGGAGCAGGTGAGTGTATGTTTATTAAAAGCCAGCATCTACACTTTTTGTAGCTGCTGACTTTTAATAAACATTAAAAACGGCTGGAACTCCCCTTTAACAAAAAGGCAATATTTTTAAAAGTAATCTAATAAAATCGAATTTTGTCATACATTTAAGCCAAAATGTATTCTGCTACATGTCTTTGGTAAAAAAAAATCTGTTAAGCGTATAATAATTGGTTTGTGTGATCACGGACATATGTGTGCAGATGATCATGTACAGATGTGCTCAGGTGATCACGGACATGTGTGCAGATGATCATTGGGACATGTGATTTTATTGTTACATATGTGGGGGACGTGAGCCTATCACGAAACGCACCAGGGCGTGGCTACGCGACGCATCGTCCACACAGGTGAAGCTGTACCCGGGTCTTACCAGCTGAGTGTTGCCCTGAATACTAACAACCCGCTGAGTGAGCTGCAGGCTTTTACTATTGATGTGAACTATTATTTGAAACCTTGTAAGCATATTCGGCACTTTGTTGCGGGGGATTTCTTTTACAAATAAATACAGTTATATATCAGACAGGAGGCCCATATCTTATGCATTAATCTTTCTTTATTAATGCCCATAGCAGAACAAATAATATTCAATTTAAAGTAAAACAGAAAAAAACTGTGTAGAACTACAATTCCCAGCAGTCCTAGGGCCGCAGTAGCCCCTCCTATCCTGTCACTCTATATAAGGCTTGCCCCATCTAGTAACCTCCTCTTTCTTTCTGCTCATGGCAGAGCACTGCAAGATAAGTATATTTTGTATATCTTTATGCTTTGTTAAGTGTGTTCCTGTCGTGGGAAGCTGGGGGGGTTCTCCCTAGTTTTTCCCCAATTTGAGTTTTATGTCTGTCCCTGATTCCGGGTGTCCCGGGTCAGGTATTTTATTTTATTCCCTGGCATTGTAACCTTTTCCACCCCTTCAACGGGCGCCATCTTGGATAGCTGTCTCATCATCCTCCACGCTCTCCTTCGCACGCACGGAAGGGGGGGCGAAATCTCCGTCTTTCGGCCGCCCCCCCCTCCCCCCCATCCTCGTTCGCCGTCAGGGCGGCGTCTCCCTCATTGTTAGGAGACGCTGAGGCGTCTTCCAATCGCCGACCAGAGCGGGAAGGAGAGGGGCGGATCTCATTCGACCGCTCTGTCCCTCACATCTTCTACCCAATAGGAACTACAGGGCTCGTAGTCTCGCGAGACTTCGCCTCTGCAGTTGATTTTCCCATCCGGCTCTCCTCCCAACGCAGCTGTTCTACGCCTGCGGTGTCGGAGGTAGGAGCCTGAGCCAGTCAGCTAGTGAGTTAGATTCCCTGATCTATTAGCCAGCCAGCTAGTGTTTATCAGAAGGAATTTATTCCTCTCTGCTGCCATAACCCCTTGGTGCTTATAGCAATACCTAAATATACCGTTTTGGACAATAGTTACAGCAGTCTTCTGTTCCCTAATCCATATATACTCTACACAGTATGGCTGGGGAAAATTCAGTTCCCCTTCTGGGCGATGAGATAGCGCTGGACACAGCGCAGTTTTTGAGCACAGCGCAAATACAGGACTTGATCACCAAGTCAGTGCAAGCTGCCCTGGCTGCAGCTACCATTCCCTCTGGACCGCAACAGGTCCTGTCCCTCTCCCCTGTAACGCTACCACACAGTGGTGAACCGCATATAAAGAGAGGCAAGTGGTGCCCATGACTCCCCGGCGCAAAGAATATGCATAAGGCAGAGACTGCACGCAGTCCTCTCATATAGCTAAGCGGAAACTGACGTTATAGCTGAGACAGGTCTGACGCCCCGGAGGGGAAAGCAATCAGATATACTGCATTCAGAGGCAGTTGCCCCACACACGGACTGCCACAAACCCACGCATTCCTCGGCCTTCACCGCCCTGGGACCTCAGGGAGTCACCAAAGAGGGCCATAGCTCCGCTAACACTCTGTCTCCATATTGACTGACTCATATCCCGTGATAAACCTTCGAGACTTGAACCAACATGTCGCGTATCGACATTTCAAGATGGAGGGTATCCATTGCCTCCGAGATCTCCTCCAACCCGGGGATTGGTTGGTGAAGGTAGACTTAAAGGACGCCTACCTCACCGTCCCCATACACCTGGAGTCCCAACATCTACTCCGCTTCAGATGGTGGGGACGCACCTGGCAATTTACATCCCTTCCGTACGGTCTGTCGTCCGCCCCATGGTGTTTCACCAAAATCTTGAAACCGGTAGTGGCATCACTGAGGAGCAGAGGTGTACGTCTAATCATCTACCTAGACGACATCCTTATTATAGCATGCTCCAAATCACAAGCTCACCGCCACATGGTTTGGACAATCAATTTGCTTCAAAATCTAGGTTTCTTGATCAACCAAGAAAATTCGATTCTTGCACCTGCTCAAACAATGGAATTCCTGGGTTTCTTGGTAGACACCAACCAAGCTGTCCTCCGTTTGCCCAAGACAAAATTAGCCCTGATCCGCAAGGAGATCAGAGCGGTGCTGCGCAAGAGCTATCTATCATTACGCGTCTTGGCCCGCCTGGTAGGCCTGCTTGCGGCCTCCATTCAAGCCATATTTCCGGCCCCTCTTCACTACAGGGCCCTCCAGCGGCTCAAGATCCTTCATCTGCGACAAGGTCTCAGATACGCAGACGAGGTACCTCTCTCTGCGGAAGCCAAGGTCGAATTGCAGTGGTGGCTTCGACATGCCGTCGAGTGGAACGGCAAGACGATATTCAACTCATGCCCGGATGTCATTATAGAGTCGGACGCGAGTCGTCGGGGCTGGGGCGCGCGTTTGGACGAGACCGCGACGGAAGGAACCTGGTCCAACAGGGAGTCCCTCCTACACATCAATGCATTGGAACTTCTAGCGGCCTTGTTCGCTATCCGGAGTTTCCTAACAGAAAGGTCCGATTGCTGCGTATTATTACGCATGGACAATATTGCAGCGGTGCAATACATCAACCGCTTAGGGGGCACCAGATCCAAAATCCTAGCGGATATTGCCAAAGAATTTTGGCACTTCTGCCTATCCCGCAATATCATCCCTATGGCAGAATACATTCCGGGTGTTTCCAATACTATAGCAGATTGGAATTCCCGTTATCTTGTCGACTCCAGCGATTGGCGTCTGGACCGCTCAGTCTTCACCCGCCTGAATCTACTTTGGGGTCCTTTAGGCATAGATCTTTTCGCCTCTCGCCTCAACCACCAGCTACCCCGATTCTTCAGCTGGAGACCGGACCCAGAGGCCTCAGCAGTGGACGCTTTCCGTCACTCCTGGAAAGGGGAGACGCACTACGCGTTTCCCCCATTCTCGATGATCCCCAGAGTGTTGTTGCAGATAGCGAACCAGAAAGCGACGGTTGTGCTATTCACCCCATGGTGGCCGTCACAACCGTGGTTCCCCCTACTTCTGGAAATGGTCATAGACTGTCCCAGACTTCTGCCGTCTTTTCCGCACATCCTCTCCCATCCGACCAAGGGCACCCACCCTTTGGTGGCGGAAGGCACACTGACCCTCCTAGCGTCATTGGTTTCGGGGTGCCAGACGCAGACAGCAACCTTTCTAGGTCAGCTAGGGATCTTCTCGCCCTGGCCTGGGCTCCCGGGACTCGATCGGCATATCGATCAGCCTGGAGACTCTGGGTGTGTTGGTGTGATCAACGGCAGGTTGATCCCGTACAGGCCCCTGTGACTGTCGTCCTAAATTACCTGGCGGACTCTTTCGATTCAGGTAAATCATACAGCTCCATAAATGTGTACAGATCAGCCATATCAGCTTACCATTGCCCGGTGGATGCGTTGCCAGTCGGCAGACATCCCCTGATATGAAGACTACTGCGGGGCATCATATTCAAACGGCCTTCTCGTCCTAAATATCAATCCACGTGGGATGTCGCCAAGGTTCTCGATATGTTCTCTACTTGGGAGGACAATGATGCGCTGCCTCTCAGACTTCTGTCCTATAAGCTCACGGTCCTTTTGTGCCTGGTCTCGATCAAACGAGTCTCGGACGTTAGGGCTTTGGACATTTCCAGGCGACAGTTTTCGCCTCAAGGAGTAAAATTCTCTGTGGTTCGTAGGACTAAGACAGACCTCCAGTCGGTATTTTACCCTTATTTTCCTACACACCCGAGACTCTGTGTGGTTAGATGCCTTAAGGCCTATGAAGCACACACTGCTGACCTTCGCTCCCCTGTTTTCTCCCAACTTCTAGTGTCCTATGTCAGGCCTCATCACCCGGTCACCTCCGCCACTTTGGCACGTTGGGTCAGGTCAACCATGGAAATGGCGGGCATAGATATAACCCTATTTGGAGCACATTCTTCCAGAGGAGCCATGGCTACCAAGGTAGTTTCGGCGGGAACTTCTCTTACAGACCTCTTAATAGCGGCCGATTGGTCCTCTGAGACCACCTTTCGCCAGTTCTATTTTAGACCGGAGGATCATGTCTCCATGTCAGTCTTATGATCTTTAGATTACACTAATACATAGGGTCTGTATAATATATATTCCTTATTGTTCATATTCATTTGTACTGTGTTAAGCTTTGAACCTGCATAAGATATGAGCCTCCTGTCTGATATATAAATCGAGATTTTCCTAGCTTGTGACGGAAAATATTAGTTATATGAAGACAGGAGGCGAGAATCTTCCCTCCCTACCCCACCCTGTCACGACTCTGCATTTTCTTTCAGGTTATTGATCGCAACCAAGTTCCTGTGTGCTGACTACCTGTTGATCGGGAGGAGTTTCCTGTATGCGGATGGCCGGTTGGCCGAAAGCGTTTGGTTGTTTAGTCCCCGTTGGGACATGTTTCCCGTTACTCCAGTTTGCCTCCGGAGGCTGAAATGTCGGGCCGGCTGGCCGAAGACTCCGGTGATTACTAAGCTGTTCAAATAATGATCCTGGTTCCGGTTCGATTGGGATTCGCATAAAGAAGAGGAGGTTACTAGATGGGGCAAGCCTTATATAGAGTGATAGGATAGGAGGGGCTACTGCGGCCCTTGGACTGCTGGGAATTGTAGTTCTGTTTTACTTAGTTAAATTGAATATTATTTGTTCTGCTATGGGCATTAATAAAGAAAGATTAATGCATAAGATACTCGCCTCCTGTCTTCATATAACTAATATTTTCCGTCACAAGCTAGGAAAATCTCGATTTTTACACTATGTTCTGCCTCTCTCTTTCACTTACATAAACTCTCACACTGCATGCATGCACCCATGACTGTAAACCAGTATACTCTGGAAGGAGTCTAACTGACGCAGTGGCGTAACCAGAGTCATGGGCGCCCGGGACAGATTTTTTTTTCCGCCCCCCCCTTATATAAACATGATATCAGGGCTGCAGTGTGGAGCTCCCTATTAAGCTATGGACCGGGCCGGGCCAACACTCTACTCCAGCGGAGTCCCAGCCTCAGCCTGTGGCAGAGGCAGGGTGTGTGCTGGGGAAGACTTGGGACATGCAGCCTGTCCCAGGTCTTCCCCAGCACACACCCTGCCCTCTGCTAAACCATTCTCTCCCTGCATCACATCCCAGTGACACTTACTTGCTTGGCTGAGCGGGAGTCCCTGCAGGCGCCGCTGGACTGCAGAATGCGTCGCCATCTTGGAGCCTCCGCAGCGCGTGACGGTGTTATGCCAAACAGGGCATCCCCTGTATCCTTCCAGGCGTGCCCGTGCCGGCCGCTGGGAGGTACCGGCGGGGGGCTGTGCGCTCAGTGCTGCCAGTCGCTGGCGCCCCCCTCAGCTCAGCGCCCGGGGCAGGCGCACCCCCTGCCCCCCTGGTTGTTACGCCACTGAACTGACGCTGTGTTGGAGCCAAGATGAGAGTGACGGATGATTCTTGAGATTTCTAAGGCTTTACATATCACCTGGATCTAGTGAGTGGAATACCTAAGGGGGATCACGTTTAAAGCACTGTCTGGATACCCTTGGAGGGACCGTTTAGAAACATCTCCCACTAAGAATGCACCCTTTATCAGAGACTTTAACTTGTACATTATTTTTGTCTTGATGTACCCCTTTATTTATTTGTGTATTTGCTGATGGAATGGATCCCAGAAGATACTGTAGTCTTTCTGGGATTAATCTACTTTCATCAAAAGCAGATTGTGAACTTTTGGTTCAGGTGAATCCTAGCATTCACATTCAGCCCTGTTAATGTTTCTATGAGACATACTTTTTTACAAACCCTATATTTTATTATAATAGCTGCTTTTATCTGCGTATATATGTTATATAGCTTGTATTAAGCTTACTATATCCATTGAGCGCTAGGATCAGTTGTGTCTTAGGACTCTTTCTGATATTTTTTTACATATGTGGGGGACAGGTGTTTTTAGTGTGTGGGGACATGTGTGTGGGGACATGTGTGTGGACACTAGGTTGGTGATCAGTGTGTAAAAATCAGTAAAAAAACAGCTCATACTCACTGATCACCAGCTGGCTGCAGAGATCCGCTCTCCTCATCGACAACTGATGTGTGAGGAGAGTCGATCGCCTAGCAACCGGCTCTCTGTTTACATCACATGACGGCTGTGATTGGACACAGCCGTCAGGAGGGTCAATCACAGAGCCCTCCTGCCGATCTGAGATGCGCCGAGTCCGGGTGACACGAGCACATCGAAATCACGCTGCTGCACAGGGACACGTGTGATCCCCCTACTTCTAAAGGGACGTTCCAGAATATCCACTCAGAACGCGGAAGCGCCCACCCGGCCCTATATGTGCAGTGGCCAGGTGGGAGGTGGTTAAAGGGGAGTTTGACCCAAAAATGTTACTTCCGCTTATCCGGTCCCTCATCCCCCCCCCCCCAGTGTCACATTTTGCACCTTTCAGGGGGGAGCAAATACCTGTCTAATACAGGCATTTGCTTCCACTTCTGGCGATCCAGAATCCGTGGCAATCTAAACAAACAGATCTCCAATCCGATAGGTAAGTAGAGAGATCGTCTGTTTCTAGTAATTAGAAACAGCGATCTCTCTACTCTCAGTCAGTCCCCTCCCCCCACAGTTATAAACACCTCCCCGGAAACACACTTAACCCCTTGATCACCCCATAGTGGTTAACCCCTTCCCTTCCAGTGACATTTATACAGTAATCAGTGCACTTTTATAGCACCGATCGCTGTATAAATGTCACTGGTCCCCAAAAAGCATCAAATCCCTGGCAGTGACAGTAATCAGTGCATTTTTATACCACTGATCGCTGTATAAATGTCACTGGTCCCCAAAAAGGCATCAAATCCATCCGCCGCAATTTAGCAGTCCCGGTAAAAATCGCAGATCGCCGCCATTACTAGTATAAAAAAAATAAAAAAAAATAAAAAAAAATAAGTTGTTTCGGCCCTACATAACTCTATCCCCCATTTTATAAACGCTATAACATTTGCGCAAACCAATTATTATACAGTTATTGCAATTTTTTTTTACCAAAAATATGTAGAATAAATATGTATTGGTCTAAACTGAGGAAGAAATTTGTTTATTTTAGGGGATATTATAGCAAAAAGTAAAACATTTTTTTTTCCAAATTTCTGGTCTTTTTAGCCCGGATTCACAAAGCACTTACGCCGTCGTATTTCCAGATACGCCGCATAAGTACAAATATGCGTCGCCGTATCTGTGCGCCGTACCCACAAACAGATACGCCTAAAAACTGACTTCATCCCACCAACGTAACTTGCCTACGCCGGCGTAGAGTGGGTGCATATTTACGCTGGACGCATGTGACGCTCCCATTGATTTTCTATTCATATATGCAAATGAGGGAGATATGGCGATTCACGAACGTACTTGTGCCCAGCGCATGATTTAAACAGTTTGCGTAAGATTTACGTTCGACGTACAGTTATTCCCAATAGATGAGGCGCAACCCATGCAAAGGTATGGACCAGGGAAAACAAGCCGTCGAATTTTACATAGTTTACGTTGTACGTGAATATGGCTGGGCGTAGGTTACGTTCACGTCATAGGCAGTGATCCGACGTATCTTAGGCAGTTGTTTCAACGTGATTGTGAGCATCCACACTGGGAGGCGGCCACGACACGACGCATGCGCAGTTCGTTCTAAGTACTTGCCTGGCACTCGGCCCATCATTTGCATGGGGTCACGCTTCATTACCATGGATCATGCCGACTTCCACTGGCCTACGCCTATGAATATACACTACGCCGCCACAGAGTTGGGAGCATTTGCTTTGTGAATTCCATGCTTCCCTCTCCGCGCTAAAAGAGATACGCTATGGCGGCATATATATGTGCCGATGTATGTGAATCTGGGCCTTTTTGTTTAAAAAAAAAAAACAGAGGTGATCAAATACCACCAAAAGAAAGCTCTATTTGTGGGGAAAAAATATATGAGGTTAAATTTGTTTGGGTACAGCATCGCATGACTGGGCAATTGTCAGTTAAAGCAACGCAGTGCCGTATCGCAAAATATGGCCTGGTCAATAAGGGGGTAAATCTTTTGGGGCTGAAGTGGTTAAACGCAGAGATTTTACTACTAGGCTCCATTTGCATTTGTGCGACTTGTCGTGTAACCTTTGTCACATTGGGGGAGATTTACTAAAACCGGAGCTCTCAGTGTCTGGTGCAGCAGCTGTGCATGGCGGCCAATCAGCTTCTAGCTTCAGCTTGTTCAATTAACCTTTGACCGTTCACACGGAGGACGGGTTTGAAATGGTGAGTTCAGCTCAACTGGTTAAACAGGTGGCAGTAGCAATGGGCGTGTCCTATGCCTGCATACTTTTGGTGATAGGTGTCTCTCAGTCCCATCTCAGAATGTTGGGAGGTGTGAAAGTTGCATTAAAGTCGCAATGTAAAATCGCATAGCTTTGGAGTCGCACGAGTGTGAATGGAGCCTGAAAGTGAATTCCCTGCACTGTTGCCCCTCCCCCTGTCTCAGCATAGATCCTTCATAGTGTATTGACTCTGCTGACGGCTCTCCTGCTGCCTGTTCTTGATGTAAACATATCTTCTATCCAGGGCCGCCATCAGGGGGTACAAACGGTACACCTGTAAGGGGCCCGGATGGCAATCCCCCCTTTTTTTGTAAGGGGCCCAGAGGTGCCCAGGGCCCCAGATGGCAACCCCCTTTTTTTTTTTTTTTTTTTAATCTTTTATATATATATATATATATATATATTTTTTATTATTAATATTATTAAAGGGCCCAGAGGTCCACAGGGCCCCGGATGGCAACCCCCCCCCCTTTTTAATATATATATATATATATATATATATATATATATATATATATATATATATATATATATATATATATATATGTATATTTTATAATTATTATTATTATTAAAGGGCCCAGAGGTCCCCAGGGCCCCGGATGGCAACCCCCCCCCCTCCTTTTTTTTATAAAATGTTTTAAATATTTGTTTTTATTATTAAAGGGCCCAGGGGCCCGGAGGCAACCCCCCCTTTTTTTTCAAATTTTTTTAAAATATATTTTTGTTTTATTAGGGGCCCCCAGAGCAACCCTCCTAATTCTCAATTCACGCCCCCCCCCCCCCGGTACTCCCAGTTCTCAATTAGAGGCGGCAGCACCCGCCCAGGTTCTCTGCTCCAGGGGGCTCATGCCTGAAGCTGTGTAAGGGGCCCCATAATTCCTGATGGCCGCCCTGCTCCTTACACCATCATTTACACTATTGTAATAACTGATATTGCTGTCGCTGTAAGGGAGGGACTTGGCCTGAACTTTGCTCTGCACACAGGAACTGGGGAAAGGAAAAGAGAAATCCTCTTCATTCCTCCACAAGTGTTCAGAGCATGCAGGCTGCAATGGCTTCAGATCCCGGGCTCTCCAGATCCAAGCAGCAGGTCATCAGGATCACCTACCTGCTGTCAGCCCTGGACATCTCCTGCCTGTTCATGCAATTTGCAGTCACGCCGGTAAGTAGCCCAGACAATTGTGAGACCCATTGTAGCAAAGGTCACTGTGCCGACAGCCGCCTCCTTCCATATTACTTTGGTGCCAAGTAAAATTATTTCCAGGACCATTCCTGTGATGTCTGTAATGCAATTATTACTTACAATGCTGTCTTGGAGGACCACGGACCATCATTGCGATTTGACATGCGATTTGACAAGTCCTATTGCCGGAAATCAGTGCGTCCCATTCTCTGCAATGCTGCACCGATTTCTGGCACTGCGCCGCTTTAACTGACAATTGCGCGATCGTGCGACGTGGCACCCAAACAAAATTGACGTTTTCGTGAACCCCTTTACATTACACAGCACCCTGCACCCCTTTACATTTCACAGCATCCTGCACCCCTTTACATTACACAGCACCCTGCACAACTGGACCCCTTTACATTACACAGTACCCTGCACAACTGGACCCCTTTACATTACACAGCACCCTGCACCTCTGGGCCCCTTTACATTACACAGCACCTTGCACCTCTGGACCCTTTTACATTACACAGCACCCTGCACCTCTGGACCCTTTTACATTACACAGCACCCTGCAACTCTGGACCCCTTTACATTACATAGCACCCTGCACCTCTGGACCCTTTTACATTACACTGCACCTCTGGACCCCTTTAGATTATAAAAACACCTTGCACCTCTGGACCCCTTTACATTACACAGCACCCTGCACCCCTTTACATTACACAGCATACTGCACCCCTTTACATTACACAGCACCCTGCACAACTGGACCCCTTTACATTACACAGCACCGTGCACAACTGGACCCCTTTACATTACACAGCACCCTGCACCTCTAGGCCCCTTTAGATTACACAGCACCCTGCACCCCTTTACATTACACTGCACCTCTGGACCCCTTTAGATTATAAAAACACCTTGCACCTTTGGACCCTTTTACATTACACAGCAACCTGCATCTCTGGACCCCTTTAGATTATAAAAACACCTTGCACCTCTGGACCCCTTTACATTACACAGCACCCTGCACCCCTTTACATTACACAGCACCCTGCACAACTGGACCCCTTTACATTACACTGCACCCTGCACCCCTTTAAATTACACTGAAACCCTGCACAACTGGACCCCTTTACATTATACAGCACCTCTGGGCCCCTTTACATTACACAGCACCCTGCGCCTCTGGGCCCTTTTACACTACACAGCACCCTGCACCTCTCCCCTTTACATTACACAGCACCCTGCAAGTCTGGGCCCCTTTACATTACACAGCACCCTGCACCTCTGGGCCTTTTTACATTACACAGCACCCTGCACTTCTGGACCCTTTTACATTACACATCACCCTGCACCTCTGGACCCTTTTACATTACACAGCACCCTGCACCTCTGGACCCTTTTACATTACACAGCACCTCTGGGCCCCTTTACATTATACAGCACCCTGCACCTCTGGGCCCCTTTACATTACACAGCACCCTGCACAACTGGACCCTTACACATTACACAGCACCCTGAACCCCTTTACATGACACCCCCCTAACAGTTCTGGACCCCCTGCATGTTACACTGGGG
This sequence comes from Rana kukunoris, assembly GCA_029574335.1. NCBI lineage: Eukaryota > Metazoa > Chordata > Amphibia > Anura > Ranidae > Rana > Rana kukunoris. The sequence continues at coordinate 128,556,531 of CM056059.1, read as the reverse complement.
GGAGAAGTGACATGCAGACCGTCACGGCATTTGCCCGGTATGCCCTATGGCCAATCCGGGCCTGACGCGTACACACGATCTGAATTTCAGACAATAAAACAGTTTTTTTTTTTTCGACGGATGTTGGCTCTAAACTTGTCTTGGATACACACGGTCGTACAAATGTTGTCGGAAATTCCGATGGTCAAGAACGCGGAGACGTACAACACTACGACGAGCCGAGAAAATTAAGTACAATGATTCCGAGCATGCGTCGAATTGGTTCCGAGCATGCACAGCACTTTTGTGCGTCGGAATTGGATACACACGGTCGGAAGAACTTTTCTTGTTGGAAAAATTGAGAACCAGCTCTCAAACATTTGTTGTCGGAAATTCCGACAGCAAATGTCCGATGGAGCCTACACACAGTCAGAATATCTGACTAAAAATTCACATTGAAGATTTGTTGTCGGAAATTCCTTTCGCGTGTGCGCGGCATTACTCACCAAATCATGTACCGCCATGCAATGACTCACCAAATCATGTACCGCCATGCAATGACTCACCAAATCATGTACCGCCATGCAATGACTCACCAAATCATGTACCGCCATGCAATGACTCACCAAATCATGTACCGCCATGCAATGACTCACCAAATCCTGTACCGCCATGCAATGACTCACCAAATCCTGTACCGCCATGCAATGACTCACCAAATCCTGTACCGCCATGCAATGACTCACCAAATCATGTACCGCCATGCAATGACTCACCAAATCATGTATCGCCATGCAATGACTCACCAAATCATGTACCATCATGCAATGACTCACCAAATCATGTACCGCCATGCAATGACTCACCAAATCATGTACCGCCATGCAATGACTCACCAAATCATGTATCGCCATGCAATGACTCACCAAATCATGTACCATCATGCAATGACTCACCAAATCATGTACCGCCATGCAATGACTCACCAAATCATGTACCGCCATGCAATGACTCACCAAATCATGTACCGCCATGCAATGACTCACCAAATCATGTACCGCCATGCAATGACTCACCAACTCATGTACCGCCATGCAATGACTCACCAACTCATGTACCGCCATGCTACAACTTCCATCATTTTCTATCCATCACCCCCCATGCCTTCCTTCCAACTAACCATCTCTTTGATGGCTCATATTTCAGTATCTGGCGAAGAACCTGGGCTTGGACACTGTTGGTTTCGGCTATCTACAGACAGTTTTTGGAATCCTTCAGCTCGTGGGAGGTCCAATTTTTGGCAGGTAAGATTACTTAAAGTAAAATTCAATTAATTTGCCTTAAAAAACATGGACGCCATGAATCTACTTTTATACTTGTATGTTTGTTCTCTCCAAATCGTATAGAACTGTTACTTCTTTGGAAAATCTAGTCAATACGTCCCTGCTACCTAAGAATATCTATTGTTCACGTTATACCCACACATTATGGTGGAATCCAACTGAATTACAGTAAAAAACCTTGAAGTGCGAGCATTATTCGTTCCAGAAACATGCTTGTAATCCAAAGCACTTGTATATCAAAGAAAATCTCCCCATAAGAAATAATGGAAACTCAAATGATTAGTTCCACAACCATTTATTCATAGGTCCTTCAAGAGAAAGTAAACCCTGATGGGTTTTACTGCTTCTTTTGCTCGCTGCAAATGAAAAGCATAATGGGCTAGTATGGATGGCATACTAGCCCATTATGTGCCACTTACCTGAAAAATAATCCAGCGATGTCCCCAGTGTAGGCAGCGTCCATCTTCTGGCCCCTCTTCCTTTCGGGCCGCGGACTCTGGCTCTGTGATTCGCCAGAGCCGCGTGACATCACTCCCACACGGGAGCCGTGATTAACGGCACAGGCTAGGGAAGAAACGACACTTCGTTTAGGTTCTTCCCTGCGCATGCCCGTTAAAATTTCGGCTTCGGCAGCGGAGATACACAGTCGCATTTAACCCTTTCTTCAAACGCTAGCAGGGGTTAAAAGCGCCCCTCTAACGGCCGAATTGCGCAGCTAAAACGATGGTAAAGCGCCGCTTTACCGATAACTCCGCCAGCGGGCAGTGTGAAATAGCTGTTGAGATAATTGAGCTTCACACCATGCCCATATAAATATAGCCTAGAGAATGTACAGACCGCCCCCCCCCTTCAGCACAGATGGACCCCTCCTTCAGCACAGACCCCTCCATTCAGCACAGACCCCTCCATTCAGCACAGATGGACCCCCCCCCCCCTTCAGCACAGACCTCTCCATTCAGCACAGATCCCCCTTCAGCAGATGGACTCCCTTTAAGCACAGACCCCCCCCCTTTAGCACATACCCCCCCTTCAGCACAGATGGACCCCCTATTCAGCACAAACCCCTTCTTCAGCACAGACGGACCCCCCTCCCCAATCCCATTCAGTACCTCAGATCCGCCATCAGTGCGGCACAGGCACAGCAGGTTCCCTCCCCCTGTGTACACAAACACTGAAGGGGGAGGCAGCTTCACTCTGCTCGCTGTGCCTGTGTGACATTCGGCCCGGGACCACTCTGACAGCTCAAACACCTTCTCGATTTTCCGGGGGGGGGGGGGGGGTCAATTGCCCCCCCCTTGCCCTATGGGGCGGACGCCCATGACTCTACATACAAAGGGGATGATTTACTAAAACTGGAGAGTGCAAAATCTGGTGCAGCTTTGCATAGAAACCAATCAGCTTCCAGGTTTCATTGTCAAAGCTTAATTGAACAAGCTAAAGATAGAAGCTGATTGGCTCCCATGCACAGCTGCACCAGATTTTGCACTTTCCAGTTTTAGCAAATCAACCACAAAAGGTTGAAGAGTCAGTTCACCCAAAGGTGGTCCCCAGAATCCACAGATTCAGTTTACCTTTAAATTGAAAAATGGTAAACAAATCTTCTACTTTCTTTAATTACATCCAGATTAATTCACTAAATTGAAGCGTTATAATGAACTATGTATCAGCACCTTAAAGGGCCAGTACTTTTCCTCTGTGATATTTATAGGTAGAGCCCAGTGTTCCTGAGTCTGCTCCTCTCAAATATTTTGTATACTCCAACAGTGATATCAGCGGCGGTGCGTTCATAAGGGGTGCAGGAGTGCCGCCCCCCCTCCTGTCAGTCTCTAATTACCATAGATTCATGCATGTATCTATGGTCGCTGCCGACACCCCCTATTCAGGTGTCCGGCCCCTTTTCGGGCACCTGAATTACAGCAGTGGGGGTGTTTTTTGGATGCACCTGATTAGAGCCATAGGCTCTAATAGGTGTCCAAAAAAATGAGAAGCGGGTGCAACGCTGTGTGTTCACTTCTTACTCAGCTGTATGTTAGGAAAGCGAAGGAATTTGCTTTCCTAACATTTAACCACCTCTCAGCCAATCAGGTGCACCAGGTCAATCACAGCACGTGACGAGAGGAGGAGCGGGCGGGAGAAGCAATTGGGGTCGGGGAAGATGGAGGACACCAGACACACCGCCCGCGCCATCACCCGCTGCCCACCCGAGACAAGGTAAGTGCCAAGCAGATGACGGGGGCACAGTGGCAATATTTTGGGCACAGTGGGAGCGTTGGAGGGTCACAGTGGGAGCGTTGGAGGGTCACAGTGGGAGCGTTGGAGGGTCACAGTGGGAGCGTTGGAGGGTCACAGTGGGAGCGTTGGTGGGGCACAGTGGGAGCGTTGGTGGGGCACAGTGGGAGCGTTGGTGGGGCACAGTGGCTGCGTTGGAGGGGCACAGTGGCTGCGTTGGAGGGGCACAGTGGCTGCGTTGGAGGGGCACAGTGGCTGCGTTGGAGGGGCACAGTGGCTGCGTTGGAGGGGCACAGTGGCTGCGTTGGAGGGGCACAGTGGCTGCGTTGGAGGGGCACAGTGGCTGCGTTGGAGGGGCACAGTGGCTGTGTTGGTGGGGCACAGTGGCTGCATTTGATGTTTTTTTTTCCTGAATTTTTCAATTTGTTTGCGCCCCCCCAAAAATGTTGAGCGCCAGCCGCCGCTGGATATCTTCCTGCCAAAATTCCTGATTCTGTTGCCGCCAACTTGGGAGTTTTCGAAATGTCTACCCACCTCTTTATGTGGCCTGGCTCTGTGATCTACTCCATCATATAAAGTAAATAAAATCCAGCAGGGATAGTGAGAGTCTCATAATGGACAAAGTGGCTGTGCAGACCCCCGGAAATGCAGAGTCCCCAAGATATATATTTTTTAACAGGCTGCAAGGCCTAGCCATTGCACATGTACTGGCACCTCTATTTTTTTTACATGTCACCTTTCAATCTAGGTGTCACAGGTTGGCCTGCAGTTTCATGCTTGTATATTCTTACCTCCTTGCTGCAGTGCTTTGTCTACCCCGATTCCTTTCACATGTGTGGTTTGGCTGTGCTCTCCTATGGGCGTCGCCTGCTATTCTGTGGGCTTTTATTACTTTCCCTTCCATCACTTCCTGTCCCGCCTCCTAGTTTCCTTGCCTATATATGACATGCTTAGATTAGTGCATGTTGCCTGTGTGTGGCTACCTGTGTACCAACCCTGGCTGTGGCGCTTGGCCTTTGTGTATGGCACACGCATGGTTTCTGCAGCCTCAGCTGGGCGTACCTTGGGCCAAGACCTGGTTCCAGCTTACTGCAAGTCCATCCCCACCATCAGGGGCTCAGGTGAAGAAGCAGGCTGGTGCTTAGGCTCTGTGCCCTGGGGAACCCTGAGTTAGTGATCTACAAGGGCTCACTACCACAGGCGCTTGACACTAGGATTGTAGGTTGTTGGCCTATATAGAAGTCTAGGGGAGAGTGTGTTGCCCTTCCTCTTTTTTTGGGGGGGGGGGGGTCACTTTGGGAATACTCAGTAGTACTTGTTGGTCAGTTTCAGCTGATCATGAGTAACAGGGTTTGATGGGCCTTTTGGCGAAGTCAGGAGTCTCCAAACCTTCTAAACAAAGGGCCACGTTTACTGTCCTTAAGATTTTAGGGGCCAGTGGGAGCATAGATGTGCACAGCTGATTGCATTAGGGTTTGCACCCCAAAGCTCAAACACGCATGTGTGTCTACATATACATGACTCCAGCACATGAATCTCCTTGCAGTGAAAGGAAGTGCTGATAAGAGAGAGATCTTTCCCATTTCCCCACCTACACACAGACTGATAATGCTAATGGGTACGAGGTGGTTGGGGTGTGCCCAGGCACACCCAGCATACCCTGTGCGCAAACACCTATGAGTGGGAGTAGAAAATGTCCTGGCATCGTTGGTGTCGGTAAAAGAAATAATGCCCCATTGTTGGAGTCGGTGAGGGGAAGAGTGCTTCGTTGTTGGTGTCCGTGGTAGGAATAATGCCCCAAAGGGCCAGATAAAGGAAAGCAAATGGCCACAGGTTGGAGAGAGACCACTGCGTGAGGTGGCCCTGAGTGCAACTTGCCCCTCTCAGAAGTCTTGTGCCTGGGGGTCCAGAGGGGTCCTTCCTCTTCAGGACGGGTCACGGTATCACGACCTACCCTAGTGTGCTTTTTTTGGTTCACTTTGGGTGATTTTGTTATTGTGCACTTCATCCCTGGCTATAATAAAAAAGTCAACCAAAGAGTTTGAAGATTCTGACTTAGTGATTCAACAATATATACCGGCGCATCATGGCGGCATACACTGTGGGCGGAGCCACGATCCAATGTATGCTGCCATGACGATGCACCAAAAAAATTACAGAAAGGTGAGTATCCAATTTTCCGTCAGGACTGACTCTCAATGATATCTTGCATGGGGTTTAAAGGGGTTGTAAACCCTCCTGTTTTTTCACCTTAAAGTGGAGTTCCACCTAACAATGGAACTTCCACTTTTCTGAATTCCCCCCCCCCCCCCCCCTCCGATGTCACATTTGGCACCTTCCAGGGAGGGAGGAGGGAGCAGATACCTGTGTAAACATTTGTGACCTAAACCACGCCTACTCCCCCCCTGCTTTCTTCTGGGAGACACACAGGTCCCAGAAGACAGCAGGGACCAGTTGGATCAGCGCAACTTGCGGGCACCCTGGACAGGTAAGTGTCCTAATATTAAAAGTCAGCATCTGCAGTATTTGTAGCTGCTGACTTTTAATTAATTTATTTTGGCGGTACTCCGCTTTAATGCATCCTATGCATTAAGGTGAGAAAACGTCTGTCAGTCGCAAGCCCCCCCCCATTTTACTTACCTGAGCCCTGGAAGGTCCCATGCCGAGGACGCGCCTTCTCTCTGCCTGTGGTTCGCAGCTCTTGTGGGTAAATTGATAGCAGCGCAGCCATTGGCTCCTGCTGCTGTAAATCAAATCCAATGACGGAGGGGGGGGGGGGGGGGGGGGCCGAGTGCTGCATCCGGTGGCTATGGACGGCAAATGCTGGACATGGGAGCGTGCCCGCAAGGTAACCCCCCCCCAGGAGAGCAATTCTTCTATGGGGGTTATCTGTAATACAATAAACATTTGTATCAAATATGCTGAATCAGCTGATGATAAAATCAATAAGGATGAACAAACACAAGGCAAAGGATCTTCAGTCAAGTGACTCTAATTTTCAAAGTAGTTGTAAAGGCTGAAAGTTTCTTACCTATGCATGAGGGTAAAAAACTTGTGTGCTCCCCCCCCCCCCAATATTCGTTTGAGCCCCCTCTCAATCCCGTGGTGTGCAGGAGGGACTCATCTGTTCTGGGACTCCCTCTCCTCATTGGCTGAGACAGCACTGACTCCACTACTGTCAACATAGTGTGTGTAGCCTATTGTATAAGGGTGGGCACCCAGGGCCGCAATCAGGGGGGTACAGGCAATATACCTGTAAGGGCCCGGATGGCAGCCCCCTTTTTTTTAAATAATTTTTTATATATATTTTTTAATAAAGGGCCCAGAGAGCCCCAGATGGCAACCCTCCCACCCCTTTTTTTTGTAATACATTTTTTTAATATATATTTTTTTCTTTTTATTAAAGGTCCCCAGGGCCCCTAATGGCTACCCCCCCCCCCTTTTTTTTATAATTTTTTTTTTTTATATATTTCTAATGTAAGGGGCCCAGAGGTCCCAGGGCAACCCCCCGCCAATTCGTGCGTGGCACCTCACCGCTTCTCAATTTACGCCCCCCTCCCACTTCTCAATTTTCTCAATTAGCAGCCCCCCGCTTCTTCTCAATTTGAGGTGGCACCGTCCCAGTCCCCCCTGGTTCTCTGCTCTAGGGGGCCCATGCCTGAAGCTGTGTAAGGGGCCCCATAATTCCTGATGGCGGTCCTGTGGGGACCCCAAAGCGCAAACACACATGCGTGCGTGTATATACTGTATGTGGCCCGGGCACATTGATCTCCCTGCCAGGACAGTGAAAGAAAAATGGATAAACACTTCTCTTTTGGCAGATCCAGTAAGAGGGAGATCTTTCCCATCTCCCCGCTACTCCACAGAGCGATAATGCGCACTAGGTTATTAGGGTGTGCCCAGCACATAATGCATACTAGCACACTTGACTTTGCCTTGCCGGTAGGAAAAAAAGGCATGTGCAGACATCCCAAGTCTCCCGCGAGTCGCAGGAGTCTCCCACATTTGACTGCAGGCTCAAGGACACCCACGAGCGCCGGGCAATCTCCTGGCTGGGCCTGTCACTCAGCCACAGACAGCAGACAGAGCAGCCCAATGGAGTATGGCCGCGGTGGCCACTCGGGCTGCTCTGTCTTCTGTCTGTGGCTTAGTGACAGACTGATTTGATGACGTCCCCGTCTGTGCAAGGTGGAGGACTGTAACAAAGTCATGGCACTGGTGAGGCTGCATTTCATGGGCACTGGTGAGGCTGCTTTTTTATGGGCACTGGTAAGGCTGCTTTTAGTTGGCACTGGTGAGGCTGCATTTCAAAGGCACTGGTGAGGCTGCATTTTATGGGCACTGGTAAGGCTGCATTTCATGGGCACTGGTAAGGCTGCATTTCATGGGCACAGGTAAGACTGCATTTCAGGGTCACTGATTAGGCTGCTTTTAGTTAGCACTGGTAAGGCTGCATTTCAGGGTCATTGGTGAGGCTGCATTTTATGGGCACTGGTGAGGCTGCATTTTATGGGTACTGGTGAGGCTGCATTTCATGGGCACTGGTAAGGCTGCATTTCATGGGCACTGGTAAGGCTGCATTTCATGGGCACTGGTAAGGCTGTATTTCATGGGCACTGGTAAGGCTGCAATACATGGGTACTGATCAGGCTGCTTTTAATTGGCACTGGTAAGGCTGCATTTAATTGGGGTGGAGGTGTCTGCATTTACAACCGCTTTAACCCCTTACAAAAAGTAAAACAATTCTTAAATTAATAGTAAGAAATAAGTAAAAGCAAATTAAAAAGCTGAAAAACGTGGCAACAAAAGATAAAACGGATGATATTTTTCTGTATTGGCTAATAAAAAAACGCTCAAAAATGCGCAAACACACACTCAAAAATGCTGCTCAAAAACACGACACTCAGGTGTGAATCCAGCCTTACCTTTGCAAACAAAAGGCAGAAAAATTTCTGATTTTAATTGCTGAATACTCCATATTTGGCAGCACTAAGTCTCCCCCTCTGGATGGAATCGCCCTCCAATTTTACTTGACTGACAAGTGATTTCCAGCGCAGTCAGCATCTGCAAACATCATAATCTTCTATCCTTCCAGGGATTTGGTAATCATTGCGAGAGTAGCTCCAGAGTAGCGAGCAAGGTGAATGAACTAAAGAAGCTGGGGTGGTAATATAAAGTGTCACCAACCGCTGGAGTATTCCCCCCCCCCCTCCCCTCCCCTCCTTACCAACCCACTGATGACATTTACGTTTTTTATTTTTTTTGTGCTTTCATCTACTATTGTAAACCCTGTGATCTCATCTCTGGATCTCCTTGCTTCTCAATGCAATACAGGCAAATCATGGCTAGTAGGAGGGACCAGCAGGGTGCCGCCCCCCACCATCCATGATATGCCTGCATTGCATAGAAAAGCAAGGCGATCCAGAGATGAGATCACAGGGTTTACAATAGTAGATGAAAGCACAAAAAAAAAAAAAAAAAAAAAAATTTAATTAAATGTCATCAATATGTTGGTAGGGGGGGGGGGGGGGATACTCAAGCAGTTGGTGAAGAGTAAAAGTGACCACATCACTGGGTTTAAAACAAGGTACGGTATGTCATGAAAACATTTTATTTTTTTGCACAGTTTCTTTAGTGTGTTGATGGGGGGGGGGGGACCAGAGTAGGCATAATTCAAGCAAGTTAAACTTCAGCTTTAAAACTGGACCAACCAGAACCACCAGGAATCAGGCCGCTGTATGTTGGATTTGTTAGCATTTTCAGATATAAGCAATGGCGGGTGGTGGTATTTTTTTGGGGGGGGGCACGGTGGTTTGCTGCGCCCCAAGCCCACTTTTTTTAAATGAAAGCCTCAGGTTCTAATTAGTGTTGCTCACGAATATTCGCATTGCGAATATTCGCTACGAATATTGCATATTTGAGTATTCGCGAATAACTTGAATATTGCGGCGAATATTCGCTATGGCGAATATTCGTATTTTTTCAAATTTATTTTTAAAACAGATCCTAGTGATCTCCATCTACGTCTAAAAGCATTGCTGGTAGGATTAGAGAGAGACCCTGGGCCGAGTAGCTGATGCGATTCTTTTATGTTGCCGAAAATTCGCATTGCGAATTTTCGGCAACATAAAAGAATCGCATCAGCTACTCGGCCCTTCTTTTGCATCAGAGCCGAATATTCGAGTTATTCTGATTGGCTCTGATGCGCCCTTCTTTTGCATCAGAGCCAATCAGAATAACTCGAATATTCGGCAAACGGAATATTGCGCGATTATCTTCTCCGCCCTTCTTTTGCATCAGAGCCAATCAGAATAACTCGAATATTCGGCAAAAGGAATATTGCGCGATATTCCTTTTGCCGAATATTAGAGTTATTCTGACTGGCTCTGATGCAAAAGAAGGGCGGAGAAGATAATCGCGCAATAGAAATATTGCGTGATTATCTTCTCCGCCCTTCTTTTGCCCCCTTATTCTCCTTTCTTTTAAGTAGACTTAGGTGCCGTACACACGGCAGAGAACCTCGACGGGCAGAACACATCGTTCCGCCCGTCGAGGTTCTCTCCCGGCCGTCGAATTCGGCGACCCGCCCGTCGGGAATGGCAACCAGCCATTCTTCCAGGCGGGCCGTCGAGGAAATAGAGAGCGTGCTCTCTATTTCGGCTCGACGGGCTTCCCGACGGGAAGCTCGCTGAGACCGTACACACGGCCGAGGTCCTCGCTGGAATGTGCATTCCAGCGAGGTTCTCGCTGATTTTCAGCGAGAACCTCGGCCGTGTGTACGGCACCTATGTGTAGAGTTAGTGTTTAGTGCATATTAGTTTAGTAATACAGGAAATGATCTCCGTTTATGAGAATTTCGCAATCATTTTCGCATCAGCGAAATTTCGCATTAGCGATAAAATATCACGAATATTCGATATTAGCGAATATTCGCGAATATTCTTCTATATATTCGCAATATCGCGAAATCGAATATGGCGTATTCCGCTCAACACTAGTTCTAATCACGTGCTTCGGGGAAAAAAAAAAGGCCATTGGAATCCATACATCTGGCACCCTACATGTACATAAGGGGAGTGGGACATGGATAATACACCAAAAAAAATAATAATTAAAGTCAGCGGCTACAAAATACGGCAGCTGCTGACTTTAAAAATAAGGACACTTACCTGTCCATGGCACCCGTGATGTTGGCACCCAAAGCCGATCTGCCCCTCGGCTCTCAGGTGGAGGCGCTGCCATTTTCGTTAAGGGAATCAGGAAGTGAAGTCTTGCGCCTTCACAGCCCGGTTCCCTCCTGCGCATTCCTTAGTTGGGCTGCGCGATCCCACTGGTCCCTGCTGTCTTCTGGGACCTGTGTGTCTCCCAGAAGACAGCGGGTGTGGGGCGTTGGGTGGAGGAGGCACCATAGGGGGGGAGGAATAGGAAAAGCGGATGTTCCATTTCTGAATGGAACTCCACTTTAATAAATAAAAATGAACCCTAAAAAAATATTAAATACATTATAATACATGAATAATAATAAAAGAAGAAATAAAAGCTAATGGAAAAGCTAAAAAAAAAAAAAGGAAATACCTAGCAACAAATGATGCAACAGGTAATAGTTTTCTCCCAATTGGCTAATAAAAAAAAAACAAAGCCCAAAAACGCTGCATACAAACGTGCCAAAAAATGCAGAAAAATCGCTCTCTGACGGTACACTCAGGTGTGAATGCAGCCTTGTGGTAGATTAAAGTTAACCTGTGTTACACTGAAATCTCGGCCTTCAGTAAGAAAACAGTCAGCAGTAAATTGTCTTCTCAGGCGTGATGTTTTATGAGGCCAGTCACCTCGGGATTACATGTCATGTGACCGGTGTCATTGATCTCATCCACTTCCGTGAGAGGACGTCTGTAAATCATTCCCACATTCCCAATCTTCTATGACCTCTGTGTACTTATCATAGAGGGAAACTGAGGACGGTGTGTTATGTCATTAACAAACACCTACAGGGGATGTAGAGGAGTACAACAGAGGAAGGGGACTTTTGTAGGAGTCTCAGGCGGCGTACACACGAGGGGATATGTCCGCTGAAAACGGTCCGATGGACCGTTTCAGCAGACATCTCCGCTCGTGTGTATGGGCTAGCGGACAGATTTCTCCACCCGACAGATTTCAAAGCAAGCTTTGAAATCTATCCGGTGGAATCTGTCCGCCCGACATGTCTGCTGGTTAGTACACTTACCAGCAGACATGTCGGCCCCCACCGCCGCCGCGCCGCTGCCGAATGGATTTGGCGCATGCGCGGAAGTGTTTTACTTTCTGGTGCGGTGACGTGGCGGTGACGCGGCGGCGTCAACGTCACCGCCGCGTCACCGCGCCGTCCGGCGGCGGGGAATTTGATCCGATGGTGTGTACACGCCATCGGATCAAACTCCCGATCGGACATATCCGATGGAAATGGTCCGCGGACCGTTTTCATCGGATATGTCCGATCGTCTGTACGCCGCCTCAGACAAACAATGATACTGGTATCTGACTGTTGCCGGGCTATCGGGGTCTGACTGTTGCCAGGTTACCAGGGTCTGACTGTTGCCAAGTTACCAGGGTCTGACTGTTGCCAGGGTCTGACTGTTGCCAAGCTACCAGGGTCTGACTGTTGCCAGGTTACCAGGGTCTGACTGTTGCCAGGTTACTAGGGTCTGACTGTTGCCAGGTTACCAGGGTCTGACTGTTGCCAGGGTCTGACTGTTGCCAAGTTACCAGGATCTGACTGTTGCCAAGTTACCAGGGTCTGACTGTTGCCAAGTTACCAGGGTCTGACTGTTGTCAAGTTACCAGGGTCTGACTGTTGCCAGGGTCTGACTGTTGTCAAGTTACCAGGGTCTGACTGTTGCCAAGCTACCAGGGTCTGACTGTTGCCAAGCTACCAGGGTCTGACTGTTGCCAGGTTACCAGTGTCTGATTGTTGCCAGGTTACCAGTCATGACACGCCTGTATATTTCATTTTTCTTGCAGGTTTTCGGATCAATATGGTGCCCGTGCCGCCCTCACGCTCTCTTTCCTGTCTTCATCCGTCTATTACCTGATCCTGGCATTCACCACCAGTATACCCTTCCTGTTTCTGTCTCGCCTGCCCTCCGTTTTCATGCACGGCCTGCCAGGTACTGTATACAACAGCCTTACTGGTTATTCACTTCTATGGGTCATAATAATAGAGTAATAATTGTCATTTATGAATTTAGACTAATTTAAAGGACAACTCCACCTCGTAACCATTGTATTGATACTTCTGTATAGTATAGGATTTACTATGTCAAATGTTTAAAGAAGATTTTAGGAACATATAACTTACAGAGTGCAGGGATCAGGAGTATGTAATGTACACAGTGTGCAGGAATTAGAGGTGGGTAACTTACATAGTTCAGGGGTCAGGTGTATGTAATGCACATAGTTCAGGGGTATGTAATGCACATAGTTCAAGGGTCAGGAGTATGTAATGTACATAGTTCAAGGGTATTTGTAATGTACATAGTTCAAGGGTCAGGCGTATGTAATGTACATAGTTTAAGGGTATTTGTAATGCACATAGTTTAGGGGTCAGGCGTATGTAATGTACATAGTTCAGGGGTCAGGCGTATGTAATGTACATAGTTCAGGGGTCAGGCATATGTAATGTACATAGTTCAAGGGTATTTGTAATGTACATAGTTCAGGGATCAGGCGTATGTAATGCACATAGTTCAGGGGTATGTAATGTACATAGTTCAGGGGTGAGGCATATGTAATGCACATAGTCCAGGGGTCAGGAGTATGTAATGTACATAGTTCAGGGGTCAGGAGTATGTAATGTACATAGTTCAGGGGTCAGGCATATGTAATGCACATAGTTCAGGGGTTAGGCTTATGTAATGCACATGGTTCAGGGGTCAGGCATATGTTATGCACATAGTTCAGGGGTATGTAATGCACATAGTTCAGGAGTATTTAATGTACATAGTTCAGGGTTCAGGAGTATGTAATGTACATACTTCAGGGGTCAGGCGCATGTAATGTACATAGTTCAGGGGTCAGGCATATGTAATGTACATGGTTCAGGGGTGGGGTGTATGTAATGTACATAGTTCAGGGGTCAGGAGTATGTAATGTACATATTTCAGGGGTCAGGAGTGTGTAATGTACATAGTTCCGAGGTCAGACGTAAGTAACGTACATAGTTCAGGGGTCAGAAGTATGTAGTGTACATAGTGTTTTTGACTTGTACCCGTCCCCACTTCCGAGAGATCTCGCCAAGGTGAGATCACTTGGAAGTTCTGCCCACCCCGCCCTACTCCTTCTCCTGCCGCCTGGCCATTCAGAAAGGGCAGAGTGTTTTGTGCATGTGCAGTAGGGAACCGGCTGGGAAGCCGAAAGGCTTCTTTGCTGGTTTCCCTTGGCATAAATAGCGGTGGCAGCACCCGAGAGCCGATTCCGGAAATCTGCTGGGGTGCCGACATCGCTGGATTCCAGGACAGGTAAGTGTCCTAATATTAAAAGTCAGCAGTTACAGTATATGCTGGAGGGGGGAACTCCGCTTTAATTTTTGATTGATCTGCAGTTGCCATGGTTTTGCACATGTGATCAGTTTTGACATACAACCATTTGATGACTTTACAGTTTGGATGGGAGTGTAAAGTTGCTGTGACAGCGTTCATGGAATACTTTGAGCACAATTGTTTTGGGAAACCGTTAAATCGGTTAGTTTTTTTTTTTTAACAATGGATAAATCAATGGGTTTAGTTCCTCTTTAACCACTTAACCCCAGGACCATATTGCTGCCCAATGACCAGAGGACTTTTTGTGATTCGGCACTGCGTCGCTTTAACTGACAATTGCGCGGTCGTGCGACGTGGCTCCCAAACAAAATTGGCGTCCTTTTTTTCCCACAAATAGAGCTTTCTTTTGGTGGTATTTGATCATCTCTGCTGTTTTTATTTTTTGCGCTCTAAACAAAAATAGAGCGACAATTTTGAAAAAAATTCAATATTTTTTATTTATTTTTGCTAAAATAAATATCCCCCAAAAATATATAAAAAAAATTTTTTTTCCTCAGTTTAGGCCGATACGTATTCTTCTACATATCTTTCGCAAAAAAAAAAAGCAATTAGCGTTTATTGATTGATTTGCGCAAAAGTTATAGCGTCTACAAAATAGGGGGTAGTTTTATGGCATTTTTATTAATATTTTTTTTTTTTACTAGTAATGGCGGCGATCAGCTTTTTTTTTCGGTACTGCGACATTATGGCGGACACATCGGACACTTTTGACACATTTTTGGGACCATTGGCATTTTTATAGCGATCAGTGCTATAAAAATGCATTGGATTACTATAAAAATGCCATTGGCAGTGAAGGGGTTAACACTAGGGGGCAGGGAAGGGGTTAAGTGTGTTCCTGGGTGTGTTCTAACTGTAGGGGGGTGGCCTCACTAGGGGAAATCACTGATCTTCTGTTCATACATTGTATGAACAGAAGATCAGCGTTTCCCCCGCTGACAGGACCGGGAGCTATGTGTTTACACACATAGCTCCCGGTCCTCGCTCTGTACCGAGCGATCGCGTGTGCCCAGCGGCGATCGTACCCGCCGGGCACGCGCGCGGGACTCGGGGGCGAGCGGGGCGGCGCACGCTCCCTAGTAGCCGCAAAGTAGCTGACGTATAGCTACGGGCTCTCGCCCAGGAGAGCCGACCTGCCGCCGTAGAATCTCCCACAGTACACAGAACATGGAAATGCAATTATTTTAGTAAATATAAACTGCTAAATACCTTTTCTCATCAGCAGTATATAGCAGTCTTCCTCTGACTGTCCTATGAGGCTGCATTACCCCTGACCCTTTGGACAGTGCTGATTGGCCCTGTGCTGATCACATGCACCCTTCCGAAAAAAAGAAGAAAAATAAATCTATCAATATACACCAAACTGAGCGTGTGCAGAGTTCCCCCAAGGCTCTGTTATATCAGGAAATGGATTGGGGACTGTGGAAGAAGGGGTGTGTCAGAGAAGACATGATCAAACAGAAGTTTTACACAATGCGGAGGATTAACCCCTTAGGTTCCACAATGAGTATAACTAGCATGCTTTACTGCAAACATATGCTGATTTTACTGTTTGGGTTTAGTAACACTTTAGGTGCAATATCAAAACACCCCACTAGATGGAGACATTACACCAAAGTTGAGTCTGCTTGCTAATTGTGTAATTGAGCTGTGTGTTTGCAGAGCTGAATTATAATCACTTTTGTAAATAGAACACTAAACCAGCACAGCTTCCTATGTGCACTTCCTAGTGGAGGACAATGTATCCAGGTCTATTTAACCACTTAAGGACCAAGCCTCTTTTTCAGATATGCTGTTTACAAGTTAAAAACATTTTTTTTGCTAGAAAATCACTTAGTACCCCCCAATTTTTTTTTATAACACCTTAGAGCAGTGGTGTCCAAACTGCAGCCTGAGGGCCGGAAGTGGCCCTTTGCTTGCCTTTTTCTGGCCCCTGGGGCACTTTTCCTCCCACTGATACAAGACACTGTTCCTCTCACTGACACCAACAATGTGGCAGTATTCTTCCCACTAACGCCAATGATGGGGCACTATTCTTCCCACTGACACCAATAATGGGGCAATATTCCTCCCACTGACACCAATGATGGAGCAATATTCCTTCCACTTACACTATTTATGGGGAACTATGTTTCCCACTGACACCAGTGATGGGGGCACTATCCCTCAAATTTACACCAACCATAGGGCACTGTCCCTTCCTGCAATGTTTACTCCCACTGACGCCAGGACAATTTCTACCCCAACTACCACAGTCCGGCCTCCCTAAAGTCTGAAGGACAGTAAACTGGCCCTTTGTTGTTTAGAAAGTTTGGAGACCTCTGCCTTAGAGAATTAAATGCCGGTTATTGCAATACTTTATGTCACACTGTGTTTGCACAGCAGTCTTACAATCACACTTTTTTGGGGAAAAATATGCTTTTTTTAATTAAAAAAATAAGACAACAGTAAAGTTAGCCCAATTTCTTTTATATTGTGAAAGAAAATGTTACACCGAGTTAATTGATACCCAACATGTCACGCTTCAAAATTGCGCCCCGCTCGTGGAATGGCGACAAACTTTTACCCCTTAAAAATATCCATAGGTGACGTATTAAAAATTCTACAGGTTGCATGTTTTTAGTTACAGAGGAGGTCTAGGTCTAGAATTATTGCTCTCGCTCTAAGGGGCGGAGGGCACAAGAGAGCGGTGGGAGGGGGGCTCTCTCCCGCCACCGATAACAGTGATCTTGCCGTGAATCCGCCACAGAGACCACCATTATCGGAAACCGGACCGCCGGCTGAAGACGAGGATAACTGGGTTATGGTATCTTTTTTATTTATTTTTTAAAGATATTTTTATTGAATTTTTTTTACAAAACCAACAATACAACACATACAAAAACAATCTTAAACAACACAGAACATACATCGGCAGTAGTTTGCTCCCTAATCACTCCATACTATTATCAACAGCATAGTTATACAAAAGTCAAAAGTCAGAGTAGAAAGGTACATACAGCAAAGTATAAAGGTAGTATTACCCCTTTGTGGGATTGCATTTTAAGGTTACTCTAGCAAATGGAGACTGCACCACCAACATCCCTATTTACGGCTGTATAGGAGATAGGGTCAGGGGGCTAGCCAGACACCTGCCCCAAATCTTATCAAAGGACTTATTTATTTTCGTAATTTCAAAAGTGAGCTTGTAAAGCGGGAGGGCGTCATTGACTAGTTTCAACCATAGGCCCCTTGTCTGGGTCGCCGCTCCCTTTCAGGTCAACAGGATGGATTTCTTAGCATAGAAATATAGGATTCAAAGCAATTTTTGGACCCGGGAGGGAACCGCAAGGTCACCAAAGACCCCCAACAGACAGTTTTTAGGGTCCAGTATATTGAGGAGTCCCAAAGCAGAAGAGAGGAAGGATCCTATATCTCTCCAGAAGTCTCGTATAGCTGGGCAACTCCAAAAGCAGTGGATAAAATCAGCCACCTGCCCACATCCGTGGAAACAATCCGCCAAGGCCAATATGCCCATTCTGTGCATCCTGGCCGGGGTCAGGTGCGATTGGTGAAAATTTTTTAGTTGGATCACCCTGTCCCTGGAGGCTATAACGGAGGTCTTAAAAGTATCACAGAACTCAGTCCAGTCATCTTCCGTCATGGTAATATCTAAGGATTCCCACTTGCTCTGCGCTGCCTTAAATCTAGGATTAGAGTTCACCGTTAAGGCTAAGTAATAGGTAGAAATGAGTTTTGTCCGGTCCGGGGAACGCAAAAGCTTTTCTAGGTCAGGAATCACAAGTGGGTTGTTCAAGGAGCCAAACTGGGCTCACGCGGCATGTCTTAGCTGGTAATAAAAGAATAAATAATTGGGCGGAAGATTAAAGTCATCTCTCAACTGGGAAAAGGACTTAAAGCCTTCTGAGGTATATAGGTGACATAGGTACTTAATCCCCTTAGATATCCATCTCTGAGGGTCATGACCAGTGTACTACGGATAGCCCAACTTCCCCCAAAAACAACCACCCCACATTTATTACCTTAGTTACGCCCCCTTTTTTACTTAAGATTAACGAGAGACACAATCTTGTTGGAGTAAAATGGCCACAACAGCCAATTTATTTTTAACCATATAAATATTGAATTAAATAGTTAACCAAAATAATTAAATCACACAAACTTTATTTCTTAACAATTTGTAACCAACTTTATATAACTCCCAGCTTCCTGGTCTTTGACGGCAACCCGGTTTCCTTCCTTTTCACCACTACACTGCGCAACCATTAACCATAACCGGCCCCCAGCCGACCCAGCTCGGAGACAAACCTTTTTCCCCTGCAGTGCAACCATAAACCGTATTCCAACGGACACCGTTCCGCTGGAATAAACCCCCATAAGGGGCCCATCCCACCGATGAGCCCACCACCATTTCCATCACATCTGTAACTGCCGCCATCAAAGACCAACTAACACCGCCAACCATTCTGATCCTGCTGTCGTGACGACCACCCATGTAAACCTGAAAGAAAAGAAAACAAACGAACAACACCAACTCACAACACATAGGGAGGGTGGGTGGGAAAAACCTGCCTCCTTGCAACTTCCTTCCCGCACTTTGCCTGTTGACCCCGCCCCCTCCTTAAGTAATACTCCTCCCTTCTCATCTTACCCACCTGACTTCCTTCCAACCAACCAGCTTCCTCCTGTCTTTAACTCTCCGTTGTCCTACCTCCCCCTAGTCATGCCCGGCCCTACGTTATTTTGCTGTGCTGTTTTCTCACTCCGGGCCTCCCTTGACCAGTGTACTACGGATAGCCCAACTTCCCCCAAAAACAACCACCCCACATTTATTACCTTAGTTACGCCCCCTTTTTTTACTTAAGATTAACGAGAGACACAATCTTGTTGGAGTAAAATGGCCACAACAGCCAATTTATTTTTAACCATATAAATATTGAATTAAATAGTTAACCAAAATAATTAAATCACACAAACTTTATTTCTTAACAATTTGTAACCAACTTTATATAACTCCCAGCTTCCTGGTCTTTGACGGCAACCCGGTTTCCTTCCTTTTCACCACTACACTGCGCAACCATTAACCATAACCGGCCCCCAGCCGACCCAGCTCGGAGACAAACCTTTTTCCCCTGCAGTGCAACCATAAACCGTATTCCAACGGACACCGTTCCGCTGGAATAAACCCCCATAAGGGGCCCATCCCACCGATGAGCCCACCACCATTTCCATCACATCTGTAACTGCCGCCATCAAAGACCGACTAACACCGCCACAGCCCGAAAGGGTAATAACTTACCCTTAAGGGCACCTCCACACCCGCAGGGCCCTCTGTATCCCCTCCTGTAAATCCAAGAACCACAACTCCATCCCCACGTCGGATAGGTGAATACCATCTCCGCGTAAATACAGGCCCACGTTCCTCTCCAACTCCATGTGTCTCACTACCAAACCCCCATGTCTTACCACAAACCTCCCAACCACCTTATTCACCTTGATCCGCCCTTTGTCCAGTCTAACCACAGACCTCGCCATGCGCCAAGTCGTCCGAGCGATTATGTCGGACCAGACGAGCAGCATGCCAGGATAGGCCGCGCGAAAAGTTAGAACATCCGCCTTAACGGCCGTTATCAGATCCCCAATAGGCCTAATCCCCAAATCATTCCCCCCTACATGGAGCACCAGCACGTCTGGAGGACGGTCCAGTCGGGCATAATGCTGCACCTCTGGCAGAACCCTGCCCCACCCCATGCCCCGGGTCCCCAACCACCTGATCTTCGCCTCCCTCCTAGGGATACCCAATTGCCGACCATCCGGCCTAGCATCAGCCCTTAAGGCTCCCCAGTACACATAGGAGTGCCCCAAAATCCAAACGAGGCGCTCCTGACCACCATCTGAAAAACAAATAACAAACATGAGTGACCAGCAATATCAGTAGACTCCCGCGTACTTTTAAAACACCCCCAACCCATCATTCCCGCAACATATGCGGCCTAACATATGACCTGAATCTCCTGGATTCCCACCTCCCAATCCGTTTTACCGCCGCCTCATCCAACCCGCACCGGGCCGCTTCTGTAGCTGCCCCGATGCGGAAGGAGTGCGAGGCGAATAGTTCAGCAGCGAAACCCGCTGCCCTTAAGCACTTACGGAATACTGCCACAAACTGGAACCTAGAGACAAACGCTGTGTCCCTGTGCATCCACAGGGGACCTCCCAACCCTGGGCGAATAGCCAAGAACTCTCCCATAACCCTTACCGGGCACACCACCGATCCAGGTAAAGCATAGAGAAATACGTCCACCCCTTTACCCGCCTGATCTGTCTTGGACTTGCGCAGCCGGAGCACCACCTTTTCCTCCCCCAATCTCACATCCCCGACCAGCAAACCCCCACCGACTGTCTTGGAAGGGCTGACCAACTCACCCAATCTGAAAGCTCCGAAAAAGGCTATGGAAAAAACTGCCCTGAACAAACTCACCTCGTAACTCGAAGAACATACTTCATCCAGCACACTACATATCGACTGCAACACCGCAAAGGAAACTGGCCTCCTAGTGTCCTTACACACCTTACCTTTTCTGTATCCTTTTACAGTTTGTCGTACCCAGAAAGATTTAGTTAGATCCGGCCTGCCCTCAAGCTTGAACAAAAAGGCTAGCGCCGTTAATTTTTTATTAAGGGCGGAAACCGAACCCTCCTTCTCCATGTGTCGTACCACAAAGTACAGCACCAACCATCCCACTTCCGCGTCACTCCGGCTGGCATCCGCCAGCCGCGTGTAAGTGTACCACTCGTTCCAGACCTTGGCGTACGCCGCCCATGTAACCCTACTCACCGAACGCCTGATCCATGCTGCGGCGACTCCGACACAATCCCCCACATCCACCCCGGGCAAGGCACCCCTTCCTGTTCCGCATGCGGGGCCAGCTCCCTGAACCTGTCCCACTGGAAGCGAGACAAAGCGTCAGCAAGCCTGTTGTCCACACCCGGAATATGCACAGCATACAAGAATATGTTCCATTGCAGGCATCTCAACACCAGATGGCGCAACAACCGAACCACTGGCAAGGAAGACGCAGAGATACGGTTGATGACCTGAACCACCCCCATGTTGTCACAATTAAGTCTGATCTTCAAATTTTTGCAGGATTCCCCCCACAGCTCCAATGCGACCACCACTGGGAACAATTCAAGCAGCACTAGGTTTTTTACCAATCCCGCCGTGATCCATGCCTCCGGCCACCCCTCTGCACTCCAATGCCCTTTAAAGAAAGCCCCGTAACCTGTGGACCCTGCTGCATCCGTGGCAAGGTCCAAATCGAAGTTACTCACCGGGCCCTCCATCCACAGGGACCGACCGTTGTACTCTTCCAGGAACGTGTACCACACCCGTAAATCCGCGTGCAGCTCCCTCGTCAAGCTTATGAAGTGTGTTGGCAACCTAACCCCCGCCGTGGCGGCCGACAGCCGTCGGGAAAATACCCTCCCCATGGGAATGATCCGGCAGGCAAAATTCAATTTGCCTAGCAACGATTGAAGGGCTCTCAACTGCACTTTAGCGCGCCCCAACATACCTCTAATCTCCAGCCGAAGATTGTCCACCTTTTCCACTGGCAACCTACACTCCATAGCCTCCGAATCCAGCACTATCCCCAAAAAACTTAGTTCTGTGGTTGGGCCCTCCGTCTTGTCAGCAGCCAACGGCACGCCAAACCTCTCTGCGATGTGCTGCAGCGTTGCCAGTAGAATCCCACATAACCTGGAAGACGGGGGGCCCACACACAAGAAGTCATCGAGGTAATGGATTACCGAATCGATGCCAGACACATCCCTAACCACCCACTCCAGGAAGGAACTGAACTTTTCGAACAGTGCACAAGAGATGGAACATCCCATGGGCAAACACTGATCCACGTAGTACTTCCCTTGCCACTGGCAACCCAACAGCCAAAAACTGTCCGGGTGCACCGGCAACAAGCGAAATGCTGCCTCAATGTCAGACTTGGCCATGAGCGCCCCCTTCCCGTACCGCCTGACCCATCTGACCGCTGCATCGAACGAAGTGTACGACACCGTGCATGCCTCCGGGTCAATCGCATCATTCACCGACCCCCCTTTTGGAAAGGACAAGTGGTGAATGAGGCGGAACTTGTTCGGTTCCTTTTTGGGCACCACCCCCAAGGGCGAAACCACCAGCCTGGGCAAGGGCACAACATCAAACGGCCCCCCCATCCTGCCCAATTCCACCTCCTTGGCCAACTTACCTGACACCACCTCCGGATTCTCCAATGCTGACCGCAGGTTCCTCGCAAAGGGTGGTACCTCCGACAAAGCACATGGGATAACAAACCCTTCCGAGAAACCCGCGGTGAGCAGCTCAGCCGCCGCCCTATCCGGATACCTACTTAGAAAAGGAAGCATCCTTTCCCCCTTCACCGGCGTCCTCCCTCTTGTTCCCAGACTCCCCGGCCCGTTTTCCCTTTTTAAAGCACCGGGACAAGGGGTGACTACCCCCACACCCAGAGCATTCATGCCTGAAACGACAGGTTCCTCCATATGTGCAGGAGCCCTCGTTAAATTTCCAACACACCCCCCACTTTCTTCCGGCCGGCGGTCCTGAGGTGGAAGCCCCCCCGGCCCCCCCTGGAAAAAACTGGTTCTGCGTACGCGGCGCCGACATCATCCGCATCCACAGACTTATGTCTTTGTGATCCCAACGCAGGGAGGGGCGGACGGCCCTGCGCTGGCGAAACTGTTCGTCGTAGCGCAACCACCCTGTACCCCCATAGACTCGGTACGCCTCACCAATAGCATCCATATAGCAGAACAACCCAGAACAATGCTCTGGGTTCCTCTCCCCAATGACGCTCGCCATGATCGCAAAAGCCTGCAACCAATTCTGGAAAGTGCGTGGGATCAACCTGTATCTCCTCTTCTCCTCGTCCTCCTTCTTGGAGTCATCTGGCTTGACTCTATCCAGATTGAATTTCTCCAACGGTAGGAGGGAGAAGATCTCCACATAATCCCCTTTAACTATCTTATCCCGCACTTCCTGTTTTAAATGCGCTCCTAAGGGACCCTCATAACACACGTATACCTCACATTTTGCAGAGTCAGCTATGCGCACCACATCAGATCTGACTACCGCCGGCTTTTCTGCCCCCCCTTTTTCCCCATGGGTGCTGCTGTCCGGGGCCGCACTCGGCCCCCCGGTGAGGGGGACGTCCGCCACCACCGGTGGGGGTGCCGACCCCTGTGCCTCAACCCCTCCCCCCACCCAAGGCGCAACCTGCGGATGCTGTGGCAACCTGCCCGAAAATTGCTGTACCAAATCCCGCAAACCCCTGAAAAAATCCCCCAACCCCGCCGGTACCCCCGCCGCCACAGGCGGGACGCCCGCAGCAAGCGGGACAGCAGCAGGGACAGGGATGGGAACGGGAACAGCCCCCCCGCCCGGCAAATTGAAACCCAACCCCCCATCCCCCACCCCCAACAATCTACCCAATGCCGCCGCTACTTCCCCTTCAAAAGAATGAGTGCCCTTACCGTGCCTGGTGGATGCTTCACCCCCGGTCCTTGCAGGCCCGTCCACCGCCGGCGACACCACCGCGGGATCATCCCCATCTGAATCCGATGCCTCGCCTTCCGACCGGACTTCTGAAGCTGGCGTCCCTGGCGATGTCAACCCCCCAGGCGGCGCCGGCCTGGAGGTCGTGAACCCTGGCCTAACTGCCGGGCGACCTCTAGATTGGGACCCTGCTGTCGCTGGGGCGGACCGCCCGTCCTCATCCCCCGGGCCCCGACTGGGCCCCACCGCTCCTCCACCCTCCGTTGGGGATTCCGGCCTCCCCCCTGCCCTGGAGCCGGCGGCCGAGGAAAGGGGCAGCCCGCCGGCCGTATCACGGCTCCTCCCGCGGCGAGTCCTCCCCCCAGCGGTCCCCGGGCGAACGGGGGAGACCGATCGAACACGTTGTCCACGGCGGGCAGGCGAGGCACGGGCGCCATTGTTACCCGCAGCCCCGCCCCCCGATCCCAGCCGACGGCCTGGAGTCCGGTCCGCCCCACCCCCAGCCGCAGCATTAGCACGCTTGGCCGGAGGGGGGGCCGGGTGTGAAGTGGGGCTCCTCGTTTGGCGCTGCGGCCTAGTATCCGGGCCTGGGGAGTAACGCTCCGGGGGCCTGGACCTCCGCGTGCGCGGCGACCGCATGTCTACCTCCTGGGACCCCCCCGCCTCGTCCTGCAGCAACCCCCCAACCTGTTCCTCTAACCATCCGGGCGCCCTAGATGCCGCCGCCGCCCTCAGCCTGGCGAAAAGTCTGTCCATGTCTCCCATGCTGAAAATGGCAATATAGCAAGGAGCAGAGAAAAACCTGCCTCCTTGCAACTTCCTTCCCGCAACTTTGCCTGTTGACCCCGCCCCCTCCTTAAGTAATACTCCTCCCTTCTCATCTTACCCACCTGACTTCCTTCCAACCAACCAGCTTCCTCCTGTCTTTAACTCTCCGTTGTCCTACCTCCCCCTAGTCATGCCCGGCCCTACGTTATTTTGCTGTGCTGTTTTCTCACTCCGGGCCTCCCTGGTAGAGAATTAAATTCTGGGAGTGATATATTGAACCATATTGGATTATTTGGTCACCCAGGATCCCGGGGCATGTTTAAGAGTCACTGTTTTGAACAGGGACAGTGATGTTTGCAGCACAGTCAGTCCCGGTCCTGGGGGGGTACGCCCGCGGTAGACAATGTTGTGTAAGGTCTCGAACGATGTGGCCATAGCCCCTTCAGTGGTAGTACACGCATTATTGGAGTCAGGATGTAACCAATCATGAACATTTACCAGTTGGGAAGCTTGGTAATAGAGGTAGAAGTCAGGGAAAGCCAGTCCTGCCAAATGCTAGGGGCCTTACCGTTCCACAGGAATGTTATACAGATTGAGTCGATTCTCTTAAACAATGCTTTGGGGATTTTGCATGGGGCATTAGCTAGGACATACAGTAATTTAGGTAGGTATATCATTTTTAGGACATTGGCTCTTCCCATTAGATCTAGAGGTAAGTCTTTCCACTGTTTAGTCTGAGACTGCAGCTGTAGTAGCACAGGGCTCAGAATATTGGCAATGTACAGGGACAGGGGTAACTGGACCACAACTCCCAGATATCTAAACGAGGTCGCCACCATCATTTTAGAGTTTGAATGAATGTGAGGAGTAGGTGATTGATCTATGGGATAGATAATGGATTTCTCCCAATTCACTCTGAATCCCGAGAAGTCCCCGAAGTCAGACACCATTTTCAACACATTAGCTAGTGAGTCCTGGGCATCTGCCAAATACACCAGTATATCATCAGCATATAGCGAGATTCGCTCCTCTATACCATTGATGGGCAGTCCCCTAAGAAGTGGGGAAATGCGTATCCTAATAGCGAGGGGTTCCATGGCCAAGGCGAAAAGCAGGGGTGACAGCGGACACCCCTGCCTGGTTCCCCTAGTAATTCGGAAGGTCTCTGTAATTTGTGAGCTGATACGAATACGAGCAAGCGGCATGGTATAGAGGAGTCTAATCCAGGCGACCATACGGGGGCCAAAACCATACATCTGCAAGACCTGGAACAGGTATGGCCATTCCACACTGTCAAAGGCCTTGCAAGTGTCCAGGGACACCACAACCCGTGTCGGGAGGCAGTCGTGTACATATGACAAGTTATGAAACAGTCTACGTATGTTCATTCTAGTTGACCTGCCCGGGATAAAACCACCCTGATCACTCCCCACCAAGCGAGCAATCACTTTGTTCAGACGATTCGCCAGGGCCTTAGCCAGAATTTTGGCATCCACATTTATGAGGGATATAGGGCGGTATGAATCACACTTCAACGGGTCCTTTGTGGGTTTAAGGAGTAGAACAATCAGAGCTTCCCTCATCGAGGGGGGCACCTCCCCCTCCTTTAATGCTGCATTATAAGTCTTAAGTAGTAGAGGGGCAAGAAGATGCTGGAACTTCCTTTACCATTCCACTGGGAACCCGTCCAATCCTGGTGATTTATGAGCTGGCATCTGTGAAATTGCAAGTGACAGCTCTTCCACAGACAGCGGCTCATCCAGTTCCTCCCTCGCCCTGGCTGTCAGTTTTGGAAGAGGTACCTGAGTCAAGTAGTCGTCAAGCTGCACGTCTGAGTAGTCAGCCCTGGAGGTATAAAGGTCACGGTAAAAGGAAAGAAAGGCCTCCGTTATATCCTGAGGGATATCACTAATGTGGTTTGCTACGGTTAATATCCTGGGGATAGAGATAGGGGTACTCTCCGCTCTTGTAATATACGCGAGTAGGCGCCTGCCTTGTTACCATGTTCAAATGTCTTCTGTGTAACATAGAGCATGCGTTTTTTAGTCAGGTCTAACAGCCGAAGCTCGTACTTTCTACGATCATGGAGCCATGAGGCCAATGTATCTGCATTGGGACATTTAGAGTATTCAGCCTGGAGTAACGCCATACCCTGTTCAAGTTCATCAGTGTGTATTTGATTGTTCTTACGCAATATACCCGTGATTGACATAAAGGATCCTCTCAGCACTGCCTTGGAGGCCTCCCAGGCATTGCTGATACCAGTTGAGTCCTGATTGAGGGTCCAATAGTCAACCATAGCTGTTTGACACTCAGCCTGTACTAGCTCGTCCTCGAGCCAATAGGAGTTCAACCTCCAGGCCCTGGGGCCTGACTTTTGGCAGGAGGAGGAGACTGACCATTAAGGGAGCATGGTCTGATATACCTCTGGGTAGGTACGTGACCGAATGCACCAAAGACAGTGCATCCGATAGAGCAAATGCCATATCTATGCGTGACATCATTCGGAATGAGTCCGAATGACAGGAAAATTGCCTGTCATCCGGATGTTTCCAACGCCACAGTTCCATAAGAGAGTAAACCTGAGTCCAATCAACAAATGAGGGGCATGGTCTGCCCCCACCCCGCAGGCGGTCCACAGATGGGTCAAGCACAGCGTTAAAGTCACCCACAAAAAGTAGGGGACCAGGAGACCTAGGTAAAAGCATTAGTGAGAATTTAGAAAGAACCTCCGGTGAAAACGGTGGGGGGGATATATACATTCACCAACGTAAAAATTAAAAGAGATATACGAAGAGTAAGTATAACAAAACGACCCGCTGGATCTGTTTGTACACTCAGTCTCGGCCCCCAGAGTCTTAGCTATCAAGACCGAGACCCCTCTCGAGTAATTGGAGTAAGTGGCATGATACTGTGAAGCTAACCAGGGACGTTTAAGATATTTCAACGTAGGGCCCATAAGGTGCGTCTCCTGAAGACAGATAATATGAGGCTTGTGTTTTTTCAGATAGGAAAACATCAGGGACCGCTTGTGAGGTGAATTCAGCCCTCTAATATTCCAGGAAATAATTTTAACCATGTCAGCCATGAGTATGTACATGTAGTATATGAGCATAGCAGTAGTGAACAGTCATTACAGCTCCCCACTCATTGCAATACTCACGAGATGGTTGACATATGCAGCAAATCAGTAATACAAAATAACAGTAGTAACAAACAGGAGCAAACTTATCCTTCACCTGCCACCACGGGCAGACATACTCTGCCGAACAATCCTGTGGGAAAGCCTCCCAAACCTCCATCCCTACCCACCCCCCTCCCAGCTCTGCTAACCCCAACATAGCGAGCATTGGATCCCAAAACAGTGGCCCACTCCCTTCACTAACTGTCTTGGAAGGGAGCCGAAAGTCCTGTGGCCACGCCACCTATTGGTAGTGGGGAGAGTGGCAGTTCCATATAAGCTCACAGGTGTATCATATGGGTTATGGTATCTAGCTGCTGCCATAACAGAGATATCCCTCTTCAAAGTGCCGATGTATATAGTTGTGCGGTGAAACGGAAGTGGTTAAAAGAAAAAAGTGTCAGGTCTACAAGAACTAAGTCTTTTAATATCTTTCTAGCCATTTTAAGAAGGGATGTGAACGATCTGAAAAAAATCTGATGCGACTTTTACAGTAGGCACTGTGTATTTGTAGCTGACATGCTAACTAAGATATAAAATGTTTTGCGTGTCTATTATTTGATACATAATGGTGCCAAACGTAATACATTCTCAGTACATAGTGTAACAATGTATCACATTCATTACTAGTTTAAAAACTACAGTGGTACCTCGAATTACGAGCGTAATTCCTTCCAGAAGAATGCTTGTAATCCAAAGAACTTGTGTATCAAAGTGAGTTTACCCATAGGAGTTAATGGAAACTCAGATCATTCTTTCCACAGTGACTGCTATAGTATGCAGTACCGCATGTGACCAGAGGTGGGGGGGCGCCGGAGACTCTTGGGATCCGGGTTTTTTCGTGTGTCACTGGCACCTCTGGCCAAATGCAGTACTGCACACCCCAGAGGCTTGAATCCTGCTTGTCTTGTGAGACAAGTTGACAACACTCACAAACCGATTCAGAATAAAAAAAAATAATAGCTCATATTGCAAAACGTTCATAAACCGCGTTACTTGCAATCCAAGGTATTACTGTAATACTTTATCCCCCCCCCAGTGCCTAACCAGTTGCCTGGGGACTGCATTGTTTTTTTTGTGCGACTTTCTGGGCCCCAGCAGACACTAATCTGGGTTTTTCTATTGCCCTGTTATAGGAGTGGTTTTTAGCAGTCTCATATAATGTGTCTCAAGTCTATGACTGTCTGTTGAAGAAGGTTACCAGAAGGTTACCAGTCCCCAGCAACTCCTATGTCTTGTTCAGTCTCCTGTGTTGTGCCCACATTCTCTGACCATCTCTTATATAACGTCTGCAGCCTCTGACCATCGCTTATATAACGTCTGCAGCCTCTGACCATCGCTTATATAACGTCTGCAGCCTCTGACCATCGCTTATATAACGTCTGCAGCCTCTGACCATCGCTTATATAACGTCTGCAGCCTCTGACCATCGCTTATATAACGTCTGCAGCCTCTGACCATCGCTTATATAACGTCTGCAGCCTCTGACCATCGCTTATATAACGTCTGCAGCCTCTGACCATCGCTTATATAACGTCTGCAGCCTCTGACCATCGCTTATATAACGTCTGCAGCCTCTGACCATCGCTTATATAACGTCTGCAGCCTCTGACCATCGCTTATATAACGTCTGCAGCCTCTGACCATCGCTTATATAACGTCTGCAGCCTCTGACCATCGCTTATATAACGTCTGCAGCCTCTGACCATCGCTTATATAACAACTGCAGCCTCTGACCATCGCTTATATAACGTCTGCAGCCTCTGACCATCGCTTATATAACGTCTGCAGCCTCTGACCATCGCTTATATAACGTCTGCAGCCTCTGACCATCGCTTATATAACGTCTGCAGCCTCTGACCATCGCTTATATAACGTCTGCAGCCTCTGACCATCGCTTATATAACAACTGCAGCCTCTGACCATCGCTTATATAACGTCTGCAGCCTCTGACCATCGCTAATATAACGTCTGCAGCCTCTGACCATCGCTTATATAACATCTGCAGCCTCTGACCATCGCTTATATAACGTCTGCAGCCTCTGACCATCGCTTATATAACGTCTGCAGCCTCTGACCATCGCTTATATAACGTCTGCAGCCTCTGACCATCGCTTATATAACGTCTGCAGCCACTGACCATCGCTTATATAACGTCTGCAGCCTCTGACCATCGCTTATATAACGTCTGCAGCCACTGACCATCTCTTATATAATATGTGCAGCCTCTGACCATCTCTTATGTAACGTCTGCAGCATCTGACCACCTCTTGTATGATGTGTCTGCAGTCTCTGACCATCTCCTGTATCATGTCTGCAGTCTCTGACCATCTCCTGTATCCTGTCTGCAGTCTCTGACCATCTCCTGTATCGTATTTGCCTTCTCTGACCATCTCCTTCCTGTATCATTTCTGCAGTCTCTGACCATCTCTTGTATTATGTTTACAGTCTCTGACCATCTCCTGTATCATGTCTGCAGACTGTGAACATTTCTTGTATCATGGGCACAGACTTTGTCTATATCCCCCTGACTCCTCCTGTATTGAATTGTATTGTAACTGTACTGTCTGCCCCCATGTTGTAAAGCGCTGCGCAAACTGTTGGGGTTTATTTATTGCTGAATAATAATAATAACATCCCGCTGTCTCTGACACAGAATATTTACTGAGCGCCACACCACCGCTAAGAGGTCTGGGTACAACTTTATTCCAATAAAAGTTTTTTTGTTTTTTGCTCTTTTTCAGGAGCTCAGATGATTATCACTGACCTGACGACGGCCGAGGAACGTGCTGGTTCGCTGGGAAAACTCGGACTCTGCTTTGGTGTAGGGATTATCATTGGATCCTCGCTGGGAGGATACATAGCCACCACATTCGGGTGAGATAGAATTGAAGTAAACTTGTCTCATGTGCAAAATAAAAATCACTACTGTTTTAAACATAACTATATGAAATGGCTGATAGCTTGTGAGAGCTTGAGCATTGGAAGGATGACAGGTCCTCTTTTTTTGCGATATCAGGGGTCTATTAGATGCCTGATGTCTCTCCTGCTCTCCAAAGCTGATAATCAAGCACAGATTGTGCTTGGTTAGCTGCTTCCCTGGCTGTAAAAGCCAGGGAAGGATAGCTCCTAAAATCATTGTTGCTTGTGGCTTCTTTCGTCACAGAGGAGATGGGGGAACGGATGTTCCTCCATCTTTCTCTTTCCCCCTTCTCCTCAGTTGCAGCCATGATGCTGGTATAACCAGTCAATATGTATATGTGCAGTGGTTAAACAGGTTTCATGACAATATGTATGATTTTTTCACAAAGACAATATTCACGGTTAGAATTTCGATGTATGAATGTTCGAGAAACATATCCCATCCTGCTGCTTCTACTTTTCTTGTTACTACAGCTGATTGCAACATCTATTTGCCCCCGCTAGCCATTAAAAAAAATCAAATGAACATTCCAAAAACTAAAATTGGGTGACATTAACCCATAAAGTTTAAAGGCCACAAGCAAAAAAATAGGAGAACAGGTCTGACGATTCTGAGGTATCTGGTGACAGGCCTGAGTTGAGGACGTTTCTGAGGTATCTGGTGATGGTCCTGAGGTGAGGACATGTTTCTGAAGTAACTGGTGACAGGCCTGAATTAAGGAAGATTCTGAGGTATCTAGTGATGGGCCTGAGGGAGGACAGTTCTGAGGTATATGGTGATGGGCCTTAGTCGAGGACATTTCTGAAGTAACTGGTGACAGACCTGAGTTGAAGACATTTCTGAGGTACTGTAACTGGTAACAGACCTGAGCTAAGGTAACTGGTGACAGACATGAGTTGACTACAGTTCTGAGGTAACTGGTGACAGGCTTGAGTTGAGGATAGGGTTGCCACCTCATCCCTTTAAAGAGGAACACATCTGAATTACACAGGTTCTGTGGCCAATTAAGGTGGTAATTAAACTCACTTGGTGCCTTATCTGTATTAAATTTGCCTCAGAATCTGTGTAATTCAGATGTGTTCCTTTTTAAAGTGATGAGGTGGCAACCCTAGTTGAGGACATTTCAGAGGTACTGTAACTGGTGACAGGCCTGAGTTGACTACAGTTCTGAGGTAACTAGTGACAGGCCTGAGGTGAAGACAGTAGACACTGAAATATTTTATTTTGGAAATTTGTTTTCGTCCGAAAAATACAATTATTTTGTTTCTTCCGAAATTAGATTTTATTTATTTTGTTTTGTTAAAAAATGCATTTGTCCAAAAATCTGAATTAATTAATCTATCATTGAAGGCTTATGGTGTCTGTTGAATGTTATAAGAAGATTTGATGTAGCAGCTAAATGGTACAACGGCGCAATCATACATTTCCGGTCAAATGCTCCGCCCACAAGCTATAGTAGAATTCTAATGTTATGTTCTAATATGTTCTAATATGACTAGTAATAATTATATTTATTAATTATTATTACTAGTCAACCAACATTAGAATTATTCTATAGCCTATGGGCCGCTCGTGACGATCGTATGTTTTTAGCTGCTTCATCAAATCTTCATGTCTCTATAATGTCGAATCTTTTCTTTCTATGTGGAAATAATAATAGAGTTAGGCTAGGCACATTCATTTGCAGGTTCGATAGACACAGATCACTATTGTCACCGTCAAGAAAAGCCCGTAGCAAGAAAAGAAATGCCATAGGCGGAGGGCTGGCATGACGATGGGAACAGGGCACTGGAGTAAGGGGTGTTAGGATTGGAGGAAGGAGGTGGGAGGGGAGAGAGGTCGTATAAATTAGTTAGTCCCGCCCACTTCTGTAACACAGTTCCCTTGGAAAGTTAGTGCCAACATGTCCAGGGTGGAGGAGCTGCTAGCAGAGCTGAGGGCCGAGGCCTCAGCAAGAGGGCAGGACTGGGTTCAGCAGAACCTTGCGCCGCTGATGGGGACACAGCCTGAGGTTCCCCAGGTTAGGGGGAGGGAGTCAGCGCGAGCTAGGCAGTCTAGGCCGCCTGAGCGCTTCTCTCCTGACCTCTCCCCCGGAGCTAGACGCCGCACCGGGAATCCCGCTCCTCGGGCCCCTTCGGGTCCTCCCGCGAAGCGGAGGAACGCCGCCGGCGGGGGGGACACTGGAAGGAATCCCCAGCATGGGCGCAGCTCCACGGGCGGCCGGTCCGGGAGCTCCGGATCGGCAGCTACGCCCGTTCGTCGGCTGGAACCGGAGCGCGCGGGCCCCTCCTCCCACGTGGGGGGGCCTCGGCGGACAAGATCGCAGGTGGCGGGATCTGGGCCTACCACCGCGGCCGGGTGTCAGCACCAGATGGAGGGGGAGTCCGGGAGTTCGGCGGCGCTGCAGGCGGGAGACGGCAGGGCGGGAGACAGCCCCCCCGGTCCGGGGAAAGCATCCAGGAAATCCACTCACGGGTCTGTGGGCCTGAGGCGCAGGCAGGCGGCGACAGGACCCGCGGCATCCAGGGCCCCATCCCCTGGAGGGCTTTCGTCCGAAGAGGAGCAGGCCGTGGACCGATCGGAAGGGGAATTGTCCGGATCGGATGAGGATCGGAGGTCACCGGAGCGAGCGGCAGCGAGGGATGCAGGACGGTCGGCTGATGGGTCTCATCCTAGGCAGCCCGGTGAGTCCATTTTAAATTTACCTTCTAATGACATGGATGGGGTTGGGGCTGCTAGGAGTAGTTATGCTGGTGTGTGTGGGCAGCGCGGTTTGGTTTTGGGGGCCCCCGGTGGGGAGGAGGCTGGGTTTCAAGGGTTTTTAGCTGGGA
Organism: Rana kukunoris; assembly: GCA_029574335.1. Classification (NCBI taxonomy): domain Eukaryota; kingdom Metazoa; phylum Chordata; class Amphibia; order Anura; family Ranidae; genus Rana; species Rana kukunoris. The sequence continues at coordinate 128,523,132 of CM056059.1, read as the reverse complement.
TTAAGGACTTGGTGAGACGTTTTGAACAAGGGGGGCCTGGGGATTGCCCGGCGGCTGCTTGGGTGCCACCGGCTGGGGGAGACAGTGTGAGGACTGCGGCGATTGTAGCTCCTGTGGTTGCGGCATCTGTTCACGCCCCTGTGGTAGCTCCTGTGGTTGCGGCATCTGTTCACGCCCCTGTGGTGGAGGGGGCCGCTGCGGTGGGGCAGGATTCCCAAAAAAGTGAAAGGCAGGATCTGGTTAGGTTGGCAGACGCAGCAAAATGTGAGGTGTACGTTTGCTTTGAGGGCCCGTTAGGTACCCATCTGAAGGCAGAGGTTCGCGAAAGGATCGGCAAGGGTGAGTATGTGGAAATCTTTTCCTTGTTACCACTGGAAAAGTTTAACCTGGATAGGGTTAAGCCGGATGACTCCAAAAAGGAGGATGAGGAGAAGCGTAGGTATCGGCTGATTCCGCGTACGTTCACAAACTGGCTGCAGGCTTTCGGTATTTTGGCTAGTTTGATTTGTACAAAAAAGCCAGAATGTGGGGCCGCGCTGTTTGGGTACCAGGACTCCATTGGGGAGGCTTATAGGATATACGGGGGCACCGCGTGGCTCCGTTACGATGAACAATTTAGGCAGCGTATGGCGGTGCGTCCGGAACTGCGTTGGGACCACAAGGATATAAATTTGTGGGTGCGTTTGATGATATCCGCCAAGGCCCCGAACCAGTTTTTTCAGGGGGGGGGCGGCGGATCGTCTTCCCCTGGACAGCCGGCCAGTAGAACAAAGGGGGTTTGTTGGCAGTTTAATTCCGGGAGTTGCAAGTTTGGATCCTCTTGCCGTTTCAAGCACGAGTGCTCGGGATGCGGGGGATCCCATGCTTCAGCCCGTTGCTTCAAGCAAGGAAAAGGGCGTCAGGGTGACCCTTCTAACAAAAGGGAGGACTCCAGTGATGGTGGGAAGGATGCGCCCGTTTCTAAATAGGTACCCGGACAGGCAGGCGGCGAGGTTATTGGAACGGGGTTTCTCGGACGGGTTTCATATTCCGTGTTCATTGCAGTCGGTCCCGCCTGTCCCCCGCAATTTGCGTTCGGCATTACGCCACCCAGAGGTTGTTTCTGAGAAATTGTTCAAGGAAGTTTCCTTGGGTCGCATGGCCGGCCCCTTTGTGGAGGCTCCCCTCCCGGATTTGGTGGTGTCCCCGTTGGGGGTGGTACCAAAAAAGGAGCCCAATAAGTTTAGGCTGATTCACCACCTTTCTTTCCCAAAAGGGGGGTCGGTGAATGAGGCTATTGACAAGGACACGTGCACGGTTAATTACACGTCTTTTGACGCGGCAATTCATTGGGTGCGTTTTTACGGTCGCGGGGCTCTGATGGCGAAAGCGGATGTGGAAGCGGCCTTTAGACTCCTGCCTGTCCACCCTGACAGTTTCAGGTTCTTGGGATGCATGTGGGGGGGGGAATTCTTTGTGGACCAGTGCCTGCCCATGGGTTGTTCGGTTTCATGCTCCCTTTTCGAAACGTTTAGTTCTTTTTTAGAATGGGTGGTTCGAGATGTCTCCGGGGTTAATTCCGTTATACACTACCTGGATGACTTCCTTTGCGTGGGACCGGCGGGATCCAGGCTTAGTGCAGTTCTGTTGGGCACTTTGCAACACATCGCGGACAGGTTTGGTGTTCCGCTGGCACCTGACAAGACGGAAGGTCCTACGACTACCATTACATTTCTGGGGATCACGATTGATTCCGAGGCCATGGAATGCCGCCTGCCGGACGGCAAGGTTGCAGATCTGAAGGAAGTGATTCGAGGTGTGTTGGACATGCGTAAGGTTCAATTGAGGCCGCTGCAATCTTTGCTGGGGAAGCTCAATTTTGCTTGTCGCATCATACCCATGGGTAGGGCCTTTTGCCGACGGCTGTCGGCGAGTACGGCGGGGGGTGGGCTCACCTCATCATTTCGTTCGCTTGGGCAAGATCCACAGGTCGGATCTTCGGGTGTGGCACACATTCTTGGAGTCCTTTAACGGCAGGGCTCTGTGGATGACCGGGCCGGTCAGCAATTTCGATTTGGAGTTGTTTACCGACGCTGCTGGTTCCACGGGTTTTGGAGCATTCTTCCGGGGCAAGTGGAGCGCAGGTCCGTGGCCGCAAAGTTGGGTGGACGCGGGGTTTACGAAGAATCTGGCGCTGTTGGAATTATTTCCGGTGGTACTGGCAATTGAGCTATGGGGCGAGGGCTTCCGGGATCGGAAGGTTCGCTTCCATTGCGACAATTTGGGGGTGGTGCAGGCGATCAACAAATCATCCGCTTCTTCCCCCCCGGTGGTGCGTTTGCTCCAACACCTAGTGCTGCGGTGCATGCAATTGAATGCGTTCATTTATGCTGTGCATTTGCCCGGTGTTGAAAACGTCATTGCTGACGCTTTGTCTCGATTCCAGTGGGACCGGTTTCGGGTGTTGGCGCCGGAAGCGGAGCAACAGGGGTTACCGTGTCCCGAATGGCTGTGGAGGATCGCCTTGGAGTAGTTTGCGGATGGATCCGTAGGTCGGTGAGTGAGTCGACCTGGGCTGCCTACAGCAAGGTGTGGCTGGAGTGGACGGAATTTGGGCGCGAGGTTGGGATAGCTGGCAATGGGACGGACTCGCGTTTACTGGTGTTGTATTTTGTGTCACGGGAGATGGAAAATGGGGTTTCAGCTGCTGCTTTGGGTAAAAAGATGGCCGGCCTGGCCTTCTTATTCAAATGGCAAGGTTTACCGGATTTCACCAAGGACTTCTGGGTACGGCAAGCGTTAAAAGGGTACCGTAGGTCGGTCCGGTGCAAGGATTCCAGGCGCCCGGTGTCGTTTGGAGTCCTTCAGGGCTTGTTGGCTATTTTACCAGGGGTTTGTTCTTCATCCTATGAAGTGGCGTTGTTTCGGGCTGCCTTCACGTTGGCTTTCTTTGGGGCGTTCAGGATAGGCGAGTTGGTCAGCCCTTCGAAACGAGTGCACGGCGGATTTGAACGGACCGAGGTGAGTTGCCAGGCAGACAAGGTGGTGTTGTGGTTGCGCAGATCCAAGACGGACCAGCGCGGCAGAGGTAAGGCTATTAGGATTTACGTGCTCCCAGGGTCTGAGCTTTGCCCAGTCCGGGCTGTGGGTAGTTTCTTGGAGGTGCGCCCCAATGCGGACGGATCATTTTTGATACATGGGGACTGTTTGCCGTTGTCAAGGTTTCAGTTTATAGCGGTTTTTAGGCAGTGTTTGCGGGGTATGGGGTTACCCGAAAAGGAGTATTCATCTCATTCGTTCAGGATAGGGGCTGCCACGGAAGCAGCTCGCAGTGGGATGGATGATGAGTCTGTGAAGCGCATTGGGAGGTGGGAATCTAACCGATTTCGCATTTATGTTCGCCCTCAGTTAATGGTGACTGTTTGAGGGCTGGGGGGGGGGGTTTGAATGCAATGGTTCTAAGAAGGTGGCAGTTGTATACCTGGCAGTTTGGGTTACGGTAGAGTGTTCTTTCTCTTTTCTTTCAGATGCGGATCCGCCCTGGTTTGGATACTCGGGCACTCTTATGTTTTTTGGGGCGGAAAGAGGGCTGAGGCTAGGCCTGAGGGTCGGCAATTGGGCTTCCCTAGGCAGGAAGCCCGAGTTCGCTGGGTGGGTGTGCCGGGCATGCTATGGAGCCGAATGGTACCAGAAGTGCACCGTTATGCACGGCTGGACCGCCCGCCTGACGTTCTGGTTTTGCACGTAGGCGGGAATGACTTGGGTCGTAGATCCATGTTAGATTTGACTAAAGATATCAAGTTTGACATCTTGCGGCTGCGCGTGGCCTTCCCGGACATGGTTATAGTCTGGTCTGACATGGTGTCGCGCTCTTCTTGGCGCTTGGCCAGGTCTTGGGAGGGGATGAATAGAGCTAGGAGGAAGGTGAATAGGGACATCGGCAGGTTCATGGAGAAGAACGGAGGTTTAGTGATTCGCCATCGGGATTTGGAGGAGGAGACATGGAGGTACCTTCGGGCAGACGGGGTGCATTTAAATGATGTGGGCATAGACATGTGGGCCTTGGGGATTGAAGACGGCATACGGAGAGCTCTTAGGGTGTGGAGGGTCGCCCACCTGTAAAGGTTTTTACAGGGGGGCGCTGTGGCGGGTGTCTGGTCGTTGCAGGAGAAGGAGGAACCTTGGAAACATGGGTCAGGACTCGTCGTTGGTATGGGTCCTGAGGTTTTGGGCTTTCAGTTAGCGAAGGTTAGCTAAAAGCAGGTGAAATGGGTGCACTGCGGTCAGCATCGTCTCTGAGCCAGCATGTCGGCTTGAGGCCTAAACAATGGACTGGGAGGACCGCAGTGCAGAATGTTTTTTATGGAAGCGGTAATAAAAGGTTTTTTCTCCTGCAAAAATGGCCGACACAGGGACTGATGGGTTTTGATATTGTTTTTGAGAACTGTTTTTTGGGTTATTGTTAAAGTTAATATATTTAATAAAGGAGGCTGCTACAGCCATGTTTACTCCACACCCCGGTATGGTCTGAGTTAATTTGAATAGAAAAGGGGGGGAAAAGGGTTTAAGGTACACGGAAGGGATTTATGTTATACAGCAGTCAAGAAAAGCCCGTAGCAAGAAAAGAAATGCCATAGGCGGAGGGCTGGCATGACGATGGGAACAGGGCACTGGAGTAAGGGTGTTAGGATTGGAGGAAGGAGGTGGGAGGGGAGAGAGGTCGTATAAATTAGTTAGTCCCGCCCACTTCTGTAACACAGTTCCCTTGGAAAGTTCCCGCCCACCCTCCCTTAAGATAAGTGTGGTAAGTGTGAGGATGTGTAGGGTTTGTCGTTTCTTTCTTTGTTTTTGTCTTCCCAAAATATGCAGATTATGACGTTGCCAAAGTCGTGGCAGTGGCGGGTGTCTGGTCGTTGCAGGAGAAGGAGGAACCTTGGAAACATGGGTCAGGACTCGTCGTTGGTATGGGTCCTGAGGTTTTGGGCTTTCAGTTAGCGAAGGTTAGCTAAAAGCAGGTGAAATGGGTGCACTGCGGTCAGCATCGTCTCTGAGCCAGCATGTCGGCTTGAGGCCTAAACAATGGACTGGGAGGACCGCAGTGCAGAATGTTTTTTATGGAAGCGGTAATAAAAGGTTTTTTCTCCTGCAAAAATGGCCGACACAGGGACTGATGGGTTTTGATATTGTTTTTGAGAACTGTTTTTTGGGTTATTGTTAAAGTTAATATATTTAATAAAGGAGGCTGCTACGGCCATGTTTACTCCACACCCCGGTATGGTCTGAGTTAATTTGAATAGAAAAGGGGGGGAAAAGGGTTTAAGGTACACGGAAGGGATTTATGTTATACAGCAGTCATGTTGAATCTTTTATCTATATCGAACTGTTGTTAGCAACGAAACGAAAATAAAGCATTTTTTATGCTGGATCGTTCGGATTTCGGATTCTGCACATTCGTTATCTTTGTTAAACGAACACAAAAATCCCAGAAATTCGGACGAAAACTAATGCACATGTCTAGAGGTACTGTAACTGGTGATAGGCCTGAGTTGAGGACATTTCTGAGGTAACTGGTGACCGGCCTGAGTTGAGGACATTGCTGAGGTAACTGGTGACAGGCCTGAGTTGAGGACATTTCTGAGGTGCTGTAACTGATGATGGGCCTGAGTTGAGGACATTTCTGCATTTCTGAGGTAACTGGTGACATGCCTGAGTTGAGGACATTTCTGAGGTAACTGGTGATGGGCCTGAGTTGAGGACACTTCTGAGGTAACTAGTGACAGGTCTGAGGTGAGAATAGCTGACAGTTCTGAGGTAATGGCTGAATCTTGGCCAGCCACAGGATGTCTAAAAAGGTAAAAGCACTCACTCATTGTATAAAACGCACACGCGGTTCCCCCTGATTTTAAGGGGGACAAAGTGCGTGTTATATGCCGATAAATACAATAGCTGTCCAAAACACCAAGCAATTAACTCCGATTTAAAGCACCTGTGCAAGATAAAGAAAACCCTGCAAACTTGGCCTGTTGGGGGTACTTGAGGACAGAAAGGTTGAGAACCACTACTGTAGAGCACAGGTGGTAAACTGTTGTCCCTCCAGCTGTTGCAGAACTACAAGTCCCATGAGGCATTGCAAGGCTGACAGTTACAAGCATGACTCCCACAGGCAGAAGAAATTATGGGACTTGTAGTTCTGCAACAGCTGGAGCGCCGTAGTTTGAAGATCCCAGCTCTAGGGGGACCCTTTTCCACCCCCAGGCCCCATAGCAGCTGGCTGCTGTGAGGTCACTGATAAATGGAATGTCATTAGGTAACAATGTGTGCGATATAACGTCATTACTCACATAGACTGCAGATGAGAAAATCTGAGAAACTTTTGACAGAACACCCAAGTGACACAATGGCGTCCCTCTCACCCTGGTGGAGCACCTATCCGTGAATCAGAAGGGAAGTTTTGTCTTCACGCCTCTTTATCACATCTTTTCCTCCTGGAGATTGGATCTGTTTACTGCGCTCTCCTGGAGACAAACATTGCACACATTTCTGGCATATTTCAGTGGCAGGAAACTCTGCAGGCAGTTTGATGTTTCTTCTAATTGATAAAATCACTCAGATCTTTAACCTGACCTAGAACCAGATATATCGGGGATGTTATGTACATGCACTGTTACACTTTCAGGTATTTACTACCTCCCACAGAGATCACAGTACTCCCTCTGGCAATGTCTTCATCTGCTTTTCTCTCCAAAACTCCAGAGTCATCTTTGTTCAGGAAATGTCCAGGGTCACCATCCACTGGGGATGGGACTGAGGAAATGCTGGAGGCTAATGATGGCTATTGTTACATATCTGGAAGATCCACTTAAGCATGACTACTAATCTTAGCTTTAAAATTCATCCCCACCTATCAACAAACCCGGAACCTAACACTCAAACCCAAGCCGACCCTTGAATCCAAGCCGACCCTCGGATCCAAGCCGACCCTCGGATCCAAGCCGACCCTCGGATCCAAGCCGACCCTCGGATCCAAGCCGACCCTTGGATCCAAACCCGACCCTTCGGATCCAAACCCGACCCAAACCCAATTTTCGGATCCAAACCCGATTTTCGGATCTAAGCCTGACCCTTTGGATCCAAGCCTGACCCTTTGGATCCAAGCCTGACCCTTTGGATCCAAGCCTGACCCTTTGGATCCAAACCTGACCCAAACCCAGATTTTCGGATACAAGCCCGATTTTCGGATCCAAGCCCGATTTTCGGATCCAAGCCCGATTTTCGGATCCAAGCCTGACCCTTTGGATCCAAGCCGACCCTTGAATCCAAGCCGACCCTCGGATCCAAGCCGACCCTCGGATCCAAGCCGACCCTCGGATCCAAGCCGACCCTTCGGATCCAAACCCGACCCTTCGGATCCAAACCCGACCCTTCGGATCCAAACCCGACCCAAACCCAATTTTCGGATCCAAACCCGATTTTCGGATCTAAGCCTGACCCTTTGGATCCAAGCCTGACCCTTTGGATCCAAGCCTGACCCTTTGGATCCAAACCTGACCCAAACCCGATTTTCGGATCCAAGCCCGATTTTCGGATCCAAGCCCGATTTTCGGATCCAAGCCTGACCCTTTGGATCCAAGCCTGACCCTTTGGATCCAAGCCTGACCCTTTGGATCCAAGCCTGACCCTTTGGATCCAAGCCTGACCCTTTGGATCCAAACCTGACCCAAACCCGATTTTCGGATCCAAACCCGATTTTCGGATCCAAGCCCGATTTTCGGATCCAAGCCCGATTTTCGGATCCAAGCCCGATTTTCGGATCCAAGCCTGACCCTTTGGATCCAAGCCTGACCCTTTGGATCCAAACCCGACCCAAACCCAATTTTCGGATCCAAACCCGATTTTCAGATCCAAACCTGATTTTCGGATCTAAGCCTGACCCTTTGGATCCAAGCCTGACCCTTTGGATCCAAGCCTGACCCTTTGTATCCAAGCCTGACCCTTTGGATCCAAGCCTGACCCTTTGGATCCAAACCCGACCCTTTGGATCCAAGCCTGACCCTTTAGATCCAAACCCGACCCTTTGGATCCAAACCCGACCCTTTGGATCCAAGCCTGACCCTTTGGATCCAAGCCTGACCCTTTGGATCCAAGCCCGACCCTTTGGATCCAAGCCCGACCCTTTGGATCCAAACCCGACCCTTTGGATCCAAGCCCGACCCTTTGGATCCAAGCCCGACCCTTTGGATCCAAGCCTGACCCTTTGGATCCAAGCCTGACCCTTTGGATCCAAGCCTAACCCTTTGGATCCAAGCCTGACCCTTTGGATCCAAGCCTGACCCTTTGGATCCAAACCCGACCCTTTGGATCCAAACCCGACCCTTTGGATCCAAGCCCGACCCTTTGGATCCAAGCCCGACCCTTTGGATCCAAGCCTGACCCTTTGGATCCAAACCTGACCCAAACCCGATTTTCGGATCCAAACCCGATTTTCGGATCCAAGCCCGATTTTCGGATCCAAGCCTGACCCTTTGGATCCAAGCCTGACCCTTTGGATCCAAGCCTGACCCTTTGGATCAAAGCCTGACCCTTTGGATCCAAGCCTGACCCTTTGGATCCAAACCCGACCCAAACCCGATTTTCGGACCCAAACACGATTTTCGGATCCAAACCCGATTTTCGGATCTAAGCCTGACCCTTTGGATCCAAGCCTGACCCTTTGGATCCAAGCCTGACACTTTGGATCCAAGCCTGACAGTTTGGATCCAAGCCTGACCCTTTGGATCCAAACCCGACCCTTTGGGTCCAAACCCGACCCTTTGGATCCAAGCCTGACCCTTTGGATCCAAGCCCGACCCTTTGGATCCAAGCCCGACCCTTTGGATCCAAGCCCGACCCTTTGGATCCAAACCCGACCCTTTGGATCCAAACCCGACCCTTTGGATCCAAGCCTGACCCTTTGGATCCAAACCCGACCCTTTGGATCCAAGCCTGACCCTTTGGATCCAAGCCTGACCCTTTGGATCCAAGCCTGACCCTTTGGATCCAAACCCGACCCTTTGGATCCAGGCCCGACCCTTTGGATCCAAGCCTGACCCTTTGGATCCAAGCCTGACCCTTTGGATCCAAGCCTAACCCTTTGGATCCAAGCCTGACCCTTTGCATCCAAGCCGACCCTTTGCATCCAAGCCGACCCTTTGGATCCAAGCCGACCCTTTGGATCCAAGCCTGACCCTTTGGATCCAAGCCTGACCCTTTGGATCCAAGCCTGACCCTTTGGATTCAAGCCTGACCCTTTGGATCCAAGCCTGACCCTTTGGATCCAAGCCTGACCCTTTGGATCCAAGCCTGACCCAAACCTGATTTTCGGATCCAAACCCGATTTTCGGATCTAAGCCTGACCCTTTGGATCCAAGCCTGACCCTTTGGATCCAAGCCTGACCCTTTGGATCCAAACCTGACCCAAACCCGATTTTCGGATCCAAACCCGATTTTCGGATCCAAGCCCGATTTTCGGATCCAAGCCTGACCCTTTGGATCCAAGCCTGACCCTTTGGATACAAGCCTGACCCTTTGGATCCAAACCCGACCCTTTGGATCCAAACCCGACCCTTTGGATCCAAACCCGACCCTTTGGATCCAAGCCTGACCCTTTGGATCCAAGCCTGACCCTTTGGATCCAAGCCTGACCCTTTGGATCCAAGCCTGACCCTTTGGATCCAAACCTGACCCTTTGGATCCAAGCCTGACCCTTTGGATCCAAGCCGACCCTTTGGATCCAAGCCGACCCTTTGGATCCAAGCCTGACCCTTTGGATCCAAGCCTGACCCTTTGGATCCAAGCCTGACCCAAACCCGATTTTCGGATCTAAACCCGATTTTCGGATCTAAGCCTGACCCTTTGGATCCAAGCCTGACCCTTTGGATCCAAACCTGACCCAAACCCGATTTTCGGATCCAAACCCGATTTTCGGATCCAAACCCGATTTTCGGATCCAAGCCCGATTTTCGGATCCAAGCCTGACCCTTTGGATCCAAGCCTGACCCTTTGGATCCAAGCCCGACCCTTTGGATCCAAGCCCGACCCTTTGGATCCAAGCCCGACCCTTTGGATCCAAACACGACCCTTTGGATCCAAACACGACCCTTCAGATCCAAGCGACTCTCAAATCCAACCTTATCCTCAAATCCAACCTGACAGTCTATTCCCACCAATTCAAAGCAACTTCTCAACACAATAAAGCATGGAGGGATGGATGAGGAATGTTTCCTTTGATGATAACCTCCCACATATACCCAGTGAAGAGACTGGCTTTAGGTAATGCACAGAGATTAAACAAATCCTCCTACATAAGCTGTACCTGTTTATCTGCTTTCGTTGTGAATTTATAAAATCCTGTCTGAGCTGTCAAAAAAAGGGGGGCAGAGAGCTGAAGTTACACTCTGCAGAGCCCAGTGAGGAAAGCTCTGAGAGCTGATTGGAGGAAAGAGACACACCTCCCTTCACACAACTCACAGGAACAGAGCAGAGGCTGTCAATCACAGGCTGTGTGCTGAAGCTCCCTCCCCTGTCACCTTTTTTCTTTTTGGTGTCAGGAAAACTTGTCGGAAGTGATTTATGCAGATAGCGGATGAAGAAGGCAGTAGATAGAAACAGAGGACGGAGACAAGTACACACTATAGAGGGATATGCTTTGGCCATATTTTATGTCTGAGATTTACAACCACTTTAAAGTCCACTTAAAGGTCCAGTGTTAAAGGGATTTACTGGGCCCTTTTCTGGAATTACCTGAGCGCCATAATTTGAAGAGGTGTCCACCTTTGGCCACATCTTGTATCTCAGACCCGTATCTAGCGGTTCCGTTGTATCTCTCCTCTGACTTCATAAACAGTCCGGCTCTGCAGGCTGCTTCTTGTTTTGATACTTTATTTAGAGTCAACAGACCCGCATTGTCGATGTTTTTTTTAATTCACGAGTGGCCATGAGAGAAGTTATTATTCAGAGGCCCACAAGCTCACATTTTCTCGCTCCTAGGACAGAACGCATATTGGCTGATGTCATTGAGGAAGAATGTAACACGGCCCGTCTACCCACACTGCGCTATTCTGTATTATGTACTGAAATCTGCCTCTCGGGGACCCCGTGACCAAATCATCTTTGTTTATCACTTTATCACTGACAGTTAAGACTACCTGTCACTTTGTAGGTTGGGCTAAGTGTGACTTTGCAGCTACAGTGAGGGTGGGGGAAAAGTATTTGATCCCCTGCTGATTTTGTACGTTTGTCCACTGACAAAGAAATAATCAGTTTATAATTTTAAGGGGGGTACAGGCAGTACACCTGTAAGGGGCCCGGAGGTCCCCAGGGGCCTGCATGGTAACCCGTGTTTTTATTTATTAAAGGGCCCAGAGGTCCCCAGGGCCCCGGATGGCAACCCCCCTTTTTTATTTATTTTTTATAAAAACAAAAAAAAAATTATATTTTTTTTAATTAAAGGGCCCAGATGGCAACCCCCCTTTTTTTTTATAAAAAAGAAAACGTAAAAAATCATATTTTTATATATATATATATATATATATATATATATATATATATATATATATATATTTTTTACTTTTTTCTTTTTTTATATATATATATATTTTTAATTAAAGGCCCCAGAGATCCCCAGGGCCCTGGATGGCAACCCACCTTTTTTTTATTTATTTTTTACTATTAAAAAAATTAGCTTCCATACCTGAAGTGTAAGGGGCCCCATAATTCCTGATGGCGGTCCTGGGTGCGCAGGTACCAGAATTTACACGATTGCATCATTTGTGAGCCGTCATCTCAGTTCAGGAAGTAGATGGCGACCATAGGTAATGCCTGAATAAAGAAGGTGCCATGCTTCTAAAAGGAAAAGCAAAATAAGTTGGGGGGGGGGGGGGGTTATAAGTGATAAATATCTGACAGTATTACACTGACGCATTACTCAGCATGAACATATATATCCGATAGGTCCACTTTAAATGTTCGTATGCTCTTAGATATAAATATCCTGATCTGGCCATATGGTGGAAAGTAAGGGGGACAGATTGTGTATCAGCGGCGGGCATGCTGGGACTTGTGGATCTCCGACAGCTGGAGCTCTCTGGTTTGCCCATGGCCGGTCTATAGTATATTGTTTGGCCCAGTAAAACAAATGTATAGTGACAGCTGTTCCATATTGCGGTGGAATTTCCCTATACATAATGGGGGCGTTTGTAGAACAGAGACGTTTTCTGTGGGGCTGATGCAGGTCTGACCCGGGAATTGCGGCATGAGGGTCTCTTTGTTCTCCGAGTGGTTTCCTTTCATGCGGCTTGTGTTTTGATGTGCGACGTAGGAGGCAAACTGTATATTAAGATGCATGGACTACAGGCGCAGGGATGTGATTGGCTGAGCCAAGACCCTTCCATCCTGAGCAGAATCCAGACTCCAGGCAGATTATGAAAGATTCAAATAAATGCAGCTCTGTGATCATTAATGCATCATTTTATTTATATATAGTGTGTGTGTGTGTGTGTATATATATATATATATATATATATCTCACAAAAGTGAGTACACCCCTCACATTTTCGTAAATATTTTATTACCGTATATACTCAGAGCAGAGACGGCTCTAGGCTTTGTGAGGCAAAACTTAGACGTGAGGCCCCCCCTCATGTGCCCCATGTACCAGTCTGCAGTCCCTGTCTGTGGGAAGGTGTGTATGTGAAGCTCGGTACGGTACCTTCCATGTCAGTGCCAGCCGGGCAGGTGTGGAGTGACCGGGTGACCGGCGGGGGCTGAAGGAGCCATCCCAGCTGCCTTAGGTCCCCACATGGACATGCTGCCTGCACGTCTTGTGGAGATGACATCTAGAGCCAGGTGCTGTCACCCGGACACTGCTGCCACCTAGAGGCCTTTGCTGTAGGGTGACCATGTGCCCCGGATTGCCCAGGACAGTCCCGCATTTTGCAGGTCTGTCCCGGGCACCTTCATTCCAGGACAATACAGTGTCCCGGAATGAAAGTGACATAGCCACCCCCCAAGCCAAACTAATGCCCCCAAAAAAGGCCACCACATCACCTCTTTACTCATTGACAGTACTTGTCCTGGCCGGGAATGCCTGGAGGAGCACAATCCCCGCCCACTGCTTGTGATTGGAGTAATAATAAATCCCGCCTCTTGTGTCAAATCACTGTGCTGTGATTCGTTACAGCACAAGCTGATTTTTGGGAAGGGTGGTGTCCCTGAATGGTAGTTTGGAAATGTGGTCACCCTACTTTGCTGTCCCATACCTGCTGCCACCGGACCGGACGCTCCATGAGGAGTCAGCTATTAGCCAGTACCCGATCGGTTGTCAGTCAGCCCCTGGGCCACAGAGTCCCAGCAGGGGTAGGGTGAGCCTCGGCGCTGTAATCGGTGTTTGATCACAAGCAAATTAGGTGGCTGTAAGGCCCCTGTGAGTGCGAGGACTTGCCTAATTAGAGAGCTGCCTCTGTACTCGAGTATAAGCCGAGGCACCTAATTTTACAACAAAAAAAGTGGATAACGTATTGACTCTAGTATAAGGCTAGGGTGTCCTCCATGTGCATGCCTCACTGTGTCTATGTGCATGCCTCACTGTGCCCTTGCCTCACTGTGCCCTTGCCTCACTGTGCCCTTGTCTCACTGTGCCTCACTGTGCCCATGACTAGACTTGCGTTTAACATGGGAGTATAAAAAATCAATCAGTGCTCCACGGCCGTAGATCCCCCAGACAGCAAACTTTGCACACTTGTAGAGGATAACTTGGGCTACAATTGTGCCAAGTTTCGGCTGGTACCGGGTCCCCAAATTTACCAGAGAAATTGCCGTTTAACATGGGAGTCTATGGAAGGGGTGCCCGACTTTGAAAAAAATGTGCTGAAAAACTTGGCTTATACTCGTGCTTGCCCCCTCCCTTGGACTACAGGAGAGTCAGGACGCTCTCTATGTTGCAGATAGAGAAAGGAGCCTTGAGTTAGTGGGCGTCCTGATTCTCTGTAGCCCAAGGGAGGGGTCGAGCACGACACTCCACACCAGGGAGAAAGCCTCGCATTACTGTGTGGAGTTAGACAGAAGAACAGGAAGTGAGGATTTCTCAGAAGAAATAAGGACATTTAGAAGCAAAATTTAAGGATGAGGTAAGTGAAGGAGGACTGCACTAAGGTAATGGAAGCTATTTAGGGAAAACAAATGTAGCAATACCCCCTCAGGAGCCGCTGATTGAATTGGGATCAGCGTATTAAGTTACCCTTGTGTGTTGTCTAGAGGCGATTGTAGTGAGCCAGGGCCGATCCTAGGGTCACAGGCGCCTGGGTGCAGAAATATTTCTGGCGCCCCCACAAAGGGGCGTGGTCATCTTACCAACTCCTCCCCTTTACAAATGTTTCTGTGGCAATGACTCAAACACAAAGATGCTCCTCTAAGAAGTCTTTGTTGCCTAGGGATCCTCCCATGATCTTTTAACAATAAAGAAAATACTGGAAGAGCGTACACTAATGAGACCTGGAGGGGAACCTCTCTGATACTGTTAGAAATTGCCCCAAAACATAGTACAGGAGATGGTCAGAGACTGTAGACATGATACAAGAGATGGTCAGAGACTGCAATCATAGTACAGGAGATGGTCAGAGAGTGTAGACATATTAAAGGAGACAGTCAGTGACTGGAGATATAATACAAGAGATAGTCATAGACTGCAATCATAGTACAGGAGATGGTCAGAGAGTGTAGACATATTAATGGAGACAGTCAGTGACTGGAGATATAATACAAGAGATGGTCATAGACTGCAATCATAGTACAGGAGATGGTCAGAGAATGCAGACATGATACAAGAGATGGTCAGAGACTGCAATCATAGTACAGGAGCTGGTCAGAGAGTGTAGACCTATTACAGGAGACAGTCGGTGACTGGAGATATAATACAGGAGATGGTCAGGGACTGCAGACATACTACAGGAGACGGTCAGGGACTGCAGACATACTACAGGAGACGGTCAGGGACTGCAGACATACTACAGGAGACGGTCAGGGACTGCAGACATACTACAGGAGACGGTCAGGGACTGCAGACATACTACAGGAGACGGTCAGGGACTGCAGACATACTACAGGAGATGGTCAGAGACTGCAGACATACAACAGGAGATGGTCAGGGACTGGAGAAATAATACAGGAGACGGTCAGGGACTGGAAGAATAATACAGGAGACAGTCAGAGACTGCAGCTATAATACAGGAGATGGTCAGAGACTGCAGTTCCTATTGACATAAGTAGATAATGGCCGATCGGCTCTCACCTGACCAACAACAGTTCCTCTGATCAGGAGTCGGCTCAATCTGAATTGCTCATGGATACTCCACTGGGTAGAGCCCAGATCTGTATTCTGGCAATGACTCCAATCCTTTCTCCGCCAGGGATGGCACTAGGCTGTGTGGCTTTCCCTCTGGTGGCGCACGGCAGCGGGGTTCTTTCTCTGATGGTGTTCTCTCAGCACTGTCCTCTCCCTCTGGAGTCCTGGGTGCACTTCCCTAAAAGCTTTCCTGGGGTCCTGGCTCTCTCTCTCTCCCCCATTCAGCTGAACTTGCCGTGTGGGCTGCAGTCTCTTTTTTACAGTGGGGCTGCCAGTCCTCGAACTACAAGTCCCACAATCCTCTTCTCTGCTCTTTTTTCTATTCTATTTCTTCCCTGCAAGCATCGCTAGTACAGCATTGCGCGTGAAGAGAAGGAGGAGAGAGAGTGGGAGGAGGAATGAAGAGCCCGCAGCTGCAGTGGCGTCACTAGGGTTGTTGTCACCAGTTGAGGTAAAACATGGTGTTGCCCCCCTTCCTCCACCTATAGTCGCCCCTACAGACCCCCTCCACTAAGTATAGACCCCCTCCGTCAGGGCAGACTCCTAACTAAGTATAAACCCCCTCCCTCAGAACAGACCCCCCAGGACAAACCACCCCCCATGAGTACAGACACCCCCAGGACAAACCCCCCATTAGTACAGACTCCCACAGGACAACCCCCCATAAGTACAGACTCCCCCAGGATAACCCCCCATTAGTACATACTCCCCCAGGACAACCCCCCATTAGTACAGACCCCCCCAGGACAACCCCCCATTAGTACAGACCCCCCCAGGACAACCCCCCATTAGTACAGACCCCCCCAGGACAAACCCCCCATTAGTACATACTCCCCTAGGACAACCCCCCATTAGTACAGACTCCCCCAGGACAACCCCCCATTAGTACAGACCCACCCAGGACAACCCCCCATTAGTACAGACCCACCCAGGACAACCCCCCATTAGTACAGACCCCCCCCAGGACAAACCCCCCATTAGTACATACTCCCCCAGAACAACCCCCCATTAGTACAGACCCACCCAGGACAACCCCCCATTAGTACAGACCCCCCCAGGACAAACCCCCCATTAGTACATACTCCCCTAGGACAACCCCCCATTAGTACAGACTCCCCCAGGACAACCCCCCATTAGTACAGACCCACCCAGGACAACCCCCCATTAGTACAGACCCACCCAGGACAACCCCCCATTAGTACAGACCCCCCCCCCCCCCCAGGACAAACCCCCCATTAGTACATACTCCCCCAGAACAACCCCCCATTAGTACATACCCCCCAGGACAAACCAATCATTAGTACATACTCCCCTAGGACAACCCCCCATTAGTACAGACCCACCCAGGACAACCCCCCATTAGTACATACCCCCCCCCAGGACAAACCAATCATTAGTACATACTCCCCTAGGACAACCCCCCATTAGTACAGACCCACCCAGGACAAACCCCCCATTAGTACATACTCCCCTAGGATAACCCCCCATTAGTACAGACCCACCCAGGACAACCCCCCATTAGTACAGACCCCCCATTAGTACATACTCCCCTAGGACAACCCCCCATTAGTACAGACTCCCCCAGGACAACCCCCCATTAGTACAGACCCACCCAGGACAACCCCCCCATTAGTACAGACCCCCCCCCCAGGACAAACCCCCCATTAGTACATACTCCCCTAGGACAACCCCCCATTAGTACAGACTCCCCCAGGACAACCCCCCATTAGTACAGACCCACCCAGGACAAACCCCCCATTAGTACATACTTCCCTAGGATAACCCCCCATTAGTACAGACTCCCCCAGGACAACCCCCCATTAGTACAGACCCACCCAGGACAACCCCCCATAAGTACAGACTTCCCCAGGATAACCCCCCATTAGTACATACTCCCCTAGGACAACCCCCCATTAGTACAGACCCCCCAGGACAAACCCCCCATTAGTACATACTCCCCTAGGACAACCCCCCATTAGTACAGACTCCCCCAGGACAACCCCCCATTAGTACAGACCCACCCAGGACAACCCCCCATTAGTACAGACCCACCCAGGACAACCCCCCATTAGTACATACCCCCCCAGGACAAACCAATCATTAGTACATACTCCCCTAGGACAACCCCCCATTAGTACAGACCCACCCAGGACAACCCCCCATTAGTACAGACCCACCCAGGACAACCCCCCATTAGTACATACCCCCCCAGGACAAACCAATCATTAGTACATACTCCCCTAGGACAACCCCCCATTAGTACAGACCCACCCAGGACAAACCCCCCATTAGTACATACTCCCCTAGGATAACCCCCCATTAGTACAGACCCACCCAGGACAACCCCCCATTAGTACAGACCCCCCATTAGTACATACTCCCCTAGGACAACCCCCCATTAGTACAGACTCCCCCAGGACAACCCCCCATTATTACAGACCCACCCAGGACAAACCCCCCATTAGTACATACTTCCCTAGGATAACCCCCCATTAGTACAGACTCCCCTAGGACAACCCCCCATTAGTACAGACCCACCCAGGACAACCCCCCATTAGTACATACCCCCCCCAGGACAAACCAATCATTAGTACATACTCCCCTAGGACAACCCCCCATTAGTACAGACCCCCCCAGGACAAACCCCCCATTAGTACATACTCCCCTAGGACAACCCCCCATTAGTACAGACTCCCCCAGGACAACCCCCCATTAGTACAGACCCACCCAGGACAACCCCCCATTAGTACAGACCCACCCAGGACAACCCCCCATTAGTACATACCCCCCCAGGACAAACCAATCATTAGTACATACTCCCCTAGGACAACCCCCCATTAGTACAGACCCACCCAGGACAAACCCCCTATTAGTACATACTCCCCTAGGATAACCCCCTATTAGTACAGACCCCCCCCAGGACAAACCCCCCCATTAGTACATACTCCCCTAGGACAACCCCCCATTAGTACAGACCCACCCAGGACAAACCCCCCATTAGTACATACTCCCCTAGGATAACCCCCTATTAGTACAGACCCCCCCCCCAGGACAAACCCCCCCATTAGTACATACTCCCCTAGGACAACCCCCCATTAGTACAGACTCCCCCAGGACAACCCCCCATTAGTACATACCCCCCCAGGACAAACCAATCATTAGTACATACTCCCCTAGGACAACCCCCCATTAGTACAGACCCACCCAGGACAAACCCCCCATTAGTACATACTCCCCTAGGATAACCCCCTATTAGTACAGACCCCCCCCCCCCCCCAGGACAAACCAATCATTAGTACATACTCCCCTAGGACAACCCCCCATTAGTACAGACTCCCCCAGGACAACCCCCCATTAGTACAGACCCACCCAGGACATGGCAGGCTGAGGCGCTCAATCTCAGCTGAATCAGGCGGCAGCTCCGCTCGGCGCTCGCTCCCGCACGCTGTCTGAAGTTGGCTGTGGCAGAGGTCACGGTGGGTGGAGCCGAGCGGCCGTGTGACATCACGTCGTCGCATCCCGCTCGGGTCTCGGATTGCTTCGGCGGCTCGGCGGCTCGGAAATAAAAAAAAAAAAAAAAACAACCTCCTCGGCGGCTCGGCGGCTCATTTAAAAAAAAAAAAAAAAGAACCTCCTCGGCGGCTTGCTCGGCGCCTCGCGCATGACAGCGCTGGGTGCGGGGCACCCACTGCACCCCGGGTAGGATCGGCCCTGTAGTGAGCAAAGCAATAAGAGAATGTCCAAACCTGGTGCTGAAGTTTTCTGAATGCTTTATTTCCTGGTCCAACATGACCAACATCAACATGAGGTAGAGCGAAAAGGTTGAAAGAAGAGAACGTTGCGGTATCAGGCTTTGTATGAAAAGAAAGCAGTCCTGATTTCTGTATTAGAACAGTTCGTCGCCACTCTAGCCAGAGCGGGTAGAGTGCCTCCGGACAGACTTCTGCCACAAGCCTGGCAGCCGGAATGTCACTTAAGGTTGCTGGGAGGAACAAGTCTCTCTCACTGACTTGGCTCTAGTTGAATTTAGTGTTTCAAGATGAAGACCCCTGCCACAGGCCCAATGGTGAACTGTAGAGCGAATCCTCCCAGAAAGTTCTCTTTTCAGTAGGGGTCACCAGCTGACAGTCTATGGTTATCTGTCAGTTCCTGGCAACCAGATCCCCGATGGTTCGTTTAAGCTCTTTTGGATCACCTGCCTCTTGGTTCTCTTCAAGCCGATCCCCCACCGAACAGCATACAGCTTAGGATAAGGTGACCAGATTTCTAAAATGAAATCCGGGGACATATTTTTTCTTTACTAGTAATGGCAACAATCAGCGACTCTCTGCCCGTCGCCGCCCGCCTCACAACCTCTCAAGTCTTATTCTTCAGGGCCCGGCTACTACTGGATGGGAAGATCACTCCACCAGGGAAGGCAAGGAGATCGGCAGGTGGCTGGCCAGGATTTGAGCCAAGGCCGAAGAACATGCTAGCGAAGCCAAATGTGCATGCACCCCAATCTGAAGAAATATTCCCTCCGCTCCGACCAGCACATGATTATCAGAAAGGGGCACAGATAATGGGAAAACTACAACCCCCCTATGCAAGTAGGCACAGCAGAGCGGGGGGGGGGGGGGGGGTGTATTTCAATGTTTTTTATTTTAATTCTGCACTGACCGTCTTTGAAATTGCCCCTGCCCCTATTAAATCCAATCTGGGGACAAAACCAGGGACAGACTTGGCCAGGGACAGTGTCCTCAATCAGGGGACTGTCCCCTGAAACTGGGGATGTCTGGTCACCCTAGCTTAGGATCTCTTTAGTAGAAGGGAAACCCCCAGCAAGTCGCTAGGGCCCCTTTCAGCATCAGCAGGGAACTCTGCGTAGCATGCGACCTCGGCCTGGTAGGCCATATCGCCGGGGTCCGTTGGGTGCGCACACCCTAAAGGTGGGTGCCGCACCTGGAACCCGCGAAGAACCCCGAAAAATGGCGTCTGCCACAGATATACCCCCCCCAGCATGCTCCGCGAGGGAAAACTCCTCCAATTGGTTGCTAGGGAAAAGTGGCTCTGCCTGAATCCCTCTGGCGCCACCTGCCACCCAGAGATGGAACTACATCTCTGGAGCACAGAAGGATAATTCAGGGCTGACAGCAGCCCAATTTAGCAAAATTAGGAGTGAGAGCAACGTAACTCTCCCACTAACTTTAGCGTAGCGCCTTTTCTGAAAGAAAGGGGGCACTACACAAAATTACATTGACAACCCCTTTAATTACTAGATCCTACACTGCTCTCTCTGACAACATTGACAACCTTGTACCGAAGCTATACCGCTACCGAGATCCCTCTGCTTGACAATACTGGCTTCATTTCAGTGCTGATTGCTGTAACAGAGGGACAGTCCCAGCTTCCAGCCATCTTTTTTTGTAAAGAGTCCAACACGCGGGGGGGGGGGGGGGCACACACAGATAGATGGCGGGCCCATGTACTGAGCGTTGGATTCCAGGGGCTTAGCTTGTATCCCACAGCAGGGTTTCTATTGGATCCTCAAATTACTTTATTTTCCTTCCTGTAAATTATGTAACTTTTTATAATTTTATAACTACAGTGTGCTTGAAATTATTTATTCTCTTCCTTATCATGACATTGAAACTCAACTAACAGCCCTGTGACTACTTACCATAGAAATGTAGTGAGAACCTCTGCGTATATCGTATCATTCATTGCATAAATGATGACATCATAGAGGGTTTTGGTCATTACATAATCAAGGAAATTATTGTATTATCAATGGGGTTACACCCCCTTCCCAGACTTTTCTGGGTCAAATATCCAGAGAGTGTAGCAAACTAATCAATCTTAAAAATAGTATTTTTTTAAAATTTGGTTGTACAATGAAAAATCTACATAAAAAACAGAATCCAATGATTTGCAAATCTCATAAACCCAGCGCTCGACAAATTTGCTTTGAATCTAGGAGCCAGTTAAAAAATTTAGGAGCCATTTTTTAACTAAAAAAGCTTATGGATAGAATATGTAACATGTTCCCGAAGGTGAATTTATCCATTAACCCTTTCGCTGTAATTTTTGCGTTTCTTGCACACGTTTAAAACATTTTAGGTCTGAAGATTACATAAAACCCCCCCAAAACAAATATTTTCTGAAAAAAGCAGACACCCTAGAGAATAAAATAGTGGTAGTTCCAATTTATTATGTCACACAATATTACTGCAAAGGTCTCGAACACAAAATTACAGTAAAAAACACATTAGAGTTAAACAACATTTTGGTCCCAGATTCACTGTTAACAGTCTGTTTTGTGTGCCCACTTTCCCGGTAGGCATGCCCATACCACACCCATTTTATGGGTTGTCCCACCCCAACCCTGCCTCTAAATATGCAGGGAACGCTCACTTGTGGCCATGATATCTGCAATTAATGCCCTTTTGAGTTTTTGTGCATGTGCAGTAACTTAAATGAGGTTTGTGCTGTGATCCTAGGACACAACGTTTGCAGGACACATACAATGAGTCAACATAGGTAGTAAATGCTTGCAATTTCTGTTTTTAATATTTCAATAAAATATTCCTTACAAATATAAAAAAAAAAGATAATAGTTTGTGTCCAGCCAAAACAATTTTGGGCAGTTTTGGCCCTGGCATGTTCTCTGTACCCATAGAATGAGTCAACATAGCTAAAAAATGCTTAAAAAATATGCCAGGGCCAAAACTGTCCAAAATTGTATTGGCTGAACAAATAAATTATAATTTATTTTTAATTAATATTTTATTGAAATAAAAAAAATTATATATATATATATATATATATATATATATATATATATATATAATTTTTTTTATTTCAATAAAATATTAATTAAAAATAAATTATAATTTATTTGTTCAGCCAATACAATTTTGGACAGTTTTGGCCCTGGCATGTTCTCTGTACCCATAAAATGAGTCAACATAGCTAATGCTTAAAACATTATTTTTTTTGTTCAGCTAATACAATTTTGGATAGTTCTGGTCCTGACGGGTTCTTTGTACCCATACAATGAAGTAATAAATGCTTGAATTTTTATATATTTTTTTCAATAAAATATTCCTTACAAATATTTAAACTTTATTTTTTATTTTTTTGTCCAGCCAAAACAATTTTGGACAGTTTTGGCCCTGACATGTTCTCTGTAGCCATTGAATGCATCAACATAGGTAATAAATGCTTCAAATTATATTATTGTTTTATTTCAAATATTCATTAAAAGTATTTAAACATTTTTTTTTTTTTGTCCAGCCAATACAATTTTGGATAGTTTTGGCCCTGGCATGTTCTCTATACTCATATAACATAGGTAATATATGCTTAAAATTATATTATTTTATTTCAATAATATATTCATAAAAAATATTTTAATATTATAATTTTTTTGTCCAGCCAATACAATTTTGGATAGTTTTGGCCCTGACATGTTCTCTGTACCCATAGAATGAGTTAACATAGCTAATGCTTAAAACATTTTTTGTTTTTTTGTTCAGCTTATACAATTTTGGATAGTTTTGGTCCTGACCTGTTCTCTGTACCCATATAACATAGGTTATAAATGCTTCAAATGTTATTATTTTATTTCAATAAAATATTCATAAAAAAATATTTAAATATTTTATTTTGTATTTGTTTTTTGTCCAGCCAATACAATTTTGAATAGTTTTGGCTCTGGCATGTTCTCTGTACTTATGGAAAATAGGTGATAAATGCTTCAAATTGTATTATTTTATTTCAATAAAATATTCATAAAAAACATTTAATTAGTATTTGTTTAATAAATAATAAATGCAATAAATGCTTGATTTTTTTAATAAAATATCTCTTACAAATATTCAAACTTTTTTTATTTATTTTTTCCAGCCAAAACTATTTTGGACAGTTTTGGCCCTGACATATTCTCTGTACCCATAGAACATAGGTAATAAATGCTTCAAATGTAATTGTTTTATTTCAATAAAATATTCATAAAATTATTTAAATATTTTATTTATTTTTGTCCAGCCAATACTATTTTGGATAGTTTTGGCCCTGGACTTATAGAACATAGGTAATAAATGCTTCAAATTTTATTATTTTTTTATTTCTATAAAATATTCATAAAAAAATATTTAAATATTATTTATTTATTTATTTTTGTCCAGCCAATACAATTTTGGATAGTTTTGGCCCTGGCATGTTCTCTGTACTTATAAAACATAGGTAATAAATGCTTCAAATTGTATTATTTTATTTCAATAAAATATTCATAAAAAAATATTTAAATTTTTTTTTTTTTTAAAGTTGTCCAGCCAATACAATTTTGGACAGTTTTGGCCCTGGCATGTTTTCTGTACCCATAGAATGAGTCAACCTTCCCCTTTAAAACATCTATATAAATTGTGAAAAGGAAGCAGGTGTCCCCATGAAACTCCCACTTGGGTCACAAATATGGACGAGTCTTCCTGCTCTCCAGGACATTTTGCACAAATATTCTTTCGAATCTGTCAGGTTTTGAGATTTCGCAGACCCCGATGCCTTTTGTCCCCTTTACAGTAAACGTCTAATTTGGTCAGGAAGCCAAGCGCCGGACACACAGAGTGTCCTTTCTGACATCGCTAATCGCGTCTGTGCAAGATGGCCGCCACAATGGCTCCTTTGTCCCCGTGGTGGGGTGAGGCTCATGTCACTGTCGCAGTTTGTATGAAAGGGAGGAGGGGGGAGCTGCTGGTTCAGAGATGGGGAAATCCTCCATCGGATTCAATGCTTGTGCCCTGCGGACCGGCAATAATTACAGCTCTGAAAGAGATAACTTCCTCCCCAATAGAGTATGGCCTGAGGCCCGAGGTCCACGAGGTCCAGGGGACGTGGAGGCTGTATAATGGATTTCCTGGTCTGGGGCTTTATAGGAACACAAAATGTTTTCTGATGTTTCCGTAGTTCCCGTGACCCTGTTTGCAGGGTCGCAAAAATGTATTTTCTTTTAGGGACAAGTGAACTCAAATTTAGGGACAGTTCAACCGTACTTGGCTCATGTGTGAATATATACAGGCAACACAACGACTCCTACTCCCATGTAAGTCATCAACCTAAGAATATTGGTAATATGCATACACAGTATGCGACAGCAGGGCGGGTAAGCCTTTACACCAGAGGAACCTTCAGGGCCCCGGTGCAATAAACTGTGAAGGGCCCCACTGACTGCCAGGGTCTTTTCTATCAGTCTTCGGTCTCTTTCCTCTGGTCTCAGGGCCCTTCCCTCCAAGCCCGGGGGCCCTTTAGGCTAAGGCAGGGGTGTCCAAACTTTTTTCAAAGAGGGACAGATTTGATGAAGTGAACATGCGTGAGGGCTGACCATTTTGCCTGACATTGTTTGAACCATTAAAATTTGGTCTAAGTGTGTTCGTTCGGGCACTAATACACGGCCCAACAAGAATTCTCTTGCCTTTGTGGCTGTGTGTGGTGAAGAGGTGAGCTTAAGCATGTTATTTGGATATACCGTATTTATCAGTGCATAACACACACCTTCACTTTAGGAGGGAAGTTTCAGGGAAAAAAATGTAAATAAAAAAACCTGAAGCAAAATAAGGGTCATTGCCCATCAATGCAACCTAATCAGTGCCCATCTGCAGCCTCTCCATTGCCATGAATGCAGCCTCTTCATTGCCATGAATGCAGCCTGATCCATGTCCATCTGCAGCCTCGGAAGGAGGGAGCACCAACAGATTACATACAGGGGAATCTCCTATTTACACAGCAGCCTCTTTAATACAATTTCTCTCGCCTCCTATGATAGACAGAGGAGTTGTCCAATGTCAGCCCAGGAGACGGGACTTCCTATTAAAGATGTCACTGAGTAAACAGGAGATTCTCCTGTATGTAATTTGACAGCACTAGTTCCCCCACTCCCTGTCCCCTCCGAGGCAGTGCCGATAAATACAGTATATATGCAAATTACCAGGGGAGCCACATTAAACTGGAATGGGGGCCGCAATTGGCCCCCGGGCCAGACTTTGGACAAGCCTGGGCTAAGGTGACCAGATTTTTACAATGAAATCCGGGGACATATTTTTTTTTACTAGTAATGGCGGCAATCAGCGACTCTCTGCCCGTCGCCACCGCCGCCCGCCTCACAGCCTGTCGAATCTCACTCTCTGGGCCCAGACTACTACAGGGTGGAGAGCAGAGGAAGATCACACCGCCAGGGAAGGCAATGAGATAAGCAGGCAGGCCCAGGACTTGAGCCAAGGCAGAAGAAGATGTGGGCGGAGCTGAATGGGCATGCACCCGAAACTGATGAAAAATTCCCTCTGCTCCAACCAGCGCATGATTATCAGAAAGGGGCACAGATAATGGCAAAAAATACACCCCTAAGCTAGTAGGAGCGGGGGTGTGTAATTCAGATTTTTTTTTTATTCTGCACTTACTGTCTTTGAAATTGTGCCAGCCCCTGTTCAAATCCAATCCGGGGACAAAACCGGGGACAGATTTGGTCCAGGGACAGTGTCCTCAATTCGGGACTGTCCCCAGAAACCGGGGATGTCTGGTCGCCTTACTTTAGGCCCCTTTCACACGGACGGATAGAATGGTGTTTTTAGCTGCGGATTCTACCCCATTTCCTGACCGACCAGGCTGCATGCTCGGATAAGGGTCTGGTATGGATCTTGGGGGGACCCCCACGCCATTTTTTACAGCGTACCGGGTTCCCCTTAAAATCCGTACCAGACCCAAGGGCCTGGTATGCTCTTGGAGGGGATACCAATGCCGTTTTTTTATTTAAAAATTTGGCGTGGAGTTCTTCCTCAAGATTTAACCGCAGCTAAACGCAGTGTGTGCTTCTAGCTGCGGTTTCGTTACCTGCGGTTTGGTGCGAATAGAAAAAATAGAATTGAATGCGTCCAGGTGCGATTTTCCGCAGCTAACAGCACATAACCGCAGGCAATTGCATTGTCAGCTGCGTTTAGTATGAATCTTGAGGGGGAACTCCACGCCAAATTTTAAATAAAAAACCGGCATGGGTTCCCCCTCCAAGAGCATACCAGGGCTTTGGGTTTGATATGGATTTCAAAGGGAACCCCGTACGCTAAAAAAAACAGCGTGGGGGTCCCCCCAAGGTCCATACCAGACCCTTATCCAAGCATGCAGTCTGGTTCCGTACCAGGCCGCATGCCCTCAACATGGGGGGGGGTAGATGCTTTGGGGCGGGGGCGTCCTACCCCTAAGCACTGTGTCCCCATGTTGATGGGGACAAGGGCCTCTTCCCGACAACCCTGGCTGTTGGTTGTCGGGGTCTGTGGTCTTGTTTAACCATGTATATATACATCCACAGAATGGCACGTACAGGCAGATGGGCGTACATGTACGTCCCTGCCTTCTTGCGGGTCGGGGGTCCGATCGGGACCCCTCCCCCTACATGCGGCGGGCGTCTTACTTCTGGGAGCATTTCGGGATGAGGGGCCAGCTGTTCGTTTTTGTCTGCCCCCTCGCGATCGCTCCCAGCGAATCAGCAGCTGTGTGTAAACACATTTTCCTCGTTCTTCACTGTTGCGCCGTCATTGATCGTGTGTTCCCTGATATAGGGAACCTACAGCCTACAACCACACCCCCCTACAGTTAGAAACACAAATGAGGTAACACTTAACCCCTTCAGCGCCCCCTAGTGGTTAACTCCCAAACTGCAATTGTCATTTTCACAATAATCGGTGCATTTTAAATGCATTTTTTGCTGTGAAAATGACAATGGTCCCAAAAATGTGTCAAAATTGTCCGAAGTGTCCGCCATAATGTCGCAGTCACGAAAAAAAAAACGCTGATCACCGCCATTAGTAGTAAAAAAAAAAAATAATTATAAAAATGCAATAAAACTATCCCCTAAACGCTATAAGTTTTTCTCAAAAACCAATCGATAAACGCTTATTGGGATTATTTTTTTACCAAAAATAGGTAGAAGAATACGTATCGGCCTAAACTGAGAAAAACATTTTTTTTTTATATATTTTTGGGGGATATTTATTATAGTAAAAAATTTAGCATTTTTTTCAAAATTGTCGCTCTATTTTTGTTTATAGTGCAAAAAATAAAAACCGCAGAGGTGATCAAATACCACCAAAAGAAAGCTCTATTTGTGGGGAAAAAAGGACGCCAATTTTGTTTTGGGAGCGACGTTGCACGACCGGGCAATTGTCAGTTAAAGCGACGCAGTGCCGAATCGCAAAAACTGTCCGGGTGCTTTACCTGCTTAAAGGTCCTGGTCTTAAGTGGTTAAAGCACCCCATCTCTCCATGAGGAAAAGAGTCACCGCTCAAGGCAGAAGATGTAATCAATGAACCTCCTCACCAGATCCAAAGCCACGGGTGCTGGCAATGCTTACCGTTAGGGTTGTCCCGATACCACTTTTTTAGGACCGAGTACAAGTACCGATACTTTTTTTCATGTACTCGCCGATACCGAATACCGATACTTATTTTAAAATGTCATGTGACAGTTTTCAAACCACAATACAGACTAAGGATATTTTCTTTAGAATTTTGAGGAACTCTAACTCAAGACATTATAAAAGAATAAAAATGAGTAAAAATGAATAAAAATGTTTTATTTGCTTGTCACGCAGTAGTAAAAAACTCAAAGAATTTTCACAGAACATGTTGATAAATACAAAAAAAGTATTCTATTTAGGCATCGGGAGCATTTGTGCGAGTACAAGTACTCCCGCAAATACTTGGTATCGGTCCCGATACCGATACTAGTATCGGTATCTGGACAACCCTACTTACCGTGTTTTCCCGAAAATACACCCTACCCCGAAAATAAGCCCCAACTAGATTATCGGGGTGGGCTGCAATATAAGCCCTACCCCGAAAATAAGACCTAGTCAATCTCTGTGAAAATGATTGCTATTGTTTCCCTTTTGCTCCTATATATAAGAAAAACTTGTTTGCACCCACCGCTGCCCAGCCAGAGGTCCTCTTCTCTCCTCCCAGCTGATGTCTGCTGCTGCTTCCTCCTGTGCGCGCGTCAGCCAGGGATCTCGGCTATTCTGTTTGCTCCCCTCCTCCCACCAGATGTTTTCAGCACACTGGCTCTTCTTTTTCCTCCTCTCCTCCCGCGGACATCTGCGCCCCCCTCCCTCTTTAGTGCACCGAGCAGGCTGACGAGCGCGCTGACGTCATCACAGCCGAACTTCTTCTTCTACCGGTAATCAGAGAAGAATAAAGCTGTTAAACAGGTACCATACTTTTACCACTACCATACCAGTATGCACTGAACCACAGTACCAGAATTGATTATCAAAAAAAAAACGGACAATGTAAAGGGAAAAAAACAGACTTCTGACATAAGGGGGGGGGGGTGGTTGTGACATGATTGTAATTGAATAAATGTTGTTTAGAGAGAGCTACTGTACCATATATTGCTGTAAATGAGAGATTAGGACCAATGGTTCAAAGGAAAATGAAGATGACATTGTACTGGTATTTGAATAAATGTTGTTCAATGTACATACCGTAAATAAATAAGCCCTACCCTGAAAATAAGCCCTAGTGTGTTTTCTGTGACTAAAATGAATATAAGACCCGGTCTTATTTTCGGGGAAACACGGTATAACAATGCAAAATGAAGAGGAACAATCGGACAGTCGCACTCCAAAAAATATTTGTTTGT
Source organism: Rana kukunoris (assembly GCA_029574335.1). Classification (NCBI taxonomy): domain Eukaryota; kingdom Metazoa; phylum Chordata; class Amphibia; order Anura; family Ranidae; genus Rana; species Rana kukunoris. The sequence goes on along the minus strand of CM056059.1, from coordinate 128,494,115 downwards.
TTTATTCTAAAAATGAAATCACAAGATACATGCCACAGCAAACCAAGTACAAGCTGACACGTTTCACACTTAAACATTTTAGAATAAAATAAACAAATTATTTTTGGAGTCCAAGTATTCCTCATCATTTTACCCCATCCCTCCATGGGGCATGGGGTAAATCTCATCTAGATTCTTGGCAGTTTTCTTGACGATAAACCTGAAGCCTCGTACACACGCTCGGTATACTCGGCTCTGCCAGCAGTTTTCTTGCTGGTTTTTGCCGAGAAAACTGAGCGTGTGTACGAGGCTTTAGTCTACAGGCACCAAATAGTTGTCTTGCTGTATTTCTTGAGAAAAGCGGGTAAGAGTTGGGAGACAGGAAGCGAGCAGTACATAGAACAGCTCTCTCTGTGGATGTTACTGGAATAAAATTAAAAGCACAATCCAAGTTGCTCAGTCGGGTTCATATCCTGTGTAAACACGTACTGTGTGTTTGCCTAGAGAACTGCTGGGAATTGGGTGTTGGATTGGATGCACCTTTGCCAAGCAATGACTGTGTGCTACAAAGCTATAGGTCACATCAGTTACTCAAGCTTGTTTAAAGCAGAACACCATCTAAAAATACCTATAGAAAAAATGATTAGCCATTGAAAAGATAAAATAAAAAAACGAAAAAACTTTTGCTGCAATATCGACAGAGAAAGCAGAGTTCTCCCCAAAGAGCTACTGGTCCTCAAAGCCAGTATCATTCAACTCAACTTCCTCTGAGCCCAGCCCACCCTGAACCCACCCCTAGCCTGCGACTGGACAGTGAAAAGAGAAGCAACTCTGTGATTAGCTCATCTCTCATGCTGCTATGCAGTACATGTTTTGATTGGGTGCTTGTGCTGCTTCTTCCTCCCAGACTACAGCCCTGCTGTACAGCAATTGCCAGAGGCTGATATCAGCTACTTACACTGCATGCATTAAATTCTATATTATTGACTACATAGCTGCATTCATTTGTCTTTTATATTTCCTAATGCCTCTTGCACATGACTGGTTTTCCCGTTGGGAAAACTGCCATGAGAGCTTTTGGCCAGGAAAACTGGTTGTGTGCTCCATCGCAGTTTTCCAGACGAGAAAATTGTGGGGGGAAAAAAGAGAGAACAAGCTTTTTTTTTTTTTTGTCGGGATTCCCGGCAGACTTTTTCCTGTCGGGAAAACTGGTCGTGTGTATGCTATTCCAAGGGGAAAAAAAAAGTGCATGTTTAGAATCAAGTATGAGACGGGAGCACTCGTTCTGGTAAATCTAGCGTTTGTAATGGAGATTGCACATTCGTCACGCTGTAATGGACTGAAAAGCGTGAAGGCTGAAAAGCGCGAATCGTCTCTCACCAAACTTTTACTAACACGAAATTAGCAAAAGCAGCCCAAAGGGTGGCGCCATCCGAATGGAGCTTCCCTTTTATAGTCTCGTCGTACGTGTTGTACGTCACCGCGCTTTGGACGCCCGGTATTTGGCCTGAACATGTGTAGGCAAGGCAGGCTTGAGAGGAATCCCGTCGGGAAAAACTTCTTTTTTTTTTCCTGCCGAGAAAAACGTGTGTACGAGGCATTAGAGTTAATCTTTTAAATGTTTATTGAGAAAGGTGTCCACAGCAATGCACACGTTGTTTGCTCGAGAAATCCTTGCTTGGTATCATGTTGTGCACCATTGTATAATTGGTACAGATGAGGTTTAGTGTATTAGCTCTCATCATAAGAATTCTTTAATGCCGCGTACACACGGTCGTTTTTTGCGATGAAAAAAAAAACGACGTTTTTTAAAACGTCATTTAAATTGATGGTGTGTGGGCAAAACGTCGTTTTTTGTCTTCAAAAAAACGACCAAAAAAAAATTCCAACATGCTTGAATTTTTTGTGTCGTTTTTCAAAACGTCGGTTTTTGTTTCACAAAAAGTCACCGTGTGTAGCAAAAACGTCTTTCAAAACGACGTTTTTCAACCCGCGCATGCCCAGAAGCTAGTTATGAAGTGAGCTTCAATGGAAAAGAGTGGTGAACGTAACCTCGCTTTTTGTGAAAAAACGATGGTGTGTATGCAAAATTGTCTTTGAAAAGTGACGTTTCAAAAACGTCGTTTTTTACTTCACAGAAAACGTCGTTTTTTTTCATCGCAAAAAACGACCGTGTGTACGCGGCATAAGAGTGGAGACGAAGAACAATTTGATGTGATGAATCTCCGAGGAAACATTAATGCTACATTCACACTCTGTTTTGGGAAAGTGCACAAAATCACACATGCTGGTTACATCTGTGCATGTGTGGGGTGTTCATCTCTCAAACCCAGGTGCACTAGGGCTCCGCCCAACCTGGGCTTGTCTGTAATCTGCCCTAGCCTGTCTGTATACTGCCCTAGCCTGTCCCCATACTACCCTAGCCTGTCCCCATACTACCCTAGCCTGTCCCCATACTACCCTAGCCTGTCCCCATACTACCCTAACCTGTCCCCATACTACCCTACTACCCTAGCCTGTCTGTATACTGCCCTAGCCTGTCTGTATACTACCCTAGCCTGTCTGTATACTACCCTAGCCTGTCTGTATACTACCCTAGCCTGTCTGTATACTGCCCTAGCATGTCTGTATACTGCCCTAGCATGTCTGTATACTGCCCTAGCCTGTCCCTATACTACCCTCGCCTGTCGGTATACTGCCCTAGCCTGTCCCTATACTACCCTAGCCTGTCGGTATACTGCCCTAGCCTGTCCCTATACTACCCTAGCCTGTCGGTATACTGCCCTAGCCTGTCCCTATACTACCCTAGCCTGTCTGTATACTGCCCTAGCCTGTCTGTATACTGCCCTAGCCTGTCCCTATTCTACCCTAGCCTGTCCCCATACTACCCTAGCCTGTCCCCATACTACCCTACTACCCTAGCTTTTCTGTATACTGCCCTAGCCTGTCTGTATACTGCCCTAGCATGTCTGTATACTGCCCTAGCCTGTCTGTATACTGCCCTAGCCTGTCCCTATTCTACCCTAGCCTGTCCCCATACTACCCTAGCCTGTCCCCATACTACCCTACTACCCTAGCCTGTCCCCATACTGCCCTAGCCTGTCCCCATACTACCCAAGCCTGTCCCCATACTACCCTACTACCCTAGCCTGTCTGTATACTGCCCTAGCCTGTCTGTATACTGCCCTAGCATGTCTGTATACTGCCCTAGCATGTCTGTATACTGCCCTAGCCTGTCTGTATACTACCCTAGCCTGTCTGTATACTGCCCTAGCCTGTCTGTATACTGCCCTAGCCTGTCTGTATACTGCCCTAGCCTGTCTGTATACTGCCCTAGCCTGTCTGTATACTGCCCTAGCCTGTCTGTATACTGCCCTAGCATGTCTGTATACTGCCCTAGCCTGTCTGTATACTGCCCTAGCCTGTCTGTATACTGCCCTAGCCTGTCTGTATACTGCCCTAGCCTGTCTGTATACTGCCCTAGCCTGTCTGTATACTGCCCTAGCCTGTCTGTATACTGCCCTAGCCTGTCTGTATACTGCCCTAGCCTGTCTGTATACTGCCCTCGCCTGTCTGTATACTGCCCTCGCCTGTCTGTATACTGCCCTCGCCTGTCCGTATACTGCCCTAGCCTGTCCGTATATTACACTAGTCTGTCTGTATACTACCCTAGCTTGTCCATATACCTATGGACCAGCTGGTGTGAGGAAGCGAGCTGGCGTTGCCACTATTTGTCTTCAGGCTGGGTCCAGAGGCGCAGGTGCAGGCCTGCGGACCACGGTTGAATAAATAGCAGCGAGACTGCGCAAAAATCTCCACTCCCGCCACCTCCACCATATAAAAGGGTCCTAGGATCTGATGACACTATCTGCTGTAAGCGGACACTTTAATGGTACAGAGCCACCTAGTGGCAAACTAGCTAATTGCATCTGCCTACACATGCTCTTTCCTAACACACAGAAAAAGGGTGTTCCCTTTAACAGATATGCAGTGGTGCTATTAATTCTTTATAGCACCCCACACATCAGCTAACGTGCACGTTTTCGTGCATGCTAAAATGCATGGTAAAGCCCAGTGTGGCCCAATTTTGCAAAATCGACTTCATTTGCACCTTCCTCAAATGTAAGGCAGCCCATCAAAATGAATGGGCTGCCCTACACGTGATACATGGGAGTCCATGGAAAATGCACGGAAACATGGGCGCTCTGTCGCACTTACATGGTGTGAACAGTCTAAAGGCCCTAATGGATCATTCAAGCTGAATAAGACAATATTTCCTTCTGTCTAGTAAGATAATATGCAGTGCTGGGACAAGTTCACTTAGAGCCCAGGCGAACATTCCAAACTGTGCCCCCCCCCCCCAAGTAGTATGATAATTATGTGTCAGCAAAAATCCCCCCCCCCCCCCACAACAAAATTGGGCACTTACGTGCATGATTACCTCCTAAGTAGAAATTCCTCCTAATCCCAATACAAATCGCCCCCCCCCCCCCCAGCACAAATCTTTGCCCCCTCCATCCCCTAAATCCCCCTCAGCAAAAGTGCTCCCCTCTAAAAAAAAATCACCCCTCCTAGCACAAATGCTCCACTCCACATCCCCCCTCTTAGTACACATGCCCCCCAATCATCCATACTAGCACAAATCGACTCCCACCCCCCTCCAAAAAAAGTATTTTCTTAGCACAAACCCCCCAAATACCATTCTAGCACAAATCCTCTTCTCCCATCCACCTCCCAACACAAATCCCCTTGAATCAACACTCCCAGAACCCCTCTCCCCCCACATATTTCCTCCCTGAACAATTATTTTCCCCTGCTGCCCCCCAAATTCATCCTCCCAACGCAAATCCCCTCCCCCTTAATCTCCCTGCGGTGCCCCACCCCAACTCACATGACACCACAGTGCCCAGGGCAGGCACCCCTAGGGCAGCCGTTCCTCCTGCCCACCCCTTGTCCCAGCCCTGATAATATGCATATATATTGGATGATATAATTGATGGAAATGTATTGATTTTTGTCTGTAGTTTTGTATGGGAAAAACTGTTTTTTAAGAAGTGGCAAACAGAAGTATTTTTATTAAATATATAATTTTTTTTGTGAAATTGATACCTTTAAAAGTCCTGAAAAATATTCCCTTATTTGGTTTGATCTCTTGAGAAACACAAAGAGGAGGCAAATGAAACAACTGGTGTGTGAATGACCCCCCAACACTCTTATTGTTATGTTGGGTGACCGGTCGGTCTCATTCAAACCCTCTACTGCCGGTAACATGTGGCCTATATTAGAGACCCAATTACCACTAATTATGTTTTGTCTCCATGCTGATCCAGTGCGTCTCTTTGTATTTGCAGACTGTATACGCCCTCCTTCATCGCCCTGGCTGCCAGTCTCGTTTGCAGTGTCATCGTCTTAATTTACATACCGGTACAAACCAAAAAATCGCAAGGCAAGGCCGCCGCTGAACAAAGTAAGGCTTTGTCATTACACGTTAATCGCTCCAGGCCTGATTGTCTAATTCTGGGAATTTACACCCTCGCCAACTGCCAACTTCTATTCCAGGTAAACCCAAGTCTACCAGCGTCTTCAGCCTCGGAGAACTGCTCAGGCTCATGAACTATCCTGGGGTCATGCCGGTGTTCATCGTGAAGGTTCTCTCTGCTTTCCCGATTGGTAATAATTAAGACCCAAAAAATATATATAAACCCCATTATCAATATAGAAAAACTGTGAAAGGAGAGCTCCAGGCTTAAAGTGTGAGGCCCCAGTCATACTTTGCATTACCTGAACGCGAGACAAAATGCACAGGAAACGCAAATGCAGCGTGCTTGCGGTGGCAAAACGCGCATTGAAAAAAAAGTGCTCCACACCTGAAAAGGTGTACAGGGATTTCTTTCTCTGAAAATAGGTACAGGAACTCCCCTCTCTGAAGTGACCCCTTGTCTATGCCCCCTACCCACCTCTGAGCACCATCTCTTGTCTCCACCCGTTACCCACCTCCAAGTACCATCCCTTATCTCTGCCCCTACCCTCCTCTGAGCACCGTCCCTTGTCTATGCCTCCTACCCACCTCTGAGCACCGTCCCTTGTCTCTGCCCCCTATCCACCACTGAGCACCGTCCCTTGTCTCTGCCCCCTTACTCTCCTCTGAGCACCGTCCCTTGTCTTTGCCCTCTACCCACCTCTGAGCACCATCCCTTGTCTCTGCCCCCTACCCACCTCTGAGCATCGTCCCTTGTCTCCACCTCCGAGCACCATCCCTTGTCTCCACCCCCTACCCAGCTCTGAGCACTGTTCCTTGTCTCCTCCCCTACACATCTCTGAGCACCATCCCTTGTCTCCACCCGTTACCCACCTCCAAGCACCGTCCCTTATCTCTGCCCCTACCCACCTCTGAGCACCGTCCCTTGTCTATGCTTCCTACCCACCTCTGAGCACCGTCCCTTGTCTCTGCCCCCCTATCCACCACTGAGCACCGTCCCTTGTCTCTGCCCCCCTACTCTCCTCTGAGCACCGTCCCTTGTCTCTGCCCCCTACCCACCTCCGAGCACTATCCCTTGTCTCCACCCCCTACCCACCTCTGAGCACTGTTCCTTGTCTCTGCCCCTACACATCTCTGAGCACCATCCCTTGTCTCCGCTCCCTACCCACCTCTGAGCACTGTCCCTTGTCTCCGCCCCCTTTGCACCTTCAAGCACTGTCCCTTTGTATCCACCCCATACCCACCTCCAAGCACCATCCCTTTTCTCCGCCCTCTACCCACCTCTGAGCACCGTTATTTGTCTCTGCCCCCTCCCCACCTTCAAGCACCATCCATTGTCTCTGCCTCTTGCCACCTCTGAGCACCATTCCTTGTCTCCATCCCTACCCACCTCTGAGCACCATCCCTTGTCTCCATCTCCTACCTACCTCCAAGCACGGTTTCTTGTATCCACCCCATACCCACCTCCAAGCACCATCCCTTGTCTCCACTCCCTACCCACCTCTGAGCACTGTTCTTTGTCTCCGCCCCCTCCCCACCTTGAAGCACTGTTCCTTGTCTCCACCCCTACCCACCTCTGAGCACTGTTCCTTGTCTCCACCCCTTACCCACCTTCAAGCTATGTAAACAATGCAGATTCTAAGAGGAGGGAAGGCATGGATCCTCTGTCTCTGCAAAGAATTGACTAGGATCCATGTCTTCCCCTAGTAAAAGCACCTTTCACACAGTTAACCCTTTGATTGCCCCTGATAACCCATTCCCAGCCAGTGTCATCAATACTGTGACAGTGCATATTTTTAGCACTGATTACTGTATTAGTGTCACTGGTCCTGAAAAAGTGTTGCAGTGTCACTTTAAGTCGCTGACCACCACCATTACTATATTCCATAGTTTGTAGACGCTATTAGCTTGATTCAGAAAGACGGACGACGGCGTATCAGTAGATACGCCGTCGTAAGTCCGAATCCGCGCCACCGTATCTTTAAGCTTATTCTCAAACTGAGATACGCTTAACTGTTGCTAAGATACGACCGGCGTAAGTCTCCTACGCCGTCGTATCTTAGCTGCATATTTACGCTGGCTGCTAGGGGATTTACGACTAGAATATGTAAATTAGCTAGATACGCCTATTCACGAACGTACGTAAGCCCGTCGCAGTAAGCTACGCCGTTTACGTAAGGCGTTTTTCAGGCGTAAAGATAAACCACCAAAAAGATGGCGCAGCCAATGTTAAGTATCGACGTCGGAACAGCCGTCGAATTTCACGTCGTTTGCGTAAGCCGATTCAGAATGGGGCTGAGCGTAGGTTACGTTCACGTCGAAAGCATTGACTATTTGCGACGTGATTTTGAGCATGCGCACTGGGATACATCCAGGGACGACGCATGGGCCGTACGATCGGCGCTTCATTTACATGGGGTCACGGCTCATTTCCATACAACACGCCCACCTCTTCCACATTTGAATTAGGCAGGCTTACGCCGGCCAATTTACGCTACGTCGCCGCAACTTACGGAGCAAGTGCTTTGTGAATAATGCACTTGTCTGTCAAAGTTGCAGAGGCGTAGCGTAAATAGGATACGCTACGCCCGCACAAAGATACTTAATAGCATCATGGGCCCCTGGTCAAAGTAATGCCCTGGGGCCCCTACAATGGAGACAGTGCAGGTAAACAGAAATCAAGTTAGTAGGAGGTAAGGGATATGTAGGGTGAAGAGGGGTCAGAGTGCTGGGCGGACATCTGGGATATAGAGGGGCAGCCCAAGCTGCCCCAATTTTGGGGAAGCCCGGGCTCAAAGACAAGCTGCTTTGGGGAAAAGGCTGGGGCCCCTGGGCAGTGCCCTCTCATTAAGACAGCCCTGGCTACCGGTTCACTCTTACAGCTGTCTCAGCAGCAGCACAAACTTCTATTCGCTCCCTTGCTGTTCTTCTCGGCCATGTGGGGTAAGCATGTGACTCTCTATCATTTAACATGACGACTTTAGTGCTTGGTAATTGGCTGCTCAGGTACCCAGCACTGTCATGTGGGGGTGGGGAGGCATTCCCTGTGTAAGCTCGAAGTTATGATTGAAGTGCTCTATTGTCTGTTTGTGCTTGAAGTAGAGACCTCCATTTATTGTACTTTGTGTGTCTGCAGGTGTCTTCATGCTCATGTTTCCTATCATCTCCGTTGACTTCTTTGGTCTTAACGCGGCGACGGCTGGATATTTAATGTCCTATTTTGGCATCATGCAGCTGGTAAGTAAATGCACTGCGATATTTGTAAATTGCTACTTCTTACCCATACAGGATGCAGGTTTTCCAGATGCAGTGTTCTAGTCTGCATCTACCCAAGGTTGCCTGGGCTGTCTTGTAGATGATTAGGCTTTGCTAGGTTATGGGATCACTCAACCACTGCCATGCCCTAAGCTCTTGTCTAGGCTTCCTTGTGGATGATCTGTCTTGGCTAGGTCATGGGATCACTCAACCACTACCATGCCCTAAGCTCTTGCCTAGTATTCCTTGCAGATGGATGATCTGGCTTTGCTAGGTCATGGGATCACTCGACCACTGCCATGCCCTAAGCTCTTGCCTAGGCTTCCTTGTGGATGATCTGGCATTACTAGGTCATGGAATCACTCAACCACTGCCATGCCCTAAACCAGTAGTCATCAACCCTGTGCTCAGCACCCACTAACAGGCCAGGTTTGCAAGATAACCAAAATACACCACAGGTGATATCATTTGCTGCTCAGGGATTGCAGAATTCTACAGTATTAACTAATACACAGCCCACGAGAATTCGTAGCTGTGTGTGGTGAAGAGTCTAAGGATGAGCTCAGGCGTGTTATTTGGATTAACTGTATTTATTGATGTATAACACGCACATGCATATAACATGCACCTTCACTTTAAGAGGGAAGTTTCAGGAAAAACTTAAATTTGAAATCAAGGACTGTGAAGCAAAATAAGTCAGGTCAGTGCCCAACAATGAGTGCCCATCTGCAACCTTGCCATTGACATGAATGCAGCCTCGCCATTGACATGAATGCAGCCTCACCATTGCCTTGAATGCAGCCTCACAAGTGCCATGAATGCAGCCTCTAAATACATCCTCACCATTGCCACGAGTACAGCCTCACCATTGCCATGAATGCAGCCTCACTATTGCCATGAATACAGCCTCACAGGTACCATGAATGCAGCCTTACCATTGACATGAATGCAGCCTCTAAATGCAGCCTCACCATTGCCTTGATTGCAACCTCACAAGTGCCATGAATGCAGCCTCTGAATACAGCCTCACCATTGCCATGAGTACAGCCTCACAAGTACCATGAATGCAGCCTCACCATTGACATGAATGCAGCCTCCGAATGCGCGATGCTCGGGCATTCGTTGGGGGCTACAAAAGAGATATATGTCCATATTACCAAAGGGGCCGCATTAAACTGGAACGCGGGCCGCAATTGGCCCCTCGGCCGGACTTTGGACATGCCTGCCCTAAGCTCTTATCTAGGCTTTCTTGTGGATGATCTAGCTTTGCTAGGTCATGGAATCACTCAACCACTGCCATGCCTAAGCTCTTGCCTTGGCTTCCTTGTGGATGATCTGGCTTTGTTAGGTCATGGGATCACTCAACCACTGCCATGTCCTAAGCTCTTGCCTTGGCTTCCTTGTGGATGATCTGGTTTTGCTAGGTCATGGGATCACTCAACCACTGCCATGTCCTAAGCTCTTGCCTTGGCTTCCTTGTGGATGATCTGGCTTTGTTAGGTCATGGGATCACTCAACTACAACATGAGATTAACCACTTAAGACCTGGACCAATACGCTGGCAAATGACCCAAGGGGTTTTCTTTCTCGTACATCACGGGACACAGAGCGGCATATTCATTACTATGTGGGTTATATGGAGTACCTTCAGGTGTGGACACTGGCAATCTCAAACAGGAAGTCCCCTCCCTATATAACCCCCTCCCCTAGAGGGAGTCCCTCAGTTTTTTCGCCAGTGTCTTAGGTGTTGGTCACGGAATAGCTTTGCTCCACATCCTTGGGATTAAGGGCGGGCTAACCGGATCTGTCCAAGGAGCCTCAGTGCCAAAGTGGACAGTACCCGGGCCCCAAGCCGTGGGGTTTTGCCTATAATGCTCCTCTTGGGAGGGCTGGACCCTGGGCCCAGGACTTGGAGTTTGTAAAAACCATAAGTTCCTGTTTGCCAGGGTGCTATATAGGTCCAGGACAGTGGGTACCTTCATAGGACCCCAGGGCCTGAAGGTCTACTACGCTACCCACGGAGATGGGAGAAGATTGGATCAGTTTGCTGGACAAACATCCTGCAGCATGGAGCAGGTAAGGGGGAGCCTGCGGGACTTGGTTCGACAGCAGGCTCTCCGGGGTAACCTAAAAGGGGGGATAGCCTAAGTATGCTCTGCATGGGCAACCTTGTTCACTATGTCTGAAGAGAGACAGGATGACACCTTTTTCTCCCCCATCACTAGGTCCCCCTGTCTAAATATGTGTGCTAGCTAAACCTGCTGTTTCTTCCTAGGGCTAGTAAGGATCCCTAGGGGCCTTTGGAGAGTCCTACCTGGCCGGGGGTTTAAATCTGCCGCCTGTTTCTGCGTTCCTGGATCTCCAGCAGCGCGGCTCCTCCATGTTCCTCCTGTTTCCGGCATACGCGCGCGCGCGTGCGCGCGCACGTCTTATTGACGTTTTTCGCGCCGTTCAGACAGGAGGGCGGGGGGGGGCGTGCCTGCGGCGTCATACAGGGGCGCGCCTTTGTGCTGTTATAGACAGCAGGCATTGTCAGTGCTCAGTCTGAGGCTGATTTTCAGAGGAGAGGACGCAGAGCGGCAGAACAGTGACTCCCGGTGGCGGAAGAGGGGTAGTACATGTGGACTTTGTTCCAAATACCTTTTTGTTAAGCCAAGAAATCCCCCTTTTTGCAGCAGGTTTGGAGGCTGGCAAACTTAGTTTGGGGTCACTGTATGTTGTCAAAAGAAAATATATAATATATTTAAAAAAAAAAATAAAAAAAAAAAATAAGAACATACGGGATCCCATCAGTTTTTTGGCATTAGTGATCTATTGTCCCCTAAACTCTGATTTTTGTACTCCTGCCCACTACAGTCTGTTGTGTGGGCGGAGTCCCTCGATTTTGTATTATGGCTTCCAAAGGTTCGGGGTCAAAGGGTACAAAAAAGACCAAAAAACAAAAGGGTTCCCTTTCTGATTCTGATATGCCGATACTTTCCCCGCAACTTATTAACATAAGAAACGCCTTGGATGAGCCATTAGGGGGATCTGGTGCGGAGGCTGGCCCAGATCAGCCCAGCCCTGTGTTTATCACAGAGGAGATGCTAGCCGTATCCCTAGGGGGGCTAGAAGAGAGAATAGCAGCATTGATCGCTAGAGCTATTCCTGGTAAGAAACGGGTTAGATCCCCATCACCAACAGGTGTATCCTCAGATGCTGAGATTCTCTCTCCGGAGGAATTGGAATCACAGGAGGATCAACTAGACCTGAACCAAGAGGGTTCAGGGATTGAGGGGTCTGCCTCGGAGGAGCCATTTTCAGACAGAAAGACTGTGGGTACAGTCTTTGACGGACATGGTCCGCTCGGCATTTAGTTTGCCATTGCCAGAGCCTCAGGTTCCTCCGGTATCCTCTCTGGGCTCTTTGAAAGCTCCGTTAAGCAACGCAGTTTTTCCGGTCCATCCTCTCTTGGAGGAATTGATCTTTCGGGATTGGGTACGGCCGGACAGGATTTTTCTGCCACCGAAAAGATTTGCGGTCATTTACCCCATGGAGGAAAAATTCTCCAAGAGGTGGAGGCTCCCAGTAGTGGATGCAGCCATCTCATGTGTGAATAAATCACTAACTTGCCCGGTGGAAAACATACATATGTTTAAAGATCCGGTTGATAAAAGATTAGAGACACTTTTAAAAGCATCCTTTGCTACGGCAGGAGCAGTGGTGCAGCCAGCGGTGGCTGCAATTGGAGTTTGTCAGGCATTAAAAGACCAGACAAAGGAAATGTTAAAGGACATGCCTACCCAACAAGCAGAAGAGTTTTCTGACATTCCCAGAGCTCTGTGTTGTGCGGTAGATGCTATAAAAGATTCCATCCAGCAGGCCTCTCGTTTATCACTATGTTTGGTGCACATGAGAAGGCTCTTATGGTTGAAGAACTGGGCGGCGGGGCCCCCATGCAAAAAGCTTCTGGCAGGGTTTCCCTTCCATGGAGGACGACTCTTCGGAGAGGATCTGGATAAATATATTCAGACTATTTCAAATGGCAAGAGTACCCTTTTACCGGTCAAAAAGACATTCCGGGCTCCTACATTTAAAAGGCAGCTCTTTCCTGTCTCGGGGCCCTCTAATTCCAGGCAGTATCGACGGCCGCCTGCACGATCCAACGCTAACAGTAGATCGCAGGGACAGACCCCTGGGGGTAAGAGGCCGTGGTATCGCAAGCCGTCAAAGACAGCCCCTAAGTCTGCCTTATGAAGGGGCGCCCCCACTCTCGCGGGTGGGGGGAAGGCTTCGTTTCTTCTCAGAAGTTTGGGAAGCCAAGATCCCCGACAAATGGGTCCGGGCATCTGTAACCACAGGTTACAGACTGGAGTTTCTAAGGTATCCTCCGCCTCATTTTCAAGAATCAAGGCTACCAAGGGATCCAGCAAGGAAGGCCTCAATGCTGGCAGCTTTGGTTCACCTGCTTGGCCAGGACGTAATTATAGAAGTGCCAGCCCAAGAGCAAGGCCTAGGTTTCTATTCCAATCTCTTTGTCATACCAAAGCCCAACGGCGATGTCAGGCCAATCTTGGACCTAAAGAGGTTAAACGGTTACCTAAGGGTTCGTTCCTTCCGGATGGAATCCATCCGGTCAGCAGCCGCCGCGCTTCAGAAGGACGATTTTCTGGCCTCCATAGACATAAAGGATGCTTACCTTCATGTACCAATCTTTCAGTCGCATCAAAGGTTTTTACGCTTCGCGGTGGGGCAGCGACACTTCCAATTCAGGGCGCTCCCCTTCGGGCTGGCCACGGCCCCCCGGGTATTCACGAAGATCCTAGCCCCAGTTCTGGCCAATTTAAGGATCCAAGGGGTCACAGTCCTAGCATACTTGGACGACCTTTTAATCATATATCACTCACGGCCGGGTCTGCAAAAGGCAGTAAACCTCACGGTTCGGTACCTCGAAGAATTCGGCTGGGTCCTGAACCGGGGAAAGTCAGCGTTCCAGCCTACAAAGCAGTTGGAATACCTCGGCATGAGGTTAGACACAGAACATCAAAAGGTGTTCCTGCCCCTTGTAAAGATCGAGGCTATCAAGGGGTTGGTTCAGTTGGTTCTAAACAAGAAAAAAACCAACTATTCGCCTGTGTATGCGATTACTAGGCAAGCTAGTGGCCACATTCGAGGCAGTACCATACGCTCAGATCCACACTCGCGTCCTACAGGCAGCCATTCTAGCAGCCTGGGGCAAGAGGGCACATGCCTTAGAGTCCCCTTTGACGCTATCATCAAGGGTCCGACAAAGCCTGGCCTGGTGGTTGAACCCTCAGAATCTTCTAAAGGGAAAATCCTTCAGCCCTGTTGTCTGGAAGGTAGTTACCACAGACGCCAGCCTGGCAGGCTGGGGGGCGGTCTTCGAGGGGTTCTCCCGCCAGGGAACTTGGGTGAAAGCAGAGAGGCAGCTCCCCATCAATATCTTGGAAATCAGAGCTGCTCGCCTAGCCCTTCTGGCTTGGACCTCCAGATTAAAGGGGTTCCCGGTGAGACAGACAATGCCACGGCGGTGGCATACATAAACCACCAAGGGGGAACCAGGAGCCAGGCCGCTCAGAGGGAGGTGAACTTGATTTTTCAATGGGCAGAGGTTCATGTACCCTGCATTTCAGCGATATTCATTCCCGGAGTGGACAACCTGCAGGCAGACTTCTTAAGTCGCCAGAGTCTGTTGCCAGGGGAGTGGTCTCTGCATCCCCAGGTCTTTCAGACAATCTGCCAGAGGTGGGGAATGCCGGACGTAGATATAATGGCATCCAGGTTCAACAAGAAACTAGACAGGTTCGTGTCGCGAGCGAGGGATCCTATGGCCTGCGGAACCGATGCGTTGGTTTGCCCTTGGCATCAATGCAAACTTCTATATGCATTCCCTCCACTACAGTTACTCCCGCGCCTGTTGCGCAAGATCAGAGGGGAGAACAAGCCAGTCATTCTAGTAGCTCCGGCTTGGCCCAGGAGGACTTGGTACTCACTAGTCCTGAAGATGGCAGTGGGAGACCCTTGGACTCTTCCTCTACAACCAGACCTACTCTCACAAGGCCCGATCCTCCACCCTACATTACAGCGTCTAAATTTGACGGCCTGGAGGCTGAATCCCTGATTCTCAGGGGTAGAGGTCTGTCTAGGCAGGTAATCCCTACCCTGATTAGGGCTAGAAAGCCGGTCTCCAGGGTGATTTATTACAGGGTGTGGAGGAACTACGTAGGCTGGTGTGAATCCAAAAGATGGAATTCCCGCAAATATACTATTGATAGGGTGTTAAGTTTTCTCCAGCTAGGAGTGGATAAAGGCCTGGCACTAAGCACAATCAAGGGACAGATCTCAGCTCTGTCAGTGTGGTTTCAGAGGCCGCTGGCCACCCACTCGCTGGTAAAGACCTTCATACAGGGGGTCTTGCTTATTAATCCTCCTGTCAAGTCACCAATTTGTCCATGGGACTTAAATCTTGTCCTGTCCACTCTACAGAAACAGCCTTTTGAGCCGTTGGCTGAGATTCCTTTAGTCTTACTGACAAGAAAATTGGTTTTCTTGGTCGCCATAGTTTCGGCCAGGAGAGTGTCAGAATTAGCAGCCTTATCGTGTAAGGAACCATATCTCGTTCTGCATAAGGACAGGGCAGTTCTCCGGCCCCATCCTTCCTTTCTACCAAAGGTTATATCCAAATTTCACTTAAACCAGAATTTGGTACTTCCATCCTTCTTTCCAAAACCTACATCTAGAAAGGAGGGGTTGCTGCATACCTTGGATATTGTCCGAGCCATGAAGGCCTATCTTAAAGCTACAGAAAAGATCCGGAAGACAGATGTGTTATTCGTTCTACCAGATGGCCCCAAGAAGGGGCAGGCAGCTGCAAAATCCACCATCTCGAGATGGATTAGACAATTAATCATTCAAGCCTACGGGTTGAAGAGGTTGCCTCCTCCGTTGTCGGTAAAGGCCCATTCTACCAGGGCCATGGGCGCCTCTTGGGCAGCACACCATCAGATCTCTATGGCTCAGATATGCAAGGCGGCAACGTGGTCATCAGTCCACACGTTTACAAGGTTTTATCAACTAGACGTGAGAAGAAATGCGGATGCTGCCTTTGGGCAGGCAGTACTACAGGCTGCAGTTTGAAATCCTCGGGATCAGAAACACCCTTGGTTATAAAAAAAAAAAAAAAAAAGTTTTTTTCTTGACTAAGTTGGAATTATTATTATGATTTGAGTTTATCTCTAAATTGAATCCTTCTTTGGAAGATGTCTCCCTCCCCTCATTAAAGCATTGCTTTCGGACATCCCACATAGTAATGAATATGCCGCTCTGTGTCCCGTGATGTACGAGAAAGAAAAAGGGATTTTTAAATACAGCTTACCTGTAAAATCCTTTTCTTGGAGTACATCACGGGACACAGAGCTCCCACCCCTCTTTTGGGTGACCATTTTGGAAGGCATACTGCTTGCTACAAAACTGAGGGACTCCCTCTAGGGGAGGGGGTTATATAGGGAGGGGACTTCCTGTTTGAGATTGCCAGTGTCCACACCTGAAGGTACTCCATATAACCCACATAGTAATGAATATGCCGCTCTGTGTCCCGTGATGTACTCCAAGAAAAGGATTTTACAGGTAAGCTGTATTTAAAAATCCCTTTTTTGCGATTCGGCACTGCGTCGCTTTAACAGACAATTGCGCGGTCGTGCGACGTGGCTCCCAAACAAAATTTGCGTCCTTTTTTTCCCACAAATAGAGCTTTCTTTTGGTGGTATTTGATTGCCTCTGCGATTTTTATTTTTTGCGCTATATACAAAAATAGAGCGACATTTTTGAAAAAAAAATCAATATTTTTTACTTTTTGTTATAATAAAAAACCAATAAACTAAATTTTTGTCAAACATTTAGGCCAAAATGTATTTAGCCACATGTCTTTAGTAAAAAAAAAATCGCATTAAAAAAAAATTAGCTACCTAGCGGGAACAGCGACACTAATACAGCGATCAGAAAAATGATCGCTTAGTGACGCTGGCAATAGGGAGTGAAAGGGTTAACTAGGGCAGTGATCAAGGGGTTAAAACTTTATTGGGGGGGGGTACAGGGCTACCCTGACACTAACACTGACTGACTGTCACACTGTCTGTCACACTGACACTAAATACAGTAATCATACATGTATGATTACTGCATTCAGTGACACTGTGACAGGGGGGAGGGGGGGGGGGCGATCGCGGGGGTTAAATGTGTTTTTGTGTGTGTGTAAGTGTGCTGTTGGTGCAGACTTACTTGGTGTGTTGTGATCTCTCCTCAGCGGGCGCTTGAAACAAACGCCGAGGGAGAGATCACGTCGCTTCCTCCTTCCTGTGTTTACACAGGAGGAGGAAGTGACAGGGCGGGCGCGCGCATTGGCTGGGAGCGATCCGGAGGGGGCGGATGAAAACGGATAGCCGCCCCCACTTGTCGGATCGCTCCTGCAGCCGCGCAGACCGCCGCATGTACGGGGGGGGGGGTCCGATCGGACCCCCGATCCCCCCCAAGGCACCAACGTATATATACGTTGATGTGCCTGTCGGTGCCATTCTGCCGACGTAAATGTACATGCGGCGGTCCTTAAGTGGTTAATAAAATGTGAGCATTCCTGTAAATGCAGGAAATTTCTCTAACTCTGCTTCTGGAAACCAGCAATAGCCTAACATTTGCTTTAGGCCTGAGTCACGGCATGCCGGTCTATTTTTATCTGTTTGATCTCTCCCTTTCTGTTTGTGTCATTACCACAAAAATATTAAATGGGACATTTTCGAAAAGGCTGTGTTTACTTTAAACCGTCACGTGTTTGGACATACAACACCGGAGCCTGTAAATAGCGGAAGTGTACACACGCCATGTTTTCCTACACAACGCAAACAGATGGACCGCCGATAACGTTTCAGAGTTTTAATGGTAAATAAAAGATCAGAGAAGGTTCTAATCTTCATAACACGCTGGGACCATAAACATCCTGGCTGCCGGAACTCCAAGATGTCTCCGGGCACAGCGACATAGAAAACCGAAAGCACATTCTCCGGTTCCGATAACAAAAAAAAATTGCAAAATAATGTTAAAGCAAAAGTTTTATCTGCTTAAATGTTTTTTTCCCTGATTTCTCCTTTTACGCTCATCAACATGCTAATGACATTTTTAAATTCCAAACCTTAATTTAGACCCATAGTCAATTGGTATAATAGAGTAGGGAGGAGTGTATTACTATAAAATCAATGTGGTCTACCAGGGTACCATCCCATAAATATAGTAGAACAGAAAGTGGTAACGGGCGTGGGGCTTTAGATTCACTTTAAAAATAAAACCAAAGTTATAAAAACATACAAATTGTATTTAAATTGTACATATTAAATAGCAAATCGTCAATCAAAATGCACATAGAGTATGTACAAATGAGATTACAGTCAGTGTCATGTTCCTGGTATAAATCTTTAAGGTAGGTCTATGTGTTTCGGGGGGTACTCCGGCCTTTTTGGGACCAACAGGAGTTATTTAAATCGGAACTTTACCCATAACAACTTAATAAAAAATAATGTTCTTGAGCAAGAAACATACATTCCACAATAATAATTATGCCCCTGATGACGTCAGATGTGACGAAACGCGCAGGACGGAGACACATACACACGCTACCACGCAAGCACAGCCGATCATCGGCCATTTTAGTGATCCTGTGCCTCTCTACATGCTTGTTTTGGATGTCGGATATGTGAGTGCACCTTTTAAAATGTATTAAAGCACTTCAAATTATATAGAAGAGGAAGAGCCCAGACAGCCGCCGAGGGACCCCAGAAGACCAGGATCGGGGCCACTCTGTGCAAAACGAACTGCGCAGTGGAGGTAAGTATGACATGTTTGTTGTTTAAAATAAATTATATATACCTTTACAACCCCTTTAATCAGTATAGAGGAGTAGGCTTTCCTAGAAAGATGGCATTTGCATAGGTAACGCCCCCTTATGATGCAGAGTCTCATTTAATGAAATATCTTAAATCTCGTATGGAAGAAATAAGTCCTTTGCTTGCTCTGGCAGCAGACTTGATGAAACTGTTTTATCCTCGGAACACTCACTAGCATCCCCTTTGACTGACACTGGTCCACTGACTTTACTAGCTGAAGAGATGGCCCTCACAGGACAGGCCCCATGACACAGATCTGTACTTACAGTAGGCAGGAACCTATCCTTTACTCGGATTGGCAGCTACCCCGCTCTTCAGCTGAAGACCCCAAGCACATGTGCCCTTGGCATATATACAGTCACCCAGCATGCATTGAGGCACTTTCCTCTGCCAATGGCCAGGGCTGTAACTCTTTCTATGCTCTCACTTGTCAGGTTTCCTCCCACTGTCAAATGTGCCCCGTCCTATTGGACCAGTGTGAAACATTCAGACAACATGAGCAGCATCTGAGTACAAGGAGCAGACCCCATCAATGGATCCCTAGTAGGGGATTTTAGGGATCAGTGGCGGTACGTCCATAAACGGCGCATGGGCCCCACCCCCTCTCTTCTGCCACCTCTCTATCACCATAGATAGATTCATGCATTGCATGAATCTATCTATGGTCGCCGCTGCCACGCTGTATTCAGGGTCCCGACCCCTTTTCGGGGCACCTGAATTAAAGCGGCGGGGTATTTTTTGGAGGTACCTGATTAGGTGTTGGGTCTAATAGGCGTCCAAAAAGGTGAACAGCGGGCGCCATGCTGGCCTGGGCACTCACTGTTCACTCAGCATTGTGTTAGGAAAGCAAATTAATTTTCTTTCATAGCACTGAACCGCCTCTCAGCCAATCAGGTGCTCGGGTCTGTTGGCTGAAATGACAGGGGCTGTGGTTGAATGCCACCAATCAGGTGGACGGGAAGAGAGGATGGGAGAAGACATCGAGGAGCGTGGAGGACATCGCCGTCACCTGCTGGCTGCCCCACCGAGACAAGGTAAGTGCTGGATGATGCACACTGGCAGAATTTGATAGGCACAGTAGCGGCAATTGGTGGCCACAGCAACGCTGTATTCTGGCCTAGGCCAACAAGGCCCAGGCCTAGGGCAGCACTTTGCAGGGGGACAGCACGGACAGTGTCCCCGCCAGCTTGCGCTACACTGTTAGGCAAATTAGTTTAGCGCCCCCATAAATCGGCCGCACTGCTTCCAGTATGTGGGCGGTTGGCATTCTGCAACTGTGGGGAGGGGGGGGGGGTTGTCGCTTCAAATGGTTTACCATCCCTGTCCCATTGCAGAGATTTCCCTTCACTTCCTGCCCCATAGCCAAACAGGAAGTGAGAGAAAATCTATGCAAATTAAAGGGAATCCATTCCCCCCCCCCCCCAGGCCATCAGAACTAGTGTCCCCATTAGATAATTTCAGGATGGGTCTTTAACCGCAAGGGGTGTGGCCTTGACAGGAAGGGGTGGGTCATATTTAAATTAGGGGGTGCACAAGTTTAGTCAGGCCTAGGGCAGCACAAATCCTAAATACACCCCTGGGCCACAGTAGTGGCAATTCATGGGCATACTGGCAGCAGTTGATGGGCACAGTAGCGGCAAGTGGGGGACACACCGGCAGCATTTGATGAGCATAGTAGCGGCAATTGATGGGCACACTGGCAGCAGTTGATGGATACAGTAGCGGCAGTTAGTAAGCACAGTAGCAGCAATTGATGGGCACACTGGCAGTAATTGATGGGTACAGTAGCTGCGTCTGATGGCACAGTGTCAGAAATTGATGGGCACAGTGGCTGCGTTTGATGGGCACAGTAGCTGCAATTGATGATTTTTTTTTTTAGTTTGTTTGCACCCCCCCCCCCTGTATCCATGTAGGTATAGCAGACATATGTCTATATTATGACCCCCCCTCGGCACTCAAGGGGGCCTTTTGCTAGTGGCCCCTGGTCGTCACAGGACAGAATCCTTTATGGCAGCTGTGAAAGGAGAGTCTGTGTTTTGGGTGAATTGGCCCCGGGCATGTACACAGAGATCTGGGTGGTTTTTATTTCACGAAAAGCTCATTTCCTTCCTCTTTTGTTTAAAATTGACGGAACGCATTCCTGACGACCTGATATTTTTCTTTGTTTGTGCTTCAAAGACTACAAAGTTCAACTGAATTAAGGGAAAAAAATGATCTCTGCAAACTCAAAAGGTAGGTATGTAACCCCAACAATGACCTTCTCTTATTTGCTCCCTTTTCATCTATTAAATATGCCATTACAAATACCTATTGATCCTGCCAGAAATCATGTTGTCCTGTGCACTCTAATGATCTCAGGCAATGTTATCAGCAGCGGCGGTCCGTTCATTAGGGGCGCCTAGGCTCCGCCCCCTCTCTCCAGGCCACTCCCCATATGCAATGGATAGATTCATGCATGCACTTACTCCCTCTATCTATCCTCCTTCCTCTCCTCTCCTCTATCCAGCCATTCTTCCTTGCTTCCCTCTATCATTTATTCCTTCCTTCCTTCCTTATATCCATCTTTTCTTTCTTTCATTATCCACATAGTATTGGTTGGTTCTTCTAGTGTTTTTGTTCCACTTCCCAAAGTCCAAAAAAGTATTCTTGAAGTTCATTCCACCCAGACTGATCCTAAGAAATGTACATCCTTGTATGACTGTGCTAATAAGATAACATTTAATTATCTGACATCACAGGGTCTGGTATGAAAGTTCAGTGTGCTCTGTGTGCAGATAGCTCCGTGTATATGATGGAGTTAGGTGGTACAGATAGATCAGTGTCTATGATGAAGGTAGGTGGTGCAGATAGATCAGTGTATATGATGGGGGTAGGTGGTGCAGATAGATCCGTGTATATGATGGAGGTAGGTGGTGCAGATAGATCGTTGTATATGATGGAGGTAGGTGGTACAGATCAGTGTATATGATGGAGGTAGGTGGTACAGATCAGTGTATATGATGGGGGTAGGTGGTACAGATCAGTGTATATGATGGGGGTAGGTGTTGCAGATCTGTGTATATTAGGGAGATAGGTGGTGCAGATAGATCAGTGTATATGATGGGCGTAGGTGGTTCAGATAGATCCGTGTATATGATGGAGGTAGGTGGTACAGATAGATCAGTGTCTATGATGAAGGTAGGTGGTGCAGATAGATCAGTGTATATGATGGAGGTAGGGGGTAAAGATAGATCAGTGTATATGATGGAGGTAGGTGGTGCAGATAGATCGTTGTATATGATGGAGGTAGGTGGTACAGATCAGTGTATATGATGGAGGTAGGTGGTGCAGATCGGGGTTTATGATGGAGGTAGGTGGTGCAGATAGATCAGTGTATATGATGGAGGTAGGTGGTGGAAATAGATCAGTGTATATGATGGAGGTAGGTGGTGCAGATCTGTGTATATGAGGGAGATAGGTGGTGCAGATCGGGGTTTACGATGAAGGTAGGTGGTGCAGATAGATCAGTGTAAATGATGGAGGTAGGTGGTACAGATAGATCAGTGTATATGATGGAGGTAGGTGGTGCAGATAGATCAGTGTATATGATGGAGGTAGGTGGTGCAGATAGATCAGTGTATATGAAGGAAGTAGGTGGTGCAGATCAGGGTTTATGATGGAGGTAGGTGGTGCAGATAGATCAGTGTATATGTGAAAGGTAGGTGGTGCAGATATATCTCTGTATATGAGGGAGGTAGGTGGTGCAGATAGATCTCTGTATATGATGGAGGTAGGTGGTGCAGATAGATCTCTGTATATGATGGAGGTAGGTGGTGCAGATCAGGGTTTATGATGGAGGTAGGTGGTGCAGATAGATCAGTGTATATGATGGAGGTAGGTGGTGCAGATGGGGGTATATGATGGAGGTAGGTGGTGCAGGTAGATGTGTGACTTGTAGTTCTGCAGGTTGAGCACCCATACTCAGCACTCTCACACCTACAATCCCATTAGAACTGTATGGGTTCCTCCAGTCTGGGGTGACCGGTGTCCAGGGGGGGTGGGGGGTCGGTCTGTCCGGTGAACTCTGGGGCGTGTGACCCGGACCCCGGTGATGGAATTTAAGAAGCAGAAATGCGGTCAGGAATGCGGTCCCGTCTTGCACTTCGCTGGCTTTGTACGGCCACAGGGCTTCCTCCCAGGACAGTGACACAGGAGCGGCCCATTGTCACCTCACACGGGTGACATTACACACAGCGGCTCCTGTGTAGAGCGCACTTTTATTCTACTACAGGCGGGGTTCCCCCTCACATTGTCTGACGATTGTTCTTTTTGCAGTGAATGGCTCGGCCTTGTTCTCACACTTCTAGACTGTGAGAAAAGGATAACATTTCACCGCCTGGAAAGGGGCAACCCGATATCTCCCCCCCCCCGGGTCCCACGTCTGGTGGGGAAGCAGAGATCATAAGTCCGGATTTACTTACACCTGGAAACTGCTAAACACAGCGATCGGTTTCCACTCCCTTATGTGGCAATTTCATTTAATTTTTGCCTCATCTGGGTTTACGTTGAATTTTATAATT
Source organism: Rana kukunoris (assembly GCA_029574335.1). Taxonomy (NCBI): domain Eukaryota; kingdom Metazoa; phylum Chordata; class Amphibia; order Anura; family Ranidae; genus Rana; species Rana kukunoris. The sequence continues at coordinate 128,470,914 of CM056059.1, read as the reverse complement.
TGATGATCTCCACAATCGACCCACAAACTGAACTCAGATACAGAATCACTCATGTCTATCGATCGTCTGTCTGTATATTGTGCCTGACAATCTTTTGTCCATTTTTTGAGCCAGACTTTCTTCTTTTACCTTCTTCCCTTCCTCTTCCTTTCTGTTTTTCCTCCTTTCCTTCCTTCCTTCTCTCCCATACTCTACCCTTCTTCCTTTCCTTTCCTTTCCTTGACTTTCTTTCCTTCCTTCCCCTTATTTTTCTATTCTTCCTTCTTTTTTATTTTCTTTAACTTACCTTCCCTCAATCCTTATTTCCTTACACCTTTCCCTCCCTCTTTCCTTCCTCCCCGCTACCTTTCCTCCTTTTTTTCCTTCCTTCCTTCCTTTCTTCCTTCTTTCTTTCCATCTTTTCTTTCCTGCCTCCTCCTTTATTTTCTTCCTGCTTTCCCTCCTTCCTTCTCTCCTATACTCTACCCTTTCTTTCCTCTCCAGCTAACTTCCCTTCCTCCTTTCCTTTTTTTTTTACTTCCCTCATTCCTTCCTTCCTTCCATCCTTTCCCTTATTCTGTTATTTGTCCTTCCTTCTTTTTCTTCAACTTTCCCTCCCTCAATCCCTATTTCTTTCTATCCTTCTCTCCTTCTTTCCTCCATGCTAACCTTATTCCTCCTTTCTCTCCTTCTTTTCTTTCTTTATTCCTTCCTTTACTTCTGTCCTCCCTTACCTTCCCTTCCTCCTTTCCTGTATCATTTTACTTATATTCCAATAATTTCCCTTCCTTCTGTCCTTCCTTTTTTCCTTTGTTCCTTCTTCCTTCTTTCCTTCCTTAGCCTATTATTTTATCCTTCCTTCCTTCTTTTCCTCTAACTTTCCTTCTTTCAGTTTATCCTTCCTTCTTCCTTTCCCTCCCTCTTTCCATTTTCCTTCATTCTTTACTTCTTTATTTACTATCTTCCCTCCTTTCTTCTAGCCTTCCTTCATTCCTTGCTACTTTACCTCTAACTTTCATTCCCTCCTTTAATTCCTCCCTCCATTTCTTTTTCTTTTCTTTTATTCCTTTTCTTTTCTTCCTTTGTTTCTTTCTTCTCCTTTTCTTCCTTCTTTTCTTTTCTTCCTTCTTTTCTTTTCTTCCTTCTTTTCTTTTCTTCCTTCTTTTCTTTTCTTCCTTTTCTTTCTTTTTTTCTTTTCTTCCTTCTTTTCTTCCTTCTTTTCTTTTTTTCCTTCTTTTCTTCCTTCTTTTCCTTTCTCCCTTCTTTTCTTTTATTCCTTTTCTTTTCTTCCTTTGTTTCTTTCTTCTCCTTTTCTTCCTTCTTTTCTTTTCTTCCTTCTTTTCTTTTCTTCCTTCTTTTCTTTTCTTCCTTTTCTTTCTTTTTTTCTTTTCTTCCTTCTTTTCTTCCTTCTTTTCTTTTCTTCCTTCTTTTCTTTTCTTCCTTCTTTTTTCCTTCTTTTCTTCCTTCTTTTCTTTTTTTCCTTCTTTTCTTCCTTCTTTTCCTTTCTCCCTTCTTTTCTTTTATTCCTTTTCTTTTCTTCCTTTGTTTCTTTCTTCTCCTTTTCTTCCTTCTTTTCTTTTCTTCCTTCTTTTCTTTTCTTCCTTCTTTTCTTTTCTTCCTTCTTTTCTTCCTTCTTTTCTTTTTTTCCTCCTTTTCTTTTCTTCCTTTCCTTTTCTTCCTACTTTTCTTTCTTGGGTACAGCAGGTGTAGAGACCCATGAACTCAGCACAGGGATGATTGGAACCCCTTGTAACGGGCACAGACGGTGTAAAATCTGGGAACTAAGTGCAGAGGTCCCATCCATAAATGCCCAGATAGATAGAAGTACCTATTGGATGGTTTAACTGCCTAGGGGCAACAAATCATTGAAATATAAATTGTGTGTGAACTGCCTCCTTAATTTGTTGTCGCATTTATCACATAAAAAAACGAAATGTAAAGCCGCTTTGGGTTATAGTAACACTATAGAGAAACCCTTTCCTACTTGCAAAATAAATCGGACCTCTTCAGAGAGACCACTGCCTCCACACAAATAGCAAAGGTCCATTTCTACAGCATGCTGGCAGGAAACAGGCTTTTCTGCTCAGGCAGTGGCTGCTTTTTTAAAGGATATTACCTATAAGACTTCGTACAACTTTGGTTTTGATGCACCTTGAAGCTGGGTTCACACGCTACATCTCCATTCACAGTTTCAGGTCCGATTTTCAGCCCGAAGTCTTGGCTGAATTCGGACCTAAAACCGACTAGAAAACGTACAGGACTCCTGTGCAATTCACTCCGGAGCTGCTCCAGAGGTGTGTGAACCAGCTTCACAATCTCCTCACATGCGACGGGGAAATCCACATCAAATTCGCACTGGTGTGTGAACCCAGTCTCAATGGGCCAGATTCTCAGAAACGCTACGACGGGGTATCACAGATACCCCGTCGTATCGCCGTTTTTTACCCCCGTGTATCTATGCGTGTGATTTCTAGAATCACTTACGCATAGATACAGATGAAGATCCGCCATGTGTAAAACTATTACACTGGCGGATCGTAGATGTAATGACAACTCCGGCCGCTAGGTGGCCTTTACGTTGTTTTCTCATTTGCCTATGCAAATGAGGCTAATACGCCGATTCCCGAACGCTTTTACGCCGCCCTGTCGTGGTTAATGTAGTTTTCGTCCGCGTAAGGTTACCCCTGCTAAGATGTGGAGTAACCTTACGGATGCCATGTTAAGTATGGCCTCGGGACCGCGTCGTGTTGTGCGTCGTTTACGTCGTTTGCGTACGTCGATTCTCAATGGGGCTGGCGTACGCTACGATTACGTCGTTTACATTGAGAAAATGTGACGTCCTTTGGAGCATGTGCACTGGGATTTCGTCACGGCTTGCGCATGCGCAGTTCAATCGGCACGGGGGCGCGCTTAATTTAAATACAAGCCGCCCCCTTTGAATTACGTGGCCGTACGCTGGGCCATTTACGCTACGCCGCCGCAAACTACGGAGCAAGTGCTTTGGGAATAAAGCACTTGCTCTAGTACGATGCGGTGGCGTAGTGTAAATGGCTAACGCTACGCCGCCGGAATTCTATGAGAATCTGGCCCAATGTTTTTAGCTGATTTGACCTGAAAGTTAAGTTGGACATTAAGAAAATCACTCTGGTTTACAAATAATTTACTGTTCAGAAAACAAGAAATTATCTTTTGTGTTTTCCCCTTTATCCATAATGTAAATGTACTTTATTTTGTAGGTTGTCCAGGGATTTATGGTTGGACGATTAACAAGCTTGTTTTCTGATGACACTCTACTGGTCCTCAGCATGGCGGTTTCTATGGGGGTCGGACTGGGTCTGGTAAGAATGTGTTACTTTGCCTTTTACACATCTAAATGAATGGCGGCCGTTGTTTTTTTTTAGAGGGGCGGAAAACAACCCTTCACCCTGCCCCCTCCCCTTACTTGCCCCAGCAAGCCCTGGATGGCAGGTTGCGGGCACCGGCAGGCAGCAACGGGTTGGGGGCTTCAGAAGATAATAGATAATGGAGAAAAAAGTTGTACAACAGCTGCAACTGCATTTAGAAACCCATAAATTACTTGATGCGTTTCAATCAGGCTTCCGTCACGGAACAGAAACGGCGCTGCTCAAAATATGGGATGACGCTCTAAAGGCCGTAGATGAAGGAGAATCTTGTATGTGAAAGCCTTCGCGCTATATAGAGCAATTATAGTGCAGATAAACTATATAAATATATAAACATATAAATACATATATATATAAATATATATATGTGAAAAAGTTGCTGCAAAACCTAAAAGTGTTTACATAACACAAAATAACAATCAAGTGAAAATAAGTGATCTTGCGCTACTGAAATAGCTAATATAGTATCCAAAACAAATACCAAATAAATAAATACACGTGCCTTATATATATAATCACTGTGAAATCTAAATAAATAAATCAAAGTCCAAAGTGCATAAGTGCCAAGGTGAATAAAGTGTAGGTACACAGCAGTCCGTGAATATTCCAGTGTTCACAATGTTCGTGCAGGTGCCACTCCGTGGAACAAACAGCCTCACAGGCCTCTCACCTTACTGCCACGAAATAACTGCATCAAATATCATCTGGTATCTCCAAAACTTTTTAGCCAGGTGTGTTGGGTTGGTAGACATCCGGGTCCTCACAGAGCCAAACATAAAACTATACCAACTTTCATGAACAAAGGTCTTGATTGGCTCAAAATAGAGGAATACTGCAGCCGTCACTGTGGTCAGAATAATCTGTACAGACAAAATGGAATAGACCTTCCGTAGAAAAGCCATACGGATATGAATACTGGCCGAGGCGACATTGGATCCATAGTTGAAGTCATCTACGATGGAGGACATGGGATAGGGATCAGCAGACGCCCAGGCTCAGAAGGTTGCGGGCTCTGGCAGGCAGCGGAGGGGTTGGGAGGGGTTGGGGGCTTCAGAAGGTTGCAGGCTCTGGCAGGCAGCAGCGGGTTGCAGACTTCAGAGGGTTGCAGGCTCTGGCAGGCAGTGGCGGGTTGTGGGCTTCAGAGTGTTGCGGGCTCTGGCAGGCAGTGGCAGGCAGCGGTGGGTTGCGGACTTCAGAGAGTTGTGGGCTCTGGCAGGCAGTGGCGGGTTGCGGACTTCAGAGGGTTGTGGGCTCTGGTAGGCAGTGGCGGGTTGCGGGCTTCAGAGGGTTGCGGGCTCTGGCAGGCAGCAGTGGGTTGCAGGCTTCAGAGGGTTGCGGGCTCCGGCAGGCAGCGGCGGGTTTGGGGATTCAGAGGGTTGCGGGCTCTGGCAGGCAGAGGTGGGTTGCGTTCTTCAGAGGGTTGCAGGCTCTGGCAGGCAGCGGTGGGTTGCGGTCTTCAGAGGGTTGCGGGTTTTGGCAGGCAGAGGTGGGTTGTGGGCTTCAGAGGGTTGCAGGCTTCGGAAAGCAGTGGCGGTTGCAGACTTCAGAGGGTTGCGGGCTCTGGCAGGCAGCAGCAGGTTGGGGGCTTCAGAGGGTTGCGGGCTCTGGCAGGCAGCAGCAGGTTGGGGGCTTCAGAGGGTTGCGGGCTCTTGCAGGCAGTGGCGGGCTTTTGTGGGTTGCAGGCACCAGCAGTGGGCTTCTATGGACGGCAGGCAGGCTCCTGTGTCTTCTGTGAGGACCCTTCCTCCTTCTCCTCGGCGTCCAATAAGATCACCTGTCCTTTCAGCCAATCGGGTGAAGGATATCAGACCCGCTTCCCAATTGCGGTGACGTGGCGGTGACGTTGACGCCGCCACTTCACCGCATCAGGAAGAAAACAACTTCCACGCATGAGTCGCATCCATATGACGCTTGCGCGGGAGGATATGTCCGCTGGTGTACTGACCAGCGGACATATCTGACGGCTAGCTCTCCGGCGGAAAAGTTTCAAAGCAAGCTTGTCCGTTTGCCCCTACAGACGAGCGGATTTATCGGCCAGTGGGGAAGCTAGACATTATTTCACCTGGGGCAAAGAATCAGTTTGGTGCCCCCCCTTATGGGACAAGATTAGGCAGAAGTGAGAAACTCCCAGGCCATATCTGTTGAGTCAGCTGTCTGTCCCCTCCCCCATGCTCCTCTGTCGTCCCCCCTGCTCCTCTGGTCCTCCCTCTGCTTCTTTGTTCCCCCAGGTGAGCGCTGCGGGGAGGGAGAGGAGGTGAGCACTGCGGGAAAGGAGAGACAGGAGCGGAGGGGGGTGGCGGTCCGCTGTCACTGAAGCCGGCCCACTGAGCCATCGGCCCACCGGGAAACTCCCTGTAGTCCCAATGGCCAGTCCATCCCTGATTGTCGGCGGCTTGCAATGCCTCATGGGACTTGTAGTTCCGCAACAGCTGGCGGGCTGTAGGTTGACCACCCGTGGTCTATGGGTACCCAAATGTAACTTTGGCACGCTAATGCATTTTTTTTGTAGCTCTGCTCCGATTTACTCATCGCCGCCTGCCGTGAAGACAGGGCTTGTTTATTTGTACAGATTCTAAAGGTTACTAATAATACCACAATAACAGTCGCAATAAATAGCACTCTTCTGCGGGACGTCTACAAAGGCGCTCCGAAACAACATCCTGTATTGTTGCTGCAAGGCCAGAAGGAGGAATCCCATTGATGTCAAAAGAGCTTTGGCGTTCAAATAGCGGAACTGCGATAACAAGCCGCCCGTCCTAAAGAGATTTCGTCGTTTGTGCTGCAGACTGAACAAATAAAGTTTTTCTTTTTGCCATTCTCCCATGCTTTTGTCTCAGTAAGTGTCTTGTACTAATAATGCTGTGTACACAGCGCATTATAAACCTGCAACAACTACAACGTGTAGTAACAAATTCTTTATTTCTGGCCAAGAATAATTGTACTCACAAATATTGGGTAAGGAGGAGCAATCCCTCTGCAAACAGAAGGCGGAGCGGCCATGTTGTTTTAGTGAGCAAACGTTTGTTATTTTAGGAGCATCCTTTTAAGTGCCTTTTGTTGATTAGAAGAAATGAAAAGCTGAAGTTTAATCTGATTTGTATTTCTGTCTTCCCTGGTTCCTCCCTCCCGTCGGTGGTATAGCGTGGGCAGGGCCACGGGGGGCGGTTGCCCCAGGCACAAAATTCTTAGGGGTGCAAAAAAACAAAAGCCGGGCTGACTCATGGAACCAAGATCATCTAGAGCTCAGGGCGAGCATGCATTGTTCTCACTGGGGGACACAGCGCTGTGATTAGTGGTGTGTCGATCGGAGACACACCGCATCTCTGATCGTGGAAAAAAGCCTATGACATGGCCCTTTACCATGTGATCAGCTGTGTCCAATCACAGCTGATGACAGTGTAAATAGGAAGTGCCGTGTATTGGCATTCCTCTCCTCATGCTGAAAAAGCAAGAGTAGATGAAAGCCGTTAAGTAGCTATCCTGATGGGGGATCTGCACTGATAATCAGTGCATTGATTATCAGTGCAGTCTATTAGTGATGCCCACCAGTGGTGCCAAAGGTGCCCATCTAGGCTGCCTTTTCAGTGCGCATCAGTGATGCCTGTCAGTGCCGCCTATCAGTGCTGCTCATCAGTGCCGCCTATCGGTGCACATCAGTGCTACATATTACTGCAGCCTCATCAGTGCTGCTTATCAGTGCTTCATATTAATGTTGCCTCATCAGTGCCGCCTATCAGTGCTACAGATTAGTGCTGTATATCAGTGCCCATCAGTGCTAGATATTAGTGCAGCCTTATCAGTGCCGCCTATTAGTGCCCCATCAGTGCTACATATTAGTGCAGCCTCATCAGTGCCGTCTATCGGTGCCCATCAGTGCTACATATTAGTGCAGCCTCATCAGTGCCACCTATCAGTGCTACATATTAGTGCAGCATCATCAGTGCGGAAGTTCTGTGGCGGCAAACTGCGCATGCGCGATGCATTCCAAACGCATCTGCGATGCGTTCCAATGCATTTACGACAGTACACACCAGCGAAACCTCGTTCGGCATTCAAGCTCTTTCCTTAACATCCTCGTGGATTGGAGGATGTTAAAAAAAGAGCCAGGAGGCCAAGCGAAGCGAGGACGTGAGGCCGACTGGCCACTTACCTCTAAGTCCACGTCGCTAAGAATGACGGCTTCGCTGGTGTGCACTGTTGTAAATCCATTGGAACGCATCACAATTGCGTTTGGAACGCAGCGCGCAGTTGGCCGCTACGGCACTTCCGTAGCATTGTGTGATGGGGAGCTGAATATGACGCGTCACCGCCTATCAGTGACCATCGGTGCTACATATTAGTGCTGCCTCATCAGTGTCCATCAGTGAAGCCTCATCAGCGCACGTCGGTGAAAGAGAAAATGACTTATAAACTAAGAAACTTTTTTTTCCCCAAGATTTTCTGTCTTTTTTCATTTGTTTAGCAAAAAAAAACAGAGGTGATTAAATACCACCAAAAGAAAGCTCTATCTGTCTAAAAAAAATTATAAAAATGTCATATGTGTACAAAATTGTCATTTTGAAGTGCGACAGCACTGAAGCTGAAAATTGGCCTGGGCAGGAAGGGGGTAATAGTGCCAGGTATTGAAGTCATTAAAGATGAATTCTTGAATATAGATCTGCAATAATTTTGTCCTCTTTTTATATCTGTCATTTTTATGCAGGTGGTGATGACGAGCGTCCTCCATTTCTGTATTATCGCCCTTCCAATGATTTTCTTCCTCTGTGTCTCGGGAATCATCACTGACAGCATCCTAACCAAAGCTGTCCCCCCTTCTGAGACCGGTATGTACCCCACCACCCAAAATATTGTCCCCGATCTGCAGATTTAGGATCACCATCAATTTCTTCTAAGGAGACAGAATGTTCGTTATGCTGAAAATAATTGGGACCTCTCTGTGACGCTCGCATAGATAGGCTGGTACATCCAATCTTAAATATGTTAATTGCCAAATGACAATTTTACATTCCTGGACCGTGCTGCAACTCTAAGCCAAGCGTTTGGCTCCCAGTTGCAGTGTGGTCCTATTGATCTCAATGGGTGGGTTTGACAGGTAGAGCAGTAGTAGTACCCAGGGATGGACTGGCCATCGGGACTACAGGGAGTTTCCCGGTGGGCCGATGGCTCAGTGGGCCGTTTTAATTATTATTATTTTTTAAACGGAAACTCTCTCGGACCCCCCTTTGTCTCTCAGACCCCCCTCTGTCTCTCAGTCCCCGTGTCTCTTAGCCCCCCCTCTTTTAGCCCCCTCCTCTGTCTCTCAGCCCCCTCTATCTCTTAGACCCCCCCTCCATGTCTTAGACCCCCCCTCCGTCTCTCAGACCCCCCCTTTGTCTCTCAGCTTCCTCCCTCTGTCTCTCAGCTTCCTCCCTCTGTCTCTCAGCTTCCTCCCTCTGTCTCTCAGCTTCCTCTCTCTGTCTCTCAGCTTCCTCCCTCTGTCTCTCAGCTTCCTCCCTCTGTCTCTCAGCTCCCCCCCTCTGTCTCTCAGCTCCCCCCTCTGTCTCTCAGTCCCACCCTCTGTCTCTCAGTCCCCCCCTGTGTCTCTCAGTCCCCCCCGTGTCTCTCAGTCCCCCCCTGTGTCTCTCAGTCCCCCCCTGTGTCTCTCAGTCCCCCCCCTGTGTCTCTCAGTCCCCCCCCTGTGTCTCTCAGTCCCCCCCCCTGTGTCTCTCAGTTCCCCCCCTGTGTCTCTGCCCCCCCTGTGTCTCTGCCCCCCCTGTGTCTCTGTCCCCCCCTGTGTCTCTCAGTCCCCCCCTGTGTCTCTCAGTCCCCCCCTGTGTCTCTCAGTCCCCCCCTGTGTCTCTCAGTCCCCCCCCCCCTCTGTCTCTCAGTCCCCCCCCTCTGTCTCTCAGTCCCCCCCCTCTGTCTCTCAGCCCCCCCCCTCTGTCTCTCAGTTCCCCCCCCTCTGTCTCTCAGTCCCCCCCCTCTGTCTCTCAGTCCCCCCTCTGTCTCTCAGTCCCCCCCTCTGTCTCTCAGTCCCCCCCCCCTCTGTCTCTCAGTTCCCGCCCTCTGTCTCTCAGCCCCCCCCCCTCTGTCTCTCAGCCCCCCCCCTCTGTCTCTCAGCCCCCCCCCTCTGTCTCTCAGCCCCCACCCTCTGTCTCTCAGCCCCCCCCCCTCTGTCTCTCAGCCCCCCCCCCCTCTCTGTCTCTAAGCCCCCCCCCTCTGTCTCTCAGCCCCCCCCCCCCTATGTCTCTCAGCTCCTCCCCCCCTCTGTCTCTCAGCTCCCCCCCCTCTGTGTCTCAATTACTCCCTGACTCTTAGGCTGCTTTCACACTGGGGCGGGCATTGACGGTAAAACACTGCTAGTTTTAGCAGCACTTTATGGTGTCTAGCAGGCGCTTTTAATCCCCGCTAGCAGCCGAATTCAAGGTTAAATGCGCCCGTGTAGTGCTGCTGCCGAAGTACTTTGCAGGCGCTGCAGCAGCGGCGGCCATTCATTTCAATGGGCAGGAGCAGTTTGTACGCCGCTCCTCCACCGCCCCAAAAATGCTGCTTGGAGGACTTTTTTTAACGCCCTGGCAGCCCCCCAGTGTGAAAGCAGTCGGGGCTTTCACACTGGGACTGCAGCGGAGGCGTTTTTCAGGCGCTATTTTTAGCCCAAGCGCCTGAAAAAGTCTCAGTGTGAAAAGGGGTCCTACACTCACCCCCTCTCTTATACACTCACTCTCTTTTTCTTACACTCACCCCCCTCTCTCACCCCCTTTCTCTCTCTCTCTCTCTCTCACCCTCTCATGATATACAATAATGGATGTAGGGGCCTTTTAGTGGGTGTGATTTTTCAGGGGGGTGGGGGGCAGCAATTTATTGAATTAAAGTGGGCCGATCTGCATGAAGTCCAGGACCAAATTTTTGCCCCAGTCCAGCCCTGGTAGTACCCACCAGCAGGGCCGTCTTAATAGCATCATGGGCCCCTGGGCAATTTAATGCTCTGGGGCCCCTACAATCATGATAGTGCAGGTAAACAGACATCAAGTAGGTAGGAGGCAGACTGCCTCCCCTGTGTATCTATCACTCTCAGTGCCATCATGGGGCCCCCAGTTTTGGGGCAGTGTGGGCTTAAGGACCAGCTGCTTTAGGGAAAGTGCAGGGGCACCCCCAATGCAGCTGGGGCCCCTGGGCAGTGCCCTCTCATTAAGACAGCCCTGCCCACCCGTATAGTGATTGTCGGCTTCTCCAGCGGCCCATCAGGTATGAGATCTGTACTTATACTGTGCCAAGCTGGACTAATGTAACTATACAATTAGGATCATACCTAATAGGATTAGTTTCTGTGCTGTTGCTCGCTGATTGCGTTCACCTGCCGTCTGATATAAAAGGATCCAATTACTCTGTGGGCTTAATTACCTGACAGCAGGCCAAGCGAGCTTAAACATCTATTCAGACATTCCACGTAAGTTTTATATTACTCTGGGTAGGTGGTTCACATTCTTCTTCATCCCATACGACTGGCTGGGAAATCAGATCCAATGACCTGGGCACCTCAAATCAATGAAAAGAACATTGTATAGAAGTATTGTATAGAACAGGACATGCTGTGGCTTATAATAATGACCAATGAAAAGGGAACTTAAAGCCACCCGGTGCTCTGCCAGGTTATGTAAAAACTGCAGCATGGCAATACCTTTCCTTCAGCCCTTTGTCTGTCTGCTCACTGCCGGTAGCCAAAGGAAATAGCACATAGTTCCCAGTGTGGAGCATGTGACCTACTCCATAGGACGGCACTTGTTTTTTTGCACCTTCCTGTTCTGTTCATAACAACTGCTATCCCCATCTGTCGTATGCGTGTTACGGAGGGACAGGAAGTGAGGCAAAATCTCACCAATGGGGTTATAAGCTGAAAAAAAATGTTATTCAAAGCAGCGTTCGATGGACATAAAATTATGTCCTGCCATTGATTTCGGAGGTAGGAATAGTGCCTCCCCATTGGTGTCGGAGAGATAGTGCCTTATCGATGGTGTCGGTGAAAAGAATGATGCCCCATTACTGGTGTTAGTTGCAGAAATCGAGCCTCATCAATGGTGTTAATGGGAGGAATGGTGCCCCATTGATGGTGTCAGTGGGGAGAATGGTGCCCCATCACTGGTACAAGTGTAAGAAATGGTGCTTCATCATTGGTACCAGTGGGAGGAATGGTGCCTCATAATTGGTACCAGTGGGAGGAATGGTGACCCATTATTGGTAAGAGTGGTGCTCCATCATTGGTACCAGTGGGAGAAATGGTGCCGTATCAGTTGGAGAAATGGTGCCCCAATCATTGGTACCAGTGGAGGGAATGGTGCCCCATCATTGGTATCAGTGGGAGAAATGGTTCTCCATCATTGGTACCAGTGGTAGAATGGTGCCTCATCATTGGTACCAGTGTTGCCAACCGTCCGTATTTTTACGGACAGTTCGTAAAAATGGGCACTTTTTCCCCTTCGTAAATGTCTGTGGTTGCGGGAATGTGCCAGTAAAAATAGCCAAGATCGGTTTGGCTTCGAACTGCACATGGAGATTGGAGGCAGGGGGTGATTGGAGGCAGGGGGTGATGGCGGCTGCGGTGGCAATGGAGGCAGGGAGTGTTAGTGGCAGGGGGTGATTGGAGGCAGGAGTGTTGGTGGCACCGCAGAGGGGGTGGTGGCACAGCAGAGGGTGGGGGTGGAGACAGGGGTTGTTGGTGGCACTGCAGAGGGGGGTGGAGGCAGTGGGAGATTGGAGGCAGTGGGAGATTGGAGGCAGTGGGAGATTGGAGGCAGTGGGAGATTGGAGGCAGGGGGAGATTCTGGCACCGCAGAGGGGGGTGAAGTCAGGGGCAGTTGGTGGCAGAGGGGATGGAGGCAGGGGGTGATGTGACTAAATAATTTGCCCTTATTATATCGAAAATAACATGTTTTTTTACCCTAATATCTACCTTAAATCACATTGCTATTTGCCTAGCGTACTTGTTTGTAGCCTAAATACTGAAATTTGCACGTAAAAATGTAATTTAGTAACTTTTGTGAAATGCCAGTAAAAACGTGGCTGCGCCAGTAAGTTTCGGGTGTCGTGTCAGTAAATTTCAATCTGGTAGGTTGGCAACACTGATTGGTACCAGTGGGGGTAATGGTGCCTCATCACCAAGGGCCAGCTATAAAGGCAAGCAAAGGGCGACATCTGGCCCCTAACACAATTTGAAAACCACAGTATCAAAGCCAAAGAATACATTTGGATGGACTTAGGACCTACTGGTATTCACTCCAGCAGCAGCATATCCATGTACTCCATTTGTAATAAAAAAAAAGTATTACATGCTACTGACATTGTTTCTGTATTCTAGGTGCCATGCTGGGGATCTGCGCCTCCATCCAGCCTCTCACGCGCACCATCGGCCCCACCATTGGAGGATATCTATATAAGCATTATGGAGTCCCGGCGTTTGGCCTCTTTAACATTGTAGTTAGTCTGTTATTATTAATGTACCTCGTCAACAACCGAAATAGTCGTAAAGTGGAAAAAACAACATAATATAGAAAACCTCTGTGAACATTTGGGGACTCAGGTTTTTTAGTGTCGGCTCCACTCAAGACTGGCGTTTCTGTTCTGCACAAATGCGGGCGTGATATATCGTACGCTGGCCTCTGAAGTCTCCCTGGACTCCATTGATTGGATATCCTTACCAGACTTTTGTACCCCTAATGGATCTCCATAATGGTAAAATTCAAAAAGAATCGACGGGCAAGCTGCTAAAAAGTGCCACCATTGTTATTGAATTGGAGGGGGGAGCAGTGATACTGCGATTAAAGCCCAAATGTGGGGGTCTTAATTTCCCTTAATTTAGAATTTATTATATTATTATTATAATGTATTTAATTCTGCAGTAAAACAGTTACCAGATGAGTTTCATGAAAGTTCTTTAAAGTAGTTCTTTTAGTTCTGGAAAAGAACAGATTCTGCTGTACTTCCGGCCGTCATGAGCGCTGCAGGTCTCAAACACACCCCTGCTGTTATCATGTCTCCGCCCCTTTTTCCAGTTCCCTATTCACAAAACGCTGACTAAGGAAAATCATCATGTCTGTGTTTTACAGCGCTGTTAATCTATCATTGCCTGTTCAAAATTCAAGTATCTGGCTTGAGTAGTTTGGCTAGAGACGGCTTTAAGACGATTTATACACCATACATGTTGATTTATATGTACAGTATATATTCAATGAGACCGGAAAACAAATCTGAGAGTCCAAAAATGTTTTACTATTGATATTTGTACATAGAAAGACAACATAGAACCAAAGTATTTTGGGGGTTCAAAAGTCTCCCTCCCCCCTTGGAAATCCATCATTAAAATTTTTATCGTAGCGTTCTGTCCCCTATGGGGCAAAGTACGTGTAATCATTTATCCCATGATTCTAAGTGCTTTCCAAACCCTAGTTATGAGGTCTGACCTGCCCACCTCCCCTCCTGCTGCAGCTGATCTGACAACAACTAGGAAGGAGACGGCTGATTCATAGCTGCAGCTTGTCTAGACTCTGAGCACTCTCCCGAGACCCAACTCCCCCTGCATTCTTCTTGACATTGCTGGTCTTGGAAAGTGCTCGGAGTCCAGATAGGGTGACTACTGTTTTGGTGGTATTTGATCACCTTTGCGGTTTTTATTTTTTGTGCTATAAACAAAAATAGAGCGACAATTTTGAAAAAAAATCTATATTTTTTACTTTTTGCTATAATAAATATCCCCCAAAAATATATATATATAAAAAAAAATGTTTCCTCAGTTTAGGCCGATACGTATTCTTCTACCTATTTTTGGTAAAAAAAATCGCAATAAGCGTTTATCGGTTGGTTTGCGCAAAATTTATAGCGTTTACGAAATAGAGGATAGTTTTATTGCATTTTTATTATTTTATTTTTTTACTACTAATGGCGGCGATCAGCGATTTTTTTTCATGACTGCGACATTATGGCGGACACTTCGGACAATTTTGACACATTTTTGAGACAATTGTCATTTTCACGGCAAAAAAAGCATTTAAATTGCATTGTTTATTGTGGAAATGACAGTTGCAGTTTGGGAGTTAACCACAAGGGGGCGCTGATGGGGTTATGTGTTCCCTAATGTGTGTTTACAACTGTAGGGGGGCGTGGCTGTAGGTGTGACTTCATCGATTGGGTCTCCCTATAAAAGGGATCACGCGATCGATGACGCCGCCACAGTGAAAAACGGGGAAGCCGTGTTTACACACGCCTCTCCCCGTTCTTCAGCTCCAGGGACCGATCGCCGCACTCCAGCGGCGATCGGGTCCGCGACTCCCGTGGTCCCGGAGCTTCGGACTGGGTCATGAGAGCGCGCCGCGGATGGGCACCGCGACCCACGACTGGGTACTGGCACAACACGTACCTGTACATGCATGTGCCCAGCCGTGCCATTCTGCCGACGTATATGTGCAGGAGGCGGTCCTTAAGTGGTTAAGGATAATGGATAAATATGAGGATTCAAGAATTGCACAATCACCAGGATCCACAGATCAGCTGTGTCTGATCACAGTATAAACAGGATTTGCCGGTTATCGGCAATCCTCTCCTCACACACTGTTGTAGCTGGTAAGCGCAATTCACACAGGAGACATCTACAATGATAATCCAGGCACTAATCATCAGTGCAGCCTGTCAGTGCTCATTAGTGATGTCTGTCAATGTCACCTCATCAGTACCCATCAGTGCACATCAGCTTGGCCTGTCAGTGCTGCCTTATCAATGCACATCAGTGAGGGAGAAAAATTACTTACCGTATAAGCCGAGTTTTTCAGCACATTTTTTTTGTGGTGAAAAATCGCCCCCTCGGCTTATACTCGAGGCTCACTTGGGAGCGCTCTGTTAACTAGTTGGTAGCTGTTGCCTGGTGTACTGCGCATGCGCAAGCACGTCCACGAGATCGTCTTTCTTGGTGTGTGATGGGGGATTATTGTCTGTTGAACAAAGGATGTGCTCATGCATGCACAATACACCAACAATACACCAGGTGTCATGACGAGATGGGTGCCCGTCGGATAATGCCCGTTCTGCGGCAACGTCCACCATCTACAGTTAAAACAGCGGGAGAAGTTGGTTCAACATGCAACAAGGTACTGTACATGAGGCTGCAGATGGACACAGTAAGGGCTGCAAATGGCCATTGTTGACCCTCTTTTCACTTACAGTGGCTGCTGCATTTCCCACTCGAGTCAATAAACTTTCCCAGTTTTTTGTGGTAAAATGAGGTGCCTCGGCTTATAGTCGGGTCGGCTTATGCTCGAGTATATACGGTATTTACAAACTTTTATAACTGAAACTATGAAAATCTTTTATTCTTTTCAAAATGTTCACGCTTTTTTTTATTTGTTTAGCAAACAAAAAAAAACCTGGTGGCAATTAAATACCACCAAAAGACAGCTCTATCTGTCTCAAAAAGGTGATATAAGTTTTGTTTGGGTACAATGGTTAACCACTTCCATACCAGGCACTTACGCACCTTCCCGCCCAAGCCAATTTTCAGCTTTCAGCACTGTCGCAATTTGAATGACAATTGCGCGGTCATGCTACACTGCACCCAAACAAAATTGGCGTCCTTTTTTCCCCACAAATAGAGCTTTCTTTTGGTGGTATTTGATCACCTCTGCGTTTTTTTTTTTTTGTGCAACAACTAAAAATAGAGCGAAGATTTTGAAAACAAAATAAAGTTTATTTTTTTCTGTTAATTTTTTTGTAAATGAGTATGTTTTCTCTTTCAATTATGGGCACTGATATGGTGGCACTGATGGGCACCGATGAGGTGGCACTGATGGGCACCGATGAGGTAGTTCTGATGGGCACTGATTAGGTAGCACTGATGGGCACTGATAGGCGGCGCTGGTATTGGGCACTGATGGGCACTCATGGGCGGCACTGATGGGCACTCATGGGCGGCACTGATGGGCACTCATGGGCAGCACTGGGCACTCATAGGCAGCACAGATGGGCACTCATAGGCGGCACAGGTGGGCACTCATAGGCGGCACAGGTGGGCACTGATAAACGGCACAGGTGGGCACTGATAGGCGGCACAGGTGGGCACTGATAGGCGGCACAGGTGGGCACTGATAGGCGGCACAGGTGGGCACTGATAGGTGGCACAGGTGGGCACTGGTAGGTGGGCACTGGGCATGGATTGGCACTGTGGGGTGGCACTGACAGACACTGGGGTGGCACTGATGATCACTGAGGGGTGGCACTGATGTATCAATGTTGCCAATCAGTGCCCATGTGTGGGCACTGTTTGGCATCATTTTTTTTTACTGCCCCCCCCCCCTTTTTTTTTTGTCATTTTTTTTTTTTTTTTGTCTTTTTTTTTTTTTTGTCATTTTTTTTGGTATTTTCTTTTGTGTTTTTTTTTATTTCCCTGGTGGTCCGTGTGGCGATCCGAGGGGGGGCTGCGCTGATAAACAATCAGCGCGAACCCCCCCTGTCAGGAGAGCCGCTGATCGGCTCTCCTCTACATGCGTCTGTCAGACGCGAGTGAGGAAGAGCCGTCGGCGGCTCTTCCTGTTTACATCGTGATCAGCCGTGATTGGACACGGCTGATCACGTGGTAACGAGGCTCCGCCGGAGACTCGTTACCGAGATCGGAGGTGCAGGGTGTCAGACTGACACCCCGCATCACCGATCGCCGCGCTGCGCGCCCCCACGGGCGCGCGCGGCATTGAAATCGTGCTAGACGTTTGAGAACGTCTAGTCACGATTTCATAACCACTTCCCTGCCGTAAATCGGCTATTGGCCGGGCGGGAAGTGGTTAATGACCACGCAATTGTCATTTAAAGTGTGACAGCGGTGAAAGCTGAAAATTGGCCTGGGCAAAAGTGCCCTGTAGGCAAGTGGTTAAGACAGGTAGCGTATTACTGGCCAGATCGCCAGGTATATAAAAAAAAAAAAGCTTAAAAAAGTTAAAATGAATGCAGCCACCCCATTCAAGGATTGGTAAACTGTAATATATTTTTAGTTTTGGGGTTTAGATACACCTAAATGCAATCGAAAGAAATCACACTGTATGTGCCAATCATCAGCCCATTCCATGGCAGGATGCTCAGTTGGCACATAATGGGCCAGATTCATAAAGCATTTACGTCGGCGTATCTCCAGATACGCCGCCGTAATTTCAAATGTGCGCCGTCGCATCTTTGCGCCGATTCACAAAGCGAGATACGCCGAAAAACATGGCTTCAGCTGTCTGACGTAACCTGCCTACGCCGGCGTATCGTGGGCACATTGTTACGCTGGACGCATTCGGCGTTCCCATTATAAATATGCAAATGAGTAAGATACGCCAATTCACGAACGTAGATGCGCCCGGCCGCTTCATATACGCGATTTGCGTAAAGCTTACGTCCGGCGTAAAGTTACCCCTGCTATAGCAGGCGCAGCTAATGCAAAGGTATGGGCCAGGGAACGACGTCGTCAAATTTTACGCCGCGTACGCCGTTTACGTAGTACTACATGAATAGGGCTGTGCATAAGTTACGTTCACACGTCGTAGGCATTGCGCCAACGTCTCTTAGGGAGTATATGCTAAGTGATTCTCACCATGCGCGCTCATGCCCATTCATTAGCATGGGGTCACGCTTAATTTAAATAGATGACGCCCACCTCCTTCCTATTCTGAATTAGGCGGGCTTACGCTGGCCAATTTAGGCTACGCCGCCGCAACTTACGGAGCAAGTGCTTTGTGAATACTGCACTTGCCTCTCTAAGTTGCGGCGGCGTAGCGTAAAGAAGATACACTACTCCCCGCACAAAGATACGCCGCTGTACCTGAATCTGGCCCAATGAGTCCAGATGACCGGAAATACACAGCGGTACACACAACTTTAACCCAATCTGCTGGCAGTGCACTCCATAATAATTTACTACCAGTGAATTTACTGGCAAATGTTATCGTAGCCAGAACACCCACTTGTTGGTTTTACAAGCAGCCATTCAGGGCAAGAAAAGAAAGATCAGATAGTAAAATCCAATATAACTGTTTGTGTAATGGATCAGCATTGGGCAGTGGCAGGAAAGTTCATTGTCTCACTATTCAGTCATCAGGTAATAAAGTGTCGGCTCATAATGAAGTACATTGTAACTGCACAGTGTGTAAAGGGTGCCGTAGATATTCAATGTTTTATTATTGGTCTGTAGTGTTGTCAGAGATCATTTTAATAATCAAGCTTGGATTAGTCTTCTCACGAAAAACTGTAAAAACCCAAAAGGAGAGGGGGGGAGGGGGCGGGTCTTAGGAAAAGTTCAACTATACAAAAAGCAAAAGAAGCGCCAACCCAATGGTCAGAGTCCAATGCAAAATTTTGTTAAATGATCAATAAAAATAGAAAAATTCCAACGGGTTTCGGTGTTCAGAAACTTCATCAGGGCTACAATGTATTTTGTAATAATTAAGGGTAAGTTCACTTTTTTGCTTGGACCTTGGATGGCCTCAAAGTATTTGTCCGAATCTGGTCCTGGGATTTACCAATCTCACAGGTCTTGTCCCTCCCCAACCTGTGACTGGACAGTAAAGCCGTGTACACACGATCAGTCCATCCGATGAGAACGGTCTGAAGGACCGTTGTCATAAGTTAACCGATGAAGCTGACTGATGGTCCGATGTGCCTACACACCATCAGATAAAAAACCGATCGTGTCAGAACGCGGTCAAGTAAAACACGACGTGCTGAAAAAAATAAAGTTCAATGCTTCCAAGCATGCGTCGACTTGATTCTGAGCGTGCGTGGATTTTTAACTGATGGTCGTGCCTACTAACGATCGGTTTTGACCTATCGTTAGGCATCCATCGGTTAATTTTAAAGCAAGTTGGCTTTTTTTTTTTAACCTAAGGTCACATTGGTGATCAGTGGAAGAATGTCCCTTACATTGGTGATCAGTGGGAAGAATGTCCCTTACATTGGTGATCAGTGAGAAGAATGCTTCTTACATTGGTGATCAGTGGAAGAATGTCCCTTACATTGGTGATCAGTGGGAAGAATGTCCCTTACATTGGTGATCAGTGGGAAGAATGTCCCTTACATTGGTGATCAGTGGGAAGAATGCTCCTTACATTGGTGATCAGTGGGAAGAATGTTCCTTACATTGGTGATCAGTGGGAAGAATGTCCCTTACATTGGTGATCAGTGGGAAGAATGTCCCTTACATTGGTGATCAGTGGGAAGAATGCTCCTTACATTGGTGATCAGTGGGAAGAATGTTCCTTACATTGGTGATCAGTGGGAAGAATGTTCCTTACATTGGTGATCAGTGGGAAGAATGTCCCTTACATTGGTGATCAGTGGGAAGAATGTCCCTTACATTGGTGATCAGTGGGAAGAATGCTCCTTACATTGGTGATCAGTGGGAAGAATGTTCCTTACATTGGTGATCAGTGGAAAGAATGTCCCTTACATTGGTAATCAGTGGGAAGAATGTCCCTTACATTGGGGATCAGTGGGAAGAATGTCCCTTTCATTGGGGATCAGTGGGAAGAATGTCCCTTACATTGGTGATCAGTGGGAAGAATGTCCCTTACATTGGTGATCAGTGGGAAGAATGCTCCTTACATTGGTGATCAGTGGGAAGAATGCTTCTTACATTGGTGATCAGTGGGAAGAATGCTCCTAAGATTGGTAGTCAGTGGAAAGATTGTCCCTTACACTTGTGGTCATTGGGAAAAATTACCTCCTTACAGATAGCTAAAACGTTTAATGGTGTCAGTGGGAGTGTATCTGAGAGACAGAAATTGCTCAAGGAACACTTAGCAACCTCTGGAGGAACCCTGGTTAAGAAACCCCGCACTAGAGGAACCCTGGTTAAGAAACCCTGCACTAGAGGAACCCTAGTTAATAAACCCTGCACTAGAGGAACCCTGGTTTAGAAACCCTGCACTAGAGGAACCATGATTGAGAAACCCTGTACTAGAGGAACCCTGGTTGAAAAACCCTGCACTAGAGGAACCCTGGTTGAAAAACCCTGCACTAGAGGAACCCTGCTTAATAAACCCTGCACTAGAGGAACTCTGGTTAAAAAACCCTGCACTAGAGAAACCCTGGTTAAAAAACCCTGCACTAGAGGAACCCTGGTTAAGAAACCCTGTACTAGAGGAACCCTGGTTAAGAAACCCTGTATTAGAGGAACCCTGGTTAAGAAACCCTGTACTAGAGGAACCCTGGTTAAGAAACCCTACACTAGAGGAACCCTGGTTAAGAAACCCTGCACTAGAGGAACCCTGCACTAGAGGAACCCTGGTTAAGAAACCCTGCACTAGAGGAACCCTGGTTAAGAAACCCTGCACCAGAGGAACCCTGGTTAAGAAACCCTGTACTAGAGGAACCATGTTTCTTACATTGGTGATGAGTTGGAAGAATGCTCCATAGATTGGTGGTCAGTGAGAAAAATGCCCATTATATTGGTGGTTAGTGAGAAGAATGTCCCTTACATTGGTGATCAATGAGAAGAATGTCCCTTACATTGGTGATCAGTGGGAAGAATGTCCCTTACATTGGTGATCAGTGGGAAGAATGATCCTTACATTGGTGATCAGTGGGAAGAATGTTCCTTACATTGGTGATCAGTGAGAAGAATGCTCCTTACATTGGTGATCAGTGGGAAGAATGTTCCTTACATTGGTGATCAGTGGGAAGAATGTCCCTTACATTGGTGATCAGTGAGAAGAATGTCCCTTACATTGGTGATCAGTGGGAAGAATGTCCCTTACATTGGTGATCAGTGGGAAGAATGTCCCTTACATTGGGGATCAGTGGGAAGAATATCCCTTACATTGGTGATCAGTGAGAAGAATGCTCCTAACATTGGTGATCAGTGGGAAGAAAGTTCCTTACATTGGTGATCAGTGGGAAGAATGTCCCTTACATTGGTGATCAGTGGGAAGAATGTCCCTCACATTGGTGGTCAGGGGGAAGAATGTCCCTTACATTGGTGATCAGTGGGAAGAATGTCCCTTACATTGGTGATCAGTGAGAAGAATGTCCCTTACATTGGTAATCAGTGGGAAGAATGTTCCTTACATTGGTGATCAGTGGGAAGAATGCTCCTTACATTGGTGATCAGTGGGAAGAATGTCATTACATTGGTGATCAGTGAGAAGAATGATCCTTACATTGGTGATCAGTGGGGAGAATGTTCCTTACATTGGTGATCAGTGAGAAGAATGTCCCTTACATTGGTGATCAGTGGGAAGAATGCTCCTTACATTGGTGATCAGTGGAAGAATGTCCCTTACATTGGTGATCAGTGGGAAGAATGTTCCTTACATTGGTGATCAGTGGTAGACATGTGCACAACAAAAATTTTCGTTTATTTCTGTTTCGTTTCTGTTCGTTTATCGTGATTCGTAATGAGTCGTAATTTCGTAAGACGTTAGTTATCGTATTCGTACTCTTTAGTATTTTCGTAACACTTTTTTTCCGTTTCCGTTTTTTTATGTTAGTTTATTTTTCGTTGATTCGAGATTAGTATTTTCGTTAAATGTTGTATTCTGCCTCGTTCGTATTTTTACAATGAATTTATTCGTTTATTCGTTTTTACGTTGGTTTATTTTTCGTTGTTTTGATATTCGTATTTACATTATATTTTCCATAATGCCACGTTTGTATTTTCGTAAGAAATAAATCTTCGTTGCTTTATGATCATTCGTATTTTCGTGTCTAATTTCATTTGATTATAACAACGTTCTTTTGTAGATTTTATTGCATTCGTAATTCTGTTAAAATACATTTTACGTTTATTCGACACACTACTCGTTGTAATTTTGTAAAACATCGTAATTTACTGTGATTGACTAACACAGATAAAGACACAAGGTCAAGGAGCCACATAAGAAAGAAGCTCTTCAGGGGAAGGGACAGCGCTGAGTGGCTATTGGTCACAGTACTAATGAAAGTGAATTTACATTATTTCATTTCCGTTTTCCGAAGATTCATAATTTATTTTTCATTAGTTTTGCTTTTCGTTTTTTATTCTTTGTTCGGCATTTCGGTTGTTTTCTTTTCGTTCTTCAAATATTAGTAAGTTTGCATTTTCGTTTATTTTTCGTAATTATGATTTTTTTTTTGTGTTCGGTGTTTTCGTTATTTCTATGTTTTTCTTTCGTTGTGTTGTTCTTTTACATTTAGTAGTTTCGTATCTTCGTAGTTTTCCATATTCGTTATTTTTGGAAATATCGTTATTCGTTATTATTTGCGCTAAACCATTCGTTTATTCGTAGGTTAACGAATCAACGAAAATAACGAATAATGACAGAAAACGTATTTGTAACGAAAAAAATTGCACATGTCTAATCAGTGGGAAGAATGTCCCTTACATTGGTGGTCAGTGGGAAAAATGTCCCTTACATTGGTGATCAGTGGGAAGAATGCTCCTTACATTGGTGATCAGTGGGAAGAATGTTCCTTACATTGGTGATCAGTGGGAAGAATGTCCCTTACATTGGGGATCAGTGGGAAGAATGTCCCTTACATTGGTGATCAGTGAGAAGAATGCTCCTTACATCCCTGCACCAAAGGAACCCTGGTTAAGAAACCCTGTACTAAGGGGAACCCTGGTTAAGAAACCCTGCACTAGAGGAACCCTGGTTAAGAAACCCTGCACTAGAGGAACCCTGGTTAAGAACCCTGCACTAGAGGAACCCTGGTTAAGAAACCCTGCACTAGAGGAACCCTGGTTAAGAACCCTGCACTAGAGGAACCCTGGTTAAGAAACCCTGCACTAGAGGAACCCTGGTTAAGAAACCCTGCACTAGAGGAACGCTGGTTAAAAAACCCTGCACTAGAGAAACCCTGGTTAAAAAACCCTGCACTAGAGGAACCCTGGTTAAGAAACCCTGTACTAGAGGAACCCTGGTTAAGAAACCCTGCACTAGAGGAACCCTGGTTAATAAACCCTGCACTAGAGGAACCCTGGTTAAGAAACCCTGCACTAGAGGAACCCTGGTTAAGAAACCCTGCACTAGAGGAACCCTGGTTGACAATGGTTGTCCTCCTCATCTCATCTATTCTGAAGTATGGCTGGACGACCACATTGGTTACAGCGACTTGAGGCAATTTAGTTCGCATTTGTAGCGCTATATATGTTACTCACTTACTCTCTGCTTCAGAGGTGCTGATTTAGTAATTTGATCTGAGTTCTCGTTTAATGTTAAATATATAGAGTATATTGTTTTGTCCAAAAATACAACCTTTCTTTAATGTGTTAGGCGGCGTACACACGATCGGATATATCCGATGAAAACGGTCCGCGGACCATTTCCATCGGATATGTCCGATCGGGAGTTTGATCCGATGGCGTGTACACACCATCGGATCAAATTCCCCGCCGCCGGAAGGCGCGGTGACGTGGCGGTGACGCGGCGGTGACGTTGACGCCGCCGCGTCACCGCAACGTCACCGCACCAGGAAGTAAAACACTTCCGCGCTTGCGCCGAATCCATTCGGCAGCGGCGCGGCGGCGGTGGGGGCCGACATGTCTGCTGGTAAGTGTACTAACCAGCAGACATGTCGGGCGGACAGATCCCCACCGGATAGATTTCAAAGCATGCTTTGAAATCTGTCGGGTGGAGAAATCTGTCCGCTAGCCCATACACACGAGCGGAGATGTCTGCTGAAACGGTCCATCGGACCGTTTTCAGCGGACATATCCCCTCGTGTGTACGCGGCCTTAGAGTGTGATGGCAGTAGGGGCAGGGGGTGAGACTGATGTATATGGTACAATGTCTTGTGTAAAGCATTGCAGATAAATTGTCAATGCTTAATTTTTAAATAAGTAAATAAATAAAACATATTAATGATGTACATTTTTTGTTTCATTGTGTAGTTGGTAATAAAATCTAGATAAAATCCCTGCCTCCAATCACCCCCTGCCTCCATCCCCCTCTACGGTGCCACCAACAACCCCTGCCTCCAATCACCCCTGCCACTAACACCCCCTGCCTCCATCCCCCTCTGCAGTGCCACTGCAGCCACCATCCCCCCCTGCCTCCAATCTCCTTGGGCAGTTTCAAGCCGAACCAATCACGGCTATTTTTACTGGCACATTCCCACAACCACGGACATTTGCGAACGGGAAAAAAAATGCCCATTTTCACGAACTGTCCTAATAGATAATCCACAACTGAAGAGTATAACACTAGGGGAAAATGTGACCTTTTAAAAAAGGTTCTCTTATTACCTACAAATAATACATAAAATTAATTAATGTATATATATTGTACTGTATAATTAAGTGGTTTTGATATTAGCTATAAAAATTGAGTAGAAATTGATGCTTACAAAGATAATTCTCACTATAAGGACTCATTGAAGATGATAAAATCCCTAGGTGGTTTATCCCACATTGTATCTCAGTGGTTATAAGCTAGGATACTGATTGCACTGGGAAGCATAGGCTGGCCCTAGAAGAATAGGGTTAGGAATGACATCTGGGGAGTCTAATATACTATAAGAAATAACAAGGCTGCCATTTCCGACCTCTTGGCTATCTTCTGATTTACTGACCCGGCCCTTAAAGTCACGGCGGCTATGAACTTATTCCGATCAGCATGACAGGCAGGCAGTTAACATTGTCACATGACATGAGGTTTATTTTAAGGAATTTTTATGAGGTAATAAGACTTTTACATGTTTGTTAATCTTGCTAGTAGTTTGTCTGCTATAAAAACTGGAAACAAAGATCAATGATCCCTTTAGGTGCTGCCCCTTTAAAGACGTAATAGTGAACTGCAAAATGTATAACTCTCAAAGAGTGGAAATTAATTAAGAAAAAGGGGGAGGATGAATGGAATGGGAGCACATAGGGCCAGATTCACAAAGACTTACATCGGCGTATCTCCAGATACGCCGCCGTAATTTCAAATGTGCGCCGTCACATCTTTGCGCCGATTCACAAAGCGAGATACGCCTAAAAACATGGCTTCAGCCGTCCGACGTAACTTGCCTACGCCAGTGTATCATGGGCGCATAGTTACGCTGGACGCATTCGGCGTTCCCATTAAAAATATGCAAATGAGCAAGATACGCCGATTCACGAAGGTACGTTCACCCGACGCAGTAATCTACGCCATTTACGTAAGGCGTTTTTCCGGCGTAAAGATAAACCACCATAAAAGTGGCGCATCCCATGCAAAGGTATGGACATCGGAACAGCCGTCGTTTTTACGTCGTTTACGTAAGTCCTACGTAAATGGGGCTGTGCGTAAGTTACATTCACGTCATAGGCATTTACGCCAACGTATCTTAGGGAGCATAGTTACGCTGGACGCATTCGGCGTTCCCATTAAAAATATGCAAATGAGCAAGATACGCCGAATCACGAACGTACGTACGCCCGACAGTGTAATCTACGCTGTTTACGTAAGGCGTTTTTCCGGCGTAAAGATAAACCACCAAAAAAGTGGCGCATCCCATGCAAAGGTATGGACATCGGAACAGCCGTCGTTTTTACGTTGTTTACGTAAGTCGTACGTGAATGGTGCTGTGCGTAAGTTACGTTCACGTCATACGCATTTACGCCAACGTATCTTAGGGAGTTTATGCAACGTGATTCTGAGCATGCGCGCGCATGTGCCCAGTTCAACCGGCCATTCATTAGCATGTGGTCATGCTTAATTTAAATAGATGCCGCCCACCTCCTTCCTACTTTGAATTAGGCGGGCTTACGCCGGCCTATTTACGCTACGCGGCCACAACTTACAAGCAAGTGCTTTGTGAATACAGTACTTGCCTCTCTAAGTTGTGGCGGCGTAGCGTATATTCGATACGCTACGCCCGCACAAAGATACGCTACGCTATCTGAATCTGGCCCATAATGTATAACTCAAAATAAAAGACCTGTATGAGCTCTACCAACCCAACGTATGCCTAAAAAATCCGTCGGCCAGTCAAGTTTCTCCACCCCAAACTCCCTTATCCATGTCTTTATGGACCTTGCTTTGTGCACTGATCCAAATCATTAGGTGGAGGGGGGATTATGGTGGGGGGGTCGACTTTCAGGGGTTGGGCTTGGCCCCTTACTTTCAGTGAAAGGAACCAAGTCAATGAAGAAGACCTGCATCTTTTTTCCTCAGTTTAGGCCGATACGTATTCTTCTACATATTTTTGTTAACAAAAATCGCAATAAGCGTTTATTGATTGGTTTGCGCAAATGTTATAGCGTCTACAAACTAGGGGATAGTTTTATGGCATTTTTATTAATATATATATATATTTTTACTACTAATGGTGGTGATAAGCAATTTTTATCGTGACTGTGACATTGCGGCTGACACATCGGACACTTTTGACGCCATTTTGGGACCATTGTCATTTATACAGCGATCTGTGCTATACAAATGCACTGATACTGTGTAAATGACACTGGCAGTGAAGTGGGTTTACCAGTAGGGGGCGCTGAAGGGGTTAAGTGTGTCATAGGGATGTGTTCTAACTGTGTGGGGGCGTGGCTGTGCGTGTGACACGATGCTGATCATTGCTTAGTGGGACACGTGGTCACACTCAGGGAGCTCGTGGCGGGCGCGCCAGCGCCCACAATGCCGCGTCTTAAAGGCAACGTACAGGTACGTTAATCTGCCTGTATGTGCCATTCTGCCGACGTATATCGGCGTGAGCCGGTCGGCAAGCGGTTAAGGCTCCAATCACACTTTAGCGATTTAACTAATTAAAATAAAAAATAATTTCCCTAAATAGCTTCCTGTACCTTAGTGTAGTCCTCCTTCACTTACCTCATCCTTCCATTTTGCTTTTAAATTTCCTTATTTCTTCTGAGAAATCCTTACTTCCTGTTCTTCTGTCTGTAACTCCACACAGTAATGCAAGGCTTTCTTCCCGGTGTGGAGAACGCAACTTGAGGGTGGAGGGGGTGAGCAGGCAAGTCAGGACACTCTCTACTTTGCATATAGAGCAAGGAGCTGTGTGTTAGTGGTCGTCCTGACACTCCTGCTCACCTCCTCCCCCTCAAGAGGCTTTCTCCACACCAGGGAGAAATTCTCACATTACTGTGTGGAGTTACAGACAGAAGAACAGGAAGTGAGGATTTCTCAGAAGAAATAAGGACATTTAAAAGCAAAATGGAAGGATGAGGTAAGTGAAAGAGGACTGCACTAAGGTAAAGGAAGCTTTTTTTTTTTTTTTTTGAAAAGCATGTGGCGTGCAAAACACAACCCAAAAACTTCACCCGGTGCAGGAAAAAATGTGCACACAGAGTGAAACACAAAAAACTGCGACAGGTGCCATCGTCAATGGTCCTTCGAAAAGCACCCAGCTCTGATCCCCCGGGGCGTTAGGCTCCTGGCAGGGAAAAGAGTATAGGAATCCAAGCAGCCAAAACCACAAGGACCCCACTAAGGCCCATGCAGCCGAAACCACATGGCCTAACATCCTCGGAGGGACTGCCGAGACAGAACCCTCCTCGGTGAGGCTCCCCTGAAGGGAGACCCCATGAGAGCAGGTGAACTAAGCCAGAAGGCCATGTCCACCCACTCCCAAGACTTTCAGAGGCAGGCCCGAGGACCAGCACCCTACTCGCCACACTAAAAGTGCAAGCACCAAACAAAAAAAGTGACAAAACAAGACAGACAGGGGGTAAAATAAAAAAGAAAGTGGGGGAAAAGGAAGGTGGGAATGGTGAGTGGAAAGTGGCCACCGTGCAATTCCGGCCAGGAACAAAAATTCCTCTGGTCCTAGCCAAAAGGCTCGGCCCTAGATGCAGGTGTCAAAAAGGTGTTTGTGGAGATATGTGACCTAAGGTGCCACACGTTGAGTGCCCCTTTCAAACACTCAGTGCAATGTATGGCACCCCTGGACTGCTACTCCAGGGGCACTATCTCCACTGGCTTTTCAACGGACCCTGACCCCCGGTCCGGACCGGCAGTACCCTTCCCAGCCAGGAAGGTAGGAGAAGAGGTTGAGGAGAGCCCACCGCAGCCGACTACTACCCACAACCCCCATCTCTCCTACCTAATTACATTCGGGAAGTACTACCCGCCTCTCCCCGAAAGGATTAGCAAAGGTTCCCTCGCCGAACAACTGACTGGGGCAGACACCACCGGATCCAGGCCAAAGGCCAGGGTCCCGGCCCTTCAGCTTCGACCTCATGGCTCTCTGCCCCGATTAGAAGGCTTTCGCCTCTACACCAATAGGCTTAGCGTCCACTGACTGCCATCCCTTTCCCCCTCGCCGAGTACTGGGGACAGTTTAGCACCACCTATTGGCAACTGATAAGAACAGATACTACACTTGATCTTAGCCAAAAGTAAGGAAAAGGAAGCTATTTAGGAAAAAAAATGTTTTCCTTTACAACCCCTTTAAATTGTGCTACTTTACACCTGTGCGCTCCATTGCTGTCGGTTGACCAACATATTGCAGGTGAGTCCTCAAGCATTTTTGGTCCAAATAGTTTCAATAGCAGTTTTTAGTGGGTTTCCATCTCATAATAAACAGCTCATCTTATATCAACCTCAACTTTACTCAACATTTCATTGGCTGACAGAACCCAACAAAGTAGCGAAGAAAGAATAAAAACACATATAAATGCGTGTTAAAGAGGTTCATAAAAATGGATAACAATGCATAGAGAAAAGGCATCAACCCAGCCTAGAATTCAGTGTATGTGATACAAAGCAAGCATGGAATTCCCCTCGTCATTCAACCTTTGTAGCAGGCTTATCGCTATGACATCATTGCAGAGATTTTATCTTCAACTTTTGCATACTCGCCACCAGCCTTCCACTTTCTTAACACGCTACATTGTGTCGTAAATTACACCTTCGCCATACTCTCATCAATGGCAGTTCTTCACAAGATGTAACAAATGTTCTATCATTGAATCAAAAAATTCCAGGTAGAAAGAGGATCGCTGATGGCCAAGGGGAACGGGAGGTGTCATTGGAAAGAATTTCCAACTTGTAAAAATCCTTTTTCTGTCAAACAGGATTCAACGGACTGTCATTATTAAAAACTGACACTCAGAATAGTTACAGTGTATCCAGAAAGTATTCACATCCCAGCCTGTTTGATCTGTAACCAGGGCCGATCTTGGGCAGGTGCACGGGGTGCAGCGCACCCAGACGCCACAGAGGTGGGGGCGCTGAAGAGCCAGAGTGCTCCCCTTCCACCTCCTCCTCTTCTTGTCTGTGTCCAGAGGCAGCTCTCTCTGCCGGCAAATGACAGGAGCGGATCAGAGGAGTAGAGACTGTGCCGCCGCCGCTGTGTTTCCTGCCAAAAAACATTCTCTCTCCCTCCCTCCTCCTGTCAGAGGAGAGCGAAGCAGCCGGAGACCATAGCGGCAGTCTCTGACCATCTGCTGTATTATATCTGCAGTCTCTGAGCATCTCCTGTGGTATGTCTGCAGTCTGACCATCTCCTGTAGTATGTCTACAGTCTCTGAGCATCTCTTGTACTATGTCTGCAGTCTCTGACCATCTCTTGTATCATGTCTGCAGACAGTCTCTGACCATCTCCTGTACTATGCCTGCAGTCTCTGACCATCTCTTGTATCAAGTCTGCAGTCTCTGAATATCTGCTGTATTATATCTGCAGTCTCTGGCCACATGGGGGCGCCAGAAATATTTCTACACCCAGGCATTTGTGACCCTAGGAGCGGCCCTGTCTGTAACTGTCATGGTGCTGCACATGTGATCATTATAGGCGTGTGCATAGGGTGTGCCTGGGGTGCCTGGGCACACCATAATCACCCTGTGTTGCGCAGATTCCCCCTGTTGCTTTACTGCAGAAAAAGGGACTGGGGAATCTCTGTCCTCAGTTCCTTTCTCTCTTTCAAAAGTGAGACATCAGGGATCTGTTTACACCAGTGATGGGGAACCTTGGCACCCCAGATGTTTTGGAACTACATTTCCCATGATGCTCATGCGCTTTGCAGTGTATTAGAGCATCATGGGAAATATAGTTCCAAAACATCTGGGGTGCCAAGGTTCTCCATCACTGGTTTAGACACTTGATATTTCCCCAAAGCCCAACAAAGCAAAAAAATTGTAAAATAAATAAAAAAATACTAATAAAAAGTTTTTGTTAAAAAAATAAATAAAAAATAAATAAAAATAAAAAATTGTAAAAATAAAATAAAAATGAACTACTGACACCAATCTCTGCCCTACTGACACCGTCCACTGCTCTATTGACACTATTGTCCCGATACCACTTTTTTAGGACCGAGTACAAGTAACGATACTTTTTTTCAAGTAGTCGCCGATACCAAATACCGATACTTTTTTTAAATGTGTCCCCAAATGCAGCCATGTCCCCCACATATGCAGCCATGTCCCCCACAAATGCAGCCATGTCCCCCCAGCCATGTCCCCCACATATGCAGCCATATCCCCCCAGCCATGTCCCCCACATATGCAGCCATGTCCCTCCAGCCATGTCCCCCACATATGCAGCCATGTCTCTCCAGCCATGTCCCCTACATATGCAGCCATGTCCCTCCAGCCATGTAGCCCACATATGCAGCCATTTCCCCCCAGCCATGTCCCCCACATATGCAGCCATGTCCCTCCAGCCATGTCCCCCACATATGCAGCCATCTCCCCCCAGCCATGTCCTCCACATATGCAGCCATGTCCCTCCAGCCATGTCCCCCACATATGCAGCCATTTCCCCCCAGCCATGTCCCCCACATATGCAGCCATGTCCCCCACATATGCAGCCATGTCCCTCCAGCCATGTCCCTCTAGCCATGTCCCCCCAGCCATGTCCCCCACATATGCAGCCATGTCCCTCCAGCCATGTTCCTCTAGCCATGTCCCTCTAGCCATGTCCCACCAGCCATGTCCCTCCAGCCATGTCCCTCTAGCCATGTCCTTCCAGCCATGTCCCTCCAGCCATGTCCCTCCAGCCATGTCCCTCTAGCCATGTCCCTCTAGCCATGTCTCTCCAGCCATGTCCCCCATACCTAGCTGCCGAAAGCCGCCGCTGCCGCACGGAGAACATCACAGCATTCATTTGAATAGCTGTTTTGCCCGCGCGTATATACACTCCCCCTTGCTCGGGATTGTACAGATCACGATCACCCTTCCAATCCCGAGCAAGGGGGAGTGTCTATATGCAGCGGGAACACTACAGCTATTCAAATGAAAGCTGTGATGTTCCCGCGCGCTGTTTAACCCATGCGGCGGCGGCTTTCGATGCGGCGGCGGGGGGGGGGGGGAGTATTCTATTTAGGTATCGGGGGTATTTGCGGGAGTACAAGTACTCCCGCAAATACTATTATCGTTATCTGGACAACCCTAATGGACACTGTCCATTTCCCTACTGCTATATATATATATATATATATATATATATATATATATATATATATAGACATGCATGTGTGTTTGAGCTTTGGGGTGCACACCTCAATGCAATAGGCTGCGCACACCTATGGTCATCAGTTATGACACCAGTCATTGGATGGTTTAACAGTTTGGTTGAGGACACATGTGTTGGGACTGTAACTGTTTTCTGAAAGCCTTACAGTGCATCCGGAAAGTATTCACAGCACTTCACTTTTTTCACATTTTGTTATGTTACAGCCTTATTCCGAAATTGATTAAATTCATTATTTTCCTTAAAGCGGAGTTCCACCCAAAAAATTGAACTTCCGCTTAATCCACTCCTCGCCCCCTTGCATGCCACATTTGGCATGACATTTTTTTGGGGGGAGGGGTGGGGGCTTCCTGTCCCACTTCCTCCTTCCGCCGAGGGGCTGGTTAGGCAGCCCCTCCCTGTAGGCGACCGCCTAGGACACTGACAGGTCCTAGACGATCGCCTGTCCAATCAGCGGCGGGCCGCGCCATGCGCGCATGCGCAGTGCCGCTCGCGCATGCGCAGTGGGTGCCCAGCCGTGAAGCCGAAGGCTGTCACGGCCGGGTGCCCACAGTTAGAATGAAGACGCCGGCCGGGGAGGGGGGGAGAGGAGCGGAGCCCCGCCCGCGCGTCGCTGGAACGCTGGAGCAGGTAAGTGAATGTTTATTAAAAGCCAGCAGCTACACTTTTTGTAGCTGCTGACTTTTAATAAACATAACATTTGGCTGGAACACCCCTTTAAAGTTCTACAAACAATCCTCCATAATGACAATGTGAGATAAGTTTGTTTGAAATCTTTGCAAATTTATTAAAAATTAAAAACTTAATAAATCACAATGAGTATCAGTACTTTGGTGAGGCTCCTTTGGCACCAATTACAGCCTCCAGTCTTTCTGAATATGATGCTACAAGCTCGGCACAGTTGGGCAGTTTCTCCCATTCTTCTTTGCAGGACCTCTCAAGATCCATCAGGTTGAATGGGAAGGGTCGACTCGGTGCAAAGACATTTTCAGATCCCCCCAGAGATGTTCAATTGGGTTCAAGTCTGGGCTCTGGCTGGGCCACTCAAGAACATTCACAGAGTTGACCTGTAGCCACTCCTTTGTTATCTTGGCTATTGTGTGCTTAGGGTCATTGTCCTGTTGGAAGATGAATCTTCACCCCAGTCTGAGGTCCAGAGAACTCTGGAGCAGGTTTTCATCAGAGATGTCTCTGTACATTGCTGCATTCATCTTTCCTCAATCCTGACTAGTTTCCCAGTTGCTGCAGGGAAGGGCACTATGCCAGAGTAAAGGGTCGTGGGACCAATGGAAAGAGCCCCTGGGTTTTGAGGGAGGGGCACTATGACCAGAGTAAAGGGCCCTGGGACCGATGGAAAGGGCACCAGGCTTGGAGGGAAGGGCACTATGACCAGAGTAAAGGGTCCTATGACCGATGGAAAGGGCCACAGGCTTTGAGGGAGGAGCACTATGACCAGAGTAAAGGGTCCTGGGACCGATGGAAAGGGCACCAGGCTTGGAGGGAAGGGCACTATGACCAGAGTAAAGGGTCCTGGGACCGATGGAAAGGGCACCAGGCTTGGAGGGAAGGGCACTATGACCAGAGTAAAGGGTCCTGGGACCGATGGAAAGGGCCACAGGCTTTGAGGGAGGAGCACTATGACCAGAGTAAAGGGCCCTGGGAACGATGGAAAGGGCCACAGGCTTTGAGGGAAGTACACTATGACCAAAGGGCCCTGGGACCAATGGAAAGAGCCCCGGGCTTTGAGAGAAGGGCACTATGACCAGAGTAAAGGGACTGGGACTGATGGAAAGGGCCCCAGGCTTGGAGGGAAGAGCACTATGACCAGAGTAAAGGGTCCAGGGACCAATGTAAAGAGCCCCGGGCTTGTGTTCAGGTACTCGACAGAGGGCCAGCATCTCAAAGGGACCGACGCCCCAAATCGACAGCGTCACATAGGACCCTGACCTTTGACTGCATGGAAAGTGGCCTGGGATAGCGTTGCCCTAAAATTCAAGCGGTTGTATCCATGTTCGCAAAAGAGCCCCGGGCTTTGAGGGAAGGGCACTATGACCAGAGTAAAGGGCCCTGGGACTGATGGAAAGGGCCACAAGCTTTGAGGGAGGAGCACTATAACCAAAGTAAAGGGCCCTGGGACCGATGGAAAGTGTCCCGGGCTTGAAGGGAAGAGCACTATGACCAGAGTAAAGGGTCCTGGAACCGATGGAAAGGGCCCCGGGCTTGGAGGGAAGAGCACTATGACTGGAGTAAAGGGCCCTGGGACCGATGGAAAGGGCCACAAGCTTTGAGGGAGGAGCACTATAACCAAAGTAAAGGGCCCTGGGACCGATGGAAAGTGCCCCGGGCTTGAAGGGAAGAGCACTATGACCAGAGTAAAGGGTCCTTGAAACCGATGGAAAGGGCCCCGGGCTTGGAGGGAAGAGCACTATGACTGGAGTAAAGGGCCCTGGGACCGATGGAAAGGGCCACAAGCTTTGAGGGAGGAGCACTATAACCAAAGTAAAGGGCCCTGGGACAGATGGAAAGTGCCCCGGGCTTGAAGGGAAGAGCACTATGACCAGAGTAAAGGGTCCTGGGACCGATGGAAAGGGCCCCGGGCTTTGAGGGAAGAGCACTATGACCAGAGTAAAGGGCCCTGGGACCGATGGAAAGTGCCCCGGGCTTGAAGGGAAGAGCACTATGACCAGAGTAAAGGGTCCTGGGACCGATGGAAAGTGCCCCGGGCTTGAAGGGAAGAGCACTATGACCAGAGTAAAGGGTCCTGGGACCGATGGAAAGGGCCCCGGGCTTTGAGGGAAGAGCACTATGACCAGAGTAAAGGGTCCTGGGACCGATGGAAAGGGCCCCGGGCTTGGAGGGAAGAGCACTATGACTGGAGTAAAGGGCCCTGGGACCGATGGAAAGGGCCCCGGGCTTTGAGGGAAGAGCACTATGACCAGAGTAAAGGGTCCTGGGACTGATGGAAAGGGCCCCAGGCTTTGAGGGAAGAGCACTATGACCAGAGTAAAGGGTCCTGGGACTGATGGAAAGGGCCCCGGGCTTGGAGGGAAGCGCACTATGACCAGAGTAAAGGGTCCTGGGACTGATGGAAAGGGCCCCGGGCTTGGAGGGAAGAGCACTATGACCAGAGTAAAGGGTCCTGGGACAGATGGAAAGTGCCCCGGGCTTGAAGGGAAGAGCACTATGACCAGAGTAAAGGGTCCTGGGACCGATGGAAAGGGCCCCGGGCTTTGAGGGAAGAGCACTATGACCAGAGTAAAGGGTCCTGGGACTGATGGAAAGGGCCCCGGGCTTTGAGGGAAAAGCACTATGACCAGAGTAAAGGGTCCTGGGACTGATGGAAAGGGCCCCGGGCTTGGAGGGAAGAGCACTATGACCAGAGTAAAGGGTCCTGGGTAGTGTTGCTCACGAATATTCGCATTGCGAATATTCGCTACGAATATTGCATATTCGAGTATTCGCGAATAACACGAATATCGCGGCGAATATTCGCTATTTCGAATATTCGAATTTTTTCAATTTTTTTTTTAGAACAGATCACATCCTAGAGATCCCCATCGACGTCTAAAAGCATTGCTGGTATGATTAGAGACCTTGGGCCGAGTAGCTGCAGCGCTCATTTTATATTGCCGAAAAATCGCAATGCGATTATTCGGCAATAGCGATATCGCGCGATTATTTTATATTGTAATATATCACGAATATTCTGAGCCAATCAGAGTGCTCCATTCCGCATTTCTCGAAATTTCGCAATTATTTTGTATTGTAATATATCACGAATATTCTGAGCCAATCAGAGTGCTCCATTCCGCATTTCTCGAATATTCGCAATTATTTTATATTGTAATATATCACGAATATTCTGAGCCAATCAGAGTGCTCCTTCCGCATTTCTCGAATATTCGCAATTATTGTGTATTGTAATATATCACGAATATTCTGAGCCAATCAGAGTGCTCCTTCCGCATTTGCCGAATATTCGCAATTATTGTGTATTGTAATATATCACGAATATTCTGAGCCAATCAGAGTGCTCCTTCCGCATTTCTCGAATATTCGCAATTATTTTATATTGTAATATATCACGAATATTCGGAGCCAATCAGAGTGCTCCTTCCGCATTTGCCGAATATTCGCAATTATTGTGTATTGTAATATATCACGAATATTCTGAGCCAATCAGAGTGCTCCATTCCGCATTTCTCGAATATTCGCAATTATTTTGTACTATAAAATATCACGAATATTCTGAGCCAATCAGAGTGCTCCATTCGGCATTTCTCGAATATTCGCAATAGCGAAAAATCGCAATAGCGAAAAATCGCAATAGCGAAAATTCGCAATAATTTAATTTCCAAAAAATATCACGAATATTCGTATTTAGCGAATATTTCTCGAATATTCGACTATATATTCGAGATATATCGCGAAATCGAATATGGCATATTCTGCTCAACACTAGTCCTGGGACTGATGGAAAGGGCCCCGGGCTTGGAGGGAAGAGCACTATGCCCAGAGTAAAGGGCCCTGGGACCGATGGAAAGGGTCCTGGGCTTTGAGGAAGGAGCACCATAACCAGAATAAAAGGCTCCGGGACCGAACGAAAGGGCCCCCGGCCCCCGGTTTTCTTTTTAAGATTCGATTTTGGA
This sequence comes from Rana kukunoris, assembly GCA_029574335.1. NCBI lineage: Eukaryota > Metazoa > Chordata > Amphibia > Anura > Ranidae > Rana > Rana kukunoris. The sequence continues at coordinate 128,434,523 of CM056059.1, read as the reverse complement.
ACTTTTTTTTTATTCAGATTTTATTTTTGAAAATGGTATTACAATTTTATAACAAATAAACAACAACGAACATCAAGATCAAATCATTGTTCCAAACATCAACATTTATTTTTAACATGATATTTAAAAACATTCGAAAAGATATTTATATACTTATAAATATCTTTTCGAATGTTTTTTAAAAATTTCAGAAACATTCAGAAATACTGCAGAGCGGATATTATAGAAATCAATGCACTTTACAGAACAAAAACCACATAAATTCCGTCATTTGTAAAACAATATACATCTTTATAAACACGAGTGTCTGATGAGAGCGCGGTGCCCCCCCTCCCCCCGCCGCTATTATCTTTGTTCAGATTAGATGATGAAACCGAGACGCAAGATCAAACCGGACTACAATGACGGGGAAAGATCATGGAGCTGAACGGGGTAAAGATCACAGGAAGTCGGGGAAAGAACTGATTAACAGAGCAGAGGATTCCTGGAATGACCCCCCCAGAACATGGGGGAGGGGGGGGGACAGACATTTATTAAACCTGTCTAACCAGAAATGTCTAAATATTGACCGGGTACAAAATTCCAAACTTGATTATCATTTATCTGGAAAGCAGCGGTGTAACAATAGCTAAAGCAGCCAAAGCGACTCCTATAGGGACTGAGGTGGAAGAGGACCCCAATGGGGGGTTGTGGGGGCACAAAGATAATGTTCATGTCAAGATAACGTAAATCAATCGCTGTATTTTATAAGGATTGTAAATGTTGTTGACACAGACTCTGACCCCCCCCCCATGACATTTCCAATCATGTGATCCTGACCCCCTCCCTGCGACATTTCCAATCATGTGATCCTGATCCCCCCTGTAAAATTTCCAATCATGTGATCCTGACGCCCCTGCGACATTTCCAATCATGTGATCCTGACCCCCCTCTGACATTTCCAATCATGTGATCCTGACCCCCCTGCGACATTTCCAATCATGTGATCCTGACCCCCATGCGACATTTCCAATCATGTGATCCTGACCCCCCTTTGACATTTCCAATCATGTGATCCTGACCCCCCCTGTGACATTTCCAATCATGTGATCCTGACCCCCCTGCGACATTTCCAATCATGTTATCCTGACCCCCCTGCGACATTTCCAATCATGTGATCCTGACCCCCCTGCGACATTTCCAATCATGTTATCCTGACCCCCCTCTGACATTTCCAATCATGTGATCCTGACCCCCCCATGTGACGTTTCCTATCATGTGATCCTGTGATATTTCCTATCATGTGATCCTGACCCCCCCCCCCCGTGACATTTCCTATCATGTGACCCTGACCCCCTCTGTGACATTTCCAATCATGTGCTCCTGACCCCTCCCTCCCCTGTGACATTTCCAATCATGTGCTCCTGACCCCCCCCTCCCCTGTGACATTTCCAATCATGTGCTCCTGACCCCCCCCCCCCCCCCTGTGACGTTTCCTATTATGTGATCCTGACCCCCTCTGTGACATTTCTAATCATGTGATCCTGTCCCCCAGTGACACTTCCAATCATGTAATCCTGTCCCCCCTGTGACATTTCCAATTATGTGATCCTGACCCCCCTGCAACATTTCCAATCATGTAATCCTGACCTCCTCTGTGACATTTCCAATTATGTGACCCTGGCCCCCCTGCAACATTTCCAATCATGTAATCCTGACCTCCTCTGTGACATTTCCAATTATGTGACCCTGGCCCCCCTGCAACATTTCCAATCATGTAATCCTGACCTCCTCTGTGACATTTCCAATTATGTGATCCTGACCCCCCTGCAACATTTACAATCATGTGATCCTGACCTTTGTGTGACATTTCCAATCATGTGCTCCTGTCCCCCCTGTGACACGTCCAATAATGTGACCCTGGCCCCCCTGCGACATTTCCAATAATGTGATCCTGACCCCCCTGTGACATTTCCAATAAAGAAGAGTTGACATCATATGTACATATCATTGGTCACAGATCCCCCTATACAGGCTGTGAAGAAGTTGGTAGTGTAGATGTATTGCTTCATCCTTGAAGTCCATTCGCCAAAACTCAGTGCAATTTGAAGAATCAGATCCAATACTGGTGCCCCAAAAAAAAAAACGGTCCTGCACAATTTTGGTGTGATTTGAGCCATACAGAATGAATCGCTCTAATTGCACTGCTGAAGAATCGCATGTGATTTGAACTGGAAATGCAGTGCGATTTCTGTTGAAAATCGCATGTGGTTCCCGCACCAGCATCAGTGTAAATCGACATACTTTCGTTTTACTAAAGCTGGAGCACTCGGGATCTGGTGCAGCTATGCATAGTAAACAATCAGCTTCTAACTTCACCTTGTTCCGTTAGGCTTTGACTATAAAACCTGGAAGCTGATTGGTTTCTATGCACAGCTGAACCAGATTCTGGTTGCAAGAAGAGACCTGGATGGTTGTGTATCTCCAGGCCAAACATTATTTTTGGTCTTGTTTTTAATAAGTCGGGAAGGGTAGAACTTCTGTTTTATTTTTTTTACCACTGTCTGTGGCCCCATTGGGAAGATTTATCCTCACTTCCTGTCCCGGTGACAACATATTACAAGGACAGAAAGTGAGAGGAAAAGAGAAACAGCATTGAAAACATTATTTAATAAAAGTGGGAGAAGCTAGAGCACCTGGCAGTTTTTTAGTGCTCTCTGTGTCCCCTATAAAGATTTTCCCTCACTTCCTGCTTGGGTGACACAACTGTAGTGAAAGTAAGAGGAAATCTTTCAACAAGATAACAGTCAGTGATACAAATCTGACAGACCTTCTTTCCTTATTCTGACACAAACAATGAGGCATTATTCCTCCCAGTGACACCAATGATGGGGCACAATTCCTACCAGTGACACCACTGATGGGGCACAATTCCTCCCAGTGACACCAATGATGGGGCACAATTTCTCCCACTGACACCAATGATGGGGCACAACTCCTTCCACTGACACCAATGACGGGGCACAATCCCTCTCAGTGACACCAATATTGGGGTACAATTCCTCCCACTGGCACCAATGATGGAGCACAATTCCTTCCACTGGCACGAATGATGGGACACTATTATTCCCACTGACACAATGATGGGGCACTATTATTCCCAATTAAACAAACAACGGGGCTTTTTCCCCCCACTGATGTTAGGACCTATTCTACTCCCAATTCCCACCAATGATTGGGCACAATTCCTTCCACTGGTACCAATGATGGGGTACAATTTCTCCCACTGATACCAATGATGGGGCTCAATTCCTCCCACTGACACCAATGATGGGGCACAATTCCTCCCAGTGACACCAATGATAGGACACAATTCTTCCCACTGACACCAATGATGGGGCACAATTCCTCCCACTGACACCACTGATGGGGCACAATTCCTCCTACTGACACCAATGATGGGGCACAATTCCTCCCAGTGACACCAATGATGGGGCACAATTCCTCCCAGTGACACCAATGATGGGGCACAATTCCTCCCAGTGACACCAATGATGGGGCACAATTCCTCCCAGTGACACCAATGATGGGGCACAATTCCTCCTAGTGACATACATTTCCTAACCCCCCCCCCCTCCAAGTTATTATACATTTCTGAGTTTTCTGACCTATTACAAAACTCTATAGATGTAACAAATGAAAAAGAATATGTTTTTTTATAAAAAAAGATTTAATAAAATAAGTTAACATTTGAAATTACATGTATTCAGAAATTATGGTCTCGACAACAAAAATATATATATTAAGAAGGAAAGCGCATTGTAATAAATACAAATATATAAAGAACTTTGGAATAAATTATCCCGGTTCAGTCCGGTTCGTATTGCTTTTTTTTCCGCGGATAAATAAATAACACTAATCGCGTGGATAATCCATCTTCTCCGTTCATCAATCGTCAGCTCCTTGGACAAAACTCCAGTGTGTGGAGCTCAAACAATTGTCATTCAACATGCTTTGTCCTTGTAAGGCAATCACTTCCTGTCTCATGAGCCTCTCCCGGCAACCGCGTGCATTTTGGTCCATTAATCATGGCCCTATGAGAAAAAAAAAAAAAGGAAAATTATTAAATTAAAAAGTCCAATTATGAAAAAAAAAAAAAACACAATATTTAATTTTCAAAATTCTACACAGATGCATAACACATTTCTCTTATTATTTAAAAGCCAGAACCTTTTCTTTAATAAGTGGCCTTTAGAAATTAAAAAATGTAATTCAAATTTTATCCTTGACGTTATCAAACTGTAGTAGGTACATTTTGTAGTTATGAAATGTTTCTATTTTAGTTAAATAAGACACGAAAGAGCAAAACATTTTTCTGCTTTTAAAATTGAAGCAAAATGTACTTTTATTATTATTTTATATTAATATTTATTATTTAAAAATACACATTATAACTCTTTAAAAAAAAATTATATATATATATATATATATATATATATATATATATATATATATATATATATATATATATATATTAAACATTCTTTATGGAATATTTAATAAACACGCTTATTTTTTTTTGCAATTCGAATAAATAAAATGGAATAAATATTTGTTCAATGATGCTAAAACCCTTATTGTTAGATGAAATAATTGTTAAATGGAATTTTTTGGATGCTCCCGAGAGAGCAGATACATTGAAGTTGTGGAATGTATATTTTTATGGGGAAAAAAAAAAGAAAAGAAAAATTAATAAAGAGATTTATAAAAAAAAATAAAAAATGTTGCTAAAACCCCAAAATATGCAAAAAATTCTATAATTTAAAACATAATTCTGTAACATATTAAATTTACGGATGTGGCAATGTGAGTGCTTTTCTTTTGTATTTTTCCATATTAAAATATGCGTAGAATTCTCTAATTTAGTACATAATTCTGTAACATATTAAAATATGCATAGAATTCTCTCATTTAGGATTGAAAATCACGTATAGTAGGCATAGAATTCTCTATGACCCTTCCTGAGTCCATGGTAAACTAGACATGCTGTCGGCTTTTGTTCCTGTATGTAACATGTGCGTTGCTGCGAGATCCTTTTTGTCACCGGTACTTCCTCAAGTGACTGACGCGGCATAAAATCACATGGCATACAAAGCAGAATCTAAGCCTCTCTTACTGTTTCTAAAATCAACTTTTGTATCAAAATTACTGCTCTAAATTATGAAATTACTCTTGAGTTATATAAAAAAAAAAAAAGTATTAGCACCCTGACATTTTGAAGTTAACAAAACAACAATTTTTTTTTTAATTTTTTCAAATTATGTAAAAAAAAAAAATATGTAAAAAAATTGCAAATGTTCGGTTTACCTAAATTTGGGCACGACTGATACAGCAGGTAACTGAAATTAATAATAGCTGTTCAAATTGAAATATTTGAATGTTGAAGTTTGAAAGGTTGAGCAACCAGGGGCTTGGGCTTGGCTGTAAAGACTCCAGCTTTCTGCTAATTTATTGGATCCCCCCGATTAATATATGGAATATCAAGTACAGATAAATTGTAGGGGCAACTGAAACAGCTTTTAAATGCTAGAGAGCGATTCCACCATTGACGTTCCATCAAATGTACTACTTTAAGTCCCAACGAGGCATGCCTGGACATGTAGTTCCGCAAGTGACTCAGGGACACGGGTTGCTACCATGCTACTAGGAGAATGGGGCATGGTAGAGTGTTTGGAAGTTTTTGGGCAAACTAAGGTTGTCTCCTTCTTAACGGATAGGCAACCTTTGACTCTCTAAATACTTTTAAGGTCCAAACCATAATGAAATGTGACTGGTAGCAGATGGAGAGTTATAGGTAGCATTGTGGTTTGGACCTTAAAAGTATTTAGAGAGTCAATGGTTGCCTATCCGTAGAAGGCCAGATGGACCTTGATAGGCAATAGACGGAACAATATGGGTTTCATTGTCACATTCAATTTGGCATTTTTAATTTGGAGAATAGGAAATGTGACTGGTAGAAGATGAAGAGTTATAGGTAGCATAGTGGTTTGGACCTTAAAAGTATTTAGAGAGTCAAAGGTTGCCTATCCGTAGAAGGCCAGGATAGGCAATAGACTGAACAATATGGGTTACATTGTCATGTTCAATTTGGCATCTTTTTTTGAGAGACAAGGTTTGCCCATACGTGGTGGGCAATACGGGCCATTATAGGCAGATGGAAAGAGAGACAAGGTTTGCCCATACGTGGTGGGCAATACGGGCCATTATAGGCAGATGGAAAGAGAGACAAGGTTTGCCCATACGTGGTGGGCAATACGGGCCATTATAGGCAGATGGAAAGAGAGACAAGGTTTGCCCATACGTGGTGGGCAATACGGGCCATTATAGGCAGATGGAAAGATAATGGAGGAATTTGCTCGTGGTAAGAACTGACGGTTAACCGGTTCTCACCTGTTCCATAGGGTTGATGCTTGAGAATCATTGGATCACTTGCATGGAGCCACCCTCCTCTCGCTGTTCTGTCGCTCCCTGAAACTTTGGAGGGCTTTCTTGTTCTGGAAGTCGATCAGAGCCATGGTGATGGCCGCGTTCCAGCTGCTTTCATCGGGGCAGCGGAAATCAATCTCCTTGTTGTCCATGGTGACAATGGTGAAGTAGATGTATTTGCCCGTCCTCTCCACACAATCCAACTTCTTTATGGACTGGAACTTGAGCTCCTTGCACTTGCTCCTCTTTTGCCCATCAGCGAACATGTTAAGGCTGTCTTTGGTCAAGACGCAGAGCTTTTTCCTCCAAAACTGGAGGAGGTTGTCGCTCCTTTTCTCCAGCTCGCCTTCCATGATCACATCGGAGACCTGCATTTTCATTCTCTGTTGGGCTGCTGGTTGAAGGCAATCGCTCGGGCGCTGGTCCACTGTTGGTATTGGGAGCTTGGTGGCTTGAAGCAGTCCTGGGGATAGAGCGCAAAAGTCTTGGGAGCTTGAGGGGCTGTGCCTGCCTCTGCAGCTAGGTGTGTGAATGAGAGGAATGAGGAGATAGCTTAGAATTTATGTCACTTCTCACGCCACTCCTTCCCAACCCTCCAGTGACGAGTACTGGAATGCAGTTCCTCCCAGTGCTTAGTCACTGGTCTCCTTCAGTGTCTGGGATTGCGCTCACGCATTGTCACACCCACAGGCTGCTAAACATTAGCTTCAGCTTCATTCATAAATGAAGCCAGGGAAAGGAAAGGAGATCCTCTCTCTTAATTCCTGATCCTAAAAGCTTTCTGACAAATGGCTCACCACAAGCATGCGACCCAGCTGAGGCGAACGCCTTCCAAAAACTGCAACCTTCTGCTGCAGGATTAGGGGACCCATATAATGAGGAATGCTGGTCACTGGAGCCCATACAATGAATCTAAAACAAAAATAAATAAAAAAAACAATATTTTAGGGGTCGTTTACACCACGTACAGTTTCATCACAGTACAAACACGAAAAATGAATGTATTTTAAAGAGCCTAGTTAACATTATGGTGCCTTTATGTGCGTTTAACCACTTCAGCCCCAAAATAATTTAACCCCTTCCTGAACCAGAGCACTTTTTTTGATTCGGTACTGTGTCGCTTTAACTGACATTTGCACGGTCTTGCGATGTGGCACCCAAACAACATTAACGTCCTTTTTTTCCCACAAACAGAGCTTTGTTTTGGTGGTATTTAATCACATCTGCGTTTTTTTTTTTGCGCTATAAACAAAAAAAGAGCGACAATTTTGAAAAAAAAATCTATATTTTTTACTTTTTGCTATAATAAATATCCCACATCCCCCCCAATTTTATTTTTCTCAGTTTAGATCGATACGTATTCTTCTACATGTTTTTGGTAAAACGTTATCGCGTCTACTAAATAGGGAATTGTTTTGTGGCATTTTTATTATTATTATTTTTTTACTAGTAATGGCTGCGATTTGAGATTTTTATCGTGACTGCGACATTATGGCGGACACATCGGACACTTTTGAAGCTATTTTGGGACCATTGGCACTTATACAGCGATCAGTGCTATAAAAATGCACTGATAGTGTGTAAATGACACGGGCAGGGAAGGGGTTTACCACTAGGGGGCGAGGAAGGGGTTAAGTGTGTCCTACGGTGTGTGATTCTAACTGTGGGGGGGTTGGGCTACAAGTGACACGACAGCGATCACTGCTCCTGATGACAGGAAGCAGTAGATCAGTGTCCTGTCACCAGGCAGAACAGGGAAATGCCTTGTTTACATAGGCATCTCCCCGTTCTGCTTCTCTGTGAGACATTGCGGGTACAGGGCAGACATCAAGTCCACGGGACTCGGGGGCACGCTCACTGTACGTTGCTTTGCACAACAGTGCCTCTGAGACCCACTACAGCCCCTGACCCCCCTCTACAGCCCCTGACACCCCTCTACAGTCCTTGACCCCCTTCTACAGCCCCTGACACCCCCACTACAGTCCCTGACCCCCCTCTACAGCCCCTGAACCCCCACAAACAGCTCCTGACACCCCTCTACAGCCCCTGACCCCCTCTACAGCACCTGATACCCCTCTACAGTCCTTGACCCCCTTCTACAGCCCCTGACACCCCCACTACAGTCCCTGACCCCCCTCTACAGCCCCTGAACCCCCACAAACAGCTCCTGACACCCCTCTACAGCCCCTGACCCCCTCTACAGCACCTGATACCCCTCTACAGCCCCTGACACCAGTCTACAGCCCCTGACCCCCCTCTACAGTCCCTTACCCCCCTCCACACCCCTGAAACCCCCTCTACAGCTCCTGACACCCCTCTACAGCTCCTGACACCCCTCTACAGCCCCTGACCCCCCTGTACAGTCCCTGACCCCCCTGTACAGTCCCTGACCCCCCTCTACAGCCCCTAACCCCCTCTACAGCCCCTGACACACCTCTACAGCCCCTGACCCCCCTCTACAGGTCCTGACACCCCTCTACAGTCCATGACACCCCTCTACAGCCCCTGACCCCCCTGTACAGTCCCTGACAAAGCTGTGGTGATTAACCCCTTTATGATACACTGACCAGAAATGCGTATGGTCACTTCCCTATTTTGTTATAACAAAAGTGGAGTGGAAATTGGGATTATAGCGGTGCCTAAATAGAAATTACAGATAGTACTTAAAAATTATTTTATTACACAAATATTTTAGACATACGATACAATCATGGGTGCATAAAAGCAATAGAGCAATAATATATTATTTCATACTGGTCAAGGTATTAACGGCCTACTAAGGTTACAGATCAGTTATCCCTACATGTTTCGCCAAACGTTGGCTTCTTCAGGGAAAATAACAGTAACCAGTATTTGTATAAATAGCTCTAGAAAAACAGAGATACAGCATACCGAGACAGCATACAGAGATACGGTTGTCCCGCTGTCAGTTTAACACATTGAAATAAGTTAATGACAAAAAAGTACAATGTATGTTGTTTAAAAATATTTAACATGTATCTCTGTTTTTCTAGAGCTATTATACAAATACCGATTACTGTTATTTCCCTGAAGAAGCAAACATTTGGTGAAACATGTAGGTACAACTGATCTGTAACCTTAGTAGGCCGTTAATACCTTGGCCAGTATTAAATAATATATTATTGCTCTATTGCTTTTATTCACCCATGATTGTATCGTATGTCTAAAATATTTGTCTGATTAAAATAATTTTTTAAGTGCTATTTGTAATTTCTATTTAGGCACTGCTATAATCCCAATTTCCACTCCCCCTTTTGTTATAACTAACATTCGGAATTTGCCATATCCAGGGTTTTTTTTCTCAGAGAAGAGGTGCAGGAACTCCCTACTTCTGAGACACCTGTTGTGTCCACCCCCTACCCACCTCCGAGAACCATTCCTTGGTTCCACCCCCTATTCACCTCCAAACGCCATTCTTTGGTTCCACCCCCTACTCACCTCCGAGCATCATTCTTTGGTTCCACCCCCACCCACCTCTAAGCACCATTCCTTGGTTCCACCCCCTACCCACCTCAGAGCACCATTCTTTGGTTCCACTCCCTACCCACCTCTGAGCACCATTCCTTGGTACCACCCCCTACCCACCTCTGAGCACCATTCCTTGGTTCCACTCACTACCCACCTCCGAAAACCCTTCCTTGGTTCCACTCACTACCTACCTCCCAGAACCCTTCCTTGGTTCCACCCCCTACTCACCTCTGAGCACCATTCCTTGGTTCCACTCCCTACCCATCACTGAGCAGTGCACCATTCCTTGATACCATCCCCTACCCACCTCTAAGCACCATTCCTTGGTTCCACTCACTACCCACCTCTGAGAACCCTTCCTTGGTTCCACCCCCCCCCCACCCACCTGCGAGCACCATTCTTTGTCCCACACTCCCTACCCACCTCCGAGCACCATTCCTTGGTTCCACACCCCCTATCTACCACTTAGTAATGGATACAGAACCAAGTATCAATTTGTAAGCCAGCAACAATGGAGCTCCCCAGCAACAATAGACCCTTCCCTCAACAGTTGATGTCTCCCAGTAGCAAAAGATCCCCCCAGCAACAATAGATCCCATACCAGCGACAACTGACCTCCCTAGCAACAATAGACCCCCCCCTGTAATAATAGATTCCCTCCAGGAACAATTGATCCCCCAGCAAGCATTAATAGACCCTCCAGTACACTCCAGCACCCCTTTGCCATTACATACATTCAGAGCTGGTGGTGCCGGAACTGCGTTCCCCCGCGTTCCCACATCAAAAAAATCCCTGGTCATATCTATTGTGTGTTACCTTTAAAATGTGAATAAGGTTGTAGGTTTTGATGATTTTGTTAATAAAAAAAGACATAGCTTTAATTTATTTAGAAATAATGAGGTCGAAAAATGGTGAGCCTCACCGGTCACATACGATCATTTGATGCGAGACTGCAACTCAATTTCCTTACCGGTATCAACATTTTCTGCTATTCTTATCTTCTAAACAACTGCTTGACACTCTCCTTTGTTCAAAGTACACCATTCCACTCAAGGTTATTAGGAGATTTGATTGATTTATTGATTGTAAAATCATATAATCTAATTTCTACATACAGATGCATGGTCTGTATACCAGTCGTAACATTGAGGAGGTTGTCTGGACATGCCTGGGACATGCACTCTTTAGAAACAAGCTGCATATTGATCAATGGGATAGTGGAATGCTGGCCTAGCTCCACTAGTAATGGAGGGTGATAGTAGGCAAAAGCTTGTCAGTAGTACATACTATCATTTCTAACATGTACCTGGGCTCATTGTGCACAATAGTGTCTTATCACAGGACCTTGAAAGATTATACTCCAAATATGACAAATCTATAAAGATGTGTAGCACAGTAGTGTATGTAGGATTTGTGCTTCCGTAGGCCTGACTAAACTTGTCCACCCCCTCTAATTCTAATATGACCCACCCCTTCCTGTCAAGGCCACACCCAGTTCTGTTTAGGACCCACCCTGAAAGTGGGGATACTAGTTCTGAGAGCCTGAGGCAATGGATTCCCTTAATTTGCATAGATTTCCTCTCACTTCCTGTTGGCTATGGGGCAGGAAGTGAGGGGCAATCTCTGCGATGGGACAGGGATGGTAAAAAAAATAAACTGACAGGGGCTATAACCCTCCCTTACTCTATCCAAAATGAAAAAAAAAAAAAAAGTGTTGCCTATAGTGCTACTTTAAGCACAAATTTCTGATCATTTTATGGAGAGGACTAAGAAGATATAACCATGCCAATGGTGCAGCAGAAAACATATAGAACAGTGAGGAAGGTTTGTGGTCCAGGATGATAGGACAGTCAAAATTAGAAGCAACGCCCACCACCCCACTCCACCCCACCAGTTGCGGAATGCCGTCTGCCCGTGTATACCGGAAGCAGTGCGGCCGCTTTATGGGGGCGCTAGACTAATTTGCCTCTCTGCCCAGTCTGCCCCATAAGACTGGCGTTACATTAACAGTGTAGTGAAAATCGGCAGGGACTCTTTCCGTGCTGCCCCCCTAGGCCAGGATACAGCGTTGGTAGGCAGGGCCATCTTATCCAGTGGGCACACCTGGGGCCCCATCAGAACGGGCAGGGATGATCCTAGGTGCCTGCACCACACCTCAACGCTGTAAGCTGCCACAGAGTAGGGACTCCAAGCCGCCGAAGCTCTGACATGCCACTTGACTGCACTGGTTGCTAGAATTGCCGGCCACCTGGTGCCTAACAACCAGTGACATCAGCGGCCGCCCCAGCATTCAGAGCGTGCCACGACCGCCCCAGCATTTATAGCGTGCCGCCTGTGTGGCTGGAAAACTAGATCGGCTCCACCCACCTCTGCCATCTTCAGACTCAGACAGCATAGCACGCCGCAGGTCACCATCTACATTGTTGGGGCCCCAATGCATTATTTTGCCCGGGGGCCCATGATGCTATGAAGATGGCACTGTTGGTAGGAATACCTCCTAATAGGCACAGTAGGTGTGTAGATCTGGGCACTTAGTGCAGAGTAGATGAAAACCCATTATAATGGACGCAGCAAGTTTTTAGACCCGGGAACTCAATGAAGGCCAGGGATAGTAAGAGACCATCAAAATGGGCACAGTGGGTGTGGGAACCCCTCATAATGGGCACAGCAGGCATACAGACCCAGGAACCCAACCTAGGAACTCAGAGCAGAGATCTCACCAACAGAGTCCCCAAGAGACTGTCGGGGGGGGGGGGGAGGTTAGATCTCCAGAATCTACCAAGTTGGGGGTGGCCTGACCCTTTAAATGTTTGACTTTTAGGAACGGGTTGCTATGTTGTTAGAGGAAGTCCGGAGGATAGCACAATGTTTAGCCTCTTCCTGCATCCTGACACCACTGTGTGTCTTTCTGGTACAGGACTGGTTTTGTACGGTTCCAGCAGGTTCTCCTGCTATTTCCTGGCGGGGAAAGGTGGCTTTTCTTACTGCACGTTGCTTTACAAGGCATTTTAGTGACAAGATTTTCTATGGGGACAAAGATAACAATAACATTCAATTTCTACATGTGTTCGTGTTACAGCATAAAAAAGTCTGATGCCTCATACACACGACAAGTTTTCCTGTTGGGAAAAGTGCCCCGACAGGAAAACCCCTGGGAATCACGGCAGGAAAAATGAGAACATGTTTTTTCCCTTTTTCCCGTCGGGAAAACTGCCATGACAGCTTTTGGCCGGGAAAGCTGTCCGTCTGTATGCTCCATGGCAGTATCCCCGACAGGAAAACCGCCGGGAATCGCGGCAGGAAAAATGAGAACATGTTTTTTCCCATCGGGAAAACTGCCATGACAGCTTTTGGTCGGGAAAACTGGCCGTCTGTATGCTCCATGGCAGTATCCCAGACAGGAAAACCGACGGGAATGGCGACAGGAAAAATGAGAACATGTTGTTTTTTCCTGCCGCGATTCTCGGCGGTCTTTTTACTGGCAGTTTCCCTATAGTTAACACTGTGGTGGAGCACACAAACGGCTGAGATTCCCGGCCAAAGCTCTCACCGCAGTTTTCCTGACGGGAAAACCTCTGGTGTGTACACGGGCAAAGTGACTGAGCAGGCTTTCGGTTTTCCCCCCTGGGATTCCCGTCCAAAGCTCTCACCGCAGTTTTCCCAACGGGAAAACCTCTGGTGTGTACACAGGGAAAGTGACTGAGCAGGTTCTAGGTTTTCCCCCCGGGACAGTGTTGCCAACCGTCCGTATTTTTACGGACAGTTCGTAAAAACGGGCACCCCCCCCCCGTTCGTAAATGTCCGTGGTTGCGGGAATGTGCCATTAAAAAAAAAACGAGATCGCTTCGCCTTGGGACTGGAGGCAGGGGGTGGTTGGAGGCAGGGGGTGATGGTGGCTGCGGTGGCACCACAGAGGGGGACAGAGGCAGGGGTCAATGGAGGCAGGGGGAGATTGGAGGCAGGGGGTGTTAGTGGCAGAGCAGAGGGGGATGGTGGCACCGCAGAGGGTGGGGGATGGAGACAGGGGTTGTTGATGGCACTGGAGAGGGGGATGGAGGCAGGGGGCAATAGAGGCAGGGGTCATAGGAGGCAGGGGGAGATTGGAGGCAGGGGTGTTAGTGGCAGGGGGTGATTGGAGGCAGGGGGTGTTGGTGGCACAGCAGAGGGGGATAGTGGCACCACAGAGGGTGGGGGATGGAGACAGGGGTTGTTGGTGGCACTGCAGAGGGGGATGGAGGAAGGGGACGATGGAGGCAGGGGGTATTTGGAGGCAGGGGGCATGGGGGAGATTGGAGGCAAAGGGAGATTGGAGGCAGGGGGAGATTGTGGCACCTCAGAGGGGGGTGAAAGCAGGGGGTGTTGGTGGCACAGCAGAGGGGGATGGTGGCACCGCAGAGGGTGGAGGATGGAGAAAGGGGTTGTTGGTGGCACCGCAGAGGGGGATGGAGGAAGGGGACTATGGAGGCAGGGGGTATTTGGAGGCAGGGGGCATGGGGGAGATTGGAGGCAAAGGGAGATTGGAGGCAGGGGGAGATTGTGGCACCTCAGAGGGGGGTGAAAGCAGGGGGTGTTGGTGGCAGAGGGGGATGGAGGCAGGGGGTGATGTGACAAAATAATTTTGCCCTTATTATATCAAAAATAACAAAAATATGATTTTTACTTTAATATCTACCTTTAATATCTACCTTAAATTACATTTGCGTACTTGTTTGTAGCCTAAATACTGAAATGTGCACCTAAAAATTTAATTTAGTATCTTTTGTGAAATGCCAGTAAAAACGTGGCTGCGCCAGTAAATTTCGGGTGTCGTGCCAGTAAGTTTCAATCTGGTAGGTTGGCAACACTGCCCCCGGGATTCCCGGTGGACTTTTTACCGATCGTGTGTACGGGGCATATGAAAAGAAAAATGCAATAGAATGAAACTCATCTCAATACAAAACAAACCACATTACTACTTTATGAAATTGATACGCCAGGTCCATTGTATGCAGGGCTGTCTTAATGAGAGGGCACACCTGGGCACTGCCCAGGGGCCCCAGCTGCATGGAGGGCCCCTGCACTTTCCCCAAAGCAGCTGGTCCTTGAGCCCACGCTGCTCCGAAATTGGGGGTGATAGATACACAGGGGAGGCAGTCTGCCTCCTACCTACTTGATGTCTGTTTACCTGTACTGTCATCGTTGTAGGGGCCCCAGAGCATTACTTTGCCCAGGGGCCCAAGATGCTATTAAGACAGCCCTGATTGTATGTGTATGGTAAAGCAGGACTGTACCAGTCTTGGAGGACTCATCCTGGCGTATGAAAAGGCCCATACACACGATCGGACTTTTCGTCAACAACGGTCCGACGGACGTGTTTTATCGGACAATCCGACCGTCTGCATGCTCCATCGGACAATTGTTGTTGGCTTTTCAATGGAAAAATGTTCGCTTTGCATCAGTGGCGGCTGGTGCTCAAAATTTTTGGGGGGGCGCAAAGGAAAAAAAAAATTGCAGTCTCACTGTGCCCAAACGCAGCCACTGTGCCATCAATTTGCACCACTGTGCCATGCCATCAAATGCAGCCACTGTTCCATCAATTCACACCACTGTGCCATGCCATTAAACCAGCCACTGTGCCATCAATTGTCACCATGGTGCCATGCCATTAAACCAGCCACTGTGCCATCAATTGTCACCACTGTTCCATGCCATTAAACCAGCCACTGTGCCATCAATTGTCACCACGGTGCCATGCCATTAAACCAGCCACTGTGCCATCAATTGTCACCACTGTTCCATGCCATTAAACCAGCCACTGTGCCATCAATTGTAACCACTGTGCCATGCCATTAAACCAGCCACTGTGCCATCAATTGTCACCACTGTTCCATGCCATTAAACCAGCCACTGTGCCATCAATTGTCACCACGGTGCCATGCCATTAAACCAGCCACTGTGCCATCAATTGTCACCACTGTTCCATGCCATTAAACCAGCCACTGTGCCATCAATTGTCACCACGGTGCCATGCCATTAAACCAGCCACTGTGCCATCAATTGTCACCACTGTTCCATGCCATTAAACCAGCCACTGTGCCATCAATTGTCACCACGGTGCCATGCCATTAAACCAGCCACTGTGCCATCAATTGTCACCACTGTTCCATGCCATTAAACCAGCCACTGTGCCATCAATTGTAACCACTGTGCCATGCCATTAAACCAGCCACTGTGCCATCAATTGTCACCACTGTTCCATGCCATTAAACCAGCCACTGTGCCATCAATTGTCACCACGGTGCCCTTTAATGGTCGCCGCTGTGCCAATGGTCGCCGCTGTGCCAATTGTCCCCACTGTGCCCTGTAAATTGCTCTCTCCCCCCACCCCCCCCCGTCCGGCACTTACCTTTACTGGAGTCAGGCATCCACGTCCCATGATGTCTTCTCCCGCCCTCGATGACTGACAGGCATCTCAGCCAATCAGGTTACCAGTAGCCAGAACCGGCCAACCTGATTGGCTGAGACGCCTGTCATCTTATCCATGGGGCGTACAGTCTGTGCGCTCCGAGAATAAGCTTCCGGGACCCAAGGGCTGTACTGAGAAAGCCTATCAGAGCTGTTGGCTCTGATAGACATTTCCGTACAGCCAACCAGCTGGCGTTATTCAGATGGCCGGACATGAGCGCCGACCATCTGAATAACAGCGACAGCGGCGATAATAACATAGATTTGTGCAATGCATGAATCTATGTTATTAGACTCAGTGGTGGTGAGAGCCAGAGGGGGCGGCGCTCCAGCGCCCTCTATGGACGAACCGCCACTGCTTTGCATGCTCTCAAACTTTCCGACAATAGATGATCCAAAGTACAAACGCGCATGCTCAGAACCAATGCAAAACATCAGACAATAGCAGAATATGCCCAAAGGGTGGCGGTAAAGAGCTCAAAAAACATGTGATTTTGTGTATGTTGGCTGAAAATGTTCTGCGGTGGAGTGCTCGGTGGAGTGTTCCTTTAAAAAAAGTCTTCCCATAGTCCTCATTTAGACTCAATTGTATGAATATTATGGCAGTTGAATCCTACCTGTTGGGTGGGGTGTCTTATTGGTGTGTATAGAATTGGCGTGTATTCAGAATTCTGCAGCTCCTGGCATGTATGTTTTAATTTGAAGCAAACGTACACAGTCCAATTATCAGACACACCTAAATGGTGATATGCACCGGTACTGTGGCCCTACAATTAATCCTAACACTCACCCTAAGCTCCTTTAACCACTTCAGCCCCGGACCATATTGCTGGTCAAGGACCTTGCCACTTTTTGCCATTTGGCACTGCGTCGCTTTAACTGACAATTGCGCGGTCGTGCGGCGTGGCTCCCAAACAAAATTGGCATCCTTTTTTTCCCACAAATAGAGATTTCTTTTGGTGGTATTTGATCACCTCTGCGGTTTTTATTTTTTGCGCTATAAACAAAAATAGAGCGACAATTTTGAAAAAAATATATATTTTTTACTTTTTGCTATAATAAATATCCCCCAAAAACATATAAAAAACATTTTTTTCCTCAGTTTAGGTCGATACGTATTGTTCTACATATTTTACGTAAAAAAAATCGCAATAAGCGTTTATTGATTGGTTTGCGCAAAAGATATAGGGCCAGATTTAGTAAGAAGTTACGCGGCTTATCTCTAGATAAGCCGCTTAACTTCTAACCTACGCCGGCGTATCTGTTTTCTGTATTCAGAAAACAAGATACGCCAGGTTGCAGCTAAGATATGACCGGCGTAATTGTATTACACCGTCGTATCTTAACTGCAATTTATTTTGCATTTACGCTGTTTACGTAAGGGTTTTCCCGGTGTAAAGATAAAGCACCAAAAACCAGGCGCATCCTGTCCCGACGTCCTGTAAAGTTTGCGTAAGCCGATTCAGAATGGGGCTGGGCGTAAGTTACGTTCACGTCGTTTTCATTGACAATTTGCGACGTGATTTGGAGCATGCGCACTGGGATACATTCACGGCCGGCGCATGCACAGTACGTTCGGCGCGGGATCACGCCTAATTTAAATACTACACTCCCCCTACCAGCCAAATTTGAATTCCGATGGGCCATTTACGCTACACCACCGCAACTTTACAGGCAAGTACTTTGTAAATAAAGCACTTGCGTGTAAAGTTGCGGCGGCGAAACGTAAATCACATACGTTACACCGCCACAAAGATACGCTCTGCATCCTGAATCTGGCCCATAGCGTTTACAAAATAAGGGATAGATTTATGGCACTTTTATTAAAAAAAATGTTTTACTAGTAATGGCGGCGATCAGCGATTTTTATCGGTACTGCGACATTATGGCGGACCATTGGCATTTTTATATCGATCAGTGCTATAAAAATGCATTGATTACTATAAAAATGCAACTGGCAGGGAAGGGGTTAACACTAGGGGATGAGGAAGGGGTTAATTATGTTCCCTGGGCGTGTTCTAACTGAAGGGGGGGGGGGTGGACTGACATGGGGAAATTACTGATCGCTGTTTATACATTGTACTGACTGACTGGGGGGATGTACTGGGAGGAAAGACTGACCTGGGGGGGACTGTACTGGGGGACAGACTGACCTGGGGAGAATGTACTGGGGGACAGACTGACCTGGGGGGGGGGGCTGTACTGGGGGACAGACTGACCTGGGGAGAATGTACTGGGGGACAGACTGACCTGGGGGGGGCTGTACTGGGGGACAGACTGACCTGGGGAGATTGTACTGGGAGGAAAGACTGACCTGGGGGGGACTGTACTGGGGGACAGACTGACCTGGGGGGACTGTACTGGGGGACAAACTGACCTGGGGAAGATGTTCTAGAAGGACAGACTGACCTGGGGGGGACTGTACTGGGGGACAGACTGACCTAGGGGGGATGTTCTAGTAGGACAGACTGACCTAAGGGGGATGTTCTAGTAGGACAGACTGACCTGGGGGGGACTGTACTGGGGGACAGACTGACCTGGGGATATTGTACTGGGGGACAGAGTGACCTGGGGAGGATGTACTGGGGAACAGACTGGCTTGGGGGGGATGTACTAGGAGGACAGACTGTCCTGGGGGGGACTGTCCTGGGGGACAGACTGATCTGGGGGGATTATACTGGGGGACAGATGGACCTGGGGGGATTATACTGGGGGACAGACTGACCTGAGGGGACTGTACTGGGGGACAGACTGACCTGAGGAGGATGTACTGGGGGACAGACTGACCTGGGGGGGATGTACTAGGAGGACAGACTGACCTGGGGGGGACTGTACTGTGGGACAGACTTACCTGGGGGGGGGATGTACTGGGGGACAGACTAACCTGAGGAGGATGTACTGGGGGACAGACTGACCTGGGGGGGATGCACTAGGAGGACAGACTGACCTGGGGGGGACTCTACTGTGGGACAGACTTACCTGGGGGGGGATGTACTAGGAGGACAGACTGACAGACTGACCTGGGGGGACTGTACTGGGGGACAGATGGACCTGGGGAGATTATACTGGGGGATAGACGGACCTGGGGGGAACTGTTCTGGGGGACAGTCTGATCTGGGGAGATTCTACTGGGGGACAGACTGACCTGGGGGGACTGTACTGGGGGACAGATGGACCTGGGGAGATTATACTGGGGGATAGACGGACCTGGGGGGAACTGTTCTGGGGGACAGTCTGATCTGGGGAGATTCTACTGGGGGACAGACTGACCTGGGGAAGATGTACTGGGGGACAGACCTATAGTGTAAACTGCAAACAAAATAATAACTGCTGTGCGACGCTAAAGTGTATGAAAAGGTGGCAAGCCTACACACAGCCCAGGTCCTGTTTCTATTGCCCCGGGGGGTAGGACACACAGTAGAACTAAAATAATAGATCAAGGAACCAAAAAAAATAAAAACAGCCCGCCGCGCCTGAACAAGGGGAAGGTGTAGACTGCGTGTTTTCGTGCTAAATTTACCCTTTTGGCTGATGCTTTTCTTCTAATAATGATCTGTTCATGATCAGACATGCAGCCGCAGTTGTTTTGTGTCTCGGTGTATTTATCGGGAGCAGCGGCGGCAGATCAGGTACACGAGGAATGTCCCCGGGACACTCCCAGAGACACATGCCAACACAAGCAGACCCAAACCGGAGCGAAGTGGCTCCATGATAGTTACTGATACATTGCAGCGATATCTCTGGGACACTTCACTTCATTCTGATCGAATGCCGATCACTACAAGATAACCTTTGTGTTCCTTGGGTAGAAGGTTGTCTACTTAAAGTGAACCTGTCATAGTTGTCACCATTGCAGATCTCCTTCGGAATGGTGCAAGCTGTCTGGCAGTTATGCCAATTATGCCATACTCTGTGATCTGTGCAAATCAGGAAAGTGAAAAAAATCCTTATCTCTATATCAGTGGTCTCCAAACTGTGGCCTGGGGGCCAGATGTGGCCCTTTGGTTGCCTTCATCTGGCCCTTGGGGCATATTCCTCCTATTCATGTATCAAAAACTATTCTGCCAACTTGACACCAACAATGGGGCACCTTTTTTTATCCTACTGACACCAACAATGGGGCACAATTTCTCCTACTGATACCAACAATGAGGCACCATTTCTCCTACTGACACCAACAATGGGGCACAGTGGCGGCTGGTTCTCAAAATTTTGGGGGGGGTGCAAACAAAAACGGAAAAAAAAATCAATTGCAGCCTCACTCCGCCCATCAAACGCAGCCACTGTGCCCATCAATTGTCATCACTGTGACCATCAATTGTCGCCACTGTGCCATGCCAAACGCAGCCACTGTGCCTATCAATTGTCGCCAGTTTTCCCCCGTAAAATGCTGCCAGATTGCAAACAAGTACGAAAAAAAAAACATCAATTGCAGCCTCACTCCGCCCATCAAACGCAGCCACTGTGCCCATCAATTGTCGTCACTGTGCCCATCAATTGTCGCCACTGTGCATATCAATTGTCGCCAGTTTTCCCCCGTAAAATGCTGCCAGATTGCAAACAAGTACGAAAAAAAAAACATCAATTGCAGACTCACTCTGCCCATTAAACGCAGCCACTGTGCCTGTCAATTACCGCCACTGTGCCCATCAATTGGTGCAACTGTGCCCATCAAACGCACCCGATGTGCCATAAAATTGTCGCCACTGTGCAATACCATTGTCGCCACTGTGCCCATCAATTGTCGCCACTGTGCCATGCCAAACACAGCCACTGTGCCATGCCATTGTCGCCACTGTGCCCATCAATTGTCCGCGTGTGTCCCCTGGTTAACTATTTGGAAGCCGATTACAGCCCACAGGATTTTAACGGAAAGCCTATCAGAGCCGCTGGCTCTTATAGACACTTCCACAGCCAACCAGCTGCCGTTATTCAGATGACCGGAGCTCGCCAGGGGGCCAGCTATCTAAATAGTGGGCGGCAGCAGCGCCAGCGACAATACATGGATTCATGCAATGCATGAATCTATGTATTGTTTTCAGTGGCGGTGCAGGAGCGAGAGGGGGCGACACTCCTGCGCCCACTATGGATGCACCGCCACTGATGAGGCAACATTTCTTCTACTGACACCAACATCGGGGTACCATTGCTCTTACTGACACCAACAATGAGGCACCATTTCGCCTACTGACACCAACAATGAGGCACCATTTCTCCTACTGAAACCAACAATGGGGCACCATTTCTCCTACTGATACCAACAATGGGGCACCATTTCTCCTACTGATACCAACAACTAGGCACCATTTCTCCTACTGACACCAACAATGAGGCACCATTTCTTCTACTGACACCAAAAATGAGGCACCATTTCTTCTATTGACACCAACAATAGGGCAACATTTCTCATACAGACACCAACAATGGGGCACCATTTCCCCTACTGACACCAACAATGAGGCACTATTCTTCCTAATGATACCAACAATGGGGAACTATTCCTCCTAATGATACCAACAATGGGGAACAATTCCTCCTACTATTACCAAAGGTGGCGATATTTACTTCCATTGATGCCAGGAAAATGTTTCCACTTCCGCTGGTCACAGTCCGGCCCCCCTAAAATCTGAAGGACAATAAACTGGCCCTTTGTTTAGAAGGTTTGGAGACCCCCTGCTCTATAGCGTCCCTGGTGAGGATTCCGGGACCATTGGGTCTGTTTGACATAAAAGTTTTAGCATGTAGGAACAAATGTGCAGAGATTTGTTGCTGTTCTTAGAGAGCACCTGTAGGCATAGGTGTAGCATTAGGGTGTGCATCTGAAAGCTCAAACACACATGCCTGTGTGTATATGTATACACACACTATATTACCAAAAGTATTGGGACACCTGCCTTTACACGCACGTGAACTTTAATGGCATCCCAGTCTTAGTCCGTAGGGTTCAATATTGAGTTGGCCCCGCCCTTTTCAGCCATAACAGCTTCAACTCTTCTTGGAAGGCCGTCCACAAGGTTTAGGAGGTGTCTATGGGAATGTTTGATCATTCTTCCAGAAGAACATTTGTGAGGTCAGGCACTGATGTTGGATGAGAAGGCTTGGCTCGCAGTCTCCGCTCTAAATTATCCCAAAGGTGTTCTATCGGGTTGAGGTCAGGACTCTCTGCAGGCCAGTCAAGTTCCTCCACCCGAAACTCATCCATGTCTTTATGGACCTTTCTTTGTGCACTGGGCCGTCCCCAAACTGTTTTTTCACAAAGTTGGGAGCATGAAATTGTCCAAAATGTCTTGGTATGCTGGCGCCTTATGAGTTCCTTTCACTGGAACTAAGGAGCCAAGCCCAACACCTGAAAACCAACCCCACACCATAATCCCCCCTCCACCAAATGATCTGAACCAGTGCACAAAGCAAGGTCCATAAAGACATGGATGAGCGAATTTGGCATGGAGGAACTTAATGATGAGGAGGGTCCAAAGATCCCCTGTGACTGCTGGAACTTGTAGGGGTTTTCCATAGAGCAATATTGAGCAGTTTTACTGGAAAGTTTTTTTTTTTTACCGGTAAATGGTCATTCAGATTTCCCATTATTAAAAGTCATGGTGTGTGTGCTGATCACGGGGAGGGCGGTCATTGTACAATTTGTACAGATCTGAGTCAATCTTTATTCCATCCGTCATCCTCAGCGCGAGATCTCCAACCATTATGTACAGTATATAACAGTGGTCTCCAAACTGCGGCCCTTGGGGCACCATTTCATCCACTGATACTAACTGTGGGGCATAATCCCTCCCAATGACACCAACGACGGGGCCCAATTTCTACCAATGGCACCAACAAAAGGGCACAATTGCTTCCACTGACACCAAAGAAAGGGCATTGTTTTTTTCCCACTGACATCAGGACCCTTTCTACGCCCAGTGATCACAGTCCGGTCCCCCTAATGTCTAAAGGACTGTAAACTGGCCCTTTGTTTCAAAAGTTTGGAGACCACTGGTATATAACATGTTCAAAGAGGAGCTGTACCCACATTTTGGGTGTAGTGATGTGAGATCTGTCCCTCCCCTCTGGCATCTGTACTGTCTGGGGACCATCATGCAGCCAGTGAAGTCACAACTAGGGATGAGCCGAACACCCCCGCGTTCGGTTCACACCAGAACCTTCGAACGGACTGAACGTTCGCGCAAACATTTAGAACCCCATTGACGTCAATGGGACTCGAACGTTCGAATTCAAAAGCGCTCATTTTAAAGCCCCATATGCAAGTTATTGTCGGAAAACGTCTTTGAGAACCCGGGTCTTGCCCCAGAGAACATGCATCAATGGAAAAAAAGTTTTAAAATGGTCATTTTTTTTCTGGAGCAGTGATTTTAATGATTAAAGAAAAAAAAATGTCATTGATGTTCCCTCGGGCAAGACCCGGGTTCTGAAAGACGTTTTCACAGTCATACTATCGACACCCAGCAGATACAATATTTAAAGGATTTTTTTTTTTTCATGATGCTTAAATAAAATTTAAAAAATTAAAAATTCCTTTAAATATTGTACCTGCTGGGTGTCTATAATATGCCTGTGTAGCTTTATGGTGCACAATGCAGAGGACACAGACAATACACCACGTGAGAATACTGCAGTTAGCATAATCAACTACCTGCCAGTAAATTAGGAAGAACTGATCTAGCTAAGCTATACAGTGTATAAATATATGTACAACACCTGGGATGTATATATATGCTCTACACACTGTAACATTAACTGACTAGCCTGCCTGCTCTATCTACCTAGAAAAAATGACACTCCCTCTCTGTCTCTCTCTGACTGATCTCTAACCGGCGCTGAACACACTACACAAGGCCGACCTGCAGGCGGCCTTTTATAGTGTGGGGCGTGTGCTAAACCCCCTGAGCCATAATTGGCCAAAGCCACCCTGGCTTTGGCCAATTACGGCTCTCTGTACTGACGGCGCTGTGATTGGCCAAGCATACGGGTCATAGTGCATGCTTGGCCAATCATCAGCGCGCAATGCCGCAGTGAATTATGGGCCGTGGCGCATCCCTCGAATTTGGCGAGAATGACCCCGTTTTGTTCGGATTTCGACAAACGATCGAACATACGTTCGACTCGAACACGAAGCTCATACCTAGTCACAATTCCTAATTCGCATATTTATTCAGGTTCCGTGACTTAAGCCTCGTACACACGATCGGATTATCCAATGGGAATTGTGTGATGACAGGTAATTGACCGATGGAGCGTACAGACATACGGTCTGATTTTCTGACAACAGTCTGTCATCACACAATTAGCATTGGATAATCCGATCGTGTGTACGAGAAGTACTGTCAGTGAGTAAAGCGGTAATGTGACAGCCTTTTTTGGGTAATTAGTTTGGCTTGGGGGGGGGGGCTGTCAGTTTCATTCCGGGACACTGTATTGTCCTGGAATGAAGGTGCCCGGGTTAGACCTGAAAAATGCGGGACTGTCCCGGGCAATCCGGGACACGTGGTCACCCTAGCACTGGCTCCCCAAGTAATCAAGATAGTCACACACAAATCTGTTGACAACGGGAGGTCTAGGTGGCTGTATGGGGGCAGGTTCGGCATCACTGGGGGGCAGGGAGATGATGTCAACAAGATAAATTTGGCCACACCAACTGTTCGCTGCGGCACGCTATGCGCACTACATTACTACTCTCCTTGGAGGCACCCAAAGGTGTCCCAGGCCGCTAAAGTGTTCGGGTTTGGCTTGAAGAAAAGGTGGCAACCCTAAAGCCTAGGATAATGACCAGACAAGAAACAGGAAGTGGGGTGTATAAGGAAACAGGAAGTGGGGTGTATAAGGAAACAGGAAGTGGGGTGTATAAGGAAACAGGAAGTGGGCTGTATAAGGTTTTTACTGGCAGAAAAAAATGTTTTACTTTTCAAAGTTAAAACAACAACAAGGGCAGAAGATTTAATAGACAGAAAGATGAAAAAAATACTGAAGTTTAATGACTCAATACATAAAATATATGCAGTATTATATAAGATAATCATATTATATATACTATGTTATAATATATACAATAATTATAGTGTATACACACACTGCTTTATTTCATATGGGGAATATGCATAGCGCAACAACCCACAGCAACCAGTAAGAAGACGTTTGTATTGTTCTCATTACTATAATCAGATCTAATTGCTACAGACGTAAATGTCTAGTCACTTATACCTGCAATTAGATTTGATTATAGTATATCATATATACAGGTATAAATGGCTATATAATTATCATAAATATAATCAAAAGAATTAATGTAACGGACAGATTTAAACCAAAAGTGTTGGTCGGAGTTGGGCTTTAAACACAGTGCAGGTCTAATTGAAAAAAGCCAAAGACAAGCATTTTCCCCAGTAATGATCCCCGATAATGATTCATAATCGCGAAGTGTGAATGTGACCTTAGGAAAATCCTGTCCGCTGTGTCCTTTGTACGTTTTGTAAAAACTCACATTACGTTATTCTGTTATAGCGATTTTATATTCAATATTGATTATTGTATAAATTTATAGTCATTTTATGTTCACAATTTTTTTATTTTGTTTTATATTTCTATATTTATACTCATTATATTCACTTTTTTTATTTAACTTTTTGTATTTATAGTCATATTATATTCAATATATATATATTTTATATATTTATACTCATTATATTCATTATTTTTTTTTCACAAGAAAGTTCAGTATTTTTTTTTACTTTTTGTATTTTTGCATTTATAGTCATTGTATATTTAATACATTTTTAATACATTTTTATATTTATACTCATTATTGCCAGCATTTTTATTTAACTTTTTTATTTATAGTTATATTATATTTAATACATATATATATATATATATTTTTTAATTTATAGTCATGTTATATGCAATATTTTTTATAGATTTTTAGATTTAAGGTATACTCATTATATTCAGCATTTTTATTTAACTTTTTGTATTCATAGTCATATTATATTAAATATTTTTTATAGATTTTTAAATTTATACTCATTACATTCAGTATTTTTAATTTTACTTTTTGTAATTTTGTATTTATAGTTATAATATAATCAATAGTTTTTTTTATATATTTTTATATGTAAACTCTTTATATTTAGTATTTTTTTTTTACTTTTCGTATTTATAGTCATATTATGGAAAAAAAAAGTACCCCTCCAAGCCCTGCGACCTATGCTGTGCTCCTGCCCTGTAGCACTAACAGGTGCAGACTCTGCGCTGATCCGTGGAAAAAAGAAATGATCCTGGACTGCCGCATTCTGATTCTGATTTATTGAAACAAAATAAACAAAGGATAAAATCCAAAGATGTATGACATCCAAAAATTCACATGTTAGCCTTTTGTCCCCTGTGTCCACTTCCTAATATTGATTGCAGTGTTGCATGAATTTTTGGATGTCATACAGCTTTGGATTTTATTCTTTGTTTATTTTGTTTCAATAAATCGCCTATCAGAGTGCGGCAGTCCAGGATCATTTCTTTTTTCCACATGTAGTCATATTATATATAAATATTTTTTTGATATTTTTATATTTATACTCATTGGGGCAGATTCACGTAGATCGGCGCATTATCATTCCGGCGTAGCGCACCACTTTTCCGTTAGACTTGCGCAATCTAGCCGCGTAATCCCGCGATTCACGAAGCTTTTGCGCAAGAGATTGCGCAAGCGTAAGGTTTTTTCCTGAGGCGTAAGGAGGAGTAATACAAATTGGGAGGGACGTGGGCGTGTTACATTGAAATGAGCCGTGACCCCATGCAAATGAAGGGCCGGCCGACTCGCGCATGCGCGCGTGAAGGAAACCATGTCAGCTCCGTTGTGCGCATGCTCACAACTCGGGAGCGGCGCAATCAGTGAAATTGGAAATGGACTAGGGCAACTTTATGAACTACGCAGACAGCATAAATAGACAGACACAAATGCACTTCCTTTGCAAAAATACATCCCTTTGTATCCCTCCCTCTACAGCAAGGTGCTTTTGTTTGTTTGTGACGTGTCTTTGAGATATTTGGGGACTGTTTTGCAGAGTGATTTTTGTCTTTTATGGGTTTTCTTTGTTGTTATTTTGTTTAAATTATATTTTTGCTGGGCATTTTTTTTTTTTGCTCGTCATTTATTTAATTTTTTTGTTTCTGTTTGTGTATGATTTTGGAATGTGGGGGTGATATTCCTGCGGGAAAAGGGGTGTCACCCTCATTTGTGGTGGAGAAGTGATCCCCAGGTCTGTGTGAATGGTGTATGAATGTACAGTGACATAATTGGAGCCGTGGCATGGCGTTGCAGCTCACAAGTCCTGCATGGTGGACTGGTGCCAATCCAATGTGATAACGATGTGGTGTGTGTGTGCTAGGGACCACAGTGGTGTGCATGCATGCATTCTCATTGTGCCATGATTAATGTGTGTGTTTAACGTGCAAAGATGCATAATGTGAGCTGCCATGAGATGGGGTCATGAGATGGGGTACCAGTGCATATGCAGAGTCACCTTGAAGGGAAAAGACAGGAGGATGTTAGTCATGCATGTGCCACTTGTGAGGTGTGCATCACGGGAGGGGATAGTCATGCCTGCCACCCATGTCACTCACCAACCAGCCAGCTGTCCCCATACATGTTCTTTTCGAAATCTGTGGGGATGGGGCTCTGATTGTATATGTAGCTGTCATGGGTGTCATGGGTAGTGTCATGTGTTGGGCTGCTGATGTCCTCCTGCAGGGTTGTGGTAATTCCAGGATGGCATGAGGGGTGAATCTGAAGATGCGAGACACCTCAGAATCACTCATGCCAAAGATGTCTATGCGTGTGTGATATATCAAGTGAAGAGTGAGGGGCTTGTATCAGATAAGAATATTGTATTAGATTAATTTAAATTGTAAATTTTATATAAGCAAATAAAAAAAAATAAAAAAACATCTCCCGTGCCCTCCTTAGTGCCATCCTCCGTGCCCTCATCCTTCTTTGTTCATCTAAAGTCAGTAGTATAGCTATGCGCGACGATGCCCCTGGCATGTTGGCATACAGATTGTTGGGCAACACGTGTGACTGCTGAACTCCTCACTAACAGTGTTGCTTTATCTGACAATTAGACTTTTTTTCAAAATTTAGACCAGCTTTTTGGTCCTCTAACTTTAGACAGAACATTTTGCTGTTGCGCACATCGCGTAGCCTGCGCAGCAACTGCGTTTTTTTGTGAATCCCCGTAACTCCCTCATTAGCATATTTGACTAGCAAATCAATGGTGTGTCTAGCGCAGTTTTGCGCGAAGGGAAGCGAATGTCTAATTCAATTACGCCGGACCAAAAAACGTAGATTTCTGGCGTATATTGTTTTGTGAATCGCGTCCAACTATACGCACGCGCACATTTAGACTTACGCACGCGCAACAGCAGTTGCGCAGGCGTAATCGCTCTGTGAATCTGGGCCATTATTTTCAGCATTTTTATTTTACTTTTTTATTTTTTATTTATAGTCATATTAATTTTTTATATTTTATATATATATATATATATATATATATATATATATATATATTTATAGTCATATTATATGCAATATTTTTAATATATATTTCGAGTTACTGTATACTCATTATGTTCAGCATTTTTATTTTACTTTTTGTATTTATAGTCATATTATATTCAATATATTTTTTATATATTTTTATATTAATACTCATTATATTCAGCATATTTATTTAACGTTTTGCATTTTTGTATTTATAGTCATATTATTTTAAATATACTTTTATATATTTTTTAATTTATACTCAAATATCCTTGAGGGTAGGGACTGATGTGAATGAACAATTTATATGTAAAGCGCTGTGTAAATTGATGGTGCTATATAAGTACCTAACATAAATAAATAAATAATTCTGCCTGCGATTCCAAATTGCAAAGTGTGAAGTGGTTGTAAATCTCAGACATGAAATATGAGCAAAGCATATCCCTCTATGGTGTGTACTTGTCTCAATGGCTATATATTTATCATAAATATAGTCAGAATAATTAATATAACGCACAGATTTAAACCAAAAGTGTTGGTCGGAGTTGGGCTTTAAACACAGTGCAGGTCTAGTTGTAAAAAGCCAGAGACAGCCAGACAGCTAGCATTTTCCCTGGTAATGTTCAATGGCATATGGATCTTTTCTTTTTTTTTCTTTTTTCAATAAATATGGATCTTTTTTTTTTTTTTTTCAATAAATATGGATCTTTTTTTTTTTTTTTATTATTAATATATAAATTCCGATCTTTTTTTCTCAATAAATATGGATCTTTTTTTCAATAAATATAGATCTTTTTTTTTATTTCAATAAATATGGATCTTTTTTTTTCAATAAATACAGATCTTTTTTATTATTTTTTTCAATAAATATGGATTTTTTTTATTTTTTTTTCAATAAATATGGATCTTTTTTTTCAGTAAGTATGGATCTTTTTTTTTTTTTTCAATAAATACTGATCTTTTCTATTTATTTTTTCAATAAATAAGGAACTTTTTTTTCCCAATAAATAAGGATCTTTTTTTTTTCAATAAATATGGATCTTTTTTTTAATGCATCATTTTTTGGTGTGTGTCATGCAGTCGAGACATATATACAAGAAGCAGGATGACGCCATCCTCCATTGCGATGCCCGTGTAACGTCGACGCCATTTCGCAAGCGTCTCCCCGTTGCGTCTGCAACAGCAGCAGGCAAAACAATGGGGCCCTTTGAGGCTGCCTGTACGGGGGACACGGGGCCCTGCACATGTAAGGACATGTCCCAGCTCTGGAATTTGTTTCCCTTCTGTAAATAAAAGTTCCTCCCACGCTTCGCCGGGCTCCCAGATGAAATCCGATCTGCACCGCAAACTTCAAAAATACGCCCAGAAAATTTCATTCTCAATATTCTAGGCGTTAACCAGAAAAAAAAAAAAAGTGGTTGGCTCGAAGCCAAGAGTTCCTTCACACCCTTTAATTCCCTTTTTTAGCTCCAAGCAGAGAAACGGCGATGAGTGTGCGAAAAAGGGAAGGGCAACTACAGGCGTTGTAGGGGCCCCAACTCGCCGCTGCGTTTTTATGGGCGATACAACGCAGGGTCACAGTGCGATAACAGCGCAATGCATTCGTGACAATTCGCGGCAAACCACGCCTTTAAAAACTGCGTGAAGCTTGTTGCCTGAAAAAGGAGCAGGCGCTTCTTTTGGGTGACAAACGCACATAGGGCAGCCCGTTCTGGGCCACGAATTGTCATGGCTGCAGATTTGCATCTAGGGGCATAAATGTAGAGTCTAATTTGACTATCTAATTACACTTTGAGGCACTGTAGTGGCATGGATGCGAACTGATGTAGCATGGATGAGCCGTGGATGTGGATGGCTGGGTATGGATTGGATGGCTGAGTATGACTGGGTGGGTATGGCTGAGTGTGGATGGGAAGACTGGGTATGGCTGAGTATAGCTGGGTATGGCTGAGTATGGATGGATGAGTATTGCAGAGTATTGCAGAGTATGGATGAGTATTGCAGAGTATGGATGAGTATTGCAGATTATGGCAGAGTATGGGCAGAGTATTGGCAGAGTATGGATAAGTATTGCAGAGTATGGGCAGAGTATTGGTAGAGTGTGGGCAGAGTATTGGCAGAGTATGGCGGAGTATTCGCAGAGTATTGGCAGAGTATGGCAAAGTATTGCAGAGTATGGATGAGTATTGCAGATTATGGCAGAGTATGGGCAGAGTATTGGCAGAGTATGGATAAGTATTGCAGAGTATGGCAGAGTATGGGTAGAGTATTGGTAGAGTGTGGGCAGAGTATTGGCAGAGTATGGCGGAGTATTCGCAGAGTATTGGCAGAGTATGGCAAAGTATTGCAGAGTATTGGCAGGGTATTGGCAGAGAATGGCAGTGTATTGGCAGAGTATTGGCAGGGTATTGGCAGAGTATGGGGAGAGTATTGCAGAGTATTGGCAGAGTATGGCAGAGTATTGGTAGAGTATTGGCAGAGTATTGGCAGAGTATGGCAGAGTATTGGGAGAGTATGGAGAGAATTGGCAGGGTATGGCAGAGTATTGGCAGAGTATTGGCAGGGTATTGCGGAGTATTGGCAGAGTATTGGCAGAGTATTGGCAGAGTATTGGCAGTTTATTGGCAGAGTATGGATGTGACTGGAATGGGCACTGAGCAGCGCTGTGGGCACTACACATCCAGCCCACAGCGCTGCTGCAAACGATCTCTCCCCTCTCCCCTCACACTGTACCGGTCGGTACAAAGAGGGGAGAGAGGAACCGGACATGACGCCGGTTTGTTTATGTGATTGCTCCGACATTTGACGGAGCGCTCACGTGGTAAACGGCCGCTATCAGCGGTCCTTTACTGTGATCCGTGATGCGCCGGGTCATCCGTACCCAGCAGTCACGGATGTTTCCGGGTGCGCGCCCAGGGGCCGCGCGGGAGCAAGATTCTGTGAGGAAGTTCATGGACGCCCTCCCAGAATAAGCCGGCCACGCTGTAACCGTCTTTTGGCTATGGCCCGGTCGGCATGTGGTTAAACATCTAAGACGATCAAAAGTACACCTCCCAACTTTTGGAGATGGTAATGAGGGACACCTATTAGCAAAAGCATGCAGGCATAGGACACACCCCTTGCCACTCCCCCTTAAAGGAGAAGTTCACAAAAAATGATTGGTTAAACCCACAACTGCTTTTATTTTTTTTACCACTACTATTCTTTAAGGCCTCATTTCCACTGGCGTTTTTACAGCCACTTTTCTGAGCGTTTTTTGCAGCTTAAAAATGCCTGTCCATGTTAGTCTATGGCCTCATGCCCACCATGAAGTTTTTGAGCTGTAGATGGCTAAGCTGCAAAAAAAACGCGGGACCAGTGCGTTCTGAAGCTCCAGCAATAGAGCTGTAAAAACGCCAGACATTAAAAAACGCTCAAAAACGCGCATAAAATTTACAAATGTAGCAATTTAGAAATCGGATGAAAGGTTTAGCACTAGGAAACACTTATTGAGAGATAAAAAGTGTATTTTATATACAACTATAGAGATCCGACCAAAATGAGAGACAAATGAGGAGGTAATGAAGGACAGCGCGACAGAGGGACAAAGGGATAGAGGGACAGAGCGACAGAGGGCTAGAGAGACATAGGGACAGTGGGACAGAGGAATAGAGGGACAGAGGGACAGAGGAATAAAGGGACAGAGGGACAGAGGGACAGAGGAATAGAGGGACAGAGAGACAGAGAGATAGAAGGACAGAGGGACAGAGGAATAGAGGGACAGAGGGACAGAGGAATAGAGGGACAGAGGGACAGATGGACAGAGGGATAGAGGGACAGAGGGATAGAGGGACAGAGGAATAGAGGGACAGAGGAATAGAGGGACAGAGGGACAGAGGAATAGAGGGACAGAGGGACAGATGGACAGAGGGATAGAGGGACAGAGGGATAGAGGGACAGAGGAATAGAGGGACAGAGGAATAGAGGGACAGAGGAATAGAGGGACAGAGAGACAGAGAGATAGAAGGACAGAGGAATAGAGGGACAGAGGGACAGAGGAATAGAGGGACAGAGGGACATTGCTCCCAATCAGGGACAGTTGGGAAGTATGGTGACAGTGTGCTGTGCTCTGTAATACCTGAGCAGCCGTTCCCATATACGGCACACGGCGGTGAGTGTCCTTCTCACCGGCAGGTGACTCACGGCTGAATGGGCAATAGATAAGGACAGGAATGGAGCTGTGGTGGCTCAACGTGATTGGCACTGCGCTGACAAGCCATTCACCTCTGCAGCCAAGGGTTCGGATCCCGGGCTCGGCTACATGTGAATTGAGTTTGGTGGTCTCAGCCCGGCTCCCGGTGGGTGTGCTATGCAAGGTACGCCTGTGCTTAGTACGCCCACCCCCCCCCCCCCCACAAAAAACCACCACACTTGCACGCACACAAAATTGGTTTAAAACACATGCACTTTGGCCATGCGGTCTCTTAAAATAAAGAGAGGCGAAGGACCTACGGGGCTGGCTGGGTGGGCTAGGCCCCCTCACTCCCTCATAGGGGGAGTCCCTCTGCCCCATTGGGGTCCCGTTGGGCCCCAGTTGGGCTCCCAAGAGGAGCAGGTAGGGCGGGGTGAGTGGGAGGCCCCCCTTCACACCCGCCATTGCCACCAGGGGCATGGAGAAGGATGGCGATTGCCTCCGGGGGGAGGGTCTGCCTACTCCCAACTCCTGCAGTCCGGCTCCTCTCTCTCGAGTTCACGCACAAAAATACACTTTAAAAAAAAAAAAAAAAAAAAAAAAAAAAAAAAAAAAAAATAAAAAGATAAGGACAGGAATGTTCAAACAATGGCTGACCTTGGCTGATTAATGACTTTGAAACAGACTGTCACTTCCACATTCATAGCCTTACATTGGGCAATTAGATACGCTCGGAGGTAAGGCCATCAGAGGTGCGGTAGGATGCCATTTGTAATGACTTAAAGTGACCCTGTCACCAGACCAGTCATTTCAATACACACACTATATTACCAAAAGTACTGGGACACCTGCCTTTACACGCACATGAAACTTTAATGGCATCCCAGTCTTAGTCTGTAGGATTCAATATTGAGTTGGCCCCGCCCTTTGCAGCTATTACAGCTTCAACTCTGGAAAGGCCGTCCACAAGGTTTAGGAGAGTGTCTATGGGAATGTTTGACTATTCTTCCAGAAGGGCATTTGTGAAGTTAGACACTGATGTTGGATGAGAAGGCCTGGCTCACAGTCTCCTCTCTAATTCATCTCAAAGGTGTTCTATCGGGTTGAGGTCAGGACTCTGTGCAGGCCAGTCAAGCTCCTCCACCCCAAACTCGCTCATCCATGTCTTTATGGACCTTGCTTTGTGCACTGGTGCGCAGTCATGTTGGAACAGGAAGGGGCCATCCCCAAACTGTTTCCACAAAGTTGGGAGCATGAAATTGTCCAAAATGTCTTGGTATGCTGACACCTTAAGTGTTCCCTTCACTGGAACTAAGGGGCCAAACACAACCCCTGAAAAATAACCCCACACCATAATCCCCCCTCCACCAAATGATTTGGAGGGGTGGCCTAATTATTTTGGCAATATAGTGTGGATGAGCGAGTTTAGGATTGAGGAACTTGAGGAAAATAAATTGTGCCCCATTTTTGGTGTTAGTAGCTGTAATAGTACCCCATTATTGATGTCAGTGGCAGGACTGGTGCCCCATAGGTGTCAGTGAAAGAATAGTCCCCTGTCATTGGTGTCAGTGAGAGAAACAGGGCCCCATCATTGGTGTCAGTGGAAGGAATAGTGCCCCATTATTGGTGTCAGTGAAAGGAAAAGTGCCCCATCATTGGTGGTAGTGGAAAGAATAGTGCCCCGTCATTAGTGCCAGTGAAAGAAATAGTGCCCCTGATTGGTGTTAGTGGGAGGGATAGGATTCCACTGTTAGTGTTAGTAATGTAATCTTGTGGAATAGTGCCCCAAGGGCCAGATAAAGGCAAACAAAGGGCCACATCCAGCCCCTGGGCCACAATTTGGAGACACTAAATATATATATAAATATATATATATATATATATATATATATATACTTTTTTTGTTTTTATTAAAGGGCCTTGAGATCTCCAGGGCCCGGATGGCAACCCCCCCCCCCCTTTTTTTTTAAATAAAAACATTTTTTAAATTTTATATATATATATATATATATATATATATATATTGTTTTTATTAAAGGGCCCAGAGGTCCCCAGGGCCCCGAATGGCAACCCCCCCCCTTTTTAAATAAAAAAACATTTAAAACCTTTTTTTATATATTTTTTTTTTATTTATTTATTTTTTTTATTAAAGGGCCCAGAGGTCCCCAGGGCCCCGCATGGCTACAGCACCCCCCCCCCCCCTTGGGTTCCCCCCCATGCCTGAAGCTGTGTAAGGGGCCCCATAATTCCCAATGGCGGCCCTGGTTGCAGCATGCCATGTAAAATGAGACGCACAGCAATGCGGTAATGCGTGTCACCTGGCAATAACGCACGCATTACATCACTGCTTCAGAGCAAACGATCCCCCATAGCGCTCGGTCATTTATTAAATCGCTTCGTTGGGATTCCAGGAGGGCTTCTCACCCCCCAAAGTGAAAAATCACTTAAACTTCTCGGTCTGTTAATCTTTACATCTGACCTTTTTAGTAAATCAGCAACAGTGATTATTAAGGCCATCAATTAACTTTAACACCGGCCGTGATTCGGCTTCATAAAAAACAATAAAAAAAAAGGTCGGATGTTTTATGTGACTGATTCCCAGGAGCAACCTCAGCGATCTCATCCGCAGCCGTCGCCTTCGGGTTCCCACACCGTTCCAGGGCGGAGGATCTGCGCACCCTCCTTCCCTCTATTAATGGTGTCATTAAACTAGAAAGACTTCAGCGGGTTGTGCTCTGCATTGTTGTCTGTAATCAAGGATAATTAAATGTGAATTGTCCAATGATTCTCACTTCTCTGCCAGGATTAATATTATAAGGTGAGCTCTATTCATTCCAACAGGGCCATAGCAGGAAGCTAATATAAATAGAGGTTACAGGCAGAAAATTAGCTATTTTAACGCTGGTAATATACTAGAGGTCGACCGATATGGGGTTTTCTCTGGCCGATGCCGATATTTAGAAATCTGGGCGGCCGATGGCCGATATATGATGGCGATTTTTTGCGGCCGATATTTTAGGCCGATTTTTTTATTTTTTTTTGGTGGCACTGGCTCGTGGCACTGGATACCACTAATTGGCATTGGAAGATGGCACTAGCAGAAGGCATTGATTGGCAGGTGGCACTTATTGGCACTGGCAGGTTGCACTGGATGGCACTGAAAGATGGTACTAGCAGATAGCACTGATTGGCAGGTGGCACTTATTGGCACTGGCAGGTGGCACTAATTAACACTGGCAGGTGGCACTGATTGGCAGATGGCACTGGTTGGCACTGGCATATGGCACTGATTGGCATGTGGCACTGGCAGGTGGCACTAACAGGTGACACTGGCAAGTTGCACTGGTTGGCACTGACTGGCAGGTGGCACTAATTGGCACTGGCAGGTGGCACTGGATGGCAATAGTAAGCACTGGTAGATGGCACTGGTTGGCATTGGCAGGTGGCACTGATGGCTTTAGTTGGCACTGGTAGGTGGCACTGGATGGAAGGTGGCACTAATTGGCACTGGATGGTGGCACTGGTATTGGCACTGGCAGGTGGCATTGGCAGATGGCACTGGATGGAAGGTGGCACGAATTGGCACTGGATGGTGGCACTGGTGTTAGCACTGGCAGATGGCACTGGATAGCAAGTGGCACTAATTGGCACTGGCAGGTGGCACTAGTGCAAAAAAAAATGGTGTCAGATTCCCTCTCCCTCCAGTATAGACACCCCCCCTGCCCCCCCAGTACAGACACTAGAGAGCGGTGTGTGTCCCACGAGCGCAGGCCCCTCCTCCTCTGTGGGTGTAAACAGAGAGGAGGGCCGCCGCACTGGGTGTACCTAGATGGGCGCGGCTCCGGAGCTAGACCGAAGCCGTGGCCTTTCCTGATGCTGTCACCGCGGCATTGATCCGTGGATTGCTGCTGCAGTCACAGCATCAGGAAAGGCCGCGGCTTCGGCTTAGTTCCGTATCCGTGGCACCGCTAGCGGGCATGTAAAATATAGGCCTAATTTAGATAAAAATCGTCCGATGATGATTTCTCCAAAACGGACAAATATCGGCCGATATTTCGGCCAACCTCTATAATACACCAGTTATTTTTATTTTTTTTGTTCGATCAGCTTGTGTACAAGCATGCATGCGTCAAAATTCGACCAGCTGTGCCGAAAAGTGTAAAATATATTTAGTAAGAATTTACAGTGCATCTCTTTTCCACATTTTGTTATGTAACATTTATCATTTTAATTAATAATTTTAATAATTTTTTATTTAATTATTTGGGGGTATTTGTGTTTAAAATGGCAATAAAAAGTAAATAAATAAGAAAAGAAAAATGTTACAGCCTTATTCTAAAATGGATTAAATTGATTATTTTTCTCAAAATTCTACAGACAATCCCCTATAATGACAACGTGAAAGAAGTTTTTTTGAAATATTTGCAAATGTATAAAAATCACAGGCTTCTCCCATGTACATAAGTATCACAGGCTTCTCCCATGTATAGAAGTATCACAGGCTCCTCCCATGTACATAAGTATCACAGGCTCCTCCCATGTACATAAGTATCACAGGCTCCTCCCATGTACATAAGTATCACAGGCTCCTCCCATGTACAGAAGTATCACAGGCTCCTCCCATGTACAGAAGTATCACAGGCTCCTCCCATGTACATACGTATCACAGGCTGCTCCCATGTACAGAAGTATCACAAGCTCCTCCCATGTACATAAGTATCACAGGCTCCTCCCATGTACAGAAGTATCACAGGCTCCTCCCATGTACAGAAGTATCACAGACTCCTCCCATGTACATAAGTATCACAGGCCCCTCCCATGTACAGAAGTATCACAGGCTCCTCCCATGTACAGAAGTATCACAGGCTACTCCCATGTACATAAGTATCACAGGCTCCTCCCATGTACAGAAGTATCACAGGCTCCTCCCATGTACATAAGTATCACAGGCTCCTCCCATGTACATAAGTATCACAGGCTCCTCCCATGTACAGAAGTATCATAGACTCCTCCCATGTACATAAGTATCACAGGCTCCTCCCATGTACAGAAGTATCACAGGCTCCTCCCATGTACAGAAGTATCACAGGCTCCTCCCATGTACAGAAGTATCACAGACTCCTCCCATGTACAGAAGTATCACAGACTCCTCCCATGTACATAAGTATCACATGCTACTTATGTACATGGGAGGAGCCTGTGATACTTATGTACATGGGAGGAGTCTGTGATACTTCTGTACATGGGAGGAGCCTGTGATACTTCTGTACATGGGAGGAGCCTGTGATACTTATGTACATGGGATTTTTAATTATTTTATTTTTAATAAATTTGCAAAGATTTCAAACAAACTTCTCTCACGTTGTCATTATGGGGGATTGTTTGTAGAATTTGGAGGAAAATCATGAAATTAATTATTTTTGGAAAAAGGCCGTAACATAAAGAAAATGAGGAAAAAGTCAATGTACGGAAAAAAAAGAGGCAAAAACAGCTCTGGCAGTGAAAGGGTTAAGCAACTTTTTTTGTATCTACTGATGACGTAGAACTACAAGTCCAAGCATGGCCCCGCAGTTGTCCTGTAGATCCTGTTGTCAGGTTTTCAGAATAGCTAGAGAATGGTTGGGTTGACATTTTGCGGTGGCGGATAGTCAGTCGCGTTAGTCGTTACATCATGGGGGATTTTAGACGATGTCACAGTGGTAAAATGAAAACAGTCATAAATATTGACTGATTACCTTTTTGGGGATTTTCACTTTGCATCTTGACAGGGGGGGGGGGGGGGGTGACTCATTCTTCCCACACAGATCATTTTATTCCTCCTGCGGAAGTTTTTTTTTTCCCGCATGTTGACATTCTTCATCCACGCACGGCGTCTGCATTTCACATCTGGAGATCAGACCAAAATATGGACTTATATGGGGAAAATGTCGGCATATAGAATGGCCGGGGACGGACCGCGGCAAAAATCCAATTTGAAAGAAATTACTGATTGAGTTGATTAGGCATAATTTAATACAAATCAATTTATTTATTTGTGGTGTCTGTTTTTAATTTATTCGATTCAGAGCCCATTTACCCTATGGTGATGCATCAACGGACGTCATGTCACGCGTTTCGTCAAAGCAGCTTGTTGAAAATAATGGCCCATTAACTAACACTTCGGGGATTTCATCACTTCCGGTTCCACCTCTCTGCTTACCTGGCCATTCGCAGCCGATCAGACTGATCTGTGTCTGATCGACTGCATGGGAGGCCAGAGGAGAGATTTGGGTTCTAATAGACACCAGGGCCCGGATTCACAAATGCCTCGTTTCCACTGAGCGCATCGGTTCGGTACGGTACGCTATTTTGGGTGTTTCCATTATGAAAGCGTGCCATAAAAGCGAACCGTACCGCACCAGCAAGGGTCCTGCTTCAGATGAGGGACCAGAGAGAGTGGAACGGTTCGGTTAGGGCGGACCTACAAATGCATCTCACTGATTGGTGGATGCGCTAGGATTTTTTACTAAACCCTGAATGGTCCCTCACGGTCCGATTTGCAGTGGAAACACTCACGCGATTAGACCGGACCCATCCGAACCGCTCCAAAATTACTGACCCGATCCGTGCAGTGGAAACGAGGCAAAAGACTTACGTCGGCGTATCTTCAGATACGCCGCCGTAATTTCAAATGTGCGCCATCGCATCTTTACAATTCACAAAGCGAGATACGCCGAAAAACATGGCTTCAACTTGCCTATGCCAGCGTATCGTGGGCACATAGTTACGCTGGACGCATTTGGCGTTCCCATGTAAAATATGCAAATGAGCAAATGAGTAAGATACGCCGATTCGCGAACATAGGTGCACTCGGCCGCTTCATATACGCGCTTTGTGTAAGGCTTACGTCCGGTGTAAAGTTACCCCTGCTTATATGAGGCGCAGCTAATGCTAAGGTATGGGTCAGGGAAAGACGCCGTCAAATTTTACGTTGTTTACGCTGTTAACGTAGTACGCAAATAGGGCTGGGCGTAGGTTACGTTCACACGTCGTAAACATTGCGCGCCGACGTCACTTAGGCATTCTATCTGACGTTATTCTAAACATGCGCACTGGGATACGTCCATGGACGGCGCATGCGCCATTTGTTCGGACCATCATTTGCATGGGGTCACGGATCATTATACTAAAACACGCCCACTGCCTAGCTACTTTGAATTATGCAGATTTACGCCGACCCATTTATGCTACGCCCATGTAACTTAGGGAGCAAGTGCTTTGTGAATACAGCACTTGCCTCTCTATGTTGCGGCGGCGTAGCGTAAATAGGATACGCTACGTCCGCACAAAGATACGCCCGGGTACGTGAATCCGGGCCACGATCTCTCCATATAGAGGACCTGCCACGGCCCATGCTGTCACAAGTGATGTTGTTCATCCCTTGTCATAGCAATAAAGTTAATACAATAAATAAATAAAGAGACAGTGTAAAAACAATAATTTTTAAATAAATAATAATAATATTTTTTTTTTAACCACTTCATTACTGGGCACTTAAACCCCCTTCCTGTCCAGACCAATTTTCAGCTTTCAGCGCTGACGCATTTTGAATGACAATTGTGCGGTCATACAACACTGTACCAAAATTATATTTTTTTTCCCCACAAATAGAGCTTTCTTTTGGTGGTATTTGATAATCTCTGTGCGGTTTTTATTTTTTGCGCTATAAACAAAAAAAGACACGTTTTTTTAAAAAAAAAAACACAATATTTTTTACTTTTTGTTATAATAATATCCCAATTTTTGTTAAACTTTTTTTTCTCTCAGTTTAGGCCGATAGATATTCTTTTACATATTTAAAAAAAAAAAAAGAAAAATCGCAATAAACGTATATTGATTGGTTTGCGGAAAAGTTACAGCGCCTACAAAATAGGGGATAGATTTATGTTTTTTTTTTTTTTTTTTTGATTTATGTTTTTTATTTTTTTTTACTAGTAATGGCGGAGATCTGCGATTTTATTTATTTTTTGTCAGGCCTGCTATATTACGGCGGACATATCGAACACTTTTAACATTATTTTGGGACCATTCACATTTATACAGCGAATAGTGCTATAAAAATGCACTGATAACTGTATAAATGTGACTGGCAGGGAAGGGGTTAATACTAGGGGGCGAGGAAGGGGTTAAATGTATTCCCTGGGAGTGTTTCTTACTGTGGGGGAGGGGGACTGACTGGGGGAGGTGACCAATGCTGTGTCCCTATGTACAAGTGACACAGCATCGGTCTCCTCTCTCCCTGA
Organism: Rana kukunoris; assembly: GCA_029574335.1. Lineage (NCBI taxonomy): Eukaryota > Metazoa > Chordata > Amphibia > Anura > Ranidae > Rana > Rana kukunoris. The sequence goes on along the minus strand of CM056059.1, from coordinate 128,393,128 downwards.
CAGGATGTGGAGCTCTGTGTTTACACACAGAGCTCCACGTCCCTGCTGTCACCACCGATCGCGGGTACCTGGCGGACATAGCGGCTGCCAGGCATGTGCATCGGCATCTCAGCGATGCGCCGGGCACAGTTTTTCCCCGCTGCGCGCCCCCAGCGGTGCGTGCGGGGAATGCACATAAAAGGACGTCCAGGGACGTCCACCCGTCACTTGAGAGCCGCGCTGTGGACATCTTTCGTCTACAGCGCGGGTCTCAAGTGGTTAAAGCACCCTCCTGCTTGTGCGCAAATGCGAACGCATACATAAGTCCCGCACACATATGTACACGGTGATCGCACCACATATGTGAATTCTCGTCACGAATGTCAGAGCAAGGGCACTAAGTCAAGTACCAGACCTCCTGTGTAACTCTAAACTGGTAAGCGTTAAAAAAAACGTAAAGCGTAGTCTATGGAGAAATGTAACCCCTTGGCGACCAGCCACCATCATTATACGGTGGCAGGTCTGCTCTTTCCCGCGAATAGTCATAGCTGTACGACGGACCCTTTAACAGCTACAGCGGGGCGCGGTGCGGGAGCCGATGGGCGTGGCCAGCTGCTGCAATGTCCGCCGGCCACCCGCGATCGCTCCACAGAGAGCCAGAACAGGGATCTGTCAATGTAAACAAACAGATGCCCGTTCTGTCAGGGGAATAGAGAGAGATCGTCTATTCCTAGTGATTAGGAACAGTGATATACTCCTTGTCAGACCCATCCCCCCCACAGTTAGAAACACCTCCCTAGGGAACACTTAACCCCTTGATTGCCCCCTAGTGTTAACCTCTTCCCTGCCAGTGACATTTATACAGTAATCGATGCATTTTTATAGCACTGATCACTGTAATAATGTCACTGGTCCGCAAAAAGTGTCCGATCTGTCCGCCGCAATGTCGCAGTCCTGCTAAAAATCACTGATCACTGCAATTACTAGTAAAAAAAAAATGCCATAAATCTATTCCCTATTTTGTAGACGGCGTTATAACTTTTGCGCAAACCGATCAATATACGCTTATTGCGATTTTTTTCCCCAAAAATATGTAGAAGAATACATATTGGCCTAAACTGATGAAAAAATTAAAGCGATACAAATTAACTGCATGAACTGCATTAAAGTGCTGGTGTCAGTGCACTCTTTCTCAGCACTGGCGTCAGCATGTTCTCAGTGCTGGTGTCGGGCACTTTTTTTCAGGGGAGATGAAGGGGGGTCCCTTTCTTCAGGGGAGATGAAGGGGGGTCCCTGTCCCCAGTGGAGATGAAGGGGGTCCCTGCCCCCAGGGGAGATGAGTCCCTGTCCTCAGGGGGCCGAGCTCTGGATGGGGAGGACTCTGGGCTGAGCGGCGCTGCATGGGGAAGGATCGAGGGACACGGAGGAGCTGGTGACCGCAGGGCCGTCTTAATAGCGTATTTGGCCCCTACAATGATGACGGTGCAGGTAAACAGACATCAAGTAGGTAGGAGGCAGACTGCCTCCCCTGTGCATCCATCACACTCAGTGCCATCATGGGGCCCCCAATTTCGGGGAAGGGTGGGCTCAAGGACCAGCTGCTTTGGGCAAAGTGCAGGGGCCCCCATGCAGCTGGGGCCCCTGGGCAGTGCCCAGGTGTGCCCTCTCATTAAGACAGCCCTGGGTGACTGGCCGAACACACAAGTAGGGAATGTGACACAAAGCAGCCAGTGCGGTAGAGACGAGAGCTCTGCTACTCACCCCATCATCCAGCCACCCGGGTGCTGCTTTTCCTACACACATCTAGCTCTTTAATTCGGCAAATTCGGTGGTCACGAGGCCCCTGTGGGTGCGAGGCCTTAGGCAACCGCCTAATTTGCCTAATTAGAGAGCCGCCTCTGACTGCAGCTGAAAGCATTGACTATTGTCATAAAAGCTGGCTTTGTTATTTAGTCTTTTAATGGGCTATTCATGGTTATTTTGTTATTTTTGGCCGGAGTTCTGCATTAATGTGTGATTTCTATTGTCAGGGTAACATTTGGACGAGATAAAATAATAAAATAAAGAGTGTGAAGGACAAAATGGTCTTCTGTGCGCCGGGCGCCACCCCTTTGGCGGTATGAATGTAATCTCTCCACTGTTCTTGCAGTCCCGATTAGGAATGAGATAGACTGCATTACAGCGGAAATAACATTGCCAAGATTGGAATAAATGTTAAGATAACATTATGCGGCCGTGTAAATTAAATTGCATTTCTCATTATCTCAAGGTGCTTTCCTCGAGGTGTTTATACAGAGATGTAAAGCGTGTTCGGTTACCGGCCTGTTTCGGGCTTATCGGCCCCTCCATTCATCCACTTCTGTTTGCTCTGCCATTCGGGAGATTTGGGGAGGGAATACATTTATGTGGAGGGAACTATTAAAACTTATCAGGATTGTGGAAATTATGCACACAGTCACCGGCAGATTAGTCACAGAAAAAAAACTGTCTTAAACATACACGTTTTCCCATTAAAGTGGAACTTCCTTCCAAAACCGTTTTGGCGCAGAGTGGAGCATTTTAGAACCTTTGCAGTGAACCTGTGCCCAGCATAGGCGCGTATACAGGGTGTGCTGAGTGTGCCTCCGTTCGTACATAGTGTCAGAGGCGCACTGGTGGTGGAGGACTGTGGCTGTGTCCCGACTCCCGAATAAAGGGAAGCAAGCAAACATTCATTGATGGGCACTAGTAGGCTGCATTGATGGGTGCTGGTGAGGCTGCATTGATGGGCGCTGGTGAGGCTGTATTGATGGGCGTGGGTGAGGCTGCATTGATGGGTGCTGGTGAGCCTGGTGAGGCTGTATTGATGGGCGTGGGTGAGGCTGCATTGATGGGAGCGGGTGAGGCTGCATTGATGGGCGCTGGTGAGGCTGCATTAATAGGCACTGGTGAGGCTGCATTTAACATAGCTCCCAACTGTCCCTGATTTTGGTCTGATCTGTATAGGTGTATATAAAATGCACTTTTTATCTATCAAAACCTTTCATTTGAATTCTAAATTGTTGCATTTGTAAATTCCAAAAGCCAATATTAAGGAATATTAGTGGTAAAAAAAAAGCACTTGTGGGTTTAACTCAGCTTGTTTTTTTTTGTACAATTCTCCTTTAAGGGGGTGTGGCAAGGGGTGTGTCCTATGCCTGCATACTTTTGCTAATAGGTGTCCCTCATTCCCATCTCAAAAAGTTGGGAGGTATGCATTTGATGGGCGCTGGTGAGACTGCATTGATACGGTAGGCGCTGATGAGGCTGCATTGATGGGCGCTGGTGAGGCTGTATTGATGGGCACTGGTGAGGCTGCATTGATAGGCGCTGGTGAGGCTGCATTGATAGGCGCTGGTGAGGTTGAATTGATAGGTGCTAGTGAGGCTGCATTGATGGGCGCTGGTGAGGCTGCATTGATACAGTAGGCGCCGATGAGGCTGCATTGATAGGCGCTGGTGAGGCTGCATTGATAGGCGCTGGTGAGGTTGAATTGATAGGTGCTAGTGAGGCTGCATTGATGGGCGCGGGTGAGGCTGCATTTGATGAGCACCTTTTGCACTTTTTTTGCAAGTTTTTTCATTTTTTTGCACTAATTTGCACATTGGCACTTTACTTATCGATCACCTTTGGATGTTGTACTATTATCTGTTGTTGGATCGGTATATGTATGCTCACCATACATTATATATGAGCATCTTTAGCATTCCTCATATAGTACTGTATCACTATTTTAGCACTTTATGTAGTTTATATATCTTTAGCGCAAGTTATGCATTTGATGAGCGCTGTTGAGGCTGAATTGATAGGCGCTAGTGAGGCTGCATTGATAGGCGCTAGTGAGGCTGCATTGATAGGCGCTGGTGAGGCTGCATTTTAATGGGCTCTGGTGAGGCTGCATTGATGGTGACTGGAGAGGCTGCACTGATGGGCGCTGAAGAGGGTGCGTTTGATGGGTGCTTCATTAAAAAGGTGGGGTATACATGGGCAGAACAAAAGGGGATGGAGTGAGGGTGGAGCCAAGGGGGGTGCGGCAAAATTAGGTTTTGCCCTAGGGTGTCAAAAATCCTTGCACCAGCCCTGGTTAGTTGCTAGGACCGGTCGGGGGTCTCAGTGCCACAAGGTGGGAGGGTAAGAGAAATACATCAGCTTGTTACAAGAAGGAGCAGGGACCTCCAGCTGCACAGAGGCTTGCTATTGCTTTTGTATAAATGGTACCAGAAATCTTGGACCCACCAATACATGAAATTAAACAGTTGATTTGCATTGTATGATTTTCTCTATTGTGGAAGATGAACACGAGGATCGCGCTCGGCCGGCGGGGTCACGCACAATTTTCATGTTTGACTGGAGAGTACCTTTACCTTTACCCAAGACTTCTGTCTTTGATCTCACAGCTCTGTGCTGAATAAATGTGACGATACGGAAGCTCTGAATGAAACATTGTTCAGAGTCGGCCGAGCCTGACCACAGAGGGAGCTTCAACGATCGATCTAATACTGTCCTCCAGGTGGTCCCAACCCCCATTATCCAAATTATTTATGTAGGATTATATCATAGGAAAGCCTTCTTAAAACAGAAAGTATTCACATTCACATAATTATGATTTATTATATTGGGAATTCATGTGAGAGACCAACACAGAGTGGCACATAATTGTGAAGTGGAAGGAAAATGATAAATGGTTTTCTAATTTTTTTTACAAATAAATATCTAAAAAATGTGTGTGTGGGGGGGGGGGCATGTGTATTCAGCCCCCTTTTCTCTAATACCCCTAACTAAAATCTAGGGGAACCAATTGCCTTCAGAAGTTACCTAATTAGTAAATAGAGTCCACCTGTGTGTAATTTAATCTCTGTAGAAATACAGCTGTTCTGTGAAGCCCTCAGAGATTTGTTAGAGAACCTTACGTTCAGTAAGGTTCTCTAAAATATCTCTGAGGGCCTCACAGAACAGCTGTATGAAGACCAAGGAACACACTAGACAGTTCAGCCGTGTGGGTGTGTCCATAAAGGCCGCCCCCTCTCTACTGTACCTGTCTATCAACAATAGATAGATTCATGCATTGCATGAATCTATCTATTGTCGCCGCTGCCACCCCCCTATTCAGGTGTCCGGCACCTTGTCGGGCTTCAGGCATCTGAATTACAGCAGCATTTTTTGTTGTTGCTCTAGGCTCTAATCAGGCAATAGGCTCTAATAGTCTTCCAAATTGGTAAACAGTGGGCGCAATGCTGTGTGTTAGGGAAGCAAATAAATCGCTTACCAACCCTGACCTTCCTCTCAGCCAATTAGGTGCTCGGGTTTGGTTACCTGTCACCTGATTGGCCTAAGGCGTCCAATCCATCGTGACCTGAGACAGGTAAGTGCCGGGTGGGCGGGGGATGCACACTGGCAGCAATTGATGGAGCAAAGTAGCGGCAATTGATGGGACACACTGGCAGTAATTGATGGGTACAGTGGCTGCAATTGATTTTTTATTTTTTTCAGTTTGTTTGCGCCCACCCAAAATTTTGAGCACCAGCCGCCACTGCAAATCAGGGATAAAGCTGGGTTAGGTTATAAAAAAATCTCCCAAGCTTTGAAAATCTCACAGAGCTCTGTTCAATCCATCATCCGAAAATGGAAAGAGTATGGCACAACTGCAAACCTACCAAGACATGGCTGTCCATCCTAAACTGACCGGGCCGGGCAAGGAGAGCATTCATCAGAGAAGCAGCCAAGAGGCCCATGGTAACTCTGGAGGAGCTGCAGAGATCCACAGCTCAGGGGGGAGAATCTGTCCACAGGACAACTATTAGTGGTGCTCTCCACAAATCTGCCCTTTATGGAAGAGTCACAAGAAGAAAGACATTGGTGACAGAAAGACATAAGATGTCCTGTTTTCAGTTTGTGAGAAGCCATGTGGGGGAGGGGACACAGCAAACATGTGGAAGAAGGGGCTCTGGTCACATGACACCAAAATTGAACTTTTTGGCCTAAAAGCAAAACGCTATGTGTGGGGAAAACTAACACTGCACATCATCCTGAACACACCATCCCCACTGTGAAACATGTTGGTGGCAACATCATGTGGTGGGGATGCTTTTCTTCAGCAGGGACAGGGAAGCTGGTCAGAGTTGATGGGAAGATGGATGGAGCCAAATACAGGGCAATCTTAAAAGAAAACCTGTTAGAGTCTGGAAAAGACTTGTGACTGGGGGGAAGGTTCACCTTCCAGCAGGACAACAACCCCAAACATACAGCCAAAGCTACAATGGAATGGTTTACATCAAATCATATCCATGTGTTAGAATGGCCCAGTAACAGTCCAGACCTAAATCACATTGAGAATCTGTGGCAAGACTTGAAAATTTGCTGATCACAGACGCTCTCCATCCAATCTGACAGAGCTTGAGATATTTTACAAAGAAGAATGGGCAGAAATGTCACTCTCTAGATGTGCAAAGCTGGTAGAGACATCCCCAAAAAGACTTGCAGCTGTAATTGCAAAGAAAGGGGGTTCTATAAAGTATTGACTTTACAAATGTAACCCCCCCCCCCCCCCACCCACTTCACATATTTTTTTTTTGTTTTTGGCTGTAACATGACAAAATGTGGAAAATGTCAAGGGGTATGAATACTTTTTCAAGGCACTGTATGCAGTGATGAATGATATATTCTTTACCACATTGCAGTACAATTCATTTTGAATTGCACCCTAATGCAGCTCTGATGCACATGCATTGCAGCCCACTTCCAACCAGGGCCGGCGCTAGCGCAAGGCAACATGGGCACTTGCCTTACGGCGCCTTAAAGCAATGCACAGGAATGGCGAAGTGTGAATGGGGTAGCAACTGATTCACATCAGCTGGTAAAATATTTAGTCTCCACCCCCCCCTTTTTTTTTAAATGTGTCACACAGCAGATTCCTGAATGAGAAGCATCAGAAACAAGCTGCCATTGCTTGCTATACCTGTACAGCATATTTGCTTAAGACTAGTGAAGCTGAACCCATTCAGCCAATCACGTCACTGTCCTGGACTGCGGCCAGCATTGTGGGTGGGTATAGGTCTGCCAATGTCTTGCCAAAATGTATTAACCGCTCTGCTGCACTATATACCGGCAGCACATCCTATTATTATCATTCCATCACTGGGGTACCCACTAATTAAAGCAATAATGCCACCCAAGTAATGGAGTCCAGCCAATGTGCATGGCTCAGCATGTGGCAGAGTGTGTACAGATGGGTAAAGCGTTGTCATAAGGCAGGAGGCTACAATCATTGCAAATAAAGGGCCAGTTTCCTGTCCTTCAGGCTTTAGGGGGTCCAGTCTATGGGTAGTGGTGGTATAAAAGACCCCAAAGTCAGTGGGGGTAACTAATGCCTCGTCATTGGTGTGCATGGGATGAATAGTGCCCACTTGTTGGTGTCAGTGGAAGGAATAGTGCCCTATAATTGGTATCAGTGGGAGAAATAATGCCCCATTCTTGGTGTCAGTGGGAGGAATAGTGCCCACTTGTTGGTGTCAGTGAAAGAAATAGTGCCCTATTCTTAGTGTCAGTGAAAGGAATAGTGCCCCATTATTGGTGTCAGTGGTAGGAATAGTGCCCCCTTGTTGGTGTCAGCGGAAGGAATAGCGCCCTATAATTGGTATCAGTGGGAGGAATAGTGCCCCCTTGTTGATGTCAGTGGTAGGAATAGTGTCCACTTGTTGGTGTCAGTGAAAGGAATAGTGCCCCCTTGTTGGTGTCATAAAAGGAATAGTGCTCCCTTGTTGGTGTCAGTGAAAGGAATATTCCCCCCTTGTTGGTGTCAGTGGTAGGAATAGTGCCCACTTGTTGGTGTCAGTGGAAGGAATAGTGCCCCCTTGTTGGTGTCAGTGAAAGGAATCGTGCCCACTTGTTGGTGTCAGTAAAAAGGAATAGTGCCCACTTGTTGGTGTCAGTGAAAGGAATAGTGCCCACTTGTTGGTGTCAGTGAAAGGAATCGTGCCCCCTTGTTGGTGTCAGTGAAAGGAATAGTGCCCACTTGTTGGTGTCAGTGAAAGGAATCATGCCCCCTTGTTGGTGTCAGTGGAAGGAATAGTGCCCTATAATTTGTATCACTGGGAGGAATAGTGCCCACTTGTTGGTGTCAGTGAATGGAATAGTGCCCCCTTGTTGGTGTCAGTAAAAGTAATAGTGCCCACTTGTTGGTATCAATGAATAGAATAGTGCCCCCTTGTTGGTGTCAGTGGGAAAAATAGTGCCCCATAATTGGTGTCAGTGAATGGAATAGTGTCCCATCATTGGTATTAGTGGAAGGAATAGTGTCCCATCATTGGTGTCAGTGGGAGGAATAGTGCCCCATCATTGGTGTCAGTGAAAGGAATAGTGTCCCATCATTGGTATTAGTGGAAGGAATAGTGCCCCATAATTGGTGTCAGTGGTAGGAATAGTGTCCCATCATTGGTGTCAGTGCGAAGCATAGTGCCTTGTATCTTTTGGAAGAATAATACCCCAAGGGCCAGATAAAGGCAAGCTAAGAGCTGTATCCAGCCCACGGGCCGCAGTTTGGAGACCACTGCAATGGACTGACATGCTTGCCTTGCAGCACTGAAGCCTTCCTGGTAAATCCCACTAAGTCTGTGTTTGCATGAAGGGTTCATTCCTACTACATTTGTACAGAATTCCTGCTGGTTTCTGCAGCCCTAAATCCCGGCCCCTTTTCAGGGTCACCTTGCACCGTGCAGCATTGATGGGAATGGGCACTATGGAGAAACAGGTGACCTCCATTGTTGTGTATTGCAGCATAGCAGCAGATGCAGGAGAAATCACACCGGTGTGACTGGGGACTAATGGTGGGCCAACTACCTTCAACCCACTTTATATTAGATTGTTAGCTCCTTAGGCAAGGGCTAGGGTGAACACTTTCATTTTCTTGGTAAGGCGCTGCAATATACTGCAATACATGACTTAGTAAAATGTGTTCAGTTTAATCAGCTGACGGGGATTTCCGTTCACTTCACACCCTGACAAAGTATTTACATGACTTTCCCTTCTGGGACTGTATCTGCTTTTCTAAACAAATTCCTCCTAGTGACTGAAGGAAAAAGGTGACACACACAGGACTCAGGAGGGACTGGAGAGCCTCTGAGAATCACCATGAGGAGGCTTATCACCACTGACCACCAATGTCAGGTGGGTCTTCTCTACTGACCACCAATGTGAGGAGCAACTTCTCCACTAACCACCAATGTAAGGGTGAACTTCTCCACTGACTCAATGTAGAGGGGAACTTCTCTACTGACCACCAATGTAAGGGGGGAACTTCTCCACTAACCACCAATGTGCGGAGGGCCTTCTCCACTGACCACCAATGTGCAAAGGGTCTTCTCCACTGACCATCAATGTAAGGGGGAACTTCTCCACTGACCACCAATGTGTGGAGGGCCTTCTCCACTGACCACCAATGTAAGGGGGAACTTCTCCACTGACCACCAATGTGCAAAGGGTCTTCTCCACTGACCATCAATGTAAAGGGGAACTTCTCCACTGACAGCCAATGTAAGGGAGAAGTTCTCTACTGACCACCAATGTAAGGTGTGCCTTCTCCACTGACCACCAATGTGAGGGGAACTTCTCTACTGACCACCAATGTGAGGGGGGAACTTCTCCACTGACCATCAATGTAAGGGGGAACTTCTCTAATGACCACCAATATGAGGGGGGAACTTCTCCACTGACCACCAATGTGAGGGGGGAACTTCTCCACTGACCATCAATGTAAGGGGGAACTTCTCTAATGACCACCAATATGAGGGGGGCATTCTCCACTGACCACCAATATGAGGGGGGCATTCTCCACTGACTACCAATGTAAGGGGGGACATTACAAGATTTGGATGCTCGCAAACCAAGGTTTTACTGTATAGAGATCAGACCAAAATGAGGGACAAATGAGGAGGACAGAGGGACAGAGGGACATTGCTCCAAATCAGGGACAGTTGGGACCTATGATTGATATATAATCATCTCATATTAAAGGTGTATACTTTGTCATGTTTCTTGGATTGAAACCTTAGTTGGCAGGGATTGGGTGAACGTGTCAGTTACGCTCCTCGGGGTTCATACAATGAAGATGATAGCCGCTGCCTGCAGGCCTTGCAGCGATACACAAATTATTTAAAAAAACGATTGTTCTGGTGAAGGAATTTTAATTGCCGGCGCACTTTTCTCTATAAAAGGAGGTTTCACTTTGTTGCTGCAACTGGTTAGTGACAGACTATTATTCATATCCTGCCGGTTTCTTCTCATCTCCTGTGTAAAAGTCATAAAACAATAAAAGAAAATCTTATGACAGTTCCAAAGTCCGGGAAATCTGGAGATGAACGAAAAGAACACAATATAAGACCTGATATTCGCAGTCCCAGGGGGCTACACTATATAATAATTGCATTTCCTGGGGGCTATATTCAGGCCCATACACACAATCGGACTTTTCAGCAACACCGGTCTGACGGACGTGTTTTACCGGACAATCCGGCCGTCTGTACGCTCCATCGGACAATTGTTTTCGGTTTTTCAACAGACAAATGTTCGCTGTGCATGCTCTCAAAATGTCTGATGGAGGATCATCCGATCGTGTGTACACAAGTCCATCGGACTAAAATCCAAAGTACAAACACGCATTCTCTGAACCAATGCTAAAGATCAGACAACACACATACTGCAGATCCCTACCAGGGGGGATATCACTAGTCTCTGTCAAATCTCCTCAGGACACTCTTCCACACTGAGAACCCCTGACTAGCCCTCACACCTGGCTAGATTAAGGTGACAGCATAAAGGATTAATATCATCTGATATTTTATCTTTCATCAATAGACTTTACACAATAGGATTCATTCCTTGTCTGAGGCCTCCCCAGCAATTCAATCTGAGTGGATACAATACACAGAGACAGGGGACTAGTGGTTACCTCAGCATCGCTCCTCAAGACCCTCAGTCCATATTCCCCCCCCCTGTCAGAGTACATTACAGCCTCTCAGATTAAGTCTACCACCTGAAGAAATATACACCACATAATTTTAAAGCGGAGCTCCACCCAGTATAACAACATTTTACAATGTTGTTTGAAAAAAAAAAAAAACCTGAAAAAAATTAAAAAAAAAATACTCACCCGAAATAGCTGTTGCTATGCGGAAGTCCGTAATCTGCCTCTTCCTGATCCGCGGTGTGTTTTCTTCTTCTTCTTCTCCTTGTGAATGGGCGCGCTGCTTCCTGGGAACTGTGTGTGTTCTCAGAGAGCAGCGCGCCCATTCACAAGCCAGCGTGAGACTCGCGCAGGCGCAGTAGGAAACGGGCAGTGAAGCCGTACGGCTTCACTGCCTGTTTCCCATATTGTGAATGGCGGCGCGGGACCCGGAGCGATCGTGGGACCGGCATCGGGGGGCCCATCAGCGCGGGCGCCTAGGACAGGTAAGTGTCTTTATTTAAAGTCAGCAGCTACACTGTTAGTAGCTGCTGACTTTAAAAAAAATTTTTACCGTGGCTGGAGCTCCGCTTTAAGGCTGCAATCTTAAGAGGAAAACTTTCATTCAACAATATCTTACTTAATCTGCAATAATCGCAAGTCATTTACTATAATTCATTTCAGGGATACTTTTAAGGTGGCGACTTAGGGAAGACCCACCACTCACCGTCGGGTGTCTGATGACAAAATTTTTTGAAGATCTTAGATCCCCCCCCATCTACAGTAATGACACCCACTTATTATATTAAACAGGGACTCCACCTATAACAGATTTTGTCAGTTTTCCCAGTTTGACTACAAGCCCTGGTACCCAGGTATGAACTGAACACTAAAATATCATGCTCCTCCCAATGGTTGATTCAGGATACTTAATAAATCTGCCGACCCTAATATTCACTTAGCTTTGACTCATGTGGGTGCAAATATTCTGCTACACATTCAACACATGAAGGGAAAGCGAAACAAGAAGAACAAGAATACTATTAAAACTTTAGCCGTCGAGGAATCTCTTAAAAACATGGACTCCAAACTCCACACACATACGCTGGAAATTACCGAAAATTCTATGTCTGTCAAACAAATGTCATCTCACCTGTTAGCCATCTCACCACCCCCTTCATCAGACTTTATATCACATACAGCGCTATACTCGTCTGTTGTTAAAGAAGGAATAATATCCACAATGTCGGGTCAATTAACCCCTTCTGAGGCCCCTTCTCAAAACCCTATCTACATCCATTCTAATACTGAACGCTCCCCTGAAGCCCCCTTCAATGTTACTGACTTATTCAACAGGATATCGGAAATGCTAGATAGGGGCCTCGCCCAGAATGCTGAAAGAATCACTAAGGACATCAGGGCCGACTTCCAAAGCCTTGGAAACAGGATTGAATCCATAGAACGGAAACTGGATCTTAATATCTCTAGAATCGAACAAAATACTGACCACATACAACACCTGCAAGAACAACTGGAGGTGGCCCAGGCCAGAATAGATGATTTGGAGAACAGATCAAGGAGGGATAATTTCAGGCTCAGGGGGCTACCTGAGTCCATCACAGATGTACACTCAGCTATACAGGACATCATAAAAATCCTGATCCCATCCATGCCTATTCACAAAATGGAATTAGACAGAGCACATAGATCCCTAGGCCCACCAAGAAAAGACGGCTTACCGAGAGATGTGATAGTAAAGCCTCACTATTACTCCACCAAAGACGAGGTGATGAAAAAATCTCGACAACAAGAAAACCTTCAATATCAAGGTGCAACGATTCAAATATTTTCAGTAGGGCTGTTACTGATCAAAAATTTTGTGTTCGATTAATCGTTTTTTATTTTAATCGATTAATCGACTAATTTCGATTAATTATAAACGCACATACAGATCCAACAATTTTTAGCTGATCTCCTTGCAGGCTGGTTCCCAGTGCAGCTCCAACCACTGGAAAAATGGATAGCAGGATACAAAAAACACACAAAGGCAGCGCTCGATGGGAATTACATTAAAACTTTTATAGTCTTCAAGTAGGTAACAAAATAAATATTGCAATGGAGATAAAATCGATGTAGCTACATAAACTGTAAAAATGGTGCGAGTAATACCAAACGTAGCAAAAGCATAAAAACTTGTAGCTAAGTATGATACTGGTATAAAAATGTGTACGACGATACCACTGCTGAATCCAGATGAGGAGGGGTTAACATCGGTCCGTCGGCATGTAGATGTCCCATGAAGGGAACTATCACAACTCCCTATGGATGGTTGTAGAATCCCAGGTTGATAGAGGGAAGTGATAGAGGGAAGTGTAACAGCCCTTGCGTGTGGCAGATAGTAAGGTCCCGCCGGCATACAGATATGAAGGCACAGCAAAGGAGCCCTTCAGATGGTCACGGCAAGCCCCGCCGGTGTTCGTGACATTACCAGATCTCCGACGAAACTCCCTGAAGGCCCAGAAGCCGGCAGAGAGGTGAGTACCAATCAAAAGAATTTTAATCGATCAAAAAGATTTTGATCGATCAAAAAATTAAAGATTAATCGATTAATTAAAAGTTAATTTGCACAGCCCTAATTTTCAGACATATCTCCCTACACCATTCAGAAGAGGAGAGCGATGAAACCACTACTTTCTGCCCTCATGAAAAAAGACATTAAATACAAATGGGCCTTCCCATTCGCCTTAAAATTCAACTATAACGGCAGACTCCACATAGTACACAACTTTCAAGAAGGTGAAAGACTATTACTAGACCTGAAAATTATTTCACATGAACCAGCCATGGACACTTTACCACCGCAACAAACCTCAGCTAAAAGAAATACACCCAATAGTCCAACCTCAAATCCCTGGAATAGAGTCAAACACAGGAAAGTCTAAAATAACTCTACTAAACATGAACTGAAATGATTTAATCTTAGCTCCGGTGGTGTCCATCCCCCATTCATATAAGTTGTTGTGTATTTTTTTATTATTATTATTTATTTATTTATTTATTTATTTATTTTCTTCCCCAATAGGCCTTCTTTTAATATGATTTGTTTCTCAATTCTTGATCAAATTACTTATAAGGTTTTCTGGTAGAGTAAGAGTTAATATTTACTGGCTCACTTATATAATTTATTTATTTATTCTTGTGGTTTTTCAATATCTACTTACCCATATGGTTCTACAATTTTTATTTTTTCCTATGGTATTAAAACATTCTTTTTTTGGGGGGGAAGGTACTATCTCTTCAATTGTTATTTTTGGGGGATCAACCCTTTGTTTTTCAAAATTTAATTCATGAACTTTTTGATTGTCGCTGACATCTGGCGGTGAGGCCCTGAGCCTCAACCTACTTCTTGGAGCGACACTTTGTCGCCCTGACAAGTAGGAAGTTAGTCCTCTAAATGGACTACTCTAATAAATTCTGTTTGATTGAAGGAAGGAGCAAACTTCCCTTCCTTCAATCTGGGTCATGGTTTGACCTTTTGCAATACTACATCTTGCTTTGTTGTTACCATTTTTGCCTTTATTTCCATGTATCTATTCTCCCCTTCTTTTGCCCCTTTACCTTCCCACCCTCCCTCCCGGCCTACCTGCCATCACAGGTGTCTTCTGAGCTATGGACTCAGTCTGCAAGACACGATCTGTCCATAACACTTTTTACGACCCATGGCTGGCTCAAATAACACTACTAAACCCCTGCGTGTTGTGACACACAACACCCAGGGGTTGAACTCTCCTATTGAAAGACGAAAAGCCCTCCAGGCATACAAGGCGCTTCATGTAGATATAGTGCTCCTGCAGGAGACACACTTCCCAAGGCGGTACTCCCCCTCATTCCTACACTCCCACTTCCCAGTATTCTATTTATCCAATGCGGAAAACAAGACGAAAGGAGTGGCTATCTTGTTATCCAAATTTTGTAATTTTAATTTACTAAAGGAATATGGAGACCCGGAAGGCAGATTTATTTTGGTAAAAGGAACTCTTGACGAGAAGCTATACACGTTTGTCTCCTATTACGCCCCCAATAGGGGACAGAAGAAGTTTTTCTCTCAGATGCTTGAGGTCCTCCATCCTCTTATGGAGGGCATCATTATCATGGGAGGAGACTCCAACCTGGCTTTCGATTCGGGCTTAGATAAATCCAAACCAAATAATAATAAACTCATAAGGCCAACCAAAATTAGCACACAAGTAGCTCGCATGCTTCATCAATCCCGATTGACCGATATTTGGAGAGAATTAAATCCGAAAACTAAAGATTACACCCACTATTCTAATCCTCACAAATCGTACTCCCGCATAGACCATATACTAATATCCAACCATCATGTCCCAGCAGCCTCTAAATCCACTATAAAGGATGTCCCTTGGTCAGACCACTCCATGGTTCTATTAACCTTGAGAAAAGAGGACACAACTCATAAAATGTCTCACTGGACACTTAACCAGTCGATCTTAAAAGATCCCACTCTCATGGCAGAAATTGAACAATCCATAAAGGAATATTTTGAAATTAACGATACTAAAGATATATCCCCCGAAACCTTATGGGCTGCCCATAAAGCTACAGTTAGGGGAAAAATAATACAAATTGCAGCCAAACTTAGAAGACAAAAGAAATTGACCATAGAGAAATTGGAAGAGACCTACTCAGAGTTACGTAGAAAACATAAATTAGACCCTCTCAGTGTTCCCACCCACGATCTTGATGCTGCTAGATCGGCCTTAAACCTAGCTCTGACAGCAAAATCAGAAATTGATCTAAAATGGACAGGTGCCAGGTTCTACCATTTAAAGGATAAAATAGGTCCAATGCTAGCACGCAAACTATCTCCCAGATTTAAATCGAGAACCATCCCTAAGATAAAAATGGCAGATGGTACCCTTACTCTAAATCCTCGGCGGGCGATGGGGGCCTTCCACGACTTCTATTCCAAGCTCTACGCTAAGGATAGTAACTTTTCTTCGGACAAAATAGGTGAATATTTGAACAGCCTGAATCTTCCCAGGTTGACAAAAGTTCACAAGGAGTTGATGGAGGCACCCATTTTAGCTGAGGAAGTTATGTCAGTGATCAAAAACTTAAAATTAAACACAGCTCCTGGCCCTGATGGATTCTCAGGGTCTTACTACAAAACATTTCCTATCATTCTATCACCCTACCTAGCACGATTTTACAATCATTTGACTGAGGGCTCCCCTATAGATAAACAACTTAATTTGGCCTATATTTCGTTGATACCGAAACCCGATAAAGATCATAGCCTAGTAGAGAACTATAGACCGATATCCCTCATTAATAACGACCTAAAAATACTTACTAAAATAATAGCTAATAGGATGTCTGCCTTCTTAGGTCAATACATATCCAAAGATCAAGTAGGTTTTATCACAGGGAGACAAGGCCCGGACCAGATCAGGAGAGCTATTGATCTTATCTCTTTAATGTACTCGGGGTGGTCTGGAAGCACTAGACAAAGAGGTATGCTTCTCTCACTTGATCTCCAGAAAGCCTTTGATTCAGTATCTTGGCCATTTTTGTTTTCTGTTTTGAATCGTTGGGGGTTTGGTTCTAAATTTTTAGGAATCATCTCCGCTCTCTATTCCTCCCCTGAAGCTAAAATCCGGTTACAAGGCATATTCTCGGAATCTATAAATATCCAAAGAGGCACAAGACAGGGCTGCCCTCTATCTCCTCTGATATTCGCTATTGTTATTGAATCTCTGGCCATAGCCATCCGAGATAACGCGAATATCAGGGGAGTTCATTGTAATAAAAAAGAACACAAATGCGCATTATTCGCAGATGATTTGCTACTCTTCGTGACCTCTCCCATCTCCTCCCTTCCGGAAATTTTCTCCCTGCTAGACGAGTTCTCTAAAGTCTCGGGTCTCACGGTAAACATGCCTAAATCTAGGGCCCTTAATATTTCTCTTTCAGAACCCACAGTGTCCCTCTTGAGAAACAAATATATTTTCAAATGGGACTCTACGTCTACTAACTATTTAGGTATCAACCTGACCCCAAATTTCCAGAATTTATACTTAGCCAATTACCCTCCTATGTATAGGAAACTCGAGAAGGACCTTACCGAATGGGGAGCGCAGAAAATAGGCTGGATCGGCAGAATTAATTCTACCAAGATGACCCTCCTCCCGAAACTTCTATATCTTTTTCGATCCCTTCCGATCCCGATAATAAAAAGCCATCTAAAATCCTTTCAAGGTAAAATCACCAAGTTTATCTGGAACAAAAAGGGACCCCGTCTTCCCTCTCGTAGTCTGTTTAACTTACCTGAACAGGGAGGTCTAGGAGTGCCAAACTTGTTATGGTATTATCAATCCACAAGGTTAGCGCAATTATCGGAGGTTTACCTTGGAAATGATCGCCCAGATTGGATAGAAATAGAAGAACAGGCTTCCCCATTATCCACAATCGAAGAACTCATGTGGCGCGCTCCTAAAAGTAGACCCCCTATACTATCCCCCACCCTATCACAAGCATTGGTATTATGGGATTCACTTAAAAGCAATCCACTCTTAGTTTCTAGAGGCAAACCTTTGTCAAGTATCTTTCTCGACCCATCTTTCTGCCCCAAAACGGAAGTGGACTCCTTCAAATGGTGGCTTGATAGGGGGGTGTACCGCATTGGACGTTTCTTTCAACACACAGGTCCTCTTCCTGAGCAATTCCTTATAGACAACCTTTGCCCCCCCCCCTCTGAAAGATCCAGATTACACCAAATACATACCTTTGCTCAGAAACTTTGGAACGATAAAACAATTTCTGGCCTTTTGACCCCATATGAACACAAATGCGAACAAGCTCAGAATAGGAAAGGTATTATCTCTATCATCTACAAATCTCTTGCATCAAATAACATAAAATTACCTCATATGCTAGCTTGGGAAAGAGAGCTTCAAGAGGACTGGGACTTGGTGGACTGGCAAAAAAACTACTCTAGATCTCTTAAGGTTTTTAAGAGTCCATCCCTCATTGAAGCTAATATAAAAAATTTCACTAGATGGTACTTGGTCCCATTTAAATTGGCCACCATGTATTCGTCATCCTCACCACTATGCTTTAGAGGTTGTCAAGGAATAGGCACCATGATCCATACTTGGTGGGAGTGCCCTAGGATACGGGGATTCTGGAACAGGGTATTCCAGATTATCAGGAGAGTTACCGGTTGTAACCTCCATCAATCTCCTGCAATAGCCTTATTGAATGGTCTAATACCACAGAGTTCCAAGGCCATTAGACAGCTGATTCTATTTATACTGACTGGCGCCAGAATCACTTTAGCGGCTGCATGGAAGAAACCGTCTGTTTCCATTTTACACATGAAGAGAAAGGTTACATGGATTATGGAACAAGAAAAAAGAATTAACTCTATGTTAGATACCTCTACCCAGTTCACTGAAATTTGGGAACCTTGGTTGATTTACATGGGAATCTCCCACAACATGTAAATTTAGTTTTGGCTCTGGACTCAGACTGATGTAATCCTATGGCAGGTAGGCCCACCCTCCCTTTCCCTTTCCTCTCCTTCCTCTTTCCTCCTTCTCCCCCTCTCTTTTCTTTATTCTTATTTTTTCTCTTGAACAGGAGATATTCATTACATATCATATTCTCCACTGGTCTCAGGTAGTGCTGATTTAGTTTAACTGGATGTATGTATTAAATTCCTTGTCTCCTTTTAGGTTTATAAGTTAAGAGTTGATTGAGAGATGTTTCTCTGGACAACATTTGGATCCAATTTTTTTGTCATCAAGGGGGGGCTGGGTGGGGGGGGGCTGGAGGAGAGGGGCTATAGTTGGGACATTGGGGGGGGGGGGAGGAGAGGGGGAAATCTAGTTAAGAAATGTAATCTATTGTTTACTACTATAATTGTCAACACAATGTTTCCTGATGCATTTATTGTATTATGTTTATTACTCTGTATGCTCTTTATTTTATTATAATAAACTTAAATTTAAATGAAAAAAAAAAAAAGATCAGACAACAATAGCAAAAGTTGCCCAAAGGGTGGCGGTAAAGAGCTGAAAAACCATGTGATTTGGTGAATGTTGGCTAAAAATGTCCATGTCTATGTCTGCCAGCCTCTGACCTCCTGTACCATGTCTGCCAGCCTCTGACCTCCTGTACCATGTCTGCTAGCCTCTGACCCCCCATACCATGTCTGCTAGCCTCTGACCCCCCCATACCATGTCTGCGCAGCCTCTGACCCCCCATACCATGTCTGCGCAGCCTCTGATCCCCCATACCATGTCTGCGCAGCCTCTGACCCCCCGTACAATGTCTGCGCAGCCTCTGACCCCCCGTACCATGTCCACGCAGCCTCTAACCCCCGTACAATGTCTGCCAGCCTCTGACCTCCTGTACCATGTCTGCTAGCCTCTGACCCCCCATACCATGTCTGCGCAGCCTCTGACCCCCATACCATGTCTTCCAGCCTCTGACCCCCTGTACCATGTCTGCCAGCCTCTGACCCCCCATACCATGTCTGCCAGCCTCTGACCCCCCGTACTATGTCTGCCAGCCTCTGACCCCCGTACCATGTCTGCGCAGCCTCTGACCCCCATACCATGTCTTCCAGCCTCTGACCCCCTGTACCATGTCTGCGCAGCCTTTAAATCCTGTACCATGTCTGCCAGCCTCTGACCCCCCGTACTATGTCTGCCAGCCTCTGACCCCCGTACCATGTCTGCGCAGCCTCTGACCCCCCGTACCATGTCCGTGCAGCTTATTTTAGGTACTTTTTTGCAGTGCCAGTAAAAAATGCAGCTCTGTCAGTAAATTTCATATTTCTTGCCAGTACAAAATTGGTGCCGTTTTTTTTATTTTAGCGTCCTGCCAGTAAATTTCATTTCGGGGGGTTGGCAACACTGCTCGATAATGGCTACAAAGTTACACTGTTACACTCTAACCATTGGAAGAGAAGAGACTGGGAAATGCCTCCATCTGTCTGCAGCAGACTCATGACACTGCGTCGGGCTAAGTAAAGTCTAGGCTTTGTAGCGATGGATAAAAGGTAAAACTTTTGTAAAAAATGACACTGCTGTATTCTGACACGCAAATAATTCACTGACAGGTTCACTGTGAGCCAAGTTACATAGTTACATAATTAGTCAGGTTGAAAAAATACACAAGTCCATCCAGTCCAACCATAAAAAAAAAAAGTCCTCCAATGAAATGAGTAAGTATGGCTGCCCCTGGGTACAGTATATACAGAATGACCAACTATGCATGGACACAAGATTACTTTTAAACATGAACATGATGAAGTGATTAGTTAATCAGATTTATTGAAAAATACTTTAGAGACTCCCAAGGCTATGGATTCCCTTTAAAGGTAACATCAAGGCATCTGTTTGAGAATCACTGCTGACAACTAGAATTCTCTGACTCCCAATGACCTCCCCCAAATAAATATGAAGTTATTCAGGTTTACTGTCAGAAGTGGAGGAATTGCTTCTTTATTATTGAGACTTCTGAAACATATATCTTGTTTTGCTGCAGGTTACATTAAGGTGCCTTTGTTGCTTAAAAAAAATGTTTTAAAAAGTCCTCTGCAATCAGAAGCGTTTGGAACTGCCCTTCTCCAAATTTACCCCAGAGGGTCATTTTCAGGTTTTTAGGGAACCCTTGCTAAAACCAATTAATTGGGGGTCAGTGAAAACAGCCCCTTACATTGGTGATCAGTGGGAAGAATGTTCCTTACATTGGTGATCAGTGAGAAGAATGTTCCTTACATTGGTGATCAGTGGGAAGAATGTTCCTTACATTGGTGATCAGTGGGAAGAATGTTCCTTACATTGGTGATCAGTGGGAAGAATGTCCCTTACATTGGTGATCAGTGGGAAGAATGTTCCTTACATTGGTGATCAGTGGGAAGAATGTCCCTTACATTGGTGATCAGTGAGAAGAATGTCCCTTACATTGGTGATCAGTGGGAAGAATGTCCCTTACATTGGTGATCAGTGGGAAGAATGTCCCTTACATTGGTGATCAGTGGGAAGAATGTCCTTTACATTGGTGATCAGTGGGAATAATGTCCCTTACATTGGTGATCAGTGGGAAGAATGTTCCTTACATTGGTGATCAGTGGGAAGAATGTCCCTTACATTGGTGATCAGTGGGAAGAATGTCCCTTACATTGGTGATCAGTGAGAAGAATGTTCCTTACATTGGTGATCAGTGAGAAGAATGTCCCTTACATTGGTGATCAGTGGGAAGAATGTCCCTTACATTGGTGATCAGTGAGAAGAATGTCCCTTATATTGGTGATCAGTGGGAAGAATGTCCCTTACACTGGTGATCAGTGAGAAGAATGTCCCTTACATTGGTGATCAGTGGGAAGAATGTCCCTTACATTGGTGATCAGTGAGAAGAATGTCCCTTACATTGGTGATCAGTGGGAAGAATGTCCCTTACATTGGTGATCAGTGGGACGAATGTCCCTTACATTGGTGATCAGTGAGAAGAATGTCCCTTATATTGGTGATCAGTGGGAAGAATGACCCTTACATTGGTGATCAGTGAGAAGAATGTCCCTTACATTGGTGATCAGTGGGAAGAATGTCCCTTACATTGGTGATCAGTGAGAAGAATGTCCCTTACATTGGTGATCAGTGGGAAGAATGTCCCTTACATTGGTGATCAGTGGGAAGAATGTCCCTTACATTGGGGATCAGTATGAAGAATGTCCCTTACATTGGTGATCAGTGAGAAGAATGTCCCTTACATTGGTGGTCAGTGGGAAGAATGTCCCTTACATTGGTGATCAGTGAGAAGAATGTCCCTTACATTGGTGATCAGTGGGAAGAATGTTCCTTACATTAGTGATCAGTGAGAAGAATGTTCCTTACATTGGTGATCAGTGGGAAGAATGTCCCTTACATTGGTGATCAGTGAGAAGAATGACCCTTACATTGGGGGTCAGTGAGAAGAATGTTCCCTACATTGGTGATCAGTGGGATGAATGTCCCTTACATTAGTGATCAGTGGAAAGAATGTCCCTTACATTGGTGATCAGTGGGAAGAATGTTCCTTACATTGGTGATCAGTGGGAAGAATGTTCCTTACATTGGTGATCAGTGAGAAGAAGGAGGAGGACACACCCAAGGAGCTCTCTGAGAGAACCAGCCTTTTTCAAGCCTGGGCCTTGCCTGCTAGCTTGGCCCAGGAATAATGCCTGATCCTGGGGGAGGCCCTGGGACAGATCCCCCTGATGATACGGGGCCTAGTGAGGAGGAGGAGGTGGTGCAGGATCTGACTGTGGGTCCAGTCCCTGGTGAGAGTACAGATGTATGCAGACATTTTCGGGCAGTCGGAAGAGCAGAGGAGAAACTAAAATGTTTGAAAGCTGAACATAAAAACCTCAAAACCAAGTACTTCCAGGCTTGGAGTAAAAACCGTTCGGCCATGAAGCCTGAGCTACAAGAGATGGAGGAGAAAGTAAAGAAACAGTCTTTATTGTTGGAGAAATTAAAAGATAAAAGTGGAGCGTTTGCAGAAAAATTTAAAAAAGAGATGAGATTTGCCAGCCAGACCTCTGTGGATCAGCAGCAGTCGCATGTTACAGACAACCCGGATCCATCTGCCTCTGCACCCCTCCCCCCATGTCAGGCTGGGGAATCGCCAGCGGCAACCAGTCAGGGGGTTGAGGGTGAACATGGCACCTTACAGTTTACCCAACAGATGGAGTCACCCCTAAGGGCAGACAGGTCTGCTGGTGAAGCATCAGAAGTCGCTGTGGAGTCGCAGAAGGGTCGCAGACCGGCACTGGTGGAGAAATCCCACTGTACGGTGCAGCCGCCTTCCAACATGGGTGTCCCGGCTGCAGTGAGTGGTGTCCCGGCTAAAGTGGACGGTGTCCCGGCTGTAGTAAGTGGTGTTTCTGCTGTGGAGAAATCCTCTGCAGATATGAAGAGAAATCCCCTAGCAGAGGTGTCATCAGCCCACCAGAGCAGTATGGATGGATCTACATCATGCCCCCCGCAAATGGATTCTGCTATGACTGCTGGGACCTGTGGTTCTACAACCAAGCAGGCTGCCAGCTCCAAAGAGCCTGTTTCAGCCTCACCTGGGCTGATTGATGCAGGTGGGGGAGGGGAGCAGCACAGTGCAGCAAGTGGAGTGGAAGCAGCAATGGAAGTTTCCTGCACTGATCTACCTGTTGCTGTATCACAGCAATCTTGCTTATCTGACAACCCTGTCCCGATGGAGAAGAGTCTGCCTGGAGGTGAAGTATGTGAGGGCACCTCTGTGAATATGGACACAGCAGGAACTGAGAACGTGCCAGGAAATAATGACAGTAATAGTATTGATGAAGCAATGGATGTGGTGGGTGGTGGTGAAGGGGTTAACAATGACATTTCTCCTCCTGCTCAGCAGAGGAAAGACTCATCTGCAAAACGCATAACTGGACCCTCTGCGGGGAGGTCTGTGAACACCAGCAGCTATGCAGCAGTTTTGGGGAGTCGCACCAAAGAGGGTGGGGGGAATGGTGCAAATGTTGGTGGTCACAATTTGGGGGGGTTTAGTGGGGGGATGGTTGGTGGGTACAAAAGAAGAAACGTGGTCCAGTTGAAGTGGGAGGGGGAGGGGACCCCACCAGTAAGGGGAAGGGTTGCAGAGTTGATCCTGGAAATGGGATTTAAAGTCGCAGACATTTTTGCTTTGATTTGTCCTGTTGGAAGTTCAGAATTTGATTTATCCTTTGTAAAACCTGAGGGTTTGGATTTGTTTTGGGAACGTTTTAGGGGGCGCAGGGACCTTCCGCAGTGGAATGGTTGGATGCCAAAGGTGGTTTCCAGGCAGCCTCTCATAAAATCGGTGACGATCCTCGTGCGTAATGAATCCATCCCAGAGGCTGATTTGGTAGTATGGTTACGCCGATATGGTGAGGTCCTCGCTCCACTGCGGAAGGTCCTTGATCAGCATGGGATATGGACAGGGGCCTGGACAGTGTCGTTAAAATTGGGGGTGCAGGGAAATGTTGTTCAACATTTGCCCTGTTCAGCCTTTCTGGGGAGGGACAGGCTGACCATTTTTTACCAGGGTCAGCCTAAGGTGTGCAATAAATGTGGGGACAAGGGCCACTTTGCGTCCACCTGCACCCGAAAGAAATGTTCTTTGTGCCAGGCGCTGGACCATTTGGCTAAAGACTGTACAGATATTCGGTGCAACTTGTGCCAAAAACTTGGTCACCCCTACAGTCTTTGCCCAGAGGCATTACATAACCTGCCAGGGTTGGAGGCTGAGCTGCAGAGGCTGGATAAGGAGGATGAGGCCACCAAAACTGTTGTTGTCCCTCCTGTGTCTGTGGCACCCGTTTCTGTTCCCTCTAGTGATG
Organism: Rana kukunoris; assembly: GCA_029574335.1. Lineage (NCBI taxonomy): Eukaryota > Metazoa > Chordata > Amphibia > Anura > Ranidae > Rana > Rana kukunoris. The sequence continues at coordinate 128,368,778 of CM056059.1, read as the reverse complement.
TGGTCCCTGAGTCTGTCCCTTCTGTGTCTGTGACATCTGTTTCTATTCCCCCCAGTGGTGTGGTCCCTGAGTCTGTCCCTTCTGTGTCTGTGACATCTGTTTCTGTTCCCCCTACAGATGTGGTCACTAAATCTGTCCCTCCTGTCCCTAATCCATCAATTCGTAGATCCTCCAGACTGGCAGAGGCTGCTGGGGGGGCAGGTTTAACGGACCTTCCCACTCAGCCTCCAGTCCTTGCCCCTCGGCAGTGCAAGCGTGGTCAGGGGAATGTGGGGGTGCTGGATGGGGGTGGGGCTGATGGAGGGGTGTCCATACCCCATGTCTCACATTCGGTTGATGGGGATTCGGATGAGGAGGGGTGGGAGAAGATCAGGAGGAAGGAAAAAAAGAAGAGAAAGGCTAGAAAACCGGTCGTCTCTTCCTCAGAGTCGGATCCAAGAGGGGTTCCCCTTGGTAACACCTTTAATGTGTTGTCGGGTGATGAGATGTCTTTGTCTTCTCCCTTATCATCTATGGATGAGGGGGAGTCACGTAGTTTGAAGAGAGCTGTTTCTGGTGATGAGAGGGTGGTGAAGGTCAAGAAACGACTACCCCAATCATCCTGATGGCAGTTCCCACTCTGATAAAGGTGGCGACCATTAATGTCGCCAGCACTAAATCTGCAAGAGCTCGTGATATGGCCTTATTTTTGCTCAGCGAGTTTGATGCCGAGATTTTATTTTTGCAAGAGACCTGGCTCCATACCTTGGCCGACGTCCATCTGGCAAAAAGGGAGTGGAGATGCGGTCCCTCCTTTTGGTCTCTTGCGGCTGAGCCCTGCAGCGGAGTTGCGGTTCTTTTTAAAAACCGATATGGTAACGTGCCGGCGGGTAATTGGGGTAGTAATGGGTAGACGCATGGTGTTGGACGTTTCCTGCCTATCTCTGGGTGAGGGTTTCCTTTTCTGTCTCTTTCACTCCCTTAGCTTTTGTTGGTTAGTGTCTTTTTGAAGAAGGGCTGCATGCATAATGGGTGCGGGTTTGTTTCTTGACCTTGCAGGTTTGTCTGGTGTAGTGGTGTGAGTTGTATTAAGATTTATTTTCCCCGGTGTATATATGATTTTTGCTTTTTCTGTAAAGTCTTTTTGTTTGAGAGCGGATTTGCTATATTTATTTTCATTTTATGTAAATATGTATATATTTATGTATTTTGTGTGTATATAGTGATTTTATGCTTAATGATTGCAAGACTTTCAATAAACAAAATTGGGAAGAATGTTCCTTACATTGGTGATCAGTGGGAAGAATGTCCCTTACATTGGTGATCAGTGGGAAGAATGTTCCTTACATTGGTGATCAGTGGGAAGAATGTCCCTTACATTGGTGATCAGTGAGAAGAATGTCCCTTACATTGGTGATCAGTGGGAAGAATGTCCCTTACATTGGTGATCAGTGGGAAGAATGTCCCTTACATTGGTGATCAGTGGGAAGAATGTCCTTTACATTGGTGATCAGTGGGAATAATGTCCCTTACATTGGTGATCAGTGGGAAGAATGTTCCTTACATTGGTGATCAGTGGGAAGAATGTCCCTTACATTGGTGATCAGTGGGAAGAATGTCCCTTACATTGGTGATCAGTGAGAAGAATGTTCCTTACATTGGTGATCAGTGAGAAGAATGTCCCTTACATTGGTGATCAGTGGGAAGAATGTCCCTTACATTGGTGATCAGTGAGAAGAATGTCCCTTATATTGGTGATCAGTGGGAAGAATGTCCCTTACACTGGTGATCAGTGAGAAGAATGTCCCTTACATTGGTGATCAGTGGGAAGAATGTCCCTTACATTGGTGATCAGTGAGAAGAATGTCCCTTACATTGGTGATCAGTGGGAAGAATGTCCCTTACATTGGTGATCAGTGGGACGAATGTCCCTTACATTGGTGATCAGTGAGAAGAATGTCCCTTATATTGGTGATCAGTGGGAAGAATGACCCTTACATTGGTGATCAGTGAGAAGAATGTCCCTTACATTGGTGATCAGTGGGAAGAATGTCCCTTACATTGGTGATCAGTGAGAAGAATGTCCCTTACATTGGTGATCAGTGGGAAGAATGTCCCTTACATTGGTGATCAGTGGGAAGAATGTCCCTTACATTGGGGATCAGTATGAAGAATGTCCCTTACATTGGTGATCAGTGAGAAGAATGTCCCTTACATTGGTGGTCAGTGGGAAGAATGTCCCTTACATTGGTGATCAGTGAGAAGAATGTCCCTTACATTGGTGATCAGTGGGAAGAATGTTCCTTACATTAGTGATCAGTGAGAAGAATGTTCCTTACATTGGTGATCAGTGGGAAGAATGTCCCTTACATTGGTGATCAGTGAGAAGAATGACCCTTACATTGGGGGTCAGTGAGAAGAATGTTCCCTACATTGGTGATCAGTGGGATGAATGTCCCTTACATTAGTGATCAGTGGAAAGAATGTCCCTTACATTGGTGATCAGTGGGAAGAATGTTCCTTACATTGGTGATCAGTGGGAAGAATGTTCCTTACATTGGTGATCAGTGAGAAGAAGGAGGAGGACACACCCAAGGAGCTCTCTGAGAGAACCAGCCTTTTTCAAGCCTGGGCCTTGCCTGCTAGCTTGGCCCAGGAATAATGCCTGATCCTGGGGAGGCCCTGGGACAGATCCCCCTGATGATACGGGGCCTAGTGAGGAGGAGGAGGTGGTGCAGGATCTGACTGTGGGTCCAGTCCCTGGTGAGAGTACAGATGTATGCAGACATTTTCGGGCAGTCGGAAGAGCAGAGGAGAAACTAAAATGTTTGAAAGCTGAACATAAAAACCTCAAAACCAAGTACTTCCAGGCTTGGAGTAAAAACCGTTCGGCCATGAAGCCTGAGCTACAAGAGATGGAGGAGAAAGTAAAGAAACAGTCTTTATTGTTGGAGAAATTAAAAGATAAAAGTGGAGCGTTTGCAGAAAAATTTAAAAAAGAGATGAGATTTGCCAGCCAGACCTCTGTGGATCAGCAGCAGTCGCATGTTACAGACAACCCGGATCCATCTGCCTCTGCACCCCTCCCCCCATGTCAGGCTGGGGAATCGCCAGCGGCAACCAGTCAGGGGGTTGAGGGTGAACATGGCACCTTACAGTTTACCCAACAGATGGAGTCACCCCTAAGGGCAGACAGGTCTGCTGGTGAAGCATCAGAAGTCGCTGTGGAGTCGCAGAAGGGTCGCAGACCGGCACTGGTGGAGAAATCCCACTGTACGGTGCAGCCGCCTTCCAACATGGGTGTCCCGGCTGCAGTGAGTGGTGTCCCGGCTAAAGTGGACGGTGTCCCGGCTGTAGTAAGTGGTGTTTCTGCTGTGGAGAAATCCTCTGCAGATATGAAGAGAAATCCCCTAGCAGAGGTGTCATCAGCCCACCAGAGCAGTATGGATGGATCTACATCATGCCCCCCGCAAATGGATTCTGCTATGACTGCTGGGACCTGTGGTTCTACAACCAAGATGGCTGCCAGCTCCAAAGAGCCTGTTTCAGCCTCACCTGGGCTGATTGATGCAGGTGGGGGAGGGGAGCAGCACAGTGCAGCAAGTGGAGTGGAAGCAGCAATGGAAGTTTCCTGCACTGATCTACCTGTTGCTGTATCACAGCAATCTTGCTTATCTGACAACCCTGTCCCGATGGAGAAGAGTCTGCCTGGAGGTGAAGTATGTGAGGGCACCTCTGTGAATATGGACACAGCAGGAACTGAGAACGTGCCAGGAAATAATGACAGTAATAGTATTGATGAAGCAATGGATGTGGTGGGTGGTGGTGAAGGGGTTAACAATGACATTTCTCCTCCTGCTCAGCAGAGGAAAGACTCATCTGCAAAACGCATAACTGGACCCTCTGCGGGGAGGTCTGTGAACACCAGCAGCTATGCAGCAGTTTTGGGGAGTCGCACCAAAGAGGGTGGGGGGAATGGTGCAAATGTTGGTGGTCACAATTTGGGGGGGTTTAGTGGGGGGATGGTTGGTGGGTACAAAAGAAGAAACGTGGTCCAGTTGAAGTGGGAGGGGGAGGGGACCCCACCAGTAAGGGAAGGGTTGCAGAGTTGATCCTGGAAATGGGATTTAAAGTCGCAGACATTTTTGCTTTGATTTGTCCTGTTGGAAGTTCAGAATTTGATTTATCCTTTGTAAAACCTGAGGGTTTGGATTTGTTTTGGGAACGTTTTAGGGGGCGCAGGGACCTTCCGCAGTGGAATGGTTGGATGCCAAAGGTGGTTTCCAGGCAGCCTCTCATAAAATCGGTGACGATCCTCGTGCGTAATGAATCCATCCCAGAGGCTGATTTGGTAGTATGGTTACGCCGATATGGTGAGGTCCTCGCTCCACTGCGGAAGGTCCTTGATCAGCATGGGATATGGACAGGGGCCTGGACAGTGTCGTTAAAATTGGGGGTGCAGGGAAATGTTGTTCAACATTTGCCCTGTTCAGCCTTTCTGGGGAGGGACAGGCTGACCATTTTTTACCAGGGTCAGCCTAAGGTGTGCAATAAATGTGGGGACAAGGGCCACTTTGCGTCCACCTGCACCCGAAAGAAATGTTCTTTGTGCCAGGCGCTGGACCATTTGGCTAAAGACTGTACAGATATTCGGTGCAACTTGTGCCAAAAACTTGGTCACCCCTACAGTCTTTGCCCAGAGGCATTACATAACCTGCCAGGGTTGGAGGCTGAGCTGCAGAGGCTGGATAAGGAGGATGAGGCCACCAAAACTGTTGTTGTCCCTCCTGTGTCTGTGGCACCCGTTTCTGTTCCCTCTAGTGATGTGGTCCCTGAGTCTGTCCCTTCTGTGTCTGTGACATCTGTTTCTATTCCCCCCAGTGGTGTGGTCCCTGAGTCTGTCCCTTCTGTGTCTGTGACATCTGTTTCTGTTCCCCCTACAGATGTGGTCACTAAATCTGTCCCTCCTGTCCCTAATCCATCAATTCGTAGATCCTCCAGACTGGCAGAGGCTGCTGGGGGGGCAGGTTTAACGGACCTTCCCACTCAGCCTCCAGTCCTTGCCCCTCGGCAGTGCAAGCGTGGTCTGGGGAATGTGGGGGTGCTGGATGGGGGTGGGGCTGATGGAGGGGTGTCCATACCCCATGTCTCACATTCGGTTGATGGGGATTCGGATGAGGAGGGGTGGGAGAAGATCAGGAGGAAGGAAAAAAAGAAGAGAAAGGCTAGAAAACCGGTCGTCTCTTCCTCAGAGTCGGATCCAAGAGGGGTTCCCCTTGGTAACACCTTTAATGTGTTGTCGGGTGATGAGATGTCTTTGTCTTCTCCCTTATCATCTATGGATGAGGGGGAGTCACGTAGTTTGAAGAGAGCTGTTTCTGGTGATGAGAGGGTGGTGAAGGTCAAGAAACGACTACCCCAATCATCCTGATGGCAGTTCCCACTCTGATAAAGGTGGCGACCATTAATGTCGCCAGCACTAAATCTGCAAGAGCTCGTGATATGGCCTTATTTTTGCTCAGTGAGTTTGATGCCGAGATTTTATTTTTGCAAGAGACCTGGCTCCATACCTTGGCCGACGTCCATCTGGCAAAAAGGGAGTGGAGATGCGGTCCCTCCTTTTGGTCTCTTGCGGCTGAGCCCTGCAGCGGAGTTGCGGTTCTTTTTAAAACCGATATGGTAACGTGCCGGCGGGTAATTGGGGTAGTAATGGGTAGACGCATGGTGTTGGACGTTTCCTGCCTATCTCTGGGTGAGGGTTTCCTTTTCTGTCTCTTTCACTCCCTTAGCTTTTGTTGGTTAGTGTCTTTTTGAAGAAGGGCTGCATGCATAATGGGTGCGGGTTTGTTTCTTGACCTTGCAGGTTTGTCTGGTGTAGTGGTGTGAGTTGTATTAAGATTTATTTTCCCGGGTGTATATATGATTTTTGCTTTTTCTGTAAAGTCTTTTTGTTTGAGAGCGGATTTGCTATATTTATTTTCATTTTATGTAAATATGTATATATTTATGTATTTTGTGTGTATATAGTGATTTTATGCTTAATGATTGCAAGACTTTCAATAAACAAAATTGGGAAGAATGTTCCTTACATTGGTGATCAGTGGGAAGAATGTCCCTTACATTGGTGATCAGTGGGAAGAATGTCCCTTACATTGGTGATCAGTGAGAAGAATGCCCCTTACATTGGTGATCAGTGGGAAGAATGTCCCTTACATTGGTGATCAGTGAGAAGAATGTCCCTTACATTGGTGATCAGTGGGAAGAATGTCCCTTACATGGGTGATCAGTGAGAAGAATGCCCCTTACATTGGTGATCAGTGGGAAGAATGTTCCTTACATTGGTGATCAGTGGGAAGAATGTTCCTTACATTGGTGATCAGTGAGAAGAATGTCCCTTACATTGGTGATCAGTGGGAAGAATGTCCCTTACATTGGTGATCAGTGGGAAGAATGTTCCTTACATTGGTGATCAGTGGGAAGAATGTTCCTTACATTGGTGATCAGTGGGAAGAATGTTCCTTACATTGGTGATCAGTGGGAAGAATGTTCCTTACATTGGTGATCAGTGGGAAGAATGTTCCTTACATTGGTGATCAGTGGGAAGAATGTTCCTTACATTGGTGATCAGTGGGAAGAATGGTCCTTACTTTGGTGATCAGTGGGAAGAATGTTCCTTACATTGGTGATCAGTGGGAAGAATGTCCCTTACATTGGTGATCTGTGGGAAGAATGTCCCTTACATTGGTGATCAGTGAGAAGAATGTCCCTTACATTGGTGATCAGTGGGAAGAATGTCCCTTACATTGGTGATCAGTGGGAAGAATGTCCCTTACATTGGTGATCAGTGAGAAGAATGTCCCTTACATTGGTGATCAGTGGGAAGAATGTTCCTTACATTAGTGATCAGTGAGAAGAATGCTCCTTACATTGGTGATCAGTGGGAAGAATGTCCCTTACATTGTGATCAGTGGGAATAATGTCCCTTATATTGGTGATCAGTGGGAAGAATGTCCCTTACATTGGTGGTCAGTGGGAAGAATGTCCCTTACATTGGTAATCAGTGAGAAGAATGTTCCTTACATTGGTGATCAGTGAGAAGAATGTCCCTTACATTGGTGGTCAGTGGGAAGAATGCTCCTTACATTGGTGATCAGTGGGAAGAATGTCCCTTACATTGGTGATCAGTGGGAAGAATGTCCCTTACATTGGTGATCAGTGGGAAGAATGTCCCTTACATTGGTGATCAGTGGGAAGAATGTTCCTTACATTGGTGGTCAGTGGGAAGAATGTTCCTTACATTGGTGGTCAGTGGGAAGAATGTTCCTTACATTGGTGGTCAGTGGGAAGAATGTTCCTTACATTGGTGATCAGTGGGAAGAATGTTCCTTACATTGGTGGTCAGTGGGAAGAATGTTCCTTACATTGGTGATCAGTGGGAAGAATGTTCCTTACATTGGCGATCAGTGGGAACAATGCCCCCTTGCGTTGGTGACCAGTTGGAAGAATGCTCCTTATATTGGTGATCAGTGAGAAGAATGTTCCTTACATTGGTGATCAGTGAGAAGAATGTCCCTTACATTGGTGATCAGTGGGAAGAATGTCCCTTACATTGGTGATCAGTGGGAAGAATGTTCCTTACATTGGCGATCAGTGGGAACAATGCCCCCTTGCGTTGGTGACCAGTTGGAAGAATGCTCCTTACATTGGTGATTAGTGAGAAGAATGTCCCTTACATTGGTGATCAGTGGGAAGAATGTCCCTTACATTGGTGATCAGTGGGAAGAATGTCCCTTACATTGGTGATCAGTGGGAAGAATGTCCCTTACATTGGTGATCAGTGAGAAGAATGTCCCTTACATTGGTGATCAGTGAGAAGAATGTCCCTTACATTGGTGGGCAGTGGGAAGAATGTTCCTTATATTGGTGGTTAGTAGGAAGAATGCCCCTTACATTGGTGGCCAGTGGGAAGAATCTCCCAGACGATGTCCTAGGAGATGAAACGTGTCGGGAGGACTTCACTTACTACATCTATGGATATCTGACCACCCTATCTGACCCCTACGAAACCATCCTGTAAGGATATCCCCATCCCGTGGATAGTCGGGTGATCCTGGTCCAGCCATTGGGGGCTTCCAAAGTATCCATCCACACCTGTTGCCTTACAACACAAGCCTGTTTGACCCATAGAACGTATTTTTTTGGGGATCAAGCGCTTTGGTAAGCCGTCTACTTATCGGTGGTTGTTCCCCTCACTTCAGTTATTTTCTGTTCACCGTTTTGATGCCAATATGAAGTCTTTGAACTCTTATGCCGCCACCCTTTGGGCAACTTCTGCAATTGTTGTATGATGTTTAGCATTGGTTCTGAGCATGCGTGTTTGTACTTTGGATTTTAGTCCGATTCACGATCCACATTTGTTGACGGAAAGTTTGAGAGCATGCACAGCCAACATTTGTCCGTGGAAATTCCGGCAACAATTGTCCCATAAAACACATCCGTCGGACCGTTGTTGTCGGAAAGTCCGATCGTGTGTATGGGCCTTTAGAGGTAAATGAGAATTTGAACCTTGCAATGTAGGGGCAGCCCTACAGCAATGGAGGATTTTTACCTTCCCCAGAGTCCTGCTTTAAGCCATAGCAGAACCCACGTGACTCTCTGTATAGGTTTTGCTGGTAATAATGAGTTATTAAAGCAACCCGTAGGCTGGATATGCCAGTCCCCCCTGTCTAGGTCTTTCAGACAATGGATGTAAAGTGAATGGGTGAGTTAGAAAGCCCTGTCAGATCTCTTGTCCAGCACTTGGAGTGTCTACCACCACATGCGCAGTGGGCCTCCCTCCCTAAGCAGGCATGGTCATGTGACCCAGGCAGGCCCGTTGCTACAGGATAGGTACAGGAGATTTTGTTTCCTGTTCCTGTTCGGACTGACAGGAAGTGCACACTGAGTGCTTACTTCCTTTGAGTCTGGCCGGGAACACAGAAAACGTAATCTCCTGTACCACGCGGTACCCGGGCCCGGCCCAGGCACTATCTGATAGGGGACTGAGGACCCATAATGATAGAACACCGGACTGACAGGAGGAAGAGGAGCTTAGCTACGCTACAGTGGCAGCCTACAGGGAAGGTGGAGGTGAGATTAGAAAAACATAGGGACTAGGGAGGGAGGGGAGGAGTAAGAACATGGGTGTAAAAAATGTGTGTAGCGCTAACGTAGGCTTTGCGTGTGGGGGGGGGGGGTGCTTGCGGGCACCCATTTTGCATGTGGCCCCAAAATTCCTTCAAACGGCCCTGGACCCAGGGACATGTTTTTGCCTGAAGATGGGCCAAAATGTGGTCAGTCCTTGCCCACCCAACCATTCTCCGACATTTTTGGCCCTCTCGGACAGCTGTGGAGGAGCGGGGTGCAGGGATTCACGTATAAAATGTGGACTATTGGACTCAATCTTCAAAGCACAAGCCCTCTCATATCAGCTGGCAGGTGGAATGTGAAGGATTGAGATCAAAGAGGCCTTTAGCTTACAAGTTACCTCATGTGTGAACTTTCCCCTCCTTGATAAGATCACATCCGGCATTTTTCTGCCAAATATATACTTTATGATGATTTGGTGAATGATTGACCGCACAGGGCCGGCTGTCCTGTGATGGAGTTATAGCTAACAAGCACTGATAGATAAGAACGTGACTCACCACAGCCAGATCACAACCGGCCCGGGTTCTAAATGATAGGACCAGGAGGGCCTTTGATCAGATACAACGTAGGTGTGGTCATATCTGATGACCTCATGGCGTAGACCTGCGCATCATGGGTATGAGCTATAGTCACCACTGTTTGTATCCGTTACCAAGGATGCGTTGTCGCTGTGTGGGTCACCACCTATATGTGTCACTCAGTGGGCTAACAAATAATTCCCAATGCCAGAGATAGTGTCAAGGCTAGCCAAAGACAAGAGACGGCTGTTACTTGATTCGGTTGTTTTTGGCTGAGAGGTCTATCTAATCCTTACATACACTATATGATATTCACAGGCCCAAGGGGTTACATCACACAATATTCACAGGCCCAAGGGGCTACACTACAGCATATCTAACCTAATGCCATCTAATCAGGGCCACTGATAAGGTATAACAGCTGGCCCCTCCTGTACCGGGCCCAGTCCCAATCAGTTCTAAAAGGGGAGCCCGGGCACCTGCTGAGTAGAAGAGTTGGCAGTACTGCCTTATTGCTGACACTGATCCTCCTGTGGCTTCTCTTCCTCTCCATACCCCCAGCTGGACTGCAGGGGGATCAGTTTCAAGCACAGTGGAACCTCGGATTATGAGCATAATCCGTTTGTAATCCAAAGTACTCGAGTTTCCCCATCGAAGTCAATGGAAACGAAAATAATTTGCTCCGCATTGACTTCAATGGGATGCAATACCGCATGCGGCTAGAGGCGAGGGGGCGCCGCAGAGCCTCGGAAACGGCAGAAAAGGCCCGAGGACACGTTGGCTGACTTTGGCAAACTTCAGAAAGACTTCCTACTTGAGATTTGCAGAGGTCAGCCGTGCTGTCCTCAGGCCTTTCCGTTTCTGTGATCGGCGACGTTCAGCTCTGCTCGGCTCCAGCGCCCCCCCCACATCAGGCCAAAAGCGGTACTGCACACCGATTTGGCCTGAATCCTGCTCATATTGCGAGACAACACTCTCAAACCAAGTCACGTTTTTTTTTAAAATACAGTGCTCGTATTGCGAAATGGTCGTTAAACGCGTTACTCGCAATCCGAGGTTCCACTGTATCTGCGACCCCATCCCCCTTCCACTGCTCTGACCACCCCCACCCCCCTGCTGTTTTGGTCACCCTGTGAGCCCCCCCGCCCCTTTCACCTGCTGCTTACCGGGGCGAGGAGGAACCCGAAGAGCTCCGCTTAGGGAGAGGGACCTTCCCCACAAAGTGATGGTTGGTGTGTGTGTGCGGGTTAGGCAAATTAGGTGGCCGCGGGGCCCCTTTAAGAGCGAGGCCTTAGACAACCGCCTAATTTGCCTAATTAAAGAGCCATCTCTGGCCTCAGTATATAGTTTTAGGTAGGGCAGGAACACAGAAAGACGCAAAACAAAGCCCTAACCCATGGTAGAACCGTAATGGAGCGCTTAGATCTGGAATTCCAGCTTTGTACTGTTGATGATGAATTTGATAAAGAAGGAGATAGGATACAATTTTTTTTTTTTACAAGTGTACATACCTTTGGGCTGTAATAGTATGAAAGGTCAATATCCGATGTGATTTATCAGTTTGTCACGCCTGTAAACCTTTGTTCTGCGCAGACACCCATCCGTGTTTGAACTCCAGATAAAATCCTGGCAATGATTTGCACATAATATAATTGTAGCTGTGAATAGGAATTTATGGTTTTACAATGACAGTGAAATGAAAGGTTGAAATAGGAACATGTGAATAGCATTATTGCACTTCACACCTATGGGAATGCACATTAAAATCTATCTTAAGCCAAAACTTTATTTTGTACTTTTGAATGAAGTCGAAAATTGAGGTTTGTATTGTTGTCAGTGTCCCCACTGGGGAGATTCACCCATTCTATGTGACCCGGTGTGAAACGCAAGACCCAGTTACAACCTTTTGTACCACTTGCCACAACCTCTTAGATTGTTATCTCTTATGAGCAGGGCTCTCTTAACCCTCTTGTATGTTATTGTATTGTAACTGTACTGTCTCCCTTTTATATTGTAAAGTGCTGCATAAACTGTGGGCGCTATATAAATCCTGTATAATATTAATAATCTTAAGCTACTGAGGTCGGTGAACAATGGGTAGAACAGGAAGCACTGAGAAACAGAAGAAAAATTGAAAAGCAGTGTAAGGTCAAACTAGGAATCTTTTCACTGGGGCCAACTCACCAGCATTAGAAACCCCTACGTACAACACTTACAAGTTTTTACAGCACCCCTGGATGATGCAAATGCTGCAGATTCTCCTTCAACAGCAGGAGGCATTGCATCGCCAGTCTAGCTTGTAGCGGGTAGGGGCAGTGTTTTCTTTTTGCCCTTCTAAGGATCCTGGTGTTGCTGAGATGCTAGTACAAAGTATGTTTGGTATTAAAATAATATAAAAACGAAAGAATATATACACACAGTAGGTATACAGTATAGTAGGGTTGTCCCGATACCACTTTTTTAGGACCGAGTACAAGTACCGATACTTTTTTTCATGTACTCGCCGATACCGAATATCGATACTTTTTTTAAATGTCATGTGACAGTTTTCAAACCACAATACAGACTAAGGACATTTTCTTTAGAATTATGAAGAACTCTAACTCAAGACATTATAAAAGAATAAAAATTAGTAAAAATGAATAAAAATGTTTTATTTGCTTGTCACGCAGTAGTAAAAAACTCAAAGAATTTTCACAGAACATGTTGATAAATACAAAAAAAGTATTCTATTTAGGTATCGGGAGCATTTGCGCGAGTACAAGTACTCCCGCAAATACTCGGTATCGGTCCCGATACCGATACTAGTATCGGTATCTGGACAACCCTACAGTATAGGTATGCGTGTAACCATTACACATTTTCTTTTAATGTAATCTTTCACCGTTTCAGTATAATGTACTATAATGCTAACAGAAACTGAAACCCAGAATGCCGGTTTTCATTCCACCTCTGTACCAAAAAGCGGAAGTGACGTCCCTGGAAGTCCTTCCCTACGTGTTTAGTCATCAAAGTGCAACGTCATCAGGAGCTGAGGTCCTGAAGGACTTTTATTTAAATTAATTGACATTAAGGCCTCTTGTCCACGGACGTATTTACAGACACTTTTCTGAGCGTTTTTTGCAGCTTAAAAATGTTAGTCTATGGCCTCATGCCCACTATGACGTTTTTGAGCTGTAAATGGCTGAGCCGTTTTTAAGCTGTAAAAAAAAACAGGACCAATGCGTTCTGAAGCTCCAGCGTTAGAGCTATAAAGATGTCAGATGCCAGAAAACGTGATTTAACGAGGCATAACGCTGTGTTAAGCCTCGTCTAGCATTTCTTTCTCTATTCAAAATCAATGGTTCCCTATGGGTCTGGTATGGATCTTAAGGGGAATCCCCCACACCGAAAAAAAATACGGCATGGGGGTTCCCCCAAGATCCACACCAGACCCTTATCCGAGCACGCAGCACCGAGCGAGCGCCCCCCTCCTACACCATACCAGGCCACATGCCCTCAACATGGGGGGGGGGGGGTTAGTGCTTTGGGGCAGGGGGGGCACTGTGCTCCCTCCCCAAAGCACCGTTGTCCCCATGTTGATGGGGACAAGGGCCTCTTCCCGAAAACACTGTCCTTTGGTTGTCGGGGTCTGCGGGTGGCGGGCTTATCGGAATCTGAGAGCCCCCTTTAATAAGGGGGCCCACAGATCCCGACCTCCACCCTATGTAAATAAGTATGGGGTACATCATACCCCTACCCATTCACCTGGTGGTAGAAAAATGTCGATAAAAAAAAAACACTACACAGGTTTTTAAAGTAGGTTATTAGGCAGCTCTGGGGGTCTTGTTCCGTCTTCGGGGGTCTTCTGCCGGACACCACCTGTCAGGGACCTGCTGCTGGCTTCCGGCGCGCCCCTGGTGTGCGCACGCGCTCGACGGGAGCGTGCACGTTAGCGCGAGTTTGGCGCCAATGTGCCTTTAAAAGACAGACAGATGCAGCAGCCTCTTGCTGTCTGATCTGCAGTGCTTACGTGACTGATCTGTATCATGATTAACCAGTTTCTATACCGACCCGGCTACGTCTGACTATCTGAATCTCTCCAAACCCGACCTCGGCCCGCCTTGACCCTGCCTACTGCTACTACTGTTGCCAGACCTTCTGCCTGAATACCGACTACGCCTGCCTGCTGAACCCCCTGTCTGCTTACGTGTCTGACCCGGCCTGCCTGACCCAGCCTCCGTCCAGTCCACTTGTCTTACTCTGCTCTGCACCTGTTCCAGAGTCGCTTGTCATCCGCACCAGAGTCGCTTGCCAAGACGCACCAGAGTCGCTAGCCACCCGCACCAGCTCCAGAGCCGCCAGCTCCCGCATCAGAGTGCCTGCTCTCCTCCTTGCTCCAGCAACCCGGAAGGACCAGCGCAGTGCTGACCCGCACCATCATCCAGGCACCCTTACTCCGCTGCGCTCCCGAGTCCGATGTTCCCAAATCCAGCGGCTCCCGAGCCAGAGCTGTACGAGAGGCCGCCTCCTGCGACTTGGCTCTGACGACCAGGTACGCCTTCATACATAACAGTATCAGACAGCCATCATGTCAGATCCTGCAGGAGTCGCCCCCGCTGTGGATGAGATTTGCAAACACCTGGCAGCCCTCACACAAGCTGTCAAGAACTTACAAGAAGGGTACATGAGGTTAGAGGGACAAGTCCAAAACCTGTCCGGCTCCAGCGAGGCAACCCCCTCAACCTCTGCTAGATCCTCTTCGACGGCCTCCGCCCCCTCAGTGGTGATGCTTCCGCCCGAACCCAGAGTTCCTATAGCAGAACGGTTCTCAGGTGATCGAGCGAAGTTTCGGGCCTTTCGCAACGCCTACGAGCTGTATTTTGCTTTGCAACCTCGGACTTTCTCTTTGGAAGCCACCAAGGTGGGGTTTGTGATCTCCCTCCTCCAAAACGAGCCTCAGACCTGGGCCCACTGACTGTTGCAAGAGAACAACGTTCAGACCCAGTCCCGGCAAGCCTTCTTTGAAGCCATGGCCCAGCTTTACGATGACCCTCAAGGGGCCACCACCGCTGAGTCTGCTCTACTCACACTCCAGCAAGGTCGTAGGGCAGTTGAGGACTATGTTTCGGACTTCAGACGCTGGAGCGCGGATACGATCTGGAATGACGCGGCCCTCAGACACCAGTTCCGCTTGGGCCTTTCCGAGGGTCTCAAGGATGAGCTTGCCCGGGTAGGGGTACCAGAGACCCTTGAAGACCTAATCACCAAGGCCATCCAGATTGACCGTAGACTTCGTGAATGTTGGGCCGAGCGCTCTTCTCAGCAAAACCGGCCTGTATGGATGACCGCTAGGACGCCGATGCCCGCTTCCCGCTACCTACCTCCCACCAGCATGAGTCCTCCCAGCCCTCCTCCAGATACCTCCGAACCCATGCAACTCGGCCTCATGCGACCAACGCTGCCACCTGAAGAACGGGCACGTCGCCTCCAACTAAATCTGTGCCTCTACTGCGGCGGGGCCGGTCACTACGTGAGCAACTGCCCCACCAAGATGCGTAAGTGCCCTCCTCCGAATCCTGTTAATCTGTCAACCCTGCCTACCCATGCCTCCCATCTTGCTCTTCTTCTCTCATTTCAGCTCCAGGAAAAGACAGTGCCAGTCAACGCCATCATTGATTCGGGGGCTTGTAGCTGCTTCATCGACTCCGCCTTCGCTGACCTTCACCACATTCCGTTACGTAAAAAGACTCATGGACTTACCGTTTTCTTGGCCGATGGCACCCGCATAAGCTCAGGACAAGTTACCCAAGAGACTCTTCCCTTGCTTACCACGGTTCCTCCCCTACATAAGGAACTACTTACCCTAGACTTCATCTCTTCACCTCTGTTCCCTGTGATCTTGGGGTTACCCTGGCTCCAGGCCCACGATCCCCTAATCAACTGGAGGTCCGGAGAGGTGTCATTTGCTTCTTCCTACTGCCAACAATACTGCATACCGGCTCCTCCTCGCTCACCCACTGCTCTACTCTGTATGGACACTGACCCCAACCTGCTCCAGTCTATCCCGGAACCCTACCATGAGTTTGCTGATGTTTTCAGTAAAAAGGGAGCCGACTCCCTTCCGCCTCATCGTCCGTACGATTGTCCAATCGAGCTCCTCCAAGGGGCCGAGATTCCCTTTGGACGCATTTTTCCGTTGCCTGAGAAGGAGCAGGAAGTCCTGAAGGAGTATATTGACGAGAATTTAAGTAAGGGGTTCATCCGCCCGTCTACCTCCCCAGCAGGCGCAGGAATATTCTTCGTCACTAAAAAGGACCAATCTCTCCGCCCATGCGTGGACTTTCGGGAATTAAATAATATTACAATAAAGAACCGTTACCCATTGCCCTTGATACCTGAGCTTTTTCATAAACTAAGATCTTCCACCATCTTCACTAAGCTGGACCTGAGGGGAGCTTACAACTTAATTCGCATTCGGGACGGGGACGAATGGAAGACGGCCTTTCGCACCCGATTTGGACACTACGAATATCTGGTCATGCCCTTCGGTTTGTGCAATGCACCCGCGACCTTCCAACACTTTATTAATGACGTGTTTAGAGACTTCCTTGACATTTTCGTCATCGTCTACCTGGACGACATATTGGTCTTCTCCGGATCGCTGGACAAACACCGGGAACACGTCCGTAGGGTCCTAAGTCGCCTCCGCCTACACAGACTGTATGCCAAGGCCGAGAAATGTGAATTTGAACAACGAACCATTCAGTTCCTAGGCCTGATAATATCCCCTACAGGATTTAAGATGGATCCCAACAAGGTATCCGCCATACTAGACTGGCCAGTGGCCCTGGACAAGAAGGGGGTGCAACGATTTGTGGGGTTCGCAAATTTCTACAGAAGATTCATCAGGAATTTTTCCGCAATTATCTCACCAATCACACAACTAACCAAACAGAACCAACGTTTCCAGTGGAACCCAGAAGCCCAAGGGGCCTTCGATACGCTTAAAAGACTGTTTACGTCAGCCCCGATTCTTAGCCATCCTGATCCGGCACTGCCCTACCTCCTTGAGGTGGACGCATTCGAAGTAGCAGTGGGGGCTATCATCTCCCAACGCCAGGGGAACAAAGATCTGATGCATCCCGTGGGCTTCTTCTCCCGAAAACTCTCCCCAGCGGAGAGGAATTATGATGTGGGTGACCGGGAACTAGGGTTGCCACCTTTTCCTCAAGCCAAACCCGAACACGCCACTACATATGGTGGGTGTGGCCATATTGAGGGAGGGGCTTCACGAGGCATGATTAAATTAAACAAAATAATTATTTTACCTATAAAATATGCTTACTTTGCTGTGCCACAAGTAAGAGTCTCACTGACATGAATAAACCTCAGCACAATCATTTAAAAAAAATAAAACTCTTCCATTACTACAGAGGTAAGTGCAGTGGAGATCAGGGGCATTAGTTCACCTTTTATTTTCATTAAGTACAGAGGGTATTACAGTATGTGCAGGGAGGGAGTGCATAATTTACAACAGTATATACAAGAGTGTGGCGCGTATGTTGGTATGTGTAGGAAAGGAGTGCAAAGTGTAAGACATTATGTACAGGAAATGAGTGCAGAGGGTAGGTATTACTTGCAGGAAAGGAGTGAAGAGGGTGTAACAGTGACCAGTATATGCAGTAGAGGAGTGTGGAGGGTATGATGGGAGCACTATGTACAGGAGAGGAGTGCGAGGGTATGATGGGGGCAGTATGAACAGGAGAGGAGTGTGGAGGGTATGACAGTGGGCAGTATGTACAGGAGAGGAGTGTGAAGGGTATGACAGTGGGCAGTATGTACAGGAGAGGAGTGTGGAGGGTATGACAGTGGGCAGTATGTACAGGAGAGGAGTGTGGAGGGTATGATGGGGGCAGTATGAACAGGAGAGGAGTGTGGAGGGTATGACAGTGGGCACTATGAACAGGAGAGGAGTGTGGAGGGTATGACAGTGGGCACTATGTACAGGAGAGGAGTGTGGAGGGTATGATAGTGGGCAGTATGTACAGGAGAGGAGTGTGGAGGGTATGACAGTGGGCAGTATGTACAGGAGAGGAGTGTGGAGGGTATGACAGTGGGCAGTATGTACAGGAGAGGAGTGTGGAGGGTATGACAGTGGGCAGTATGTACAGGAGAGGAGTGTGGAGGGTATGACAGTGGGCACTATGTACAGGAGAGGAGTGTGGAGGGTATGATAGTGGGCACTATGTACAGGAGAGGAGTGTGGAGGGTATGATAGTGGGCAGTATGTACAGGAGAGGAGTGTGGAGGGTATGACAGTGGGCAGTATGTACAGGAGAGGAGTGTGGAGGGTATGACAGTGGGCAGTATGTACAGGAGAGGAGTGTGGAGGGTATGATGGGGGCAGTATGAACAGGAGAGGAGTGTGGAGGGTATGACAGTGGGCACTATGTACAGGAGAGGAGTGTGGAGGGTATGATAGTGGGCACTATGTACAGGAGAGGAGTGTGGAGGGTATGATAGTGGGCAGTATGTACAGGAGAGGAGTGTGGAGGGTATGACAGTGGGCAGTATGTACAGGAGAGGAGTGTGGAGGGTATGACAGTGGGCAGTATGTACAGTAGAGGAGTGTGGAGGGTATGACAGTGGGCAGTATGAACAGGAGAGAAGTGTGGAGGGTATGACAGTGGGCACAATGTATAGGAGTGGAAGGATGTTTAGGGACTGCATAGTGGTTAAGCGGGTCATACATGAATTGAAATTACACCAATTATGCAGAGACCAGCCATAGTCGGTCTATGTATGGGCTAGCTGGTTTTACACAAGTCAATCTATTAATTGACTTGAGTACAACCAGCCTGTTTTTCCAAAAACAATCAGTGCTGCCAGATATAGATAGCAACACTGATCATTGTACTCACTGGCAGGACACAACAACACTACAGGAGTGATTCCCCCATCTACAGGTCAGCAGGTGAGAGGGTGTGTGGGGACAGGCTAGGGAGAGATACCAGTCAGTGGCTGGGTAGGCACTGGCTAGTATCAGAGCCAGATACACACAGGTTACATACGTCACGATCGTTAGAGCGAGAGCAATAATTCTAGCACTAGATCTCCTCTGTAGCTCTAAACATGTAACCTAAAAAAATTTAAAGCATCGCTTAGGATACCAAAAAAATCGTGCTAACTTTAGTGTTTTTTTTAATGAATGAAACAGTTTATTTCCACAAAAAAAAACACGTTTGAAAAATTTCTGCGCAAATACAGTACCGTGCTAGAGCTGCACAATTAATCGTTAAAAAATTGTGATGTCGATTCAACCCCCCGACATCTCCAATGCAGAGTTTGCTGATTCTTTCATATAACAAGTGGAGAGACTTTCAGCTGTCAAAAGAAAATATCTGGACAGTCTGCCAAGTTCTTAGCAGGAAACATTGTAACTAACACTTTCTTCATAGAACAAAGGGATAAACTTCTGTGTGTAAAGAAAATATCCGGGCAGTCTGCCAAGTTTGTAAACAACATGAAACATTGTAACCAACTTCCTTTTTAGATTAAACTTCTGTGTGTAAATGCAAGAAATGTAACCACTTAAAGTCCAACACTTGTTAAAAAGCAATATTTTTTGCTAGAAAATTACTTGGAACCACCAAACATTATATATATATTAGCAGAGACAAAAATGGCAATTGCTGCAATATTTTATGTCACGCTGCATTTGCCCACTTCATTGAATAATAAAAACAAAACAGTAAAGTTGGCCCATTTTTTTTTTTTTATTTTAATGTGAAAGATGATGTTATGCCGCACGAATCGTGAGAGAATCGTCATCTATCTTCTAAGCAAAAAAATTGCAGTTGTCGTTTTAGCCAGAATCGCGCAGCTCTATGCCGTGCAACATAAAAAGTTGCAAAGACAACCATAGAGTAATTTTCTAGCAAAAATTTAATGATGATTTTTTTTTCTCAGTCTGCTGCAGTGTGTCAGCTTGTATTTATAATGGCCGCTCTGTATGTAGCTTCTGACAGGCTGTGCAAGCAGCCCCGTATCTCCAGAACCATAAATGATAGCCATCCCATATTTTGACCAGTTGTGGGGTAGGTCTTCAACTGACTACCCCCCAAATGTGGGGTTTCTGTGACCTCTGGTCATCGAGCTACAACCCCCGCTCCATCAGCCCCTCTGTTAATCCGGCCCTGTATGGAGGGGGGGGCAGGACTGTATGTATGGCTGTGGATGGTATATGCAGGGGGGGGGGCAGGACTGTATGTATGGCTGTGGATGGTATGGAGGGGGGGCAGAACTGTATATACGGCTGTGGATGGTAATGGTATATGCAGGGGGGGCAGAACTGTATGTTTAGTGTATGGTGGGGGTAGTGTATGGTCCGCCCATCCACCCACCTCCATGTGTATTCTGTAGCCAGTCAGAGAAGAGCTGAGCACTCTGTGTCCCATGTGTCCTCTTCCACTCTGCAGCACACAATGCAGACGGAGGCGCGCCGGAGGGAGGGAGGGGGAGGGGCTAGCACAGTGAGAAGTTGCACACATGTTTACAGCCCGGATGCACACATGTTTACAGGGGGCTAACAGAGAGCACTGCTTCGGGCGGCACACCTTCTACTAACACTCAGGCAAGCTGGTGGAGCCGGGGATGTGCAGCTCTGTTGCGGCCGGGCCAGGATGGACAGCTTAAAAAAAAAAAATTAAAAAAAAAAAAATTTTTTTTTTTTTTTTTTTTTAAATGTGCCCGGGTCTCAGCAGGCTTCAAAACCGGGCACATGTGTCCAAACCCAGACTGTCCGGGTCAAAACCGGACAGGTGGCAACCCTACCGGGAACTACTCGCCATCAAGGCCGCATTGGAGGAATGGAGGTACCTTCTGGAGGGCGCTGCACATCCGGTCTTGATCTATACTGACCACAAGACCGCAAAACGATTGAAACCCCGTCAGGCCCGATGGGCACTATTCTTCTCACGCTTTTCCTTTCACATCACGTACCGCCCCGGTTCAAAAAACATCAAGCCAGATGCATTGTCACGGATGCACGACAATCCCAAGGACTCACCTGTTCCTGACACTATTCTTCCGGCCGGGAACTTTTTACTTCTGCAACACGATCTGCTTGCTCGACTTAGGGAGGCATCCACGGACTCTTCCAAGCCTCCTGGTGTCACCCTGACACCCAGAGACGGACTCTTTTGAAGAGGGAGCCAAATTTTTGTTCCGGCGGACATTCGGGTAAAAGTCCTAAAGCTACTTCACGATCATCCATTGGCAGGACATTTTGGAGTCCGTAAAACCCTTGAACTGGTACGGCGTACCTTCTGGTGGCCGGGTTTGGAGGAATTCTGTAAATCTTACGTCAATACCTGTCCAACTTGCAATCAGAACAAGACCACAAGGAATCGAGCCTGGGGCCTACTAAAACCTCTGCCTGTACCTGATAGACCATGGCGGATGATCGCCATGGACTTTATAGTAGAGCTTCCATGTTCCGAGGGGTGCACAGCAATTTTCGTAGTCGTGGACCGCCTATCTAAAATGGCCCATTTCCTCCCATTGAAAAGTACCCCATCAGCTGCTGAGACTGCCCGTGTCTTCATCAGGGAAATTGTCAGACTCCACGGGGTTCCTTCAAACATCGTGTCAGATAGGGGGGTCCAGTTTACATCACGTTTCTGGAGAGCCCTGTGTGAGATCCTGAATATTGAACTTGATTTTTCCTCGGCTTACCATCCCCAAACCAACGGACAGACTGAACACACAAACCAGACCCTTGAGCAATATATTGGATGTTTTACTTCCTTTTCTCAGGATGATTGGGTCTCCCTGCTACCTTTGGCAGAGTTTGCCTACAACAATGCCAGCCATTCGGCAACTGGACAGTCCCCCTTCTTCGCCAATTATGGCTTTAACCTAACCTTCTTACCTGATTTTCTTCCAGAATCCCCAGTTCCAGCGGTGCAGAGCACGGTGGACTTCCTCAGTCGCAACAACCGTGTGTTACAGGAAGCGGTAACGAAAGCTCAAGCCGACAGCAAGAAAGCCTTTGATAAAAAGAGGAGAGGTGAGCTGGACCTGCAACCGGGAGACCAGGTATGGCTTTCTAATAATAATCTCAGATTGGCTTGTCCTTCCAAGAAGCTGGCACCTAGGTTTATGGGACCCTTCCCGGTAAGAAGAAAGATCAATGAGGTTTCCTATGAACTGTCTTTACCAGAGTCTCTTAAGGTTCATCCGGTATTCCATGTATCGTTGCTGAAACCCGCAGCCCCTGATCCCTTTCCTGACAGAGGGGCTGGCCCACCTGAACCTATTTTGGTCGATGGCTGCGAGGAATATGTGGTAGAGGCCATCCTCGACTGCAGGAAACGGCAGGGCCAAACTCAATTTTTGGTCAAGTGGAAGGGGTACGGGCCGGAGGACAACTCGTGGGAACCCGAGGACAATGTTCATGCCCAAAAACTAATTTGTGTTTTTTTTTCTGCCCACCCTGAGAAACAGGCCCAGCTGGGCATCCGGAGGCTGCCCCTTGGGGGGGGGCAATGTCAGTGACCTGCTGCTGGCTCCCGGTGCGGCCCTGGTGTGCGCGCACGTGCACGTGCTCGTGCGCCGGTGGTGCGTGCGCGCGCTCGGCGGGAGCGCGCGCGTGCACGTTAGCGCGAGTTTGGCGCCAATGTGCCTTTAAAAGACAGACAGATGCAGCAGCCTCTTGCTGTCTGATCTGCAGTGCTTACGTGACTAATCTGTATCCTGATTAACCAGTTTCTATACGGACCCGGCTACGTCTGACTATCCCAATCTCTCCAAACCCGACCTCGGCCCGCCTTGACCCTGCCTACTGCTACTACTGTTGCCAGACCTTCTGCCTGAATACCGACTACGCCTGCCTGCTGAACCCCCTGTCTGCTTACGTGTCTGACCCGGCCTGCCTGACCCAGCCTCCGTCCAGTCCACTTGTCTTACTCTGCTCTGCACCTGTTCCAGAGTCGCTTGTCATCCGCACCAGAGTCGCTTGCCAAGACGCACCAGAGTCGCTAGCCACCCGCACCAGCTCCGGAGCCGCCAGCTCCCGCTTCAGAGTGCCTGCTCTCCTCCTTGCTCCAGCAACCCAGAAGGACCAGCGCAGTGCTGACCCGCACCATCATCCAGGCACCCTTACTCCGCTGCGCTCCCAAGTCCGCTGTTCCCAAATCCAGCGGCTCCCGAGCCAGAGCTGTACGAGAGGCCGCCTCCTGCGACTAGGCTCTGACGACCAGGTACGCCTTCATACATAACACCACCGCTGTCTTGTTTTAGCTCTTTTACCAGCGGCAGCCCGGTCTTCTCCCTTCTTTGGGGGGTCTTCTTCCGACGTCAGGGGGTCTTCCGACTTCTCCGCTTTCTTCTCCCGCTCTCTGGTTCTTTTTCTCTTTTGCCAGGCACCACCGCTGTCTTCTTTCAGCTCTTTCACCAGTGGGGGCCCGGTCTTCTGCGTCGCCTTCTTCTCCTCTTCGATGTTGCCACGACGCTCCCTCCTGCTGTAATTCCGGGTGTGCGGTGCGCAATGATTTATATAGGCCTCTTATGACGTCACAGTCCCAGCATGCTCCGGGTGGTGACGATATAACCCCGCCCCCTTATGTCGTCTTGGTTCCCACTGACGTGACTTTTGGATACGACCTGTGAGACCCCATGTCTCATAACATGTGAAATCCCATGTTAGTCAATTAGAGATGTCTTAACTAGCACTACTGAAGTCACTCTGACTTTAGAAAAGGTTCCTCAAGGCGACTTGCATTCAACTTGTGCTCATAGACTTTAATGGAAGTCACCTACAAGTAGGTTCCTCTTCTATATTGATGTGATTTGGATCCGAAATTACAGGAAGATTACACTGGCATTCCCTGCGGTATAACCCCTCCCTAGCTTCAAAGTTGCATAAAGTTGCATCAAAGTAGTACATCAAGTCACATCAAGTTGGCAGCAAATTACCAGGAAGTCACCCGGCAAAGTCGCACCATTAGTCACGTGACTTTCAAGTAGCAGTAGTGTGAACCGAGCCTTAGCTGTCTTAGAGCCCTTTCACACATTTTTCACGCGGTACAGCGCTAAAAATAGCGTTGCTATACCGCGTGAAAAAACCTGCCCTGCAGGCTTCAATGTGAAAGCCCGAAGGCTTTCACACTGAAGCAGTGCGTTAGCAGGACCGCTCCAAAAGTCCTGCTAGCCGTATCTTTACAGCGGTATAGGAGCGGTGAACACACTGCTCCTATACCGCTCCTTCCCATTAAAATCAATATATAGAGACGCATTTTGGGTGGTATTAACCCTTTTTCGGCCGCTAGCGGGGGTTAAAACCGCACCGCTAGCGGCCGAATACCGCGGTAAATACGACGGTATAGCAGCACTAAAAATCGTGCTGCTATACCGCCACCGCGGGTAACGCTGCAATGTGAAAGCAGCCTTACTGAGAGCAGCTCATTATCTTTTGTCATTTTGGTATACTATATACTGTATACAGTGCCTTGCAAAAGTATTCATCCCCCTTTGCATTTTTCGTGCTTTTTTTGACTCACAACCTGGAATTAACATGGATTGTTTGAGGATTAGCATCATTTAATTTACAGAACATGACCACAACTTTGAAGATGTTTTTTTTTATTGTGAAGCAAACAACAAATAGTACAAAATAAAATAAAAAGTCGATGGGCCAGATTCAGAAAGACTTGCGCTGGAGTATATCGCTATGCGCCGCGTAAGTGTAAAGATGCGCCGTAGTATCTATGTGCCGTACCCACCAAACTAGATGCGACAGAAAACGGGCTTTCTCCGACCGGCTTAACTTTCCTACGCCAGAGTATCGTAAGCGCATATTTTCGCTTGGCGCATCCGTCGCGCCTATTGATTTCCCATTCAAATATGCAAATGAGGGAGATATGCTGATTCGCGAACGGATTGTCACCAGACGCTGGCTACGTGCGCCGCGCGTACGTCTGGCGCAAAGTTAATCCTACAAATAGCTGCTTTATCTTTACTCCTGATGGCCACAGGTCAGCAGGAGAGCAGCTACAGCAGCAGCGTTACCAACGAAAATAGCAAGCTGAACAACCACACTTGCAGGACAACACCTCTGTGTGCCAACATGCCAGGGGCAGCCGTGGTCCTAGCACTACTAATGGGTCCCCCGGTACGGAGGAGGGGGGCACGTGAGAGGATATACCGCACGCGCATGAGCCTCTTTGGCATGGGTGATGAGGAGGTGTATCGCCTCTTCAGATTTAGCCCAGATGCAATACTTGAACTAACCACAACCCTGCAGGATGACATCACCAGCAAGACACACCGCTCACAAGCAGTGCAGCCACTGGTGAAGGTACTGGCAACACTTAATTTCCTTGCAAGTGGATCATTCCAGCGTACAAGTGGAGTGGTGGCTGGGATGTCACAGTCCACCATGAGCAGATGTGTGCACCAGGTTGTCCCCGCAATTCTCAGACGCATGTCCCACCACATCATCAGACCCACCACTGAGGACCTGCGGCAGAAGGCAATGACAGATTTCTACAGCATTGCCGGATTCCCACGCACCGTGGGGGCCATTGATTGCACACATGTGGCCCTACAGCCCCCCAGTGCCACAGAGCACATATACCGCAATCGGAAGCATTGGCATTCCATCAACGTACAGGTGATAGCCGATGCCCAATGCCTCATATGGCACGTCCGTGCCAAACACCCCGGGTCCAGCCATGATAGCTACATATACAATCAGAGCCCCATCCCAACGGAATTCGAACAGAACGTGTACAAGGACAGCTGGCTGGTTGGTGAGTGACATGGGTGTCAGGCATGACTGTCTGACCTCATGATGCTGACATCACAAGGGGCACATGCATGACTAACATCCTCCTGTCTTTTCCCTTACAGGTGACTCTGCATATGCACTGGGACCCCATCTCATGACTCCTTTCCGGAACCCCCAAACCAGAGGAGAGAGAAGATACAATGCGGCACATATCCAAACTCGTGCAGTAGTGGAGCAAACATTTGGGCTCCTGAAGTCCCGTTTCCGATGCCTGGATAAGTCTGGGGGGGCCCTCTTGTATTCCCCTACCTTCGTGTGTCAGATCATCGGTGCATGTTGCATTCTGCACAGCTTTGCCATGAGAACGGGCCTGCAGATTGACATACGTGATGACCTGACCCCCGACCCACACAGTCTCCATCTGCCAGAGGCTACCCCGTCAGCTGATGGAAGAGCAGTCAGGAGGGTCCTCGCCGTAGGCATCTTTGGACAATAAACAAATACATTGATCACACGGACAATGCACCCATGCACGCCCCTGATGTCCCTAGATCACACACACCACATCCACATCACATTGGATTAGCCCAAGTCCAACATGCAGGACTTGGGAGCAGCAACGCCGCGTCAAGGCCCCAATGGTGTCGCTGTCCATTCATACACCATTCACACAGCCGTGGGGATAACTTCTCCCCAACGGCCGAGGGTGACACCCCTTACTGGCAGGAGTGCCACCCCCTCACATTCACACACCATTCACACTGTCCCCTGCACTACTGACCGTGTGCAGTATAAATAAATATAAAAAGCTCATAATCGGAGCAAAATATACAAAAAAATAAAAAACTCATAATCTGAGCAAAATATCCAAAAAAAATAAAAAGCTCATAATCTGAGCAAAATATCCAAAAAAATAAAAAGCTCATAATCTGAGCAGAAACAAAAACTGCAAAAAAAAATGAACACCCCAAAAAGCCATCATTTGGGCTGACGGGGGCTCTTTCTGGTGGGCCCTCTCTGGCTCCTCAGCTGCCTAGAGGGAGTGGGTGGGGGTGGGGGGGCATCTGGAGGTGGCTGATCCCCTGGTGGGCCACTCCTGGCAGGTGTGGCCTGCATGCCCTCCAAGGCCATGGCTATCCGGGTACGAATTGGTCTGGGCCTGCATCCTCAGCTGCCGGGTCACCTGGTATTGGTGGGCCCGCTGCCTCTGCCTCCCCTGGTCCCGGATGGCAGCTGTGTTGGCAGCGCAGTTACAACTGACATCCTGCACTGCGTTTGTCATCTGGGCCAAGGAGCCCAGGCTGTCAGCTACATGGTCCAGGTGCCCAGCTATCTCCGACATCTGCTGGGTCTGTCTGGCCTGGTCCCTCGCCATCTGGTCATGGACCACATCAGACACCCCCCTGGTCTTCCGGGTCGCCTTCCTGGGGCCAGGAGATGGTATTCCCCGGGGGGATGGAGTCGCCCTTGAGGGGCTTCCTATGTTGGGGGAGGGGATCTAAGAGGGCCCTGCTGAAGGGGAGGACTCCTCCAAAAATAAAACAAACTCCTGATCTGTGACGACAGGCTCCTCCTCAGCCACCTTAGCAGGTGAGGTGTGGGCACTCCCCTCCACCTCGGTGTCTTCAGTGCCCAGGGGGTCGGGCTCAGAATGCAGTTGGGGGGATGGGGTGGAATGGCCGCCGGCAGATGATGGCCCAGCTCTGTCATCTGTGGGTCCACCCCCCGTGCCCCTCTCATGCCTCCTTATGGTGGCCACCTTGCCCCGGACTTTGCGCCTCACATCATTGATTTTTTTGGCAATGTCCGCAGCAGTCCGTGTGGAATACCCCAAACTGTTCACCCTGGCAGCAATGGACTCCAGGATGGCCTGCTTCCTGTCCCGGCTTGTCTTGCGACTTTTCCTGCCATGGAGGAACTCATTGTATGTCTCCATAGCCGAGATGACGGCAGACAGCTCCTGGGCATTGAAGTTTAGCTTTCTCCTCTCTTTGCGGGGAACGGGAGCAGCCATCTCAGAGCAAAAGTAACTTTCCTTTGGGGGGGGGGGGGGGGGGGGACCGGATATACTTTTGCGCCGGAAAGGCGCATCTGCGGCCGCTTTTATACGCGCAACGTAAGACATTGCGCCGCCTTTTCCCATGAAGTGGTGCCGACGGAAGTTGTGAGCATGCGCACAGGGGAGCGAGTGGAGCCCTCCCTCACTGCGCATGCTCCGTGGATGATGCGCTAAACGTAAGTCTCTGCGCTGGGCTCCGCCCATCATTTACATATGTCACACCCACTTCCACTTACGTCGGGTTGCGCCATCGCATTTTCGTTACACCGCCGCAAAGTAACGAACAAGTGCTTGGTGAATACTGTACTTGACTCACTAGTTCGCGTCAGCGTAACAAATATGCGCTGCGCTACGCCGGATAAAATATGCGCGCATCTACATGAATCTGGCCCAATGTGCATAACTATTCACCCCCCTAAAGTCAATACTTTGTAGAGCCACCTTTTGCGGCTATCACAGCTCCAAGTCGCTTTGAATAAGTCTCTATGATCTTGCCACATCTTACCACTGGGATTTTTGCCCATTCCTCCTTGCAAAACTGCTCCAGTTACTTCAAGTTTGATGGTTTGCTCTTGTAAACAGCAATCTTTAAGTCTGGCCACAGATTTTCTATTGGATTGAGGTCTGGGCTTTGACTAGGCCATTCCAACACATTTACATGTTTCCCCTTAAACCACTCAAGTGTTGCTTTAGCAGTGTGTTTGGGGTCATTGTCCTGCTGGAAGGTGAACTTCCCGTCCTTGCCTCAAATCACACACAAAGTGGTACAGGTTTTGCTCAAGAATATCTCTGTATTTAGCACCATCCATCTTTCCCTCAACCCTGACCAGTTTCCCAGTCCCGACTGCTGAAAAATATCCCCACAGCATGATGCTGCCACCACCATGTTTCAGGTGGGGATGGTGTTCTTTGGGTGATGTGTTGTGTTGGGTTTGCGCCATACATAGCGTTTTCTTTGATAGACAAAAAGTAAAATTTTAGTCTCATCAGACCAGACCACCTTCCTCCATACATTTTGGGAGTCTCCCACGTGCCTTTTCGCAAACTCAAAATGCGCCATTTTGTTTTTTGCTGAAAGTAATGGCTTTCTTCTGGCCACTCTGCCATAAAGCCCAACTCTATGGAGCGTATGGCTTATTGTCATCCTATGTACAGATACTCCAGTCTCTGCTGTGGAACTCTGCAGCTCCTCCAGGGTTACCTTAGGTCTCTGTGCTCCTCTCTGATTAATGCCCTCCTTGCCCGGTCCGTGAGTTTTGGTGTGTGGCCGTCTCTTGGCAGGTTTGCTGTTGTGTCATGTTCTTTCTATTTGGTTATGATAGATTTGATGGGGCTCCTAGGGATCATCAAAGATTTGGATATTGTTTTATAACCTAACCCTGACTTGTACTTCTCAACAACATTGTCCCTTACTTGTTTGGAGAGTTCCTTGGTCTTCATGGCAGTGTTTGGTTAGTGGTGCCTCTTGCTTAGGTGTTGCAGCCTCTGGGGCCTTTCAAGAAGGTGTTTATATGTAATGACAGGTCATGTGACACTTGGAATGCACACAGGTGGACATCATTTCACTAATTATGTGACTTCTGAAGGTAATTGGTTTCACCAAAGATTTTTATGGGCTTCATAACAAAGGGGGGTCAATGCATACGCACATGCCAATTATCATTTTTTTTATTTCTGAAAAATAGTTTTATGTACCGTATATACTGGAGTATAAGCCAAGTTTTTCAGCAAATTTTTTTGTGCTGAAAATGCCCCCCTCAGGTTATACTCAAGTCACCTTTTTGCGCCTGATCTCCAGGACTTTGGGGACCCGGTACCGGCAAGCCATAGGTCCCCTGGACCCCAAACTTGGCACACATATAGCCCCACTCTTCCTCTACAAGTGTGCAAAGTTTGGCCGGGGAGCACCGATTTTTCAATGTCAGGCACCTCTTCCATAGACTTCCATGTTAAACGGCCATTTCTCTGGTAACTTTGGGGACCCGGTACCGGCTTGGCACACATGTAGCCCCAGTTATCCTCTACAATTGTGCAAAGTTTGCTGTCTGGGGGACCTATGGCCGGGAAGCACTGATTTTTCAAAGCTGGGCACCCCTTCTATGTACTCCTATGTAAAACGTAAGTCTAGGCATGGGCACAGTGTGGCATGGGCACAGTGAGGCATTAGCACAGTGAGGCATGCACATGGACACAGTTAGGCAAAGTGAGGCACAGTGAGGCTTATACTCGAGTCAATGCGTTTTCCTATTTTTTGTGGTAAAATTAGGTGCCTCGGCTTATATTCGGGTTGGCTTATACTCTAGTATATACGGTATATATTTTTCTAATTTTACTTCACCAACTTAGACTATTGTGAGCCATGAATAAGCACTGATTGTAGTGTGAAACGCGTAGGCTGCTAACTCCATTTTTTGCTGTACCTTGTAGTGCATTTGCCATCTGTTTTACAATAAAGGGCTCTTTCACACGGGGCGGATCAGTAATGATCGCTCTGTTGATCCCCGCTGAGCCGGCGGATTACAGGGCAGTCCCCGCACACTGTGCAGGGACCGCCCTGTCCTTTCTCCGCTCTCCCCTATGGGGGGATCGGATGAACACGGACCGTATGTCTGTGTTCATCCGATCCGCCAGACGGAAGGAAAAGTAAGTTTTTCCTCCGTCATACTTTGGCGGATCGGAGCGGGTCAGATGTCAGCGCGCATGTCACCGTTCAGAGGAGCACCCGTTCAGGTCCGCAAAAAAAACTGGCAGGCGGACCTGAACGGGCGCTCCATGTGAAAGAGCCCAAAGACAACCTAAGGTTTTTTTTGGAAGTGCGGCTCTCCATTCTTCTAGCCTCTACATTTTGCCTTGTTCATTGCCGGGACTACTGGGCTCCTGAGAAGCTATTGATTGATTTTTCAACTTAGACTATTGTGTTCTGATCCGTCACATATACCATATTTATCGGCATATACCGCACACTTTTTTGCCCTTAAAATCAGGGCAAAATCCCGGGTGCGCGATATACGCCGATACTCGCTTCCCGCGCTGTGTTTGAATCCGCCGCCGACATATACCGAGCGCAGTACACTCGGGTATACTCGGCCAGGCTCGGCTCCCCTCGCGGTTATGCGAGAGAAGCCGAGTGTACTGCGCTCGGTATATGTTGGCGGCGAATTCAAACACAGCGCGGGAAGCGGGGATCGATACTCGCTTCCCGCATTGTGTTTGAACGTGGCCACCGACATATACCGAGCGTAGTACACTCGGGTACACTCGGCTTCTCTCGCATAACCGCGAGGGGGGCCGAGTGTACCCGAGTGTACTGCGCTTGGTATATGTCGGCGGCGGCGTTCAAACACAGCGCAGGGAAGCGGCGATCGGCACAGAGACCAGCGCGGGAGGACACCACGACCGACGCCGGACCGGACAAGGCCGCCGATGGACGCCGGGCAAGACACCAAAACTGTAAGTATTAAAACATTTTTTACCAGGAATGTCAGGCAAAATTAGGGGTGCGCGCTATACGCCAGTGCGCGTAATAGGGCGATAAATACGTTAATTCAGATTTAAAAAAAAACATTGAATTAAAGGCTGTAATAAAGTAAAATAAGTGAAAACATGGGGGGGGGGAATTTTTGCAAGGCACTGTATATCTTTTCTGTTGCCACAATTCAGCACAGAGCACGGGTGTTTCAAATTTATATATATTACGTTTTTGCAGAATGTGAGTTTCTGTAGAAATGACTAAAGTTGAAAATTCCTCCTTCAGGACATTCAAGTCATCGCCATAAAAAGTTTATTATTTTTTTTAAATGAAACCACATGCATCCTTCTTTAACGCATTATTAGGTGTCTGATGACCCCCCGGCCGGCCCCGGGAATGGCGAGATGACACACAGGAAGGACGTTGACATTGTGTTGTCCTGACACGCATCAGCTTTGTGATTCAGAAGGCGAACACCTCCGTATAGAATTATCTCCACCGTAATGATGGCCTTCTGAGATCCTTCCTCAGCCCAGACAGCCCTTGACGGAGACGCTCTCATTTAGCGGTTTAGGGCCTGTTTGGCTTTGATCTTCACTCAGCCGTCCTTCCGCTGTGTGTTCGCTCAGGTGTAATAGAACAGCTGCCTCTTACCTGTCTGGCTGAGGTCGGGGGGGATTACGCCAAACCCTGCACTGTGTCACTGGACGTCCCCCTCCGGCTATAAGTAAAATCTTTATCAAAGAAGACAAAGACCTGGGGGAGTCTAGACAGATGTGAACATGCTTGATGTGAATGCTTCTTGTAGGTCAATTATCAATTAGTCTGCCACTTCAAAGGAGATATTATGAAACGTAGGTGGGACAGACAGGCTACATATATATGGAACTCCTACGCAGCGAACACTCACTCATTTTAAATGTGAGCGCATCAATCCTAGCTTGCCATGTGAGTCAAATATCCAACAAAATGCTGATTTTGTATCCTCTGATATAAATTCACATATACATAAGTCATTATACATACTGTCTGCGGTCACTTATATATCCTTGTTTTCTGGGGTGCTATCCCCCTGATCTTTATGTAAGATATAAGCTTGATGAATATTGACAGGTTATTGCCCATGTTTTCTTTCGGTTGCCCATCCATTACCTGTGTGTTATCATGATTGCCTGTTTGCCGCCAACGTATTCTCAGAATTGCCCACTTGTTGCCTTCATATTATCACAATGGCCCGTTTGTTGCCTGCGTACTTTCACAATTACCTGTTTGTTGCCTGCGTTATTCTTGCAATTGCCCGGCTGTTGGCTGCATAATTTAAAGCAGGGGTGTCAAACTCAATTTCATCGCAACCACATCAGTATTATGGTTGCCCTTAAAGCAGGGGTCTCAAACTCCCGGCCCGCGGGCCAGTTGCGGCCCGCAGACCGAGATTTTGCGGCCCACTGACACAGGGCCGATCCTATACGGGGTGCAGTGGGCGCTGGCAGAGAAGAGGCGCCTCGCCGCTGAGCCTTTTTTTTTTTTAAACGGAGCGACCCGCTGCCGGCGCTGAAGCAATCTGAGAAGCTGAGAGCCGAGCGAGCGGGATCAAGTGACGACGTGACGTCATGACGTCAGACTGAGCTCAGCCCACGGCCGCCCCAGCATCCACAGCGAGCCGCCTCTGCGGCTGGAGATTTAGCTCCGCTCGGCTCCACCTCTGCCATCTTCAGACAGGCAGCGTGGCTAAGAGGGAGAGGAGCGAGCACAGTATTACAGAGCCGAGCTGCCGCCTGATTGAGCCTGCCTCAGTGCCTTGCCTTCTGCCTGGTGGTCTGACAGACAGTCACTGTCTAAATCTGAATGATTGTAATTTGCCTATTGCAGTGCCTGCCTTGCTGACTACTACATCTGACCTGGCTGTGTAAGTAGTACTTCATACTGTGTGCCATTAAATGCAACCACTGTGTCCATCCAAATGTAGCCACTGTGCCCATCAAAATCCAGCCACTATGCCCATCAAAATCCAGCCACTGTGCCCATCCAAATGTAGCCACTGTGCCCATCAAAATCCAGCCACTTTGCCCATTCAAATGTAGCCACTGTGCCCGTCCAAATGTAGCCACTGTGCCCCGTCAAACTGCAGCCACTGTTCCCATCAAACTGCAGCCACTGTGCCCATCAAACTGCAGCCACTTTGCCCATCTAAATGTAGCCACTGTGCCCATCCAAACGCAGCCACTGTGCCCATCAAAATCCAGCCACTATGCCCATCAAAATCCAGCCACTGTGCCCATCCAAATGTAGCCACTGTGCCCATCAAAATCCAGCCACTTTGCCCATTCAAATGTAGCCACTGTGCCCGTCCAAATGTAGCCACTGTGCCCCGTCAAACTGCAGCCACTGTTCCCATCAAACTGCAGCCACTGTGCCCATCAAAATGCAGCTACTGTGCCCATAAAAACACAGCCATTGTGCCTGTCCAAACTGCAGCCACTGTACCCATCAAAATGCAGCCACTGTGCCCATCAAAATGCAGCCACTGTGCCCATCAAAACGCAGCTACTGTGCTCATCAAAATGCAGCTACTGTGCCCATCAAAACGCAGCTACTGTGCCCATCAAAACCCAGCCACTGTGCCCATAATCTTTCAGCTGATGCTATTATCACAGGGTGGTAGGGGGAATGGGGGGTGTTGCTTGTGGATGATGGGGGTGCTACTGCTGGGGGGTTGGGGGGTGTTGATGAACAGTAGCACCCTAATCATTCACCAGCAACAGCCCCCTCCCCTGTGGTAATAACATGAGGGTGCTACTGCCCTTGCAGTAGCATCCCAATCATCCAACACCCCCCCCCCCCAGCAGTAGCACCCCCATCATCCGTCAGCTCATGCTATTACCACAGGGGGGTAGGGCGATTGGGGGTGTTTCTGGTGGATGGTGGGGGTGCTACTGCCCTGGCAATAGCATCCCAATCATCCAACAACACCCCCCCTACCCCAGCAGTAGTACCCCCATCATCCGTCAGCTCATTCTATTACCACAGGGGGGTAAGGTGGATGGGGGGGTGTTGCTGGTGGATCTCAATCATCCAAACCCCCCTTCAGCAGTAGCACCCCCCAACATCTGTCAGCTCATGCTATTACCACAGGGGGGTAGGGGGAATGGGAGTGTTGCTGGTGGATGATGGCGGTGCTACTGCTGGTGGGGGGTGTTATTGGTGGATGGTGAAGGGCGCATGATGGGGCATTATATGTGAGGGGCACATGATGGGGGCATTATATGTATGTGAAACCATATTCGCTCAGCCCTGATAGGAAATTTCTGTGGGTGGAACAAGAGCTCAGCCTATCAGGACTGAGCGAATATTGGCTCACTGCCCTAATAGACTGAGCGCTAATCTATGTGATTGGCTGGCAGTGCCGAAAGAAGAATGGAGAAGAGTGAGTGTGTGCATGTGACTGCAGCCAGGGTCATAGGGACTGTCCTGGAGAGTGAACATTAGGGGCGGCAGGGGCGCAATCTGTGACATTTTGGTCCAATACTTGATGCGGCCCAGCCTCACCCAGCTTATACCTCCAGTGGCCCCCAGATAATTTGAGTTTGAGACCTCTGCCTTAAAGTAAGGTGACCAGATTTTTGTAATGAAATCTGGGGACATATTTTTTTTTTACTAGTAATGGCGGCAATCAGCGACTCGCTGCTCATCGTAGCTACCGCCCGCCGCACAGCCTGTCAAGTCTTATTCTTCGGCTACTACTGGGTGGGGAGCGGAGGAAGATCACTCCGCCAGGGAAGACAAGGAGATAAGCAGGCAGTCAGCTGGCCGGGACTAGAGCCAAGGCAGAAGAACATGCGAGGGGAGCTGAATGGGCATGCACCCGAATCTAAAGAAATATTCCCTCCGCTTTGATCAGCACACATGATCATGAGAAAGGGGCACAGATAATGGAAAAAAAATACACCCCCCTAAGCTAGTAGGTAATTTTAGATTTTTTTTTTAATTCTGCACTGACTGTCTTTGAAATTGCCCCAGCCCCTGTCCAAATCCAATCCGGGGACAAAACTGGGGACAGACTTGGTCCGGGGACAGTGTCCTTAATCTGGGGACTGTCCCCAGAAACCGGGGATGTCTGGTCACCCTACCTTAAAGGAATGGCTGTATCTGTAAGACTAGAGGTCCAAAGCACCCCACCCCTTCTTATATCAGATGTCAAGAGCTCCCCACCATCAGAAGTCAAGAATTCCCCCAATTCCCATTACATTACTGTGAACCCCCCTTTACCTTGTGCTACTCCCAGAAAGTAGCCGGTGGCGGAGCTCTGGAGGAGGAACAGAGGAGGGCTTCCAGCTGCCAGGGTCTGCTGAATGCTAAGACTAGGAATGAAGGGGTGCTGCGTCCGTACAGAGAGGTGCAGGTGGAGAAGGTCTATCCTCCTCTCTGTTGTTTAGTGCTGAGACAAGGTGGGGGCAGAAACAAGGAGTGGGGGGGGCGCAGTTACAGGGGAGGTGTGAGGGCCACATGAAATGGCCTGGTGGGCCATATTCAGCCCGCGGGCCTTGTGTTTCACACATGTGCTTTGAAGGCCAAGATCGTCTTTTGGAGCATGTTACACCCATGTTTAAGGGAACTTAACCTTTAACAACCACTTTTTTTCTTGGCCACATATACATACAATTGGCACAATTGTTACCGATGTACTGTATTGTCCCTTTTTATGCAGATATGTTAAAAAAGCTTGTTTGTTGATTGCGTATTGCCAGGAGTGACAGTTGTTGTTTGCCAACACCATGTCAGTATTGTTTTCCTGGATGACCAAAGTAGCATAACTGAAACCCCTGTAGGCTTTAACGATATATCCATACCCCTAAGATTGCAATATTGTGGCCTCGTGTTTTGAAATTTCCCCTGACACAAGCTCACCTGAATCAAGAAGTCTACGAGGCACCTTGTCT
Source organism: Rana kukunoris (assembly GCA_029574335.1). NCBI lineage: Eukaryota > Metazoa > Chordata > Amphibia > Anura > Ranidae > Rana > Rana kukunoris. The sequence continues at coordinate 128,332,855 of CM056059.1, read as the reverse complement.
TCCTCAAACCACCCCGAAAGAAGTGATGGGCTGGTGCAGGAATGGACTGAGACAAAAAATAGGCCAAGTAGGGGTCAAAGCAGGTGAAAAGAAAAATTAGTCAAAGTCCAGGCTGGAGTGGGTGCAGGTGGCAGGAAAGAACGGTCAAATTTCAGGACGTTGTTGAGGTAGGTAGTGGAAAAGAATTGTTAAAATCTGAGTAGGGGTTGAGGTAGGCAGTAAGAAGAAATAATAAAAGTCCAAGTAGGGGTCGAAGCAGGGGGAAAGAAATATTAGTCAAAAGTCAGGCTGGAGTTGAGGCAGGGGGCATGAAATAGTAGCCAGAGTCCAGACAGGGGTAGAGACAGGCAGAAAGAAAAAAACAGTCAATATATAGGCAGGGGTCAAAGTAAGTAGAAGGTAAGAATAGTCAAAATCCAGGCTGGGGTAGAAGCAGGTGGCAGGCAAAAATAGTCAAACTCCAGGCAGCGGGTCAAGGCAGGTGACAGGCAAGACTAATCACAAATCAGGCAGGGGTCAAGGCAGGTAGAAGGCAAGACAAATCATAATCCAGGCAGGTGGAAGGCAAGACAAATTCAGAATCCAGGCAGGGGTCAAGGCAGGAGGCAGGCAAGACTAATTAGAATCCAGGCAAGGGTCAAGGCAGGTGGCAGGCAAGACTAATCAGAATCCAGGCAGGGGTCAAGGCAGGTGCAGACAAGACTAATCAGAATCCAGGCAGGGGTCAATGCAGGTGGCAGGCAAGACTAATCATAATCCAGGCAGGGGTCAAGGCAGGTGACAGGCAAGACTAATAAGAATCCAGGCAGGGGTCAAGGCAGGTGGCAGACAAGACTAATCATAATCCAGGCAGGGGTCAAGGCAGGTGACAGGCAAGACTAATCAGAATCCAGGCAGGGGTCAAGGCAGGTGGCAGGCAAGACTATGTCTGAGCTCTGCTGTACAGTGATAGAGATTGCAAGGACAATTCAGGCACTGCTTGAGTTAAAATAATGTCTTTAATGATGTATTAATGATTACAGAGTTGCATTTATTTGTGTCTTTTATATTTGCCTGAAGTTCAGCTTTAAGCTGATCCCATAGTACATATAAAAACGTGAAAAACACCTAAAAATCCTTATTTATGTTCAGCTGTCAGGTGATCTGCGTCCAGCAAAAAAAAATGCACAGACCGCATGTTGTCAGCTGGGTTGTCGTGACTGGGAGGAATGCGGTCAGTCACAGCTGGGTACCCCTGCCGGATCATTCATCCTCCTCCCCAGCTCGCCCGCACAGCCTGATGAAATCTGAGATTTTAATTGTTTTCTGTAGGTGTGCTGGCTAATGCTGACAAATGTTTATCCAGGATGTGGGTTTTCTCTCTTCCTGGAGACTGGCGATTGTTCACTTTACCAGCAAAAAAGGCTGATAGCACAAAGCCCCATGTGTCTTGCCTGCTATGCGCGCCGATCTCCACCGAAAAACCACAAGTGGCATATTTGTGGCATCGGAAACATTCCGCCCGTCCTTGATTATTGCAAAGCACAAATACACTTTGGGGCGGAGGAATCGCCAAGAATGCAAAGAAAAGCGCAAACAGCCGACGCCTAAAGCCGCAGAGAAAATAATCCTTTATATGTTAGGCTTTAATATTTTATTAAAAGATAAGCTGCAGTCTGCCCCCCCCCCCCCCCATTTTTTTTTAAAGGCAGCAGCTACAAATACTGTAGCTGTTGACTTTTAATATAAGGACACTTATCTGTCCAGGGATCCAGCGATGTCCTCCCCTGATCTGATTCTTCAATGGGCTTCGGGTCCAGGCGCCGGCATCTGAAAAGGGGAGCTTCAGGCTCCTTCTAAAAAAATGAAAAGACTTTTAAATGTTTTTTAATCGTCTCTCTGGTGCTGGCGCCGCCATTTCTTGGAAGGGAAATGTCAGTGAAGCTTTGTGGCTTCTAGGGTGCCCACGTGCCACGGGACTGTCCTGCAATTGACATGTCTGTCCTGGGTCCCGGGCACCTTCATTTCCGGGACAATACAAAGTCCCAGAATGAAATAGAGGACGCAGCCACCCCTTACCAACTAGTAACTACATTTCCGGAACTGGTTACTAGGGCCGGTGCTGCCTGGCATCTTGCAACCAGTGACAATTTACTCTCAGATAGCGAGACCAGGAGCGAGGCCTGCGCCTAGTGCAGCGCTGCTGTACCCACCCACCTCGGCACCTCCTCCTTCTCCGGCACTCAGCGGCAAGCAGCAGGGACGGGTGTGATCTTCACTCTCCAGATAGTGGCTCCACTCCTTTCCTTTGCATGTGGCTCATGCAGAGGGAGTGACAGCAGCACTGCATCTGGCGGCAGGTTATGGGTGGCAAGCGGCATCTGGTGGCAAGTGGCACATTCACCTGACAAATAACCCGCTGCCAAATTCCCCATCAACCCCGAGACTACACTCCCCCCCCCAATCTTCTTTTGGGGAAGGTGAGGGGGGGTGGAGTGTCCCTGAATGGCAGTTTGGAAATGTGGTCACCCTAGTGGCTTCACAGCCGGTGTTGTGATGAAAAAGGTCTCCCGTCGAATAATGCCGCCCTGTACTGCGCAGGCGCAGCGCTTGCACAGTACGAAGCACTACGGAGCCGCCGAAAGGCTCTGTACTAGAACAGCTGTACACGGCGCCAGCGCACAGCAGACCACTTTGTACCACTCTCTTCTGCACGCTCCCGATGCTAGTGCAACTCTGCAGGGGGCGGATATAATGTTATAATGTTGATTAAAGCGTGTGAGGGGTGTATGCCTACAGAAGAGGTTGTATTTAATAATGATGGGCTGAGCTGATAAATTGGGGGTAGATTTCTCAATAAACAACACAGGCTTCTCAATAATACATCCGCCCCTTTGAGAAAACCACCTCCCATCGTATGAGCTCTGCCAATCATGATAACAATACAGCCTCTTCTGTAGACATCCGCCCCCTGCAAAGTTCAATGAATAATACACCCGCCCCTTGCAGAGTTGCACGAACATCGGGAGCGTGTGGCAGCGTGTGGCACAATGTCTTCTTCATTGCGCAGGCGCCGTGTACAGATGATTAACAGCTGTTCGTGTTTGGAGACTTTTGGCGGCTCCGTTCTGTGCAAGCGCTGCGCCTGCGCAGTACAGGGCGGGCATTATTAGACGGGGGACCTTTCTCGTCAGAACAGCAGCTCCCTACTACAAGAAGGAGGGGCTGAACTTCCGGGTGACTTGCCTGTTGGGCTTTGAGATGTCTAATTTGCACCTTTCATAAAGAGGAGCTCCAGGCTCCTTCAGAATTATTTTTTAAAGTCTGCAGCTACAAATCCTGTATCTGCTGACTTTTATTATAAGGACACTTACCAGGGGTCAAGTCCTGGGGAAAAAAGTGTGGGAACTCCCACCCAAGATCCCCTCCCCCACCAAAAAAAATAAATACGCTCATATGCATAATTACTAAAACGCATGTTTTTTTTTTTTTTTTAATCCACTGTACCTTAGTAATCCTTTATGTTACTGGCCGCTTCCTGTATATGGAGTCATCGGGGAGTGTGCGGGTATTCTGTCACTTCCTCAATGCCGCAAGGTCTCCTGGGAGCTTTTGTAATTGTTCCCAGGAGACATTGCGGAGGTCTGCCGTGAGTTATCGCGGGATTTAGAAAGAAGCAAGTTCTTTCTAAATCCCGCGGTAACATAAGGGATTACTAAGGTTCGCCTGCCCCTGACAGTGACTCGAGCTGGGCATCGCCGCTTAGTGAAGGATTGGCTCGGGCGGCTCGGCTGCTCTAGTCCTTCAAAGGGAACTGAGTTCCTACTGTGAAAAAAGTGCAGGAACTCCGTTCCCACGTGTTCCCGCAGGACTTGAGCCCTGACACTTACCTGTTCAGGGATCCCCCAATGTTCTCACCGAGCCGATTCTTCAGTTGGCTTCAGGTGAAGGCGCCAGCATCTGTAGTAAGGGAAAAAAGATGTGAAAGCCTTGAGGCTTCACAGCCTGTTTTCTACTGTGCATGCCTGAGTCGTGCTGCGCCTTTTCTTCAGGTGGTTGTGGACATTGGCTCAGCGTGTCCCTCCTAAATGTAGACTACAGAGGTGTACATTGCAATAGGAACCAAGAGGTTGTGGTGTGAGTATACATGTTGTATGTTTATTTCTAAGAGCAGAGCCCGCCTTAAGGTTGAGTATTTTCCCACATTAACCTCAGCCTTGACCCAGGGCTTTGATGAAAATGACACTTTGAGGTACCCCATGTGTGTGTAAGTTGGCCATGCAACCAAGTGCCTAAGGTAGCCCAGAAGAAACCCGTGCAGAGTAGGCCTTCCATGTGACCCACACTTGGCACCCAACGAGAAAGGAATCATGGTCATGGAGGGAGTGTCACCTGATGCCCCCTGTCACCTGATGCCCCCCCTACAGGCATAATTGCCCATTTGTTACCCATGTATTGCCCCTGTTTTATGCAGATATGTTAAAAAAGCATGTTTGGTGCTTGAGTATTGTCGGGAGTGACAGTTGTTTGCCAACACATTGTCAGCATTGTTTTCCACAGCGATCTGAGCCAAAAGTGAGAGCGGTAGGGTTGCCACCCTTTTTTCAAGCCAAATAGGTGGACATGGACACTGGCTCAGCGTGTCCCTCCTAAATGTAGACTACAGAGGTGTACATTGTCCTGGGAGCCAAGAGGTAACTGGAGAACAGTTGTGGTGTCAGTGTACAGGCAGCAGTCCTCCTAACCCCCTCCAGCCGGCGTAGGGTCAGCATATTTCCAAACTACCATTTAGGGACACTCCCCTTCCCAAAAATCAGCTTGTGCTGTAAAGAATCACAGCACAGTGATTGGACACAAGAGGTGGCATTTATGATTTCTCCAATCACAAGCAGGGGGTGAGGATTGTGCTTCTACAGGTATTCCCGGCCAGGACAAGTTCTGTCGGTAAGTAAAGCAGTGATGTGGCAGACTTTTTTGGGGGCATTAGTTTGGCCCGGGGGGTGGCTCAGTTTGATTCCGGGACACTGTATTGTCCTGGAATGAAGGTGCCCAGGACAGACCTGCAAAATGCGGGACTGTCCCGGGCAATCTGGGACACGTGGTCACCCTAGGCTGGTGACATCTCTCCTGGAGTGACTTTTGGGTATCGTGGCTCCGGCGCTGTGATTGGCCGCAGCCGCCATGACGTCAATCTCGTGCATGCATGCTGGAGCCGCCAATAACGGCACACTGACTGAAGGAGCGACACATAGCTGCCATTGCCTTAGTTTGCCCCAGTGCCCATGTGCCGATGACATTGGCACATGCAGGGGAAAGGGGATATCTCCTAAACTGTGCAGGTTTAGGAGAGATCCTGGGTAGCTACAGGTAAGCCTTAATATAGGCCTGTATACCTGTAGCACTGCAAGTACTGGGGTAAGAATTTTACCAGATAGTTTACTGGGAAGAGTTTATTTTATTGAGCTCAACGTGTAAAGTTAAGAAACGTGATGGTTTGTTATTACTACTTAGCATCAGAGGTCTTCAGGTGGAAAAGTTCACGGCTAATTAGCATCAAAGAAAGGAACAGTTAAACCCCTATAATGATCGGATTTCATGGCAGCCGATCGTCATACACAAAGTCCTTTGATTTCGCTGAAAATAATGACGCTGGGCGGACCTCGGCTGCCTGTATGGTGACTCACCCCTCCCAAAACACTGGAAAATACATCTCCAGCCATGGAGACGCAGCTGAATCATTCCTCCGAACAATCCTCCTGTATTCTCACACAGGACGCCTCAGGGAAGAGACTCCGCACATTTCAACTGAAACTCGGGATGAGTTCCTGTGTGTCTATAAGGAACTTCATAAGAGTGTTGGCAAGGAGGGGGGTAAATATTGTGTCTGATTCATCAAACGAGACGTACCTGGAGGGGTCCCCGGGAAATCTAGAGAACGGTTATTGGTTATAAAAGATGTACAGAAAACCTAAAAATAACAGCCACACCCATACCAAAGGAAAACTTGAAGGACTTTTATTGTAGCATTTTTATGTTTATATCATTTTATACATTTTTATCCTTTTTTTTGTGATGTGTGTAAAATAGTTACTATTAGGGCTACCAAAACCGCTGCTGGGGGTTATTGTTGGGGTTACTGACACCAGTACTAGGGGTTCTAATTGCATTCACTGACGCCAATGCTGGGGGTTATTAACCACTTAAGGACAGCCTAACGCCAATATACGTCGGCAGAATGGCACGGCTGGGAACAATCACGTACCCGTAAGTGATTCCTTAAGCCCAGCCGTGGCGGGGCACTCGCCAACCCGGTCCGAAGCTCCGTGACTGCGCCCGCGGGACCCGCAAACCCGATCGCCACCGGTGTCCCGCGATCGTTCACCGGAGCTGAAGAATGGGGAGAGGTGAGTGTAAACACACCTTCCCTGTTCTTCGTTGTGGCAGTGCCATTGATCGTCTGTTCCCTGATATAGGAAACGACGATCAATGACATCACACGTCCAGCCCCACTACAGTAAGAATCACATATGAGGTCACACTTAACCCCTACAGTGCCCCCTAGTGGTTAACTCCTAAACTGCAATTGTAATTTTCACAATAAACAATGCATTTTTATAGCACTTTTTGCTGTGAAAATGCCAATGGTCCCAAAAATTTGTCAAAATTGTCCTATGCGTCCATCATAATGTCGCAGTCACGAAAAAAATCGCTGATCGCCGCCATTAGTAGTAAAAAAAAATATATTAATAAAAATGCAATAAAACTATCCCCTATTTTGTAAACACTATAAAGGTTGCACAAACCAATCGATAAACGCTTATTGCTTTTTTACCAAAAATAAGTAGAAGAATACGTATCGGCCTAAACTGAGGGAAAAAAAAGTTTTTTTATATATTTTTGGGCATATTTATTACAGCAAAAAGTAAAAAATATAGATTTTTTTTCAAAATTGTCGCTATATTTTCGTTTATAGTGTAAAAATAAAAACCGCAGAGGTGATCAAATACCACCAAAAGAAAGCTCTATTTGTGGGGAAAAAAGGTCGCCAATTTTGTTTGGGAGCCACGTCGCACGACCGCGCAATTGTCAGTTAAAGCGACGCAGTGCCGAATCGCCAAAAGGGGCCAGGTCCTTTACCTGAATATTGGTCCGGATCTTAAGTGCAGTCACTGACACCAATGCTGGGGACTATTATTGCTGCTACTAACATACACTGGGGTTTTTGTTGGGGTCACTGAAACCAACACTGGGGGTCTCTATTGCGGCCACTTACACCAATGCTGAGGTTATAGTTGGGGGTCACTAACACCAATGCAATGAAGTTATTGTTGCATCAAATTGGGCCTAATGATACCAATGCTGGGGTTGCTACTGAAGGTACTGTACCAATGATGGGAATTATTATTGACACCATTGTTGGGTATTATTGTTGCTGTCACTGAGACCAATGATGGGGTCATTATTGCAGTTACTGACACCAATAAAATTGCATCCACTGAAACCAATGTGGAGTTATTATTGCAGTCACTGATGCCAATGTGGAGTTATTATTGCAGTCACTGATGCCAATGTGGAGTTATTATTGCAGTCACTGATGCCAATGTGGAGTTATTATTGCAGTCACTGATGCCAATGCTGTGGATTATTACTGCTGCCACTGACACCAATACTGGCGTTATTGTTGGGTCACTATCATCAATTCTGGGGGTTATTGCTGTGGTAACCAATGCCAATTCTTTGGGTTGTTGCTGGGGCTACTGACACTGGGTATACTGACATAATGGAGTCAATATTGGGGGCTACTGCACCAATGCTGTGAATTATTATTGAAGTCACTCACTCCAATACTGGGGGTTATTATTGCAGTTGCTGAGATCAATATTGGGGATTATTATTGTGACCATTGTCACCAATGTGAAGTTATTACTGAGGTCGCTGGCACCAATGCCGGGGTTATTATTGCTGCCACTGACACCACTGCTGGAGGTTATTGTAGAGGTCACTAACACCATGCTGGAGGTTATTGTAGAGGTCACTAACACCATGCTGGAGGTTATTGTAGAGGTCACTAACACCATGCTGGAGGTTATTGTAGAGGTCACTAACACCATGCTGGAGGTTATTGTAGAGGTCACTAACATGCTGGAGGTTATTGTAGAGGTCACTAACACCATGCTGGAGGTTATTGTAGAGGTCACTAACACCATGCTGTAGGTTATTGTAGAGGTCACTAACACCATGCTGGAGGTTATTGTAGAGGTCACTAACATGCTGGAGGTTATTGTAGAGGTCACTAACACCATGCTGGAGGTTATTGTAGAGGTCACTAACACCATGCTATAGGTTATTGTAGAGGTCACTAACACCATGCTGGAGGTTATTGTAGAGGTCACTAACATGCTGGAGGTTATTGTAGAGGTCACTAACACCATGCTGGAGGTTATTGTAGAGGTCACTAACACCATGCTGGAGGTTATTGTAGAGGTCACTAACATGCTGGAGGTTATTGTAGAGGTCACTAACAACATGCTGGAGGTTATTGTAGAGGTCACTAACACCATGCTATAGGTTATTGTAGAGGTCACTAACACCCTGCTGGAGGTTATTGTAGAGGTCACTAACATGCTGGAGGTTATTGTAGAGGTCACTAACACCATGCTGGAGGTTACTGTAGAGGTCACCAACACCATGCTATAGGTTATTGTAGAGGTCACTAACACCATGCTGGAGGTTATTGTAGAGGTCACTAACATGCTGGAGGTTATTGTAGAGGTCACTAACACCAATGCTGGAGGTTATTGTTCTGCCAATTGATGCCAATGCTGGGGGTTATTATTGGAACTACTGATACAAATGCTGGGGTTGCTACTGGGGCTACTGCACCCATGATGGGGGTTATTATTGTGGCCACTGAAACCAATATGGAGTTATTATTGCAATCACCGACACCAATGCTGACATTATTGTGGGGTCACTAACACCAATTTTGGGGGTTTATTGTTGTGGCAATTGATGGCAATGATAGGAATTATTATTGCGGCAACCAATGCCAATTCTGGGGGTTGTTACTGGCTACTGACACCAAAGCTGGAGTTACTATTGAGGTTACTGCACCAAATATTTTTGCAGTTGCTGACACCAATATTGGACATTCGTATTATGGCCATTGGCACCAATGTGAAGTTATTACTGAGGTTGCTGGCACCAATGCTGGGGGTTATTATTGCTGCCACTGACGCCAATGCTGGGGTTATTATAGAGGTCACTAACACCAATGCTGGAGGTTATTGTTGTGCCAATTGATGCCAATGCTGGAGGTTATTATTGCAGGAGCCAATGCTGGGGGTTGTTATTGCAGCCAGTGCTGGGGGTTATTATTGGAACTACTGATACAAATACTGGGGCTATTATTGCTGACACTGACCCCAATGCTGGGGTTATTGTTGAGGTCACTAACACAAATCCTGCAGGTTTTCCTAATTGATGCCAATGCTGGGGGTTATTGTACAATGGCTATGTGGCACTTACTATGTAGCGAGCAATAATGGCTGCTTCCACATCCATACATCAAAACAAGCTTTACTATTGTCTTTAGGGCTGATAATGTATACATACATACCTAAAAGTAATTCAAAGACTACGGATAACCTTTATGTTATGAAAAGACTTCCTATAGGACTCTGCATTGTGATCGTATCAATTGTACGTATAGACAGGCTATTACTCTTATAGTGTAGAACTCGCTGAGTATTACATTTCACTGCTCAGTGATACCTTCTATCAGTCATACTTTGTTCTGTTGTCACTTATACGTCACTCACTTTGTTTGATTCTATGAAAGAAAATGCATCATAATAAATCCCACAGCAACTGCTGGAAAGGGAAGTAATGACGTGCAGAAGACACTTTTGAACACCGAGATACATTAACCACTTCAAAACCACACGCCGTCATATCGCATCCAAAAAGGGGATCTCTTATCCCGGGTGGACGTCATATGACGTCCTGGACTTTGTGCGGGGATATCTGAATGATGCCTGCACCTAGAGGCATCATTCAGATATCATTTTGTTCCGGCGGCGATCCTGCGCACCATAAGAACGATCATAGCGGCGCCACTTGATCGCTCTTATTCGCGGCGGGAGGGGACAACCCCCCCTCCCGCCGACATCCGGTGCTTCTCCGGGCTCTCCCGTGCCATCGGGGGCCCAGAGAGATGATCGGCGTGAGCCGGATGGGAGGCATAGAGATGACTGGTCATCTCTATGACTGTCGGAGGCCCGGGCGCGATGTGATGACGTCATGCCCGGGTACCCGTAAGTAAACAAACCACAATTGTGTCTTGTAAGAATGAGATCTGTGAATTTTTTTCACCGATCTAATGCTTTCCAGCCTGGAGGAGAGATGTGGGGTCTTATTGACCCAGCATCTCTCCATAAAGAGGACCTGTCACACACCATTCCTATTACAAGGGATGTTTACATTCCTTGTAATAGGATTAAAAGCGATCCAAAAAAAATATATAAAGAAAAGTGTAAAAAAAAAAAAAAATAAGTAAAAAAAAAAAAAAGAAAAAAAAAGTAAAACAATAAAATAAAAATTAAAACGCCCCTGTCCCCGGTAGCTTGCGCTCAGAAGTGAACGCACACGTAAGTGCCGCCCACGTATGTAAACGTCGTTCAAACCACACATGTGAGGTGTCGCCGCGTGCGTTGGAGGGTGTGCAACAATTCTAGCACTAGACCTCCTCTGTAACTCGAAACTGGTAACCTGTAAACATTTCAAAGCGTCGCCTATGAAGATTTTTAAGTAACAAAGTTTGGCGCCATTCTATGAGTGTGCGCCATTTTAGAGTGTGACATGTTAGGTATCTATTTACTCGGCGTAACATCATCTTTTATATTTTACAAAATTGGGCTAACTTTACTGTTTTGTTATTTTTTAATTCATGAAACAAAAAAAAGGCAATTGAAAAATTATTGCGCAAATATCGTGCAAGATAAAAAGTTGCAATGACCGCCAAATAAAAAACATTTATAATGTTTGGGGGCTCTGAGTAATTTTCTAGCAAAAAAATGATGATTTGTACATGTAGGAGAGAAGTGCCAGAATAGGCCCGGTATGGAGGTGGGTATTAAAGCGCGGTATTGAAGTGGTTAAAGTGTATCCAAACCCAACAATATAATGTATTGCGATCTACCAGTCCTGAGGTTAGGTTCACATATCTGCATGTTGGGAACTCATTGCGTGCTGCACTTAGCAGACGCTCAGGGTTGTTGCTGGTGTGTGGGGTGCCATTGGAAATGAATGCCACACTATGCATCAACAACCGTGATGCGTTTTCACATGCGCCAAAGTGCATGATGGCGCCACTTATGTCTTGCTGTCACCTTTGTATCTATTACATTTACATATTAATTTGTCCTGCTGCCTGTGCCGCCAAACACCGCTCCATTGCTAGGTCATGTTAGTGACGTGAAGGTCGGTGGGAGGAACCATTGGGCCTGGCAGGGGGCACAGGAGATCGACACTTCTGGAAGTGTCGGTTTCCCAGCACAATTCAGGGGACAATTCCTTGTCAACAGTGCGGCAATTGGCAGCACAGGCAGTAGTAGATCTTCCCCGCAGCACCACTAGATGTCCTCTGTCTGATGGCCAGCATCATTCAACCCACTTCCTCTGAGGCCAAGTAGGGTGACCACGTGTCCTGGAAATTATTCCAGGACAATACAGTGTCCCGGAATAAAACTGACACAGCCACGCCCCAAGCCAAACTAATGACCCCAAAAAAAGCCACCACATCACTGATTTACTCACTGACAGTACTTGTCCTGGCCGGGAATGCCTGGAATAGCAAAACCCCGCCCCCTGCTTGTGATTGGGGAAATCATAAATCCCGCCTCTTGTGTCCAATCACTGTGCTGTGATTCGATACAGCACAAGCTGATTTTTTTGGGAAGGGAAGGTGTCCCTGAATGGTAGTTTGGAAATGTGGTCACCCTAAGGCCAAACTATCCTAGACCTGCCCCCAGCCTGTGAATGAACAGTGAAAAGAGAAGCGGCACAGTGATGAGCTCATCTTGTCTCTCTGCTCTCACCTTCTATTAGCTTCTTCCCTTGGGTAGCGAGGGGAGGTTAATTGCCGCATTCACGTCTGTCTTTGGGGAGGGGTGCAATCGGGTGTTTTGGTGTTACAGTAGTTTTCCGCCCCCCCACCATTAAGCACTGGCCACCACTATAGCTTTCACAGAAACCAATCAATATACATTTATTGGAATTGGCCTAAATTTTTGAGGAAGTTTTTGCGATTCGGCACTGCGTCGTCTTACTTACAATTGCGTGGTCGTGGGACGTGGCTTCCAAACAAAATTTACGTCCTTTTTTTCCCCACAAATAGAGCTTTCTTTTGGTGGTATTTGATCACCTCTGCGGTTTTTATTTTTTGCGCTATAAACAAAAATCTTGAAAAAATTCTTAAATATTAAATATTAAATATCCACAAAAAATTTAAAAAAATTTTTCCCTCAGTTTAGGTCGAGATGTATTCTTCGACATATTTTTGGTAAAAAAAATCGCAATAAGCGTTTATTGATTTGCGCAAAAGTTATAGCAGCTACAAAATAGGGGAAGTTTTATGGCATTTTTATTAATATTTTTTTTTTACTAGTAATGTCGGAGATCTGCGATTTTTATTGTGACTGTGACTTTATGGCGGACACACTTGACACATTTTTGGGACCATTGTCCTTTATACAGCGATCAGTGTTATAAAAATGCACTGCTTACTGTAAAAATTACACTGGCAGTGAAGGGGTTAACCACTAGGTGACACTGCAGGGGTTAATTCAGTACTAGGGAGTGATTCTAACTGTTAGGGGGCATGGTTACACGTGACATGTCACTGATGACCGTTCCTTATCACGGGAAATAGCCATCAGTGACAGTGTCACTAGGCAGAATAGGGGAATTCCTTGTTTACAAAGGCATCCCCCTGTTCTGCCTTTGCCGACCGCAATCTGCCTTTGCCGACCGCAATCAAGTTACCGGGACCTGCGAGCATGCTCACGAGGCACGCAGCGGGCATGCCCGCGCCCGCTGCGTGCCAAATTTAAAGGGACGTACATGTACACCAATGTGCCTGCCCGTGTCATTGTGTTGACGTACATCTGCGTGCGGCAGTTGGCAAGTGGTTAAAAAAAAAAATTGGGATCTCTTTTCATTTATATAATTAAAAAAAACAGTGGTGATCAAATACCACCAAAAGAAAGCACTATTTGTGTGGGGGAAAAAATGATATATATATATATATATGATATATATGATGTAGTACCTTGGATTACAAGCATATTTAGAGAATGCTTGTAATCCAAAGCACTCTTATATCAAAGCAAGTTTTTCCATATGAAATAATGGAAATTCAGATAATCTGTTCCACAGCCACTGCTTGTCTATGCAGTACCGCATGTGGCCAGAGGTGCAGGGGCGCCAGAGACACTCAGAGACGATCGGAGATGCTCGGAAACACCCGGGAATGGAGTGTCCCTGAGGCCTTGTACACACGAGCAGACAGTTTTGTTCAAATCGGTCGGACAGACCGATTTGAACAAATCTGTCTGCTGGGATGTATTGGTTTGATCGTGTACACACGATCAAACCAAAATCCCCGCCGGCAGACGGTGCGCTGGCGTGGCGGTGACGTGGCGGTGATGTTGACGCTGCCACATCACCGCACCAGGAAGTTAATTACTTCCGCGCATGCGTCGAATCCATTCGACGCATGTCCGAGAAGATATGTCTGCTGGTTAGCGTACTAACACCGTACGGTCGGGCCGACCGTTTCCAGCTGATAGATTTGATCGTGTGTACGTGGCCTGAGTGTCTTCCGGCGCCCCCTACACCTTTGGCCAAATGCGGTACTGCACACCCCAGAGTCTTGAATCCTGCTCGTCTTGCAAAGCAAGTTAGGATTTTTTTTTTAATTAGCTAGTTTTGCGACTAGCTCGTAAGCCGCGTTACTCACAATCCAAGGTTCCACCGTAAATTTTGTGTACAGCGTTGCATGACCGCAAATTACCAATTAAAATGGCGCAGTGCTAAATAGCAAAAAAAAAAAAGGCCTGGTCACGAAGGGGGTAAGACCTTCTAGAACTGAAGTGGTTAAAGGGCCAGCGGGAAGCGTTGTGAAGGGGTTGATGACTTATTATTGATTACAAAACTGCATTTATTTATTATATCTGCCGATCAGCTTTAAGCGATTATCCTGATCGCTTTTTTCGAATGAAATGTTATTCTTTCTATATCACGGTGACTTGATGGGTTCCGCAGGATGTCGCATCGCCGTGACTCAATTCCCGCACACAAACTCTTATTCTTGGATCATGAAATATCCGGACCAGTCGCTGGGAATTGTGTGACGGAATACTGGGAACCCGACCTCCATGCAGCGTACTTCTCCCCATCCGACATCCCAGTGACGTCAGTCCCGATGCAAACACACCAGCGGATGTTTGTCTGTGTTTACTCTTCAGCCGTACGCTGACTGCGCTGGTGGTCCTTTAATTGGTGGCCGAATTTACAAATAATCTGTTATTTCCGCTCGGCGCGACAGATTAACGAAACTAAACACGGGATTAGGTAATGGTCCAGCAAAATGATTCAGCACATTGCGTGTTTTGTATACGCGCCTCGTACGTCTATTTTCTGAAGGGTGGAAGTTTCAATGTAAAGCACATTTCTAAAAACCCAAACAAACCAGAATCAGTAAACAGAAGAGAAAAAAAAAAGCGTGGCACTTAGGCCTCATTCACACCTCGAAAATCGGAGCTCCAAAGCGATGGAGGAGTAAAAAAAAAAAAAAAAAAACAATTATTCTCTGTGGAGACGTTTCACATTTCCACTCCAAGTCGCCTGAAGCTCAAAAAAGTTCTGGAGCTTTTTTTGCAGCTCAAATTGGGCAGATTTGTGTGGTTTTTTTTTTCCTCATAGAAATGAATGAAAACACGTTTGCGCGTTTTCAATCTTGCGATTTTTGCGCGCTTTTATCCTCAAATGGATTTTTTTTTTTTTTAGTTATTGTAATAATATATGAATAAATAAATGTAAAATAAATACATACATAAATAAACATCATCATAAAATAAAAAAATAATAAATGAAAAAAATTAACATTATGTAACAATACATAAATATATAAATAATAATTAACCCCTAACCTTAACCACTTACCGCCTGGCCTATGGACGTCACTGCCGGCGGCTCTCCTGACGGGGGGGTCTGCACTGATTTTTTATCGAATGCCCGCCAGTGTTGCCAACCTACCAGATTGAAATTTACTGGCACGACACCAGAAATTTACTGGCACAGCCACGTTTTTACTGGCATTTCACAAAAGTTAATAAATTACATTTTTAGGTGCAAATTTCAGTATTCAGGCTACAAACAAGTACGCTAGGCAAATAGCAATGTGATTTAAGGGAGATATTAAGGTAAAAAAAAACATATTTTTATTATTTTCGATATAATAAAGGCAAATTATTTAGTCACATCCCCCTCTGCCACCAACACCCCCTGCCTTCCCCCCCCCCTCTGCGGTGCCACAATCTCCCCCTGCCTCCAATCTCCCTCTGCCTCCATCTCCCTCTGCGGTGCCACCAACAAAACCCTGTCTCCATGCCCCACCCTGTGCGGTGCCACCATTCCCCTCTGCGGTGCCACTAACACCCCCTGCCTCCAATCTCCCCCTGCCTCCATTGCCCCCTGCCTCAACCCCCCTCTCCGGTGCCACCGCAGCCACCATTACCCCCTGCCTCCAATCTTCATGCGTAGTTCCAACCCGAACCGATCGCAGCTATTTTTACTGGCACATTCCCGCAACCACGGACATTTACGAACGGGAGAAAAAGTGCCCGTTTTTACAAACTGTCCTTAAAAATACGAAAACGGTTGGCAATACTGATATCCGCCCAGGACCACCAGGGAAGCCAATAACATGTGGATGGCCAGGTACATTCCCCATGGCCATCCACATATGCCTATACATGCCCAATATGTGCACTGAAGGGCACTGATGAGATGGCACCAATGAGGTGGCACTGATGAAGTGGCACTGATGGGCACTGTTGATGGGCACTGACTGGCACCATTATGAAACAAATGAAACCAGTGATGCCCAGCAATGCCACCCATCAGTGTCATCAGTGCCACTTATAAGTGTCCATCAGTGCCACCTATCAGTGTCATCCATAAGTACCCATCATTGTCGCCTATGAGTGCCCATCAGTGCTGCCTATGAGTGCCCATCAGTGCCGCTTATTAGTATCCATCAGTCCCACATACCAGTGCCACCTATCAGTGCCCATCAGTGCCGCCTCTCAGTGCTGCCTATCAGTGCCCATCAACAGTGCCCATCAACAGTGCCCATCAACAGTGCCCAACAGTGCCACTTCATCAGTGCCACCTCATTGGTGCCATCTCATCAGTGCCGTTCAGTGCAGCCATATCAGTGCCCATCATTGAAGAAGAAAACATAATTAATTACAAAAATCCTACATTTTTTATTTTTTTATTTTTTGCGCAAAATATAAAAAATCCCAGAGGTCAAATACCACAAAAATAAAGCTCTATTTGTGGGAACAAAATGACAAAAATTATTTGGGTACAGCGCTGCATGACCACGCAATTGTCATTCAAATTGCGAGAGCGCTGAAAGCTGAAAATTGGCCTGGGCAGGAAGGTGTATAAGTGCCTGGTATTGAAATGGTTAAAGGAGTTTTTTTTTTATCTTAATGCATTCTATGCATTAAGATAAAAATCCTTCTGTGTGTAGCAGCGCCCCATGATACTTACCTGAGCCCAGTGGCGGCCACTCATGCAGGGTGCACAGGCGCTGCCCTCCCAATCCATGCGCCCGGACCCTAATCTACATGCAGGGCGCCGGATGCATAGATTTCAACTTTATTTATTTTTTGGAAGCACATGATTACAGCCCGAGGCTCTAATTGGCTTAAAAAAAGGGTGGGCTTGGGGCACAGAGCACTACGCCCCGAGCTCACCCAGTTGTGTGCAAATTAATTATCGCTACTGTCTTGTTTCTCCTCCGGGCCAATCAGGAAGTGGGTCCTGAGATCCGATTGGCCGGGAGTCGTAAAAAAAAAACATTGGCTGGATTTCAGGACTCCTGATTGGCTTGGAGGTGACTACGGGACTCAGGGAGAGAGACACAGGGATAAAAGTAAGTGTGGTGGGGCCTGCGGGCAACAGGTGACAGAAGCAGTGAGCGAGGAGGGGGGGTTTGTTAGCCGCGATCGAGCGACAGGGGGGGTGGAAGGGGATTTTGGTGGTGGTCAGATGGCTGGCTGGGGGAATATCAGAGATGAAGAGAGGAGGAGATATTTGTTGTACAAATCAGAAGAGTAGCCTAGGGTGACAACACTGCCCCCTCCATGGATACAGTAGAGTGAGTCAGTGTTGTTACTGGCGGGATCACCAGGTGAAATTAAAGGTATAGAGCCTGAAAGAAAATGCAGTACCCACATCTAAGGACTGATACTCTGCAGAATATTCCATTCCTGTCTTCTCCTGTCCACCTGTTACATGGTTACAGATGGGAAGGTGTGGTGGAGACGCGGGGGAGGTGTGGGAATTGTGAAGACGGTGTGATTGCTTCCTGTTCATGTCACTGACATCCTCTCTCTGCGATTTCCAGTAAGTGAAGCCGCATTCAGCTGATGCCAGCAACCTGCATTCTATTGTGTTCCGGAATGTACTTTCACTGCTGGCCTTAAAGGAGAATAACCCTCGGTGTCCTCCGGCCCAGGGAAATCACATGGTGTGTGAAATAAGAGCCAATATCACTAATAAATATCAATGTGCAAATTCCGATACTTTGTTTATAGAGAAAGAAAGCGTCTGACACCAAAATCTCTTTTTCAGTATGTTTGGTGTCAAATCTCACTTTATACACTTTCCTTAAAGTGGATGTAAACCCAAATTGTTTTATTTTATTTTTCATGTCACAATGTAGAGAATAAGATTTCCTATCATCTGTGCCCAGTCTTGCCACACAGAGTTAATCCAGCTCTGAGCAATCCTCTTTTATCTTTCAGTGAAAATTAACAGACTTCCAGATAAAATCCTGTCTAAATAAAAAGTCCTTTCCTCCCTCCTTGCTTTGAGTGACAGGTTATTTACAAATCTAGCTTGGACATGTTTATCATATGTTATGTTTATCATAATATGAGGTGATCCAAAGTTCATTGTATATTACCAGGATGTGTTATGTGGGGGAGGGGTAGATTTCTCACTTTTTATACTGTGGATCACCTCATATTATGATAAAAAATAACATATGATAAACATGTCCAAGCTAGATATGTAAATAACCTGTCACTCAAAGCAAGAAGAGAGGAACAGACTTTTTATTTAGACAGGTTTTTATCTGGAAGTCTGTTAATTTGCACTGAACATTACAAGAGGATTACTCAGAGCTGGATTAACTCTGTGTGGCAAGACTGGGCACAGATGATAGGAAATCTTATACTCTACATTGTGACAGCAAAAAAAAAAAAAAAAAAATTGGGTTTACATCCACTTTAACCACTTCAGCCCCGGAGGATTTGGCTGCCAAATAACCAGAGCACTTTTTGTGAGCCGGCACTGCATCGCTTTTTACTGACAATTGCGCGGTCGTGCGACGTGGCTCCCAAACAAAATTGGCGTCCTTTTTTTTCCCCACAAATAGAGCTTTCTTTTGTTGGTATTTGATCACCTCTGTGGTTTTTATTTTTTTTGCGCTATAAACAAAAAAAGAGCGACAATTTTGAAAAAAAATAATAATAATTTTACATTAAAATATTTCCCAAAAATATATTAAACATTTTTTTTCCACAGTTTAGGCCGATACGTATTCTTCTCCATATTTTTGGTTAAAAAAATCGACGTGATTCAGAGCATGCGCACTGGGATACGTCCACGGATGGCGCATGCGCCGTTCGTTCGGCGCGTCATTTACGCGGGGTCACGATTCATTTACATACAACACGCCCGCTACCAGCCTACTTTGAATTACTTACGCCAGCCCATCTACGCTACGCCGCCGTAACTTAGGACGCAAGTGCTTTGTGAATCCGGGCCATAGCGTCTACAAAATAGGGGATAATTTTATGGCATTTTTATTAATCATTTTTTTATACTAGTTATGGCGGACACATCAGACACTTTTGACGCCATTTTGGGACCATTGCCATTTACACAGCGATCAGTGCTATAAAAATGCACTGATTACTGTGTAAATGACACTTCCAGGGAAGGGGTTGTAACAGAATGGCCTGTGACACCCAGAGACTTTTGAGGGATGCGGGGTGCTCCTGTGCTGACGTCACCAATGACTCTAAGGCTGCATTCACACCTAGGCGTTTTGTCGCCCTACGCTCGACGCTGTAGCAGTCTGAGATACGCTGGAGGGGCGAATTAACATTGTCAGCTATGGAGATGGTTCACATCTCCACGCCAAACGCCGAAACGCTGTACGCCTGAAGCTCAAAACAAGTCCCGGACCCTTTTTTCAGGCGTATTAGGCGTTCGGGCATAGCCGACAATGCTAAAATCACCCCTCCAGTGAAAAACAAGGAGCGGGGACAAAACGCCGAATCCATGTCGCTACAATACGCCGCATACCGCCTACGCCTAGGTGTGAATGCAGCCTTATGTCTAGGGTCACCCTATGTCCAATAGGGCCATAGGGTGACTGAGAAATTATATCATAAATTACATGAGATGGGACATTACTGATAAATCATGTATTGCAGGATATCTTGAGATATTACAAGTTGTTGGTTAATGTTGACCCACACGAGGTCAATAGACTCCTAAGATATTCCATTGTCCATTGTGTAAAGCTGTTGAGATGCTAATCAAGTCTGCAAAGGTCAATGTTTCATTCAATGTGGGGACACATGCTTTTGAGGTGTTAATTCAGGTCTGCGCCTAAGACCTTTCCTTTGTGTAATGCTAATGACACTGTTGAGATGTGGAATGGATCTTGTCAAGCTGTATGCGGAGACAGAACGTCTGTCTAAGATGTGGAAATTGACTTCTCAGGTGTAGTAATTAGGTCATGTTAAAAATGTCAGCCCGGTGCCGAAATGTCTGGATACTGATTAGTAATTAGCCCATCTGAAGGTGTATTGAAGCCCCAGTGTGTGATGAGGGGGGTGGAGAGTTTCTTTGTTCCTTTCATGCTTGAACTGTATAAAAACCTGAGAGTGTACCATTAAAGTATTCATTCATTTGAAACCAGAGAGAACGGAGCGTGTCTCGTCTTAATTCTGGGGGAATGGACCGTGTCTACAGGGATTGTCAGAGTGTGAGCTAAGCTGTCGTGGTTGGGGCAATGAAATAGATATCGTAAACGGTGTTGACCGTTACAGGGGTTAACCACTAGGGGGCGAGGAAGGGGTTAAGTGTGTCCTAGGGAGTGATTCTAACTGGGCTACCTGTGACACAACATTGATCACTACTCCCAATTACAGGGAGCAGAAGATCAGTGTCCTGTCACTAGGCAGAACAGGGAGATGCCTTGTTTACATAGACATCCCCCCATTCTGCAGCTCTGTGACACAATCGCAGGACACCGGTGGACATTGAGTCCAAGGGTCCCGCGGGCATGGTCACGGCGGCAAATTTAAACAGACGTACATGCACGCCCATTTGCCCGCCCATGCCATTCTGCTGAAGTAAATGTTCGTGCAGCGGTCGGCAAGTGGTTAAAGCTGAACTCCGGGCAGAGATAACAAAAAATGCAGCTCTGTAATCATTATTACTTTATTAAATATATTTTTTAAATACAAGCAGTGTAAGTACCTGAATGCGACCCGATTGCAGAGGTACAACAGGGCTGGAGTATGAGAGGAAGAAGCAGCAGAAGGAGCAATTTGTTTCTTGTGCTGACAAGAGGAATGCTAATAGGAAAAGAGAGCAGAGAGATGAGCTTATCACTGGTCTGCTTCTCTTTTCACTGTCCAGTCACAGGCTTGGGGGCACATCTCGGATGAGGACATCTCAGAAAAAACATACTGCAGGAGAAAGAATTGAATATTGCTGTAAAAACTGGCTTTGTTATTTGAACTCATCTCAGTGCTGCTTCTTCTTTCACTGTCCAGTCACAGGCTTGGGGGCACGTCTGGGATGAAGTCATCTCAGAACATACTACAGTAGAAAGCACTGAATATTGCTGTAAAAACTTTCTTTGTTATTTGAGCTCATCTCTGTGTTGCTTCTCCTTTCACTGTCCAGTCAGGCTTGGGGGGCACGTCTGGGATGAGGACATCACAGAACAAACATACTCCTGGAGAAACCATTGAATATTGCCATTAAAAATCTCTGTGCTGCTTCTCTTTTCACTGTCCAGTTATAGGAGACAGTTCCAGAATGACCTGGGCTCAAAGGAAGTGGGTTGAATGATGCTGGTCATCAGACTGAGGACTCTCTGAACTGAAGGTGAATATTACAGCAAATCTGATTTTGTTATATTATCATTTATTAAGCTATTCATTTCGATCTTGTTTTTGGCTGGAGATCTACTTTAAGCAAATCATTTTTTTTGTGGTCTGTTGCAAAGTTTCATACCTGCTAGTAGAAGCATTTACTGTTGCTGGGTGACAGCACTAAGCCACTGCCTTGTAATTATCAGTGTTGTCAGCCTGCTTATCAGATAGGCAACAGTACATACAGCAGACTGACTATACTGTACTACTGCTAACTGTAGGCCAGTGGCTTAGCATTGTCAGTGTTGCAACAGGAATTGCCGATATACTGGCAGGATCTCCAGGTAAGAAGGCTGTAGATTCTGACCCTAAATTTGGGTCTACCATGAAACATGGTCAGAATTTAAGGTCCTCGTTTATCTCTGCAATAGATCTACACTTCACTTGTACTCAAGCAAACTGCCTATCCCTGCAACGCTAAAAAAAAATAGAATTGCACTTACCTACATAGTTCCCTTTGGTCACCTTCCTTTATGTTGAGCTTTGGTTACACCCAGGTGGGACACTACAACCTCTAGTGGAACTAGAACACCCCAACCATCCACTGTTAATTGTTCCAGAGGCTTTTTGGAGAGGATACAAATACGTTTATCCGAAGGCCAAGAGCGCCACAGTTATCTAATGGCCCCCACTGCTGGCATACTTTGTGGAAGGTTTACCACAGGTCGTTGGTTAGCTAGGGCTTAGCAAATTATAGTTGGATCCATTAATTTAAAGGACCCCACTCCCGCCAGACTTTGTAGCAGGTTTACCAATGCCTGTTAGCTAAGGTCGAGTAATTATAGTTAGGATTCATAAATTTAAAGGACCCCATTACCGGCAGACTTTTTGGCAGGTTTACCACTGGCCGTTGGTTAGCTAGGGTCTAGTAAATTATAGTTAGACCTCATTCATTTAAAAGGGCCAGGGAAGGGCTGGCAGGGGGGGCAGGGTGGAAATCTCCCCCCGGGCTGGTGACACTATGCACAGCCACTGGCCGCCACTACCAAATGCTGTTTTTGCAGAGCAGGAATATGCCTGCTGGAGCTCTGTTAACACAGGTCACGGCCGCTGCTCACCTCCCACTGTGCAGCCGTGCCTGTGTCAGCTCCGAGGTAGATGGCTGCAGAGCTGAGCTATGTCTCGTCTCACACATAGCTCAGCCTCAGCGCACACCAGCGCTGACATCCCCTTCTCTCTCTGCACAGACACGAGGAGAGATAGAGCTTATCTGCTCCTCCCCCTTCTGAGTCTGCCCTGCCCACACTCCACGGTATGTGTGGGCACTGGACAGGAAGTTTGAACCCAAAAGCCTGCGCCTCAGCCTCCATCCTGGTAAGCTCACCCTCTCTAATCTCTCCTGCCTCCCAGTTTATAAAAATGGGTGCTCTGTGGACTTTGTTAAAAGGGAGTGGGGGCAGGCTTTGGTGAGCAGAGACCCTCTTTACACAATTGTCCACAGCATGCACCCTTAAATCAAGTTTCCCAGAACACCCCTTACATCAGATCTGATGTATATGGGGTCTGTGCGGTCTCTGATGTAATGGGGTCTGTGCGGACTCTGATGTAAGGGGAGGCTTTGTGCGGACTCTGATGTAAGGAGAGGCTCTGTGCGGACTCTGATGTAAGGGGGCCTCTGTGCGAACTCTTGTGATCATGAAAAATCTTGGACTGTTTTCCTCGATCCATCACTTTTCCACGCTCTATGGGCCACTTGACTGGACTTGCCCATTGATCAGCTAGGGTCTAGTAAATTGTAGTTAGGATTCATAAATTTAAAGGACCCCATTACCAGCAGACTTTTTGGCAGGTTTACCACTGGCCATTGGTTAGCAAGGATCTAGTAAATTATAGTTGGATCCATTAAATTGGATCCACTAAACCAGCATACTTTGTAGTAGGTTTACCAGCGGACATTGGTTAGCTAGGATTTAGTAAATTAGAGGTATATCTCTTAAATTAAAGGGCCCCACTGCTGGCAGACTTTGTAGCAGGTTTACCACCGGACATTGGTTAGCTAGGGTCTAGTAAATTCTAGTTGGAGCCATTAAATTAAAGGGTCCCACTACTGTAAGACTTTGTGGCAGGTGTACCACTGGCCATTGGTTAGCTAGGATCTAGTAAATTGTAGCTAGACCATGGTCTACTAAATTATAGTTAGGATCCATTCATTTAAAGGGCCCCACTACCGGTAGACGTTGTAGCAGGTTTACCACTGGCCATTGGTTACCTAATTAATTATAGTGGGATCCTTTAATTTAAAGAGCCCCAGTACCAGCAGATGTTGAGGCAGGTTTACCACTGGCCATTGGTTAGCCAGGATCTAGTCAATTATAGTTAGGTCTCATTAATTTAAAGGGCCCCACTACCTGGAGACGTTTTAGCAAGTTTACCACCGGCCATTGAGTAGTTAGGATTTAGTAACTCGTAGCTAGACCATTACTGTAACCGTTTTATCCAACACGTTTTGGCAGGGCTTATTTTAAACTTAATAAAGCCCAGGGGAGGGCTGGGCCAGGGGACAAGGTGGCAATTGCCTCCCAGGCCGCTCTAATTTATGTTCAAAATGGCCAGCAGCCGCTGCCCACTACCATTTTCTTTTTTATTCTGCTCTAGAAAGTCGGCCAGGGGCACGGCCACAGCGGTTGACCACTAGCTGTTGCATTCCCGGAGTTGTAGTCCACGCTCAAGCTCCCGGTGGGTGGAAATCAGAGCAGCACAGTGGAAACTACAACTCCCTGGGCCCGGATTCTTGGCAAGCAGACAGAGGCAGTGCGTGCCAGTGAGTCGGGATGCATGGCTGCAGGGCTGGGCGCTGGCTGCAACTTGACCCCAGGACCAGGCGCATTACCCTCGCAGGAGGCCTTTCCCCCAATACACCCCATGTAACCTGCCCCAGTGATCAGGCTGCATTGATGGGCACTGGAGTTGGCAGCACTAATGAGCACTGGTGAGGCTGCATTGAAAAAAACAGGTGGGCTTTGCAAAGGTGTACTAAGTGGGGGCCGGGGGGCGGGCTGCACTGGGGTGCCACACCCTGGGGGGCCTCAGGCCGGTTTCAGAGGTGCAGTTGTGGAGAGGGGGGTACACAGTAGTAACAAAGAGATATTGAAGGATGCAGAAGTATGCAGGGGGCACAGTAGGGTGTTTTTACATTTTAATGTGGGGGGAAGCCAGATCTGACCCGGGTGCCAAATGCTCTAGGTACGCCCCTGGGGCCATGGATGGTGAGCTGGTTCGGCGGTTCAATGGGCCACTTGACTGGACTTGCCGCCCAGGCCTAAGGCTGCCAGTCCTCCCCTGATAAAGCCCAATTTATCTGGGTATTTTCGGGTTCAGTCATAGGGCGGGTCACAATTGGAGAAGGTAGGAGAACCCGTCACATACCAGCAGCTCCTATGGGGGGGGGGATGTTAAACACAACGTGAAGAGCATATCACAGGTAAAAGCAGATCCCACCGGTGGGGGCCTGGTCTCATCTCACACACTCTGTGAGCACAATTTTATTCTTATTCTGTTAATAAAAGGTGATTTCTTCAGTGAGCTCAATCAGCTTTCATTTATCTCCACACAATACTGGTTTACAGGTAACCGGTAGCTGGGGAAATACAGACAAATTCACACCGATGAGCGAAGTGCGTTATCAGTAAAGAATGAGGAAGCTGCACAGGAATGTGAATGAAGTAACAGAGTGCAATGCTTTTTACAATGGCAATGGGTGTGGGCCACCCATAAAGTCTGCGTGAGGGTAGGAGCGGGCCCTGGCACGTGGAGACCAGCTAGAAGTGTGATATAATGCCCACTCATCCACAGAGAAAGTGATTCCCCATCAGACACGATGGGACATGAGAGGGGGGAGGGGTGGACACATCATATTTGGAAAATTTAACTTCCCTCCATTGTAAGTAAATGGGTGACGCAGAGAATTGACTTCCCTCCATTGTAGGTAAATGGGTGACGCACAGAAGGGTGATTAATGGTTAAATCTGATGACAATTGAATATTGAGTCTTGCAATACAAAGAGGTAGTACAGATAACCGGATTGGGGGAACCGGATGACCATCCAGAACTTTCCCTGATCGGGGCATCAGGTGACAATCCAGAACTTGCCCTGATCGGGGCATCAGGTGACAATCCAGAACTTGCCCTGAAAAAGGGGAGGGTAAGGGCAAGAAGAATAGTGGCTGAAGCTAAACTTAGGGACATGCCCACCCAAAGGAATGTGAACTATCTCGGTACTGTTACAAAGAATTAAGAATTGTTTAATTAAAAGAATTTAATACATAATAAGAAATACAGTACAATCATACAAATAAAGGATTTGGCACAGTCTCGACTAGCCAATCCAATGCGTAGTAAAAACACATGTGGAGGCGGACCGCCCACTAAATTCCCCCCGCGGCGGACCAGGGGGATAGTGCGTGATTCTCACAGCAGTGATAACTGTGGAGAATGGGGGCTGAACCAAAATAGGAAAGGTTGATTGCTGGAGTGGGGCAGGCAGATGACCAAGGTGAAGTAACCGGCGCCAGGTGATGCAGGGACCGAAGGGGTCATGGGGCATGCGGTGTTCAGTGGCCCTGGTAAAGACCAGTGTAGTGTCAGCCATGGAGGTATCCATGTGGCGACAAGGGGTGCATGGTAGTGCATGGACCAAATGGCAACCCACCACAAGAGTTCCCCAGGCCATGCAGCCCATATCGGCGCCCACACCGCCTCACTCAGCAACAAGCCGAGATGCACAGGGCATCAGGTGACAATCCAGAACTTGCCCTGATCGGGGCATCAGAAGACAATCCAGAACTTGCAGTGATCGGGGCATCAGGTGACAATCCAGAACTTGCCCTGATCGGGGCATCAGGTGACAATCCAGAACTTGCCCTGATCGGGGCATCAGGTGACAATCCAGAACTTGGCCTGATTGGGGGACCCGGTGACAATCCAGAACTTGCCCCGATCGGGGCATCAGGTGACAATCCAGAACTTGCAGTGATCGGGGCATCGGGTGACAGTCCAGAACTTGCCCTGATCGGGAAATCAGGTGACCATCCAGAACATGCCCTGATCGGGGCATCAGGTGACAATCCAGAACTTGCCCTGATCGGGGGATCCGGATGACCATCCAGAACTTCCTGTAGGGCAGAAGCCCATTCCACTCCCCTTTGTTGGTCACCTGAGAACCCTTTGTAGTGACCTGTCTGTAAAGCAGTAGAGTTGTTCACAAACACACCCATGGCAGCACCCTTGGTAACATACAGTACTGTATATACTGGTGTATAAAGCGAGTTTTTCCGCACATTTTTTTGTGCTGAAAATGCCCCCCTCGGCTTATACCCGAGTCTGCGTCATCTGCATACCTGATGAGCCGTTTCATGAAGTCAGAAGACGACCATCCAGTGTACAAAAGCTGCTCCTCCTCCTCGTCTGTGATACGGAAACACTCAGTTGGCATGCAATGGGCACAGTAAGGCATTCAGTGGGCACAGTGAGGCATTCAGTGGGCACAGTGAGGCATGCAATGGGCACAGTGAGGCATGCATTGGGCACAGTGAGGCATCAATGGACACAGTGAGGTATTCAATGGGCAAAGTGAGGCGTGCAATGGGCACAATGAGGAATGCAATGGGCACAGTGAGGCATTCAGTGGGCACAGTGAGGCATGCAAAGGGCACAGTGAGGCATCAATGGGCACAGTTAGGCATGCAATGGGCACAGTGAGGCATACAATTGGCACAGTAAGGCATACAATGGGCACATCAATGGACACAGTGAAGCATGCAATGGGCAAAGTGAAGCCTGCAATGGGCACAGGGAGACATCAATGGGCACAGTGAGGTGTGCAATGGGCACATGGAGGCATGCAATAAGCACAGTGAGGCATGCAATGGGCACAGTGAGGCATCAATGGACACAGTGAGGCATGCATGGGCACAATGAGGCATACAATGGGCACAGTAAGGCATACAATGGGCACATCAATGGACACAGTGAAGCATGCAATGGGCAAAGTGAAGCCTGCAATGGGCACAGGGAGACATCAATGGGCACAGTGAGGCGTGCAATGGGCACAGGGAGGCATGCAATCGGCACAGTGAGGTATGCAATGGGCACAGGGAGAAACACATATGAGGTAAGACTTAACCCCTACAGCGTCCCCTAGTGGTTAACTCCTCAACTGCAATTGTCATTTTCACAGTAATTGGGGGATTTTTATAGCATGTTTTGCTGTGAAAATGACAATGGTACCAAAAATGTGTCAAAAGTGTCCGATGTGTCCACCATAATGTCGCAGTCGCGAAAAAAACGCAGATCGCCGCCATTACTAGTAAAAAAGAAATTATTACTAAAAATGCCTAAAACTATCCCCTATTTTGTAAACGCTATAAATTTTGCGCAAACCAATCCATAAACGCTTATTGCGATTTTTGTTTTACCAAAAATAGGTAGAATAATACCTATCGGCCTAGACTGAGGAAAAAAAATGTTTTTTTTTATATCTTTTTTTGGGATATTTGTTATAAAAAAAATATAGATTTTTTTTCAAAATTGTCGCTCTATTTTTGTTTATAGCGCAAAAAATAATGATCAAATACCACCAAAAGAAAACTCTATTTGTGGGAAAAAAAATGATAAAAATACAATTTGGGTACAGCGTTGTACGACAATTGTCATTCAAAATGCGCCAGCGCTGAAAGCTGAAAATTGGTCTGGGCAGGAAGTGCCCAGTAAGGAAGGGGCTAACCGTTAAGCACTGATAAAGGCACCAGCCAGGGCCATCTTCAAGGCGGGGCAAAAGGAGATAGTTTTTACCCCAAAAACAATAATAATTATGTGATTTAATGGGACAACATTTACCCAATGTGGAGAGTTCTCAGTGAAGGGCAATGATGCAAATATGGAGCAACGAACATGCAAAAATGTGGAAGTGGCATTAAAAATGGCTTTCGGCAAATGTTACAATAATAGCACAGACTATACCCTGCTGTATAATAGATGGTCATTATAATGTAGTTCTGCTTCCCCTCCCCCCTCCTCCACCTGCTGGGCTGTAACAGGTGAATCTGTGGAATTTGCAGAGTTCATGCAAAGTATGAGGTTGTCTGTTTGGCTGACGCAGGAGAAGCCGTTTGTAATACCTAAGCTGCATTTGTATCCGTGTGAAACGCAGTGACTCACTGGGGCATGGAACGAATCGCGTTGGCCCTAGGGTTGCCACTTTTTCTTCAAGACAAACCCAAACACTTTTACAATGCACAGTAAAAAAAATAAAACAATTTCATAGCAGGGGGAGGCAACCTGGGGAACTGTTATGGAACTACATTTCCCATGAGGAATTGCAAGGCTGGCAGTTATAATTACTCCCAGAGGCATGATGGGACTTGTAGTTCTGCAACAGCTGGAGGCCCCCCGGTTGCCTACCCCTGCCCTATAGGATAACAGAGATGGGACACTTTTGGGTGCACCAAAGAGAAAATTAATGGGGCACGCATAGTGCCCCCCTCACCCTCCTGTCTGGCCCTGTTCCAAGCTACAATTATGTATGAATCATTTGGGGGACTGAAACCCAGACACAAGATTCAAAACCCGGACTGTGCCGAGTGAATCCCGGACAGATGGCAACGCTTCCGATGACGTCCGTATGACCAAACAAGTAAATTCTAATTCAAATTCGTAAATTCTAAAATCTGAAATTCGGAAATTCTAAAATCTGAAAATCTGAAATTCTAAAATCTGAAATTCTAAAATCTGAATTCTAAAATTCTAAAATCTGAAATTCTAAAAAACTCAGCGTAAGAGGGAGCTTGGTACGCCATCGCGTCACTTCTGGTTTGGAGATTTTGGTCTGTGGAATGCAAGGCATGCCAGATCCACCATTGTTGATATCTGTACTGATCCTGCAGCACTATTGCAAGTGTGATTTTAATAGTTTTTACTTTAATATATACTCATTTTATGGATTCACGCTATGAGAAGTAGTTCTTCTACCCATCTATGTGTGAGTGTTCCCAATGACCAGATCCACCTCCGAGGAAGGGATATCATCAGCCACTAGACGTGCACTGCCGAAAAAAAAAAAAAAAGATCTGAAATTCGTAAATTCTATAATTTTAAAATTCTAAAATCTGAAATTCTAAAATCTGAAATTCGGAAATTCTAAAATCTGAAATTCGGAAATTCTAAAATTCGGAAATTCCAAAATCTGAAATTCGGAAATTCTAAAATCTGAAATTCTAAAATCGGAAATTCGGAAATTCTAAAATCTGAAATTCGGAAATTCTAAAATCTGAAATTCGGAAATTCTAAAATTCTAATATCTGAAATTCGGAAATTCTAAAATTCTAAAATCTGAAATTCTATGATAATTCTAAAATTCTAAAATCTAAAAATGTTAAAAAAATATTAAATTTTAAAATTCTAAAATCTGAAATTCTAAAATTCTAAAATTTGGAAAATTCGGATAATTTGTGACTTTGGATAAATTTGTACTTGTTACATTCACCAACAGCCAGATTTGAAAGGAAATTCCAATACCTATAATTTATTAGTTTGTTTTTATTATTTTTTCGAATTTCTAAATTTCAGATTTTAGAATTTTTTTATTTTAACTGCCCACAGGAGTTAAATAAACACAAACCTGGAGGCAGGGAAGTGGAGGAAGGAGCATAGGAGGAATGTAGGCACATGTTAAATTTAAAACAACAAGCATTCTTTGCCTGATGGAGGAGATTTGCTGCTCTCGTGCTCAAAGACAAACCTGGAATTTTCTGAGTTTATTTAGAAGATGAAATGTGCTGAGCGATGACGCAGGTGCAATTATAAATCCACGGTGTTATCTCTGGAGATGTCGGGGGAAGGATAACACGGGAGCATAAAACACGGCACAGCCATTCATACACAGGGGGGGGGGGGGTGATTATAGGATTGTATCTTTTCTCAGGAATGATGGAGGATAATTGTTTTTTAGCATGAAATTTCATCTCATACAATCTACACTAAACATTTCACTGGGAGGAGCAGCAAACCGGTCTGCTGTATATCTAATGCCTACGCGTTTCTTTCATGTAGAATAGAATAGGAGTGATAAAAGGGGAAAAACCAAGGCTACGGGTTTGTTTGTCTTTTACCTTAATGGTTTGGCTTGAATCGCCAAACCACAAATTAATATTATGGATATAAATTCATTCCAATTCTAAGAATAAACAAAAAACTGTATAAGAAAGAATCAACGCGTTTCGGGTTCCAGAACCCACCCCCTTCCTCAAGGCTTTGAAGATGGGAAAATATTTTCTTTCCTGTTACCCACCATACAATCTATTTCTAACAGTTGAATGATGGACACGGCTCTTTCAAAGTCTTGATCGGGGGACTCCAAACTGTGGCCCGGATATGGCCCTTTGTCTTTATTTGGGCCCTTGGGGTACTTACTTTTCCTCATTCTGATACAAGGCACGTTTCTTCCCACTGACATCAACGATGAGGCACTACTACTTCCACTGACACCAACACTGGGGCATAAATTCTCCAATGGAACACTATTCCTCCCCCCATGACACCAACAATAGGGCACTATTCCTCCCAATGATACCAATAGGGATCTATTCCTCCCAATGATACCAATAGGGTTCTATTCCTCCCAATGATACCAATAGGGATCTATTCCTCCCAATGATACCTATAGGGATCTATTCCTCCCAATGATACCAATAGGGATCTATTTCTTCCAATGATACCAATAGGGATCTATTCCTCTCAATGATACCAATAGGGATCTATTCCTCCCAATGATACCAATAGGGATCTATTCCTCCCAATAACACTAATGATAGGGCACTATTCCTTCCACTGACACCAATGATGGGGCACTATTTCTTTCACTGACACCAATGATAGGGCACTATTCCTTCCACTGACACCAATGATAGGGCACCATTCCTTCCGCTGACACCAATCATGGGGCACTATTCCTTCCACTGACACCAATGATAGGGCACTATTCCTCCCAAAGTTACCAATAGGGATCTATTCCTCCCAATAACACCTATGATAGGGAACTATTCCTCCCACTGACACCAATAGGGATCTATTCCTCCCAATAACACCTATGATAGGGCACTATTTCTCCCACTGACACCAATGATAGGGCACTATTCCTTCCACTGATACCAATAAAGATCTATTTCTCCCAATAACACCTAGGATGGGGCACTATGGCTTCTACTGACACCAACTATTCCTCCCACTGACACCAATGATAGGGCACTATTCCTCCCACTGACACCAATAGGGATCTATTCCTCCCAATAACACTTACCATGGGGCACTATTCCTTCCACTGACACCAACTATTTCTACCACTGACACCAATAGGACACTATTCCTCTGACTAACACCTACGATAGGTTTTGTCACTGTGAGGAATAATGCCCTATGGGGCACTATTCCTCTCACTGACACTACCCATGGGGCACTATTCCTCTCACTGACACCACCCATGGGGCACTATTCTTTCCCCTGACACCAAATAAGGGGCACTATTCCTCCCACAGATGCCAAAGAGAATGCACTATTCATTTTAATTACACCAACAATGGGGCGCTCTTTATCAAAGTCTACAATCAAGAGAAGACTCCAGGAGAGCAAATACGGAGGGGTTGACCACAAGGTGCAAACCATTCATAAGCCTGAAGAATAGATAAGCCAGATTAGACTTTGCCAAAAAAACAGCTAAAAAAGCCAGACCAGTTGTGGAAAAGCATTCTTTGGACGGATGAAATGAAGATTAATCTGTACCAGAATGACGGGAAGAAAATAGTGTGGAGAAGGCTTGGGACAGCTCATGATACAAAGCACACAACGTCATCTGTGGTCACATGGTGGAGCTTGCAGGGTGATGACATGGGCATGCGTGGCTTCCAGTGGCACTGGGTCATTGGTGTTTATTGATGAAGTGACAGAAGACAGAAGCAGATGGATGAATTCTGCCGTGTTTAGAGATATACTGTCAGCCCAGATTCAGCAAAGTTGATGGGACAGCACTTCACGGTACAGATGGACAATGATCCAAAACACACTGCAAAAGCTTTCCAGGAGCTTTTGAAGGAAAAGAAGTGGAATATTCTGCAATGGCTGAGTCAGTCACCTGATTTCAACCCAATTGAGCATGCATTCCACTTTCTAAAGGTAAAACTAAAGGCAGAAAGACCCACAAAAAAAGAACAACAGAAGACAGCTGCAGTTAGAGCCTGGTAAAGCATCAGAAAGGAGGAAACCCAGTCTGTGGTAATGTCCATGGGTTCCAGTCATTGCTAGTAAAGGATTCTCAACAAATAAGATGGAGAAAATGCTCTAAGAGGGGCTCTGATGGGAACCAGTGGCGGCCTGTCCATTAGGGACACTGGAGCGCCACCCCCTCTATCCACAGCCACCACCCCCATGCTTTATCCACGGTCACTATTTTGACAGGACACCACCACCCCCTATTCATGCTTCCGACGACTTTCAGGACCCAGGGCGCGTGAATTACAGCGGTGGGGGTGTTTTTTTTGAAGATCCTGATTAGAGCCAGAGGCTCTAATAGGCTTGCAAATAGGGTGGGCCTTGTGGCACGGAGAATTGCGCCAGAAGCTCACCCAGGTGTTACAATAGCGCATGAATATTCACTATTGAAACACTGATCCTCAATCCGGCCAATCGGAAGCAGGTCTGAGACCTGTCTTCTGATTTCCCGAAAAAGGGAAGAGTCCCAATTGGCTGCCGAGGAGGGGGGAGGAAACGGAAGCTGCCGCGATGCCCGTGGGGAGCAAGGGAAGGGGAAAAAGTTGTTGCAGAGCAAGGGAAGCCATCAGAGGCTCTGATCTAAGAGAGGTTCTAAGAGGGGCTCTGATGTAATGAAAACTTTAATGGGGACACTGATGTAAGAGAGGTTCTGATGGGGACCCTGATGTAAGAAAGACTCTGATGGGGACACTGATGTAAGAGAGGCTCTAATGGGGACCCTGATGTAAGAGAGGCTCTAATGGGGACCCTGATGTAAGAGAGGCTCTAATGGGGACCCTGATCTAAGAGAGGCTCTAATGGGGACCCTGATGTAAGAGAGGCTCTGATGGGGACACTGATGTAAGAGAGGCTCTGATGGGGACCCTGATGTAAGAGAGGCTCTAATGGGGACCCTGATCTAAGAGAGTCTCTGATGGGGACACTGATGTAAGAGAGGCTCTGATGGGGACCCTGATCTAAGAGAGGCTCTGATGGGGACACTGATGTAAGAGAGGCTCTGATGGGGACCCTGATGTAAGAGAGGCTCTAATGGGGACCCTGATCTAAGAGAGGCTCTGATGGGGACCCTGATCTAAGAGAGGCTCTGATGGGGACACTGATGTAAGAGAGGCTCTAATAGGGACCCTGATCTAAGAGAGGCCCTGATGGGGACCCTGATCTAAGAGAGGCCCTGATGGGGACACTGATGTAAGAGAGGCTCTGATGGGGACTCTGATGTAAGAGAGGCTCTGATGGGGACACTGATGTAAGAGAGCCTCTGATGGGGACACTGATGTAAGAGAGGCTCTGATGGGGACTCTGATGTAAGAGAGGCTCTAATGGGGACCCTGATCTAAGAGAGGCTCTAATGGGGACCCTGATCTAAGAGAGGCTCTAATGGGGACCCTGATCTAAGAGAGGCTCTGATGGGGACACTGATGTAAGAGAGGCTCTAATAGGGACACTGATGTAAGAGAGGCTCTGATGGGGACACTGATGTAAGAGAGGCTCTAATGGGGACACTGATGTAAGAGAGGCTCTGATGGGGACACTCATGTAAGAGAGGCTCTGATGGGGACCCTGATCTAAGAGAGGCTCTGATGGGGACACTAATGTAAGAGAGGCTCTGATGGGGACACTGATGTAAGTGGGGGCTCTAATGGAGACTCCAATGTAAGAGGGATCCAAATATTTGCATCCTAATGTAAAGAAGGAGTCTGATGAGGATCCTGATGTAAGGGGGGGGGGGGGGCCTGGTAGAGACCATGACATAAGGGGGGCTCTAATGGGAACTCTGATGTAAGAGGGATTTTTTTCAGTCCCCAAATATTTGTAAAATATACAATGTGGCCCTCCTACTGAAAAAGTTTGGAGACCTGCTCTACATTTTTACATCCTGGGTTTTCCACATGTCTTTCATTGCATTGCATACCATATACAGAAATACCAACATTACCCCTAGTGGCCTTCTGTATTTCTCTGCAATCGCACAGCCTTCCTGATCAGCGGCTCCCCTTTTTTTCTACCACAGGAGTTCATTGCCTTAACTAAAAAAATAAAAAATAGATAACCTTTAGAAGATGCATCAACTGTCTCTAAAAAAGCATGAGATGGTCCGACACACACAGACATAATTAGGCAAATAATATGCCTAGAATAAAAAAAATCATGTCCCTGTGTAACCACCAATGCCTCTCTGATTCTGCTGCATTCACCTTCTTGTAGATTATGATGCATTAAATATATAGTTTTGATATATCTTTTTTTAAAGGCAAAAAAAAACCTGAAGAAGACTACGACTGAATAAGTCGAAACGTGTCAGTATGTTCATGTGGATATCAATTTTTGCAATGCATTGTCAATTGATAGTTGTATTGTGCAATAATTGACAGCTGTAATGGAACATGATTGTATACATCTGTAGCCAAAACTCATATTTTAATTCCTATTCATACTTTTGTAATGATTTGGTCCAATTAAGATTTTAAAACAAT
Organism: Rana kukunoris; assembly: GCA_029574335.1. Classification (NCBI taxonomy): domain Eukaryota; kingdom Metazoa; phylum Chordata; class Amphibia; order Anura; family Ranidae; genus Rana; species Rana kukunoris. The sequence goes on along the minus strand of CM056059.1, from coordinate 128,297,603 downwards.
ATAAACTTCCCTGGTTGAAATACCTAGCTGCTAAAAAAAAAAAAAACCCTGGGGAAATCATCCCATTCTACAGTTCCTCTATGGTTTCCTGGGTCACTGGGGAAGTATTCAATTAGATGCTGTTGCCACATGTGACTCTGGAAGCCATCTTGGGTCAGGCAGAACATATTTAAGTCCCTGGCTTTCAGGTTTGGCATGCATTTGCGAGCCAATAGAGTAGGGACAGGTAACCCGCCTGGAAGGGACAGTACTAGTGTCAGGGAAAGGTTCCTGACGAGGAGAGACACCTGCCAAAGCGCATTCCTCCCCTCTCAACAAGAGCTATCAGTTTGGCTACATTCTGCTTTCTACATGCTGTTGGACCCATGAGTGTTGGGCTGCCTTCCACCGCACCACGTTGCACCCTACCTGCTTGTTAACCACTTGCCAACTGGCTAACGCCAATATACGCTGGCTGCAAGCTCCGTGACCGTGCCCGGGGGACCCGCGGACTCGATGTCCGCCAGTGTCCTGCGATCATGTCACAAAGCTGCATAACAGGCATACGCCTATGTAAACAAGGCATTTCCCTGTTCTGCCTAGTGATAGGACACTGAGCTACTGCTCCCTGTTATTGGGAGCAGTGATCAATGTTGTGTCACTCGTAGCCCAGCCCCCATACAGTTAGAATCACTCCCTAGGACACACTTACCCCTTTCATCGCCCCCTAGTGGTTAACCCCTTCCCTGCCAGTGTCATTTACACAGCAATCAGTGCATTTTTATAGCACTGATCGCTGTAAAAATGACAATGGACCCAAAAAGTGTCCAATGTGTCCACCATAATGTCACAGTCACGATAAAAATCACAGATCGTCGCCATTACTAAAGAAAAAAAATATTAATAAAAATGCTGTAAAATGCCCTATTTTGTAGATGCTATAACGTTTGCGCAAACCAATCAATATATACGCTCATTGCAATTTTTTTTTACCAAAAATATGTAGAAGAATACGTATCGGCCTAAACTGAGAAAGAAATTTGTTTTTTTATATATTTTTGGTGGATATTTATTATAGCAAAAAGTAAAAAATATATTTTTTTTTTCAAAATTGGCAGAATTTTGTTGTTTATAGTGCAAAAAATAAAAACCACAGAGGTGATCAAATACCACCAAAAGAAAGCTCTATTTGTGGGGAAAGAAGTACGTAAATGTTGTCATTTAAAGCGACGCAGTGCCGTATCGCAAAAAGTGCTCTGGTCAGGAAGGGGGTACATTTTTCCGGGGCTGAAGTGGTTAATGAAAAACATGAGCAGGACCTTAACTCATATTTACATTTGTTTGTATGCCAACATTATTTAGATAAGATATTGATCATGTTTATATATATTTATAGCTATGAAGAAGGAGGATTCTTACAGCCCCTGAAACATGTTGGTAATTTTATATAAAATCCATTCTGGACTTTTATCACCACTTCTGTTTCTTGTGCATTATGCCGCGTACACACGGTCGTTTTTTGCGATGAAAAAAACGACGTTTTCTGTGAAGTAAAAAACGACGTTTTTGAAACGTCACTTTTCAAAGACAATTTTGCATACACACCATCGTTTTTTCACAAAAAGCGAGGTTACGTTCACCACTCTTTTCCATTGAAGCTCGCTTCATAACTAGCTTCTGGGCATGCGCGGGTTGAAAAACGTCGTTTTAAAAGACGTTTTTGCTACACACGGTGACTTTTTGTGAAACAAAAAACGACGTTTTGAAAAACGACACAAAAAATTCAAGCATGTTGGAATTTTTTTTTGGTCGTTTTTTTGAAGACAAAAAACGACGTTTTGCCCACACACGATCAATTTAAATGACGTTTTAAAAAACGTCGTTTTTTTTCATCGCAAAAAACGACCGTGTGTACGCGGCATTAGGCAAAAATACAGCGGCGGGGAGTTTTCATACACACTTCAATGGCTCTTCCTGTAATACACATCCACACACGAGTGGCCAGGGCAGTTTTGGGAACTAAAATTGTCCCTGACCTTTAAGGAGACATTTCTGAAGTGCATTCCTATGTGCAATTAGATTTGACTTCTGCAAATTATAACTTAGACCCACAAGAATTTGAAAAATATTCTGGAACTCACATGTAACTAATTTGTTTTTTGTCATGTTTTATGGTTTTCATGTCATTCGCAAACGCCTGCGTGCTACATTTATATTCAAGAGGTAATTAAGCCAAGAGGAAACATTTATTGTATAGCAGCTTAACAATTTTTAGATGTGATGGCTGCATTCGTTTTTCTTTTTATGTCTTCTTTGAATTCCTCTCAAGCTGTCTTGCATACACACAGTCGCACCAAATTCCGACCGTCGAGAACGTGGTGACGTACAACACTACGATGAGCCGAGAAAATTGAAGTTCAATGCTTCCAAGCATGCGTCGACTTGATTCCGAGAATGCGTGGTTTTTAACCACTTGCCTACTGTGCACTTACACCCCCTTCCTGCCCAGACGAAATTTTAGCTTCCGGCACTGCGTCGCTTTAACAGACAATTGCGTGGTCGTTGGATGTGGCTCCCAAACAAAATTGATGTCCTTTTTTCCCCACAAATAGAGCTTTCTTTTGGTGGTATTTGATCGTCTGTGCGATTTTTATTTTTTGGGCTATAAACAAAAAAATAGCGACAATTTTGAAAAAAACACAATGGCCCAGATTCAGAGAGCCGTAACTCCTGTCTAACTGGTGTTAGACTGGAGTAGTTTCAAATTACGCGCGTTTTTTAGCTAGTCTGAAACCTCAAACCATGAATAGACGGCTGCGGGCTTCAATTCGACTGGATTACGTTTTCGTACGCCTTCGGATCTACGCTGCAATAAAATTGCGGCCACTGGGTGGAGTTCCCGTCATTTTCCGCGTCGGCGTATGCTAATGAGCTTTTGCCGGCGATCCCCGAAATTACGATCTTCAATCGCAATCTCTTACGGCATCTTTAGTCATCTTTTTTTTGCGTAACACTATACCAGCTTTTTGCTGCTCTAATATTAGACAGCCCATGTTAAGTATGGCCGTCGTTCCCACGTCAAATTTCTACGTTTTCCGACGTCTTTTATTATTTTTTACGTAAGTCGTCCGGGAATAGGAATGTTCGTAAACGACGCTACTCAAACAACGAATGACGTAAAGACGTGATTTCGCGCAATGCACGGCGGGAAATTTCTGAACGGAGCATGCGCCGTTAGATCGCCGCGGGGACGCGCCTAATTTAAATGCTTCACGCCCCCTAACCGCGTATTTTGATTACGCGGCGAGAAATAGACTACGCCGCCGTAGCGTACGGGCAAAAATCTACCAGAATTCGATGTAGAGCCTGGTAAAATACGGCAGCGTAAAGTATTTCGATTACGCAGCACAAAATTGGCAGCGAAGGGGTTAACCACTAGGGGGCAGGGAAGGGGTTAAATGTGTAGCCTAGTGAGTGTTCTAACTGTAGGGGGAGGGGGGTGACTGGGGGAGGTGACCGATCTGTGTCCCTAAGTACAAGGGACACAGCATCGGTCTCCTCTCTCCCTGACAGGACGTGGAGCTCTGTGTTTACACACAGAGCTCCACGTCCCTGCTCAGTTACTGGGCAATCGCGGGTGCCCGGCGGCTATCGCGGCCACCGGGCATGCGCATTGTGTTCCCAGTAACACACCGGGTGCGCGCCCCCTAGCGGCTTTAAATGACAGGACGTCATATGACGTCCTGTCAGAACAATAGGGTATTCCGCCCGCCGTCATTTGACGGCGTGCCGTACCCTAGTGGTTAAAGGATTTTTTTTTTTCATAATAAGCCTTCTTTACCTGCAGACATTCCTCTTTTCACTTCCTTATTGACTTCAAGGAGGTGTGAATTACTGGGCGTGCCGCAATGCATACTGGGAAATGTAGTTCTTACATGAACGAGTGCCGCAAACCAGGAAGTGAATGAGAGAACAGAAACTAGAACGCCGGAGGGGATATAGATGAAGGAATTTATTAGGTATTTACTCGTTTGTTAACAGAATCATTACACTATTCTGTCTGTCTACCTTGCAGACATTCATTTTAGGCAAAAAAAAAAAAATCTTTACAACTCCTTTAAGTGCATCGGAATTCCATACAGACGAGCGGATTTTCAGATAGGATTTTTTTTTTTTTCAGTCGGAAAAATAGAGAACATGTTCTTTATCTTAGTCTGTCAGTATTTCCGACAGAAAAAGTCTGATGGGGCATACACACGGTCGGAAATATCCCATGAAAAAACTCCGTCTGACCTTTTTCATCGCAAATTCCGATCGTGTGTACAAGGGCATTAGTGTCAGATTTGTCCACCGCAATGTCGCAGTTCGATGCCGTTACTAGTAAAAAAAAAAAAAAAAAAAGAGTCCATAAATCTATCCCCTATATTGTAGACGTGATAACTTTTGTGCAAACCAATCTATATACACTTATTTGGATTTTTCTTTACTAGAAA